>CM061226.1:79262209-80462209 GCA_030844895.1 Ambrosia x helenae
AAACGACAGAGGTGGAGGATTGGGAATGTCAAGGCATCTACTTCCTTGTACCAACGAAGAAAAACATTGTGATCCACTAGTCCTTGAAGCCCTTGTGGGTTACTCCGTCAACACACAAAAAGCCTACATAGACACCGGAGCTGCTACTGAAATCATGTTGTTGCAAAATTTTTAACCCTTCTAAGCCATGAAGAACGCTCCACGCTCAAGCCAGCCGAAGCTGCCATCAAAGGCATAGCTGACATTCCCATCAAACCCTTGGGCGAGATGGTACTCAATGTAACTTTCTCCGATGGGCAAATGCGAAGAACTGAACCGCTGCGTTCATTGTCTTAGACCTACCATCCAGTTACGATGTCATCATTGGTAGACCGGTGTAGTAGCTTTCGATATGACCGTTTCCATCAGCCAGAAGAGTGCCAAGTCTCCACCAAAGAAGGAGTAGGAACCCTCCAACCATCGCCTCTGTGCTAACGGTTGTTGAAGAACAAAGCAATCGGTCTTAGCATCAATCGTAAATACCCTGGATCAAAGGATACGGGTAAACAAGCCCTTCCTAGGGAAAATTCTCTCAAAGCTTGAAGTGCTTGCTAAAAAACAATGTAGATGTTTTCGCTTGGTGTCCCAGTGACATGACAGGGATCCCACGTGATGTTGCTGAACACGAACTCAAAGTTCCCCAAAACATCAAACCAATAGTACAAAAGAAAGAAGCTTGCACCAGAACGAAGCAGTGCAGCTTGCCAGGAGGTTGACATACTGGTCGAAGCAGGAATCCTCCGAGAGGTCAAATACCAATCCTGGGTTGCAAACCCAGTGATGGTTAAGAAACCTGACGACTCATGGAGGATGTGCATAGACTTCAAAGACCTCAATAAAGCTTGCCCAAAGGATTGCTACCTTTACCGGAGGGTGGATTTGAAAGTTGACTCGTTGACAGGTTACCCTTGAACCTAAAAAACTTTTAAAGTTATCTCAACACCTCCCAAAATTTGTTTCTTTTCACATAATGCATGCTTACAAGCTAACCCTTCAACAGGTTTCCCCTTCAAATGCTTTTTGGATGCCTATAAAGGTTATCACCAAATACAAATGAAGGAGGAAGATGAAGAAAAGACTGCTTTCCATACTGACAAGGGTATCTTTTGTTATAAAAAGATGCCCTTCGGCTTAAAAAATGCAGGTGCCACCTATCAAAGGTTGGTTGACAAAGCCTTTACCGAACAAATAGGTAGGAACATGGAAGCATACGTGGATGATTTGGTTACAAAAGCAAGACTGAGGATGAAATGCTCGAAGATATACAAGAAACCTTCGACAATCTCAAGAAGATCAACATGAATCTAAATCCCATCAAGTGTTCCTTCGGTTTTGAAGAAGGGAAATTCTTGGGTCATGTTGTAGGAAAACAAAGCATAAAGCTAACCCACAAACAAGGTTCAAGCCATCCTCAAATGAAGTCACCACAAACCAAGAAAGAAGTGGAAAGCTTGAACGGCAAGCTTGCCGCCTTGAAGCGTTTCGTGTCGAAACTTGCTGAGAAATCCCTTCCCTTCTTCAAGACCCTCAAAGGTTGTGCTGACAAGAAGAACTTCAGGTGGACAGAAGAAGCTGAAGAAGCCTTCAACGCTATGAAACATTACTTGGCTTCCCTTCCCACCATTGCAGCACCTGAAGCAGGGGAAACGATCTCTGTCTATCTTTCAGTCACTGAAGAAGCCTTCAGCGCTGTTCTCACTATCGAAAGAGAAAAAGCCCAGGTACCCGTTTATTTCTTCAGTAAAACCTTAAAGTTAGCAGAGGTCAAGTACCCTCCTTTGGAAAAATTAGCCTTGGCCCTGGTACAAACGGCCAGAAGGCTTCGAAGGTACTTTCAAGCACATCCTATTCAAGTAGTCACTGACCAGCCAATCAAAAATGTGCTTGAAAGGCCTGAAACCTCGGGACGACTAGCCAAGTGGGCTGTTGAGCTAGGTGAACACAAAATCACCTACGTCCCGAGAAAAGCAATAAAAGCACAAATACTTGCTGATTTCATTGCTGAAATTCCAAGGGCAGAAACTGCTGAGGTTAACATGACCATGGACGAACCTCTCGATCCTGAAGCCTGGAAGCTTTACACAGATGGAGCTTCCAGCGTTGAAGGCTCGGGAGCTGGTCTTATATTAATCAGTCCTGAAGGGTTAGAATTCACATATGCCCTTCGTTTGGAATTTCAGACAACAAACAACGAAGCCGAATATGAAGCTCTGATCGCAGGACTCAAGCTTGCAAAAAAGATGATGGTTCACAAGCTTCAAGTGTTCACCGATTCACTACTGGTCTCTAGCCAAGTGAACGATAGCTACATTGCCAAAGAACCCAACATGAAAAAATACAAAGAGAAAGCCAAGGAAATCATGAACACTTTCCAGCAATGCAAGATCAAGCAAGTTCCAAGGTCTCACAACAAAAAGGCTGACGCGCTAAGCAAGCTCGCCTCGTTAACCTTTGCTCACCTCACTAAGAAAGTATTGGTTGAGGTAATCAAGCATCCTGCCATATCAGAGTTGGAAGTCCAAGACGTCATCACTGAAAATGAGCCAAACTGGATGACTCCGTTTATAAGGTTCCTTCAAAAGGGATAAATACCACAGGACCCTGTTGAAGCTGAAAGGATCCGAAACAAATCGAAGCAGTATACCATACAGATGAAATGCTTTACAAAAAGGATATCTAGCTCCACTGCTCCGATGTGTCGGACCCGAACAGAGCAAGTACCTGATTAAGGAAGTTCATGAAGGAATCTGCGGAGCCCACTGTGGTCCAAGGTCAGTTGTGGCAAAACTTATGAACCTGGGATATTTCTGGCCCTCCATGCATCGTGATGCATCAGAACAGCTGAAAAGATGTGAAGCCTGCCAACTACACGCCCCAGTCCCCAAAAGTCCCAAGCATGATTTGGTGCCTGTCAATTCAGCTTGGCCGTTCTACAAATGGGGAATGGATATCGTTGGACCCTTCCCACCAGCAAAAGGAGGGGTTAAATTCTTATTGGTGGCAGTAGATTACTTCACAAAATGGCCAGAAGTGAAGCCCTTAGGGAAGATATCCGGGAAAAAGATAATTGACTTCGTTTGGGAAAACATCATTTGCCGGTATGGCCTACCTGGGGTGCTTGTGACGGACAACGGCAAGCAATTTGCAGAGAAACCATTCAGTGCTTGGTGCAAGGAGTACCGAATAACCCAGTCTTCAGTTCCGTGGCTACCCCCAGTCGAACGGTCAAGTCGAAAGAATGAATAGAAGTGTGGTTGAAGGGATCAAGGCTAGACTAGGCAGACAAGGAAGAAACTGGTTGGAAGAATTGCCAAGCGTTCTCTGGGCAATTCGAACCACTGAGAAGACAAGCAACAAGAAAACGCCTTACAGCCTTACCTTTGGATCTGAAGCAGTAATACCTGCTGAAATCGGAATCACCACACCAAGAACCTTTCATGTCAATGTCCAGGCAAATGAACAAGAATCACTGCTTAACCTCGATCTCCTGGAAGAAGCAAGGGACTCAGCAGCAATCCGTGAAGCTCAATACAAACAAAAGATGGAGTCCTACTACAACGCCAGGGTTAAGCACGAACGATTCAAGCCCGACGACCTGGTTTTGAGAAACAACGAAGCAAGCAAAGAAGGGAAAGTCAAGGGAAACTAGGACCCAAGTGGGAAGGCCCATACACTATCCTAGAATCCCACAAAGGGGGATCCTACAAACTGGCAAGCATGGAAGGCAAAAAACTCCCCCGTCACTGGAACGGCAAGAACCTCAAAAGGTTCTTTGTTTAAGTTAACAAAATGTTGTTCTTTTCCAAATGATGTAATGTTATCCCATCTAATGAATGAAAGGATCATTTGATCCTCTTTTAGTAACTTTGTCTTCCTATCCTAAGTTCAGGTTGAGAACCTTGCAAGAAACTCCATGGTAGAGACCATGTAAGGGGATGAGCTCCCAGGCCATATCGCTCAATAGGTTTCGAAGGATAAACGGACCTATATAAGGGGTGAGTTCCTAAATCAATCCTACTCCATGAGATAAACAAAAAAAAAACACTTTTATAAATCTCATTGACAGGCTTGTGAACAACCTACACCAAACGTTCCTTCAGTTTAGAAAACAAACTTACGAAAATATATCGAAAACACTTGATTAAGTGTTGTATATAGGATAGATGGTGACATGTTTGCCTAGACTACTACTTAAGGATGAATGACTGCAGCATTCAACCTTTGAAGGTGCTACCGGATAAACATTCCCAAACAGCAAAGACAAACATAAATGACAGCAGAAAAACAACAATCAAACTTAAACACGAGCCACAAAGACTTAACATTCAAGGCTTTTAACAAAAGCCAACAAGTAGCATAATTGTTCAAAGGGCTACAGCCCATAACTACCAAGGAACCATCGAAGGTTCCAACAAAAGATAAAAAGTACTTAGAAACACAAACACAAAGTTAATTGTTTTTAACAAACCAAGATGCTAAGAAAGCTACAAATGGGAAATTCAGACATCACCACCAGACTCTGAAGGCTTAGAGGCTTCATCCTCATTCACTACCTTGACCACCTTCGCCTTCTTTGCCTTCTCCCCTTTCTTTGGAACCTTCTCCACAAGTCCAGCTTCAGAAGCTTCAACACTAGCATCCTTGGAAAAAGTTTCAGCCACATCCAACGTCTCTTCACTATCACCAGAATGTGCTCTCTTCCTTGAAACAGATTGAAGCACCTTTGCAGAAACAACTTCGTTTAAACCAGCAGGCTTCAATTCTTTCAGCTCCTTCAAGGGTTTTCCATAGTAGGAAGAGACTTGTGCAACATAGGGATAGCTGGAGTGTTCCATCTTAAGGACAGTCTCCTTAAAAACATCCAAGGAGTCAGGCTGATAAAAGGGAGATTCTTCCAAAACTTGGCCAGACTCATGAGCTTTAAACCCTGCAACAAAACCAGCATGCTTACCATGGGTCAAAAGCTTGGTATAAACCTCCCCAAGGGCAGAGTTGAATTCGGTGGAATGAAGAAGGTAGGTAACGACTTGCTGAAATCCTTCTTCAATCAGCCATTTGTTATCACTTTAGGCAGCAGCAAGGGAAGCCTCCAACCCCTTCTTTTCACTTTCAAAAGCCTTTTTCTCTGCTTCCAAAGCCAATTGATCTGCCTCCACCTTAAGAATAGCAGCTTCATGCCTTGCCATCTCAGCCTCATGCCCTTTCTTCAGTTCATCAATAAGGGAAATCAAAGTAACCTCCTTCTTAGCATACTCCTCAGCATCCTTCTTCATATCAGCAATGGACTGTTTCATCTCCCTCTTCTTCTTGGCAAAGTCACTATACTTACCCATAACCTTCCTAAACCTACTAATCCCCTCTGGAAGCATAGCAGCAAGGTTACAGGTACCCACCATCATCTTTGCCAGCAGAGCATCATCATCCAAACCCTCAAGACAAGCCTTGGCACCAGGAGTAGCAAAGTGTGCAAGAACCTCCTCACAAATAGCCGAAGACTTAAAGTTGTCACTAGACTTCACGTTCCACCCAGGAACATACAGACCTTCCTCATCAAAGCTAGCTGACACTTCTGTTTCTTTCACCACTCCAACCTTCACTTTTTTACCCTTACCTTTCTTCACAACAACATCCACAGGAACATCATCCATGGTCTGATCTTGCTCATCTTCAGAATCCTCAATATCATCACTAACTGTCACTGCTTCAGAAGGATCAGCAGGTTTAGCAGCCTTCAAAAGTCGCCTGCTTGACCTCCTTGTTGAAGCCTTGGAAGAACTAGCTTTAGCAAAACCCTTCACATTAGGGACAACAACATAGTTGGTCCCATCATACCTCCCTTTCTGATATTTGGTCAGTGCATCTTCCCCATCTGCTGCTTCAGCATCAAAAAATACAACACCCGAAGCATCATCACCTTTGATAAAGTCAAGAGCCGACATAACTGCAAAAAACAGAAGACATAAGGAAAAAACAAAGAAAGCAAAAGAAATCAACAATAAACAAAATTCATACCCTGACCATCCTTCATCACAACAGGATCTCTACCCGGCTTGTCCCAACGAGTGCTAACTCCGGATAATACTAAGAAGGGTTCAGCAAATGGACGAAGCCTTGAAGGACAGGTCCTAAGAGTCGTTAGGAAGGTATCATCTAGTTCAGACTCTGAGGGTTCTCCTTCATTAAGAACGGCCTCAGGATGCCTCCACACATGCTTAAAAGGGAAAATAGAATCAGATACCCAAAAGAACCTATTCTTCCATTGACCAACCCGTCGTAACATGGAAGAAAGAAGGTTAGTCTCCACTGATGACCCCTCGAAGGTGAACCAGTCACCATTCTTGGCAAGACGAAAAAATCGCCTGAACATCAATAGAGTAGGATCATACCCTAGGGCTCTACAAAGACATTCAAAGTGTAAAACACGGCCAACACCATGTGGGTGGATCTGACCAAGGGAAACCCTATAATACTCAAGAACATTTAACAAAAATACAGAAAAAGGATAACGAAGGTTTGCAAATTCAAAATGACGACAGTACAAAGCAATGGAACCAGACGGACACTCGGAAACAGAGAGTTTTTTACCAGGAGCCACAGGTTTGAATGACAAATCAATATCCCATTCGGCACAAAACGATTCTACCTCTTTCTGAGAAAGAGTTGAAAACGTAACGGCCATGTCCTTTTTAGCGCCCATTATGCTCAAAAGGATGATCAGTAAACAAAGCAAGAAGAAGAAAAACTAACCTGCTGTGGTGAAAAATCACGAAACCCTAAGATGGATGAAGTGTTTGAGAGGATGAAGATGAAGAAAAGAAAAAGGTAAAGTAAAAAATGAAGTACAAAAAGGTTTAAAAAAGAAAAATCAAACGGTTATTTAATTCAAAAACCGTAATAATAATGACATGCAGTAATTAGTCTGAGCAAACTGCCAGATGTCACATCAACAGCCCAATCAACATTGAAACTGCTGAGTAATAACCGCCTAAATCACAGCGAACCCCGAACCTTTCAAGCAAAGGATAAACTAGGAAAACAGTCAGAAGCTTTCAAGCTACCGCATCAAACCTTCTGACTTGGGGGGCTGATGACGTGGGTAGCCCAAAGCAAACATAAATATATAACATTACTAAACAAATGCTTAAAGGGTTGAAGCCTACAAGGCTTCGGACAACCAGGAGCATCCTAAGTCAAAAAGATGACTTGTCCCGTCATCTTTTTCATCGATCAGGACAGATAAGCTGATGGAGTAACATCAGCCAACAGACCGCAGGTCCATAGCAGCTACTTACCATTTGTGGGATGTCCTTTAGTTGCAACAAGGCTCAAGGCAAGATGCTTTCTCCTTAGGGAGATCCCCTTTCCCTATAAATCAGAGGCTGATTCCTCAGCTCTGGACACACCATCACAATCACTCTCACTTCACTCTTCTAATTCTTTTGGTCTTGCACGTGGAAGAATATTTCTCTCCACTCGGATCTCTAGAACTTCTATTTCTGGTTTCGAGTACATCTCAAACCAGAACCTTAAAGCATCTAAAACAAGAAAAATAACCTTGAGCCTCCTTCTACGTTTGCAACGTAGAAGGACACCACGACCTGCGTTAGGCAAAGTGGAACCCTTGAACCCTTGAACCTCCCTTGCGACTCAGAACTATCGTTAGGCAGTTATTTGTTGTAGCAACATATATATAGGAGCCTGGAAATACAACTGAAAATAATCAGACCGACCATGTAAGAGAAAATAAATGTATAAACTGCATAATATATAATATTTTTTGAAAGGCAAACCGCATAACCAACTATATATATGAATCTGCTCTAACATCAATAGTTCTTATATATTTGGTTTATTAGAGTAAGGCTTGAATGAACATAAAACACATATTAAAACATTCCAAACAATATTAAACAAGTTTGAAATGAGATGCCGCACAAACTGAAACGAAGTCAAATGCGCGGTGTGGTTCGTGTTTTGGCTTGTGACTCCTTAAGATGCAAATAAAGACGATAGACCAAATGCTACATGTGGTTTTGGAATTTACAAAAAGCAGGCCTGGCCAATATTTCCTTTGAATGTAAGGGATATTCATGTTTTACATATGAAAACACTAAATTCATTAATTAATTCAATACTTAACCGTTTTATATATATATATATATTTTTCATGTTTGAATCTTTGCGGCGATGCAACGAACGAGAAACAAAGTTTTGAAACAAAAGAAAAGATAATAAAAGATTAATCAAGGACACGACCATACAATACAATACAATACAATACAAAATCTAGTTTGTGCAACAATTAAAAAAACCAATAAAATGCAAAATCTAGTTTGTGAACAATTTTCAAAATCAATCGAATAAGGGATGGCAATGGGTCGGGTTCGGGTTGGGTATTGGTAATCCCAAATCCGTACCCGTTTGTAAAATCGTGTCCCAAACCCGACCCAATACCCGTCGGGTATTTGTCGGGTAATTACCCGTCGGGTATCGGGGATACTCATGGGTATCGGGTATACCCATTATTTTGTAGAGCTCACTATATCTATTATGAACTATAAAAAAAATTAACACTAATATATTAATAAGAATATACCTTCAAGTGGTGATTCACAATCAATAGTTGGTATTTTCGTATAGATGAAGGAATGCTGAAATCTGAATAAAAAGCAATAAAGTGAAAAACCAAAGACAAATTCTTAAGGTTAATAACATTTCATTCTTCTTCTATGAAGCAATTAATGGGATTGAGGGAAAATTTGGAAATATTAAATAAAAAAGAAAATGAGATTACAAAAATACAAAGAGACAAATACTAAATATATTTAAGAAAATATAATATTATACATAAATTGCATCGGGTAGTTTTGCGGGTATCGGGTACCCATATATCGGGTAATCGGGTCGGGTATCACTATATACCATACCCGAACCCGAACCCAGAATTTTATATTTTTTGAAACCCAAACCCGGCCCCGTACCCATCGGGTTTTGGGTATACCCATCCCAAATATTTCGGGTTTCGGGTATACCCGTCGGGTTCGGATTTTTTTGCCATCCCTAATCGAATATATACCATGTGCATAGTTTCATATTCATACGTACAGGTGAAATGGATTCACTAGAGCCACACAAAATCCAATAAAATCATTGTCCGATTGATATGTATCTAGTTTATCCACTCCCTTTTGATATTTATGTAAGCCAACGTAAAGTTCGTTGCAACACAAAATATCCATCATCTACTTTCTTTGTGTTGAGAGTTTGCCATTAAATTATATTAAGTATAATGGTAGGTAGGAGGGATGCTTTTTGTATCAAACTATGTTGGACCGTTAGACCATGTTATTCGTCGAACAAGAACTTTAACTCACGGGTTTTGATCCAAATCAAAGGCGGAAATAATGATTTGGACTTTGACAGTTAGGAAAGATGATTATAGATTAATAAGAAAGCAACAAAGCTAAATCAAATCTCGATTGATTAATCTCACGCAGAGAATCTAGAATACACCTTAGAAAACACACACTTAGGACTCACCTAATGGTTAGGCTATTTTGTCCATGGGAGGACTAAGGTATTTATACTAAGTCTTAGTCTTCTCATTGTCTTAGTTTCTGGCCTACGGAAAGCATTATATCACCTAGGTGGGCATGCACACGAAGTATACTAACAAACTCTCCACGAACCTAGCTACTAATATATTGTCTTGAAGTAGTATTCAAATCTTCAAATCTGACATTGCTCAAATTGGGGATACACACTGCTGTGTTCTTCAACGCTCCCCTGAAGACTTGAATACTTTTTGTTTTAAGCTTGTGTCGTGGCTTTATTTCCTTCACTTTCACTTCTTGATTCAAATCTTCCCCACCTTCGTTTTTTGGAGCTTCATCACGATATGGTTACTTTGACCATGAAATATGAGGTTCTTATTGTTCAAGGAGATCTTTTTGAGGTCCGAGTTTTTTTTTCCAGCAACATGCTATGTCATTGCACGCCCGTTGTCTTTGATCCTACATAAAAAATTATAAAAAACTGCACGAACTACAATTTTCATAAGAAACGACAAAAATTCAGACTGAATCAAAATTCTCGATTTTGAAATTCTTGAAGTTAATCATTCAATTATACTTCCAAGAACTATCCATTCTGACCCTTGATATTCCGACCATTTGGAGAAATGACTCATTCAAAAAACACTCATTCTCCCCCCAAAACTTTTAAATATTTCATTTTCAACCTGAACTTCAAAAATTGTCACTTTTAACCCTGAAATAGATAATTTGACCCTTGAATTTAAAAATCTTAACTCATCGTGTTTCAGCTTCGGATATGAAATTCCAATTGAAGAATTTTGTATTCCGACATCGGTTAATCAAAAGAAAAACTTGAACGTAAAATCTTATTTGGATTTTGTGATTTTTCAAAAATTTAAAACATAAAGCAGTAAATAAATATTCTATAGACAATCTTTATGCGAGCTTAACCGGTAAAAGAATCATATCAGTATCCCGATCTGTCAAGATAACTTTGTGTTCAATTAGTTATAATCTCGTAAAAATTTAAAGATAAAACAAGTTACATTTAGATGGTGGGTAAACGGGCAACAAGCTGCGCCAATATCCCCTTTTGAATTGTAAAATCCAAATAAGATTTTACGTTTAAGTTTATCGTTTGATTAATCGATGTCGGAATACAAAATTCTTCAATTGGAATTTCAGATCCGAAGCTGAAACACGATTAGTTATGATTTAAAACAAACAATTACCGATGTTGTTGTCAAGCTTAAACCCTAAAATCAAATTTACTCGCTAGACACTTTAGATACGATTAAGGTAAGATTAATACTCTAGATCGGTGGCTCCTACTCACACGACACATTCCCATATCAAGGCTTGCACAAAGATTCCTCTTAACCGGTGAGTGAATTTCTATCATTCGTATTTACAAGGTACGACTTCGCTGGCGAACCCAACGTACGACACATTTGCGTTAGACATTCCAATCACCTCAACCAGATTTAGAGCAAATACCATTTTTGATTTGTCGGTATGATGCATCAGGCATTTGATTTGTTACCTTAGAGTAGAATTCTCTGTGAGAATTAGAGTTTTGGCATTACGTATCTTTTGCTCTTTCTAAGAGTCCTAGATGTCTCATTTCAGAATTTTATTCTATTTTTCTTTTTCCTTTTCTTTTGTAACTAACATGGAGGTGGCTCATTTTGGTTGTAACCCAACGTACGACACGTGTGCCAGCCACTGATTCTGAGAGACGTCCAGTCCACCCTGGATGATCTAACAATTTAAATACTTGAAACTTCGGATTTTGGCAACCTATCAAATGGAATTTTGATACTAAGACTGTAACACCCCAACCGATGGCGGAAACATCGAGGTGTCACGTATGAATGAGTATACAGTAGCACATGGTAATCCAAATTTTAATTGAAATAAATTTAAATTGCAAATATCCAAAAATAGAAATACATAAGAGTTTTAAATGTGGAAATCTAATACATCACACAAGAATCAAGCAAGCATAGACTCCTTATTGTCTTCATAAACACTCTAATCTTCATGCATCATTATTCCCTGTTGAGTTGTAAAAATGGGGGGGGGGTCAACTAGAAGTTGGTGAGAATACATAGTCCATGTTAAGCATATAGTTTAAGTATAAAAGTTTAGCAATTCGTATGTCTATCGTAAAATTTAAGTCTACAAGAATAGTATAATATGTTGACATAATCAAACCTCCGACTAGTTTAGGTCCATCCCGTCATCTACGGTTCACCTTAGTAATATGTTGGAACGATAACAATCACCCACGTTACCTATGTAGGAGGTACACGTATCCGGGTGGGGTTGTCAATCCAATAGATCTATTATTGAGTATCGCCGGCTTGGCCATAGCTAATGATTATGTAATGTTGAAACTCGTTGAAACTGTTGACTAATTCATGAGGCAATAAAGTTTACTACTAGACATGCATGTTGAATTGCTTAAAATGTTGCAAGTATAAAGAATCGCATAAACATGGTTACGTAAACTCACCTTGGTATAGTATTAGGTATTGAGGAATAGTATAAGTGTAGCCCAATAGATTGCCAAGTATTACCCTATGTATAAGGCAACAAATAAGTGTAAGTCTATCTAGTTTATAAGTATATTCTAGGGTTTCGATTTGGGGATATCCAATTGTTGAATTTATAATAAAATGTTAATTAAATAAAAGGAAATTTGATAATGAAAGTCTTTTTATAAAATTTGAATTTAGGATGTTCACAATAATGTGTTTGAAGTATAAAAATAATTTTTATAAAATTATTTTCTTTAAAATAGATTATTAAATCTATTTATTACAAATTGCCAAAACTAAACTTTAATATTTAAAAATACTAAAATTAAAGAATTATTATTATAAAAATCATATTTCTGTTCTAAATATTTAAAAATAAATTGTATAAAATTTTGGTGCAAAAATAATAAAAATTGAATTTATTATGATTTAATTATGATTAAAACTAACAAAAATTGATTAAAAATATAAAATAAATGATTTTTCAAAATTAAAAATCATTTCAGTAAATTTTATCATTGTACAAACTCAGGATAATTTTTGTGGAAATTTATAAAATTGTTTTGATATTTTAATGGATTTTTATAAATATAATAGCATAAAATTGATTTAATTATTATAAATATTAAATAAATGAATTTCAGAAAACTAAAAATTGTAGATAAATCTTTTACATCAGATTTGTTAAATATAATTTTTTTAGAATTTATAAAAAGGTTTTAATAATTAAAAATGAATTTACAAGATTAAATGTAATATATATATATATATAATTGATTTGTTTTTAAAAATGAAAATAAGTGGAAAAAGAGTGCCATGGCCGGGACTCGAACCCGGGTGGCCGTGGTTATAATCATCAGTCACAACCACTTGGCCTAGGCCTGTGGTTGTGATGAGTTCTGTTTTAATAAAAATAAATACATAATGCTGATATGAGTTTATCCCCATTTCAATACCCATGAACCCTAGTTCCAGCAATAATCTGTTTCACACATCAATAGCTCAATTGATCTTAGGGCTTTTGATGTGTGCACGCCGGAGATCAAAACCCACAGAAAACATATTACTTACAAGTTTGTATTGAACACGATTTGCTCGGTCAAGTATAAAAGTCAAACAGCGATCAAGAAATAATAAACAGAGTGAATTGAAGAAGATTGGTGGTTGAGAGAAGATTATTGGCGAGTTGTAATGCTTCGCAGAGGATCAATTTATATAGTGGATCAATGGATTGATGAATTGGCAAGGTTGACCAAAGATTGAATGTCAAACGCGTATTATGGTTAATTGATGGACAATTGATCAACAATCAACGTGTAGCTTAGTCAGACGAGGCCGGTTATTGCGTATAGTTGCCAAATTTGGATCAATCACGAGTTAATTTTGATTGATTATGCATACGCGTCCCACAGTTGACTTTACTAGTCAACTGTGAAGGTTTGAAATCAAATATATATATATATATATATATATATATATATATATATATATATATATATATATATATAACGCGTCCAGGTTAAATCAAATGTGAAGGACAGCCCAGCTGGTTAACTCGTTGGTGTGTTTGGGCCGGGCTTGGGCGCGGGTTCGATTCCCGGCCCAATGTGACACCCGGCATGTTCGGCTTAAACATATTAGTAACATCTAAGTCTACCTTAGCGAGAAACGTTTATAAACAAACTTAACTGGGTCAGTTGAGTCGGGTCAAGTTAGGATTGTCCAGAGTACAATGATCTAGAGGATCATTGGGAGTCATTTTGGTAGTACACTAGTACTGGGTCCCGTTGTTGGTGACATTACATGAACTAATTAAGTATATGTGTAGATTATGGGTTGAGTGGTGGATTATATACATAGATGTGTTTAAATGATGTGTAAATGATTATATGTGCCTAAATGTGTTAAATATAGACTAAGGATGCATGCTTATGTGTTAGGATGTGTTAGAATGCGTTAAACACGACAAACTGGAAAACTAGTTTAAAAGAGGTCTTGGTTCGACCACTTCGAGTGGTCGAAGGATAAGAAGTTGCCTGGTTCGACCCTTGTAAAATGGGCGAACCAGGGAAGTGGAAATTGAGAAATTCCCTTCGACCAAACAGGGCTCATTCGACCCTGTGAAAGGGGCGAAGGAGACTACATTCGACCAATGAGTTGGTGCGAAGGAAGATTAGTATAAATACCAACCTTTGTCATTTTTTATCATTTCACAAACCCTAACTGTCCCAAAACGCTCTCAAACGATCTTAAACACTAAGGAAGGAGTTTTTGCTCTTCCTTTTCATAATCTAACCCATCTACAACATCTAAACAAGAATCCAAGGTGTGTTCATAATCCTAAATCTTTTAAAAGCATTTTAATTCGTTTTCATCTAACCCTAATTGTCCGGATCTGTTCTAAGGGTGTTTTTATGATTAAAAACCTTTTAAACATCTTTCTAAATCAAAACATGATCATTTAGCATAGGTTTTCATAATGAATAACATGTGTAAATTGTGTGTTATGTGGTGTTATGTGTTGTTCACTGAATTGCTGCTATATCTATGATAGAAACATGATATAGGATTGTTGTTAATGAGGGAATATTGTTGTCTAGGGTTAGAATTGAATATATGGATATTTGGGGGTTTTATTGGATTAATACTTGATGTATGAATATTTACGATCAATAGAATGAATAAGAAAGATCGGATAATCGACAAACTGAGTATTTTAAGCTAAACATGAATCGATTTCAAAAGTTTCCAAATTGGGTAAATAATTCATGCATGAAAGTGATGTTTCCATAATCTTTACCATTTTGGGAAAGGGCTGAAACAGACGTATTATCGGGGGAAATCGATGGGGTTTTGTAGGGATAAGTTATCCATGCTTGACTGCTGTGTTTGATGATGTTTCGGGTCGTTTTGAATGTGTTTGAAGCGTTTTTAAGAAAAATCATACAACAGGGGCGAACCTGGCCTCCTTCGACCAGTCGATGGTGCGAAGGAGGGATCCAGGGTCGAACCTGGCTTTTTATTGGACGAATGTGATAAAACGGGCGAAGGAAGCATCAAACGGTCGAATGAGATGTAAAAGGGTGCGAAGGAGACAAAAAGGTGCGAAGGAGACTTAAAACTGACTGGTTCGACCGTTCTGATGCAGAAATGAGATTTTTGATACAAACTAAGTGTTTTATGCTTAAACCTTGTGTGTAATCTATGTGTACTTGATTAGTTAGGGTAATGGGTCACCAACGGGATGTCGGGTCGGTCTAGTGTGTCGGTTAAACATTTAAACACGTTTTAAAACATACTTGGTTACGATCTGGACATTCAGGGACTAGATAACCTTATGGTTATTAGTCGGAACACTTATGTGAACATTTTGATAGATCTCCGGTAGAGGGATTTAAGGGCTAAACATCTTTACTTATATTTGAAGAACACTACTTAAGGTGAGTTCACGGCCCCACTTTTACTGCTTTAACTTTTGGGGGAGAAAACATGCGCTAAACAGTTTTGGTAACATATGTCATACTATGGTTTTAACTTTATATTGCTATACGATCTTTTGAAAAGTCCCGAGGGAAACCATGAATGTGCGGGGTTGCACAACGGGGGAAATGTGGATAGATCTATTGGGCGTGACCTGCCCCACTCGTCGGCTTGGAGGGCCGGGCGGGTGCATATTGTCTCGAACAGGTACATTGGTATCATGCTGAACATACGGGCTGCTTAAACATGCTGAACATTGCTAAACGTGTCTAGTAATGGTTTCCAATCGTAGTAATAATGAAACATACGCCTAGCTAGCGTACTTGGTAACATTGATATAGTATGGACATGGTAACGTTTTGGTAACATTTTGAACAAACCTGTGAACTCACCAGCATTATATGTTGACATCTTTTTGGCATGTTTTTCTCAGGTCGCTAAGGTAGCAACAAATGGAACTAGGCGCACGGGTCTGCACTGGCGTCTAGAGTTTAGTTCACGTTTTGCATTAAACATTTGAAACATTAAAACTTTGGATTGTAACTCGTTGAGTGCTTCCGCTACAGTTTATGGGTTTATGAAAACTATGTCTTTTGTATGTTATGTATTTCCATATAGTGTTGTTTATTGTGACCATTGATTTGGATCCTGGTTTGTCATGCGCCTCGCGGTAAAACCCCGCAAGTGGTAATTTGAGGGTGTGACACCCAAGCAGTTTTATTTTTTTGTAATTATCTCACACTTCCACATATATAATATATATATATATATATAGTATTAGGGTTTCAAATATGCGACAAAATAATTATTACACACGAGAATAACGAAACTTGACGTTTTATTAATTATGATAGTGTAACGTACAAGTTTAAAATGCGAACTGTTACAAAGACCATATGCCAATGAGGTGTAAATCCACATAATTTCATGTTGATTAAGTTTATATCACCGTGCTAACTTTGAAATGATTTGGGAGCCTATCGGTACATCATTTGTTAAGTTGATTATTTTTGCAAATTTAAGTTTTAAGAAATATGACAGTCCACTGATGTACTATCATTTTCTCTTTTTCTCTCAGTGAAAAAACCATTTTTTATGTTCTATTGTTTTTGTCTTTTGTGAACTTATATGTTATTCAAGACCGAAAACTTTGCTTCTTTTTTTAAAGGGATTGTAGGCGATGGGAAGAGTATTAGATTTTGGTTGGACCTTTGGAATGGTAATCAACTATTGAAAGATAAATGGCCGGATTTGTACGCTTTATCTTCTCAAAAACGATGCACCCTGAAGGAAGCTTGGTATGGCTGTGGATATAATCAAGTTGGATGGAATCAGATCCCACATAGCGATATGGAGAATCTTCAGTTCACGCAGATGTCAGATTTGTTGAAATCTTGTTGGATTCAATAATAATTCCGATATGTAGAGATGGGAAGGAAATGTCGATGGTAAGTTCTCTGTGGCAGATTTTAAGAAGAAGATGATCAAAGAAAGAGGAGTTCATAGACAATTCTATATGATGTGGATTTCGTGGATTCCCTAAAGGTTAAGATTTTTATATGGATAGCCGAGATGGAATGCATACCTACTAGATTGGCGTTAAGTAGGAGAAATATCAACATTCCGGATTTGAAGTGTGTGTTGTACGAAGTGGATTCGGAGACTGCAGAACATTTGTTCACCGGATGCGGATTCTTGTTTGGTGTTTGGACAGTTATCGGCAAATGGTGCAAGGTTGATCCGGTTTTCGCTTTCCATATTTCTGATCTTTTGCAGATTTCAAAGTACATGACCGGGGTGGTGTGGGCCAGAAAGGTTATAATCGGGATGGTTATGATCACTATGTGGATGATTGAAAGGTTAGGAATGAGAAGTTATTCGGAAGAAAAGAGCCGAAGGTGATGGAAGTTAGGGCTCATCTTTTTTGTGGCTTAAGAGTAGGTCTCGATCTAAGGATCTTTGGTGGAAGGATTAGATCGTTTTACTCATTTGTATATGATGTAATGGTATTTTGGGCAGATCCTCGTTTTTGAGGACGCGACCTGTTTTTAATGAAGTTTACCTTAAAAAAACCAATAAGTGTGAAATTATTTAAGTATAATATACTTAAAATCAATTTGCTCATAAATATGATGATGTGTAAATATGAAAAATATTTTCCTAATCATTATTTCCATTGTTTCAAATCCACTTGTTTATTAGACAGCTACACAATAGTCAAAGTCAGACCCATCCCACATCAATCCATATTCCATCCCAAACTTATGTACATAGTATTTTAGAGAAAGTATTCGGTACAAAGTACCTTAATATACAAAGCGTAGGAAGCAACTAGAGTTTGACACGTGGAGCTGGCGGTTACAACCTACAAGTTCGTTGTTAATCACTAGAAGGGTATCATAGACATTTACACGTCCATTAATCACGTTCTAATTTTATCGTTTATACGTATCCCTGTTTTTACGTGATATTGAATTAAAATTTTAGTAACTGATTATACTATCTTCTTTCACTATTTTTTTTACCAAATTCAAATTCTAATCCCAGAATACATATTTCTATCAAAATTTTTACAAAATTCGTATTCAATTGAAGAGGTTATCGACATGTTTAGTGAGTTGCTCTGTTTTTTGTTTTTTTCATTCTTTCGTAATCATATCATTGTGTTTTAATTGTATGCAGACTAAAATAATGAACCGGTATCTACAATCGGATATTATCCTGTTGCCGAGATTGATAATTGTACCTTTTCAAGGTAAATGTTCGTGTTTCATCAATTGATACGAAGATGATACAGTACAGAGTCTGATAATATAACTATTTTTATATTGTAGATCTTATACAGGAAGTTTCACGTGATGAAGAGGTAGTGAGAAGTTCAATTTCATGGAAGAACATTGAAACATTCAAGGAAAATGATGTTTATGTTGTTACAGTTGAAAGCGTTTTGGTTTTTACTGCATGCGTTTATGTATATGTTATATGTTATCTTAACATTCGTTTTATTGTATAGTTCATGCGTTTTATAATGAGAAAAACATCCACTGTTTTTTACTACACACATATGAATGCGTTTTATAAATATTGAATGCGTTTTAAAGAAAACGTCCATTGTTTTTACTACACACATATGAATGTGTTTTGTAAATAACCAAATGCGTTTTAAATAGTGCAAATTTTACATCATATGGTTTATCACCATGTTTTTCTTTTGAAGTTTTATTGCTTATTTCATCCCATATCTTACACCTCTCAATTATTTCATGAACCCAAAAGTATTTACTTATAGCCTGCTAAACCATCTCTTTCATTTCCTTTTGTATTTCTTGGTACTTTTTAATGTTTTTATCCTTTGTTTTGATCCAACCTGTTTTACAAGTACCTGAATGAGTTTTATATATACTAAATGCCTTTTGTAAATACTGAGTTCTTTTATAAATATTGAATGTGTTTTCAAAATATTAAATGTGTTTTAAGAAAACATCCATTGTTATTGACTAACATATGAATGCGTTTTATAAATATTGAATGCGTTTTAAGAAAACATCCATTGTTATTGACTAACATATGAATGCGTTTTATAAATATTGCATGCGTTTTAAAAAAAACATCCATTATGTTTACTACACACATATTAATGCGTTTTATACATAACTAAATGCGTTTTAAATAGTGCAAATTGATTAATTAAACAACAGTAAGAAAGCATCCCTTGGTTTTCTGCTTTGCAAATATAAAAACACAAACGCACGTTGATGTTAACACACACCTTTTTGTAAAACGCACTTACATTTACATCAAACGCACCTACTAATTTTACCAACATAATTCTCAAAACAGACCTATCATTTAACCCAAATAAAACGCTATTTTCATCTTTCTAAATCAACATTATTCTCTTTGCTTCTTCGTTCTCTTGCACCACCTGATTCATACAAAATTGTTTTTAGTTTTTTTTATTCATTCACCTGATTTCCTTACTTGATTTGCATTTAAGACTCATAATCTCTTGCTAATCGAATCATCCCCTGTTATGATTGCCTGTAATTGTGATCGTTTGATTTCTAGGTTTGCGCTTAGGAATCAGTTTTTGAATATTATTTCCATGATATATGCAATTCTAAGTAATTGCTAAAATCAATGAGATGATTTGGGCGCGTTAATTAAAAAAATTAAATGGATTACTGTTATTTGTCTAATTTACCCTTCGACTGCATAACGGATCATTAAAAATGTTTGGTTATTACGATCGTGCCACCACCACTTTTTAACCTAATCAATGGCTAAAAACGCTTCTCACACTTTGTATGTTAAGATGACTTTGTACAATAGCCTCTCTCTAGTATTTTAATAATTTTATCACACACACACACACCATTTTCATTCCGTTAGAAGATTTAACTAATCAATAATAATTTAATTTAATTCAAAATTTTAATTAAATAAATAAAAGATATATTTAGAAACCAAGAAAAGGACAAAATAATATTGCTAGTGGTACAAAACAGATGCTTCCTCATCAGCACTACTAACAGTTGTACTTAGAAACCCAAATCCATGAATAATCCTCTCATCAATACCCAAACCCCATCAAAACCATCCAATCTTTTAACCTAAATATCCATAAAAATCCAATCTTTTTACATAAAGTCTTTAGTTCCCAGATGCTCTGCAAATGGGGAAAATTGAACCCCAATTGCCAATTAACCACCGACAGCACCGCCAGAACCAGCAATCTGCAAATGGGTCGTCGTTTTTTGGTCAATGCTCGATGGGTTTCTCAAGATTTGGCCGATTGTTTAGTTTAAAGTGTGTTTTGGTGTTGATTCTTGGTCTGGCTGTTTCTCTGTCTGCGATCTTTTCGTTGGTTAGGTTTCATCACCGACAGTCTGGGTTTGATGCTAGTCAGTTGATTAAGGATGGAGGTATGTTGGTTTGATTTGGGTTTGTTGTTTAAATATTGATTTAGGGTTTATGTGGTTTTGAGGGTTGGGGTTATGGGTTGACTTGGGTTTTGGTTGTGGTTAGGTTTAATGATGTTTAAGAGTTCAATTAGGGTTTTTTGTTGGTTGATTCTTTTTTTTTTTTATTGTTTGTTTGGAGTTTTAGTTTACTGTAATTAGGGTTTTGCTGTGTTGATTATTAAAATACTAATATAGGGTTTATGCAATTTGATAATTGAGCGCTGTTAGCATAGCTGTTAAAAGCCATCGCCTAGGGCCATTTTTTAGGCGAGGTGATGCATTTGCGCTTTAATTCTCCAGGATTTCAGCTAGATTCCCAAATTCCGGAGAGTTTCCATACAAATTCGTTAAATTATGGCTAGAATTCAGCCAGATTTCCACTTTTATATAAGGAAAACTACTTCTATACACTAATAGATCAATATTTTAAAACTTTTGATACTAACTAGATGCAAAATAGTAGTATTTTAATTTAGTATATTTTTACTTTATTTTCTTGTTCGCTTTTTTTTTTTTAATCTCAGACCCTCGCTTTTTTTTTTTTTTTTTTGCGCCTCGCACCCAGGCCTAAGGCGAAGCCTGTGTGCCTAGCGCCTTTGATAACCATGGCTTTTAGTAATATCTGAAATGTCGTTCTTGATGGTTTAATCGAGGATGTTGATTATTGAAACGTTATTTTAGGTTTTATGGAATTCTGATTATTGGGCTTACGGTTGATTTGAATGCAGATTGCAGCTAGGTTTAATGATCTTGAACATTTGAATTAGGTTGTTTTTTGGTTGGTGATTGTGTGGTTGATGATTTTCAAGATGAACTTAGGGTTTATGTTTTTTCTCCTGCAATAAGATTTTGTCTAATTTCTAATCAGACTATTTTAATTTTTTTGGAAGTGTATTATCCTTTTCTAGCTGGCATAGTGTTAAAAAAACGGTTGAGGCGTGCGCCTTGAGGCAAGAAGTAAAATCTGTGGCCTCTTGTTCAAGTATCAAAGCTAATTCTTGAAGTTTAAGAAGTTAATGCAAGTAGTACACTTTGCTAATTAGCGTGCCATCTTTAGGCAAAAAGAACTTATATCTCTAACATATTTATTGACCTCAAATTCCCATCGTGATATAATTATTAAATTATCAACTTATGTAAGCAGTTATTTGTCATGTTATCATCACTACTTCAAAAGCAAAAGTTAATATAGTTTACTTTCAGGTTTTAACTTTTCATTTGTTCTTTTAATTTGATAACTCTACTGCATGCCATGGTTTAGTGGCGGCTGTTAGAACTTCGGACCATGTTTTTAGAAGTGTTTTTGGTCAGTTTGGGCTTGATGAGATGGTTGTAATTTGAATTGGAAGGGTCATGTTATCACTACCTTATTTAATAAGTGACTTTTATATCAAATGTATGCTTATAGTATCCTGTTATTTTTGCAGCTACAGTGCAGGCATACTTCAAACTGGAAAAGCCCGTTTCGTTTCTTATTCCTCAAATTACAAGACTAGCGCATGATATCAACGATGAAATAGGCGTCCCTGGTACACAGGTTTGTTATAAAATAGAAGTTAGGTTTGTTCATTTACTGCATTAGTGAGGCAGCAAAATGGTCATGTCAGACGGTTATGTCATGGGTTTGGGTCAGGTACTCAGAACTCGTTTTGCCTTACTTTTTTTTTAATCTTTTTCTAAATATTTAGTTTGTCAAATATGATGCAGATTTTTTTTTTTTTATGCAATATAGTTATGCGGCCCCTTATCAACTCTGATATCTTTGGGTACATTTGATATTTGGGAAAGAGGGTATTTGGTTCTTCTTCTATACTTCCTTTGGCATGTGACCCACATTGCTAATATACATAGAAACATACAGAGAAACAGACCAACACAAAAGCAGATCACTACCCATAGCTTAAGACCCATAATTGAAGTACCCTTCGATAACTCCGTATCTAACTTCGACATTTTTTAGGCGATAATCTTAAGATTCTGCTAGTTCATCTCCATCTCCTACAAATTCCCCATAAAACACAAACTTTTCAACATCAATTTATCACATCATTAGATTAAAATTAAAAAAAAAAAAAAAAAAATCCAATTCTCTGATTAATTACTGGAATTTGAATCAGGGTTTGTGTTTTTGTTGTAAACCCTAGTCATTAGAGGGATTTTTTTTGGCTTAACTGCATAAAATCAGAGAATTGGATTTTTTTTTTTTTTTAATTTTTATCTAATGATACGATAAATTGATGTTGAAAAGTTTGTGTTTTATGGGGAATTTGTAGGAGCTGGAGATGAACTAGCAGAATCTTAAGATTATCACCTAAAAAATGTCGAAGTTAGATACGGAGTTATCGAATGGGTACTTCAATTATGGGTCTTAAGCTATGGGTAGTGATCTGCTTTTGTGTTGGTCTGTTTCTCTGTATGTTTCTATGTATATTAGCAATGTGGGTCACATGCCAAAGGAAGTACAGAAGAAGAACCAAATACCCTCTTTCCCAAATATCAAATGTACCCAAAGATATCAGAGTTGATACGGGACCGCATAACTATATTGCATAAAAAAAAAAAAAATTCTGCATCATATTTGACAAACTAAATATTTAGAAAAAGATTAAAAAAAAGTAAGGCAAAACGAGTTCTGAGTACCTGACCCAAACCCATGACATAACCGTCTGACATGACCATTTTGCTGCCTCACTAATGCAGAACCAAATACCCTCTTTCCCAAAATATCAAATGTACCCAGACCGTTTGCCACCTCATATGGTTTTAATTTTTATTTGTTAAAAAGACACTTTGAATGAATTTTGATCCCGAATTTGTGTTTCTCTAGTAGGTATTCTTACTAATTGACACGTTAGTGATCTTGTTGAAATGACCACATCTATTGCATATAATACTACTGTAGTTACATATGCTTTGAGCCTTTGAATTTTGGAAAAAGATCCTAAATCTGTGTTACATTTCCCAGGTTGCTATCTTGTCAATGCACGAATCTGATGCATCTAACTCGACTGATGTGGTGTTTGGTGTTCTTTCTAATCCTATGAATTCTCCTATAAACTCTGTGTCTTTAAGTGTTTTGAGAATTTCATTAGTTGAGCTTTTTACTCAAATTTCCAATTTGACACTAACGTCAATTTTTGGGATTCCATCTTCTTTTGAAATTCTCAAGTTCCCCGTGGGATCACAGTTATTCCTAAGTTATCTTCTTCGTCTTGGATACCACCGCAAGTTCTCTTTAACTTTACTCTTCATAATTCTATACATGAGATAGAGGATAATTATCTTCAGTTAGAGGCACAACTAAAGTCAGGGTTGCAACTAATGCCTTATGAGGTACGTTTTTTGCTCGAAGTTTCTTATATTTATACAAATGAGCATCAATTCGTTTACATCGGACCAAATTAGTTCATACGGTGTTAATTTTTAAGAAAAAATAATACTATTCATTTGAGATGGCAAACGGTCTGGCTGGGTTGAAACTGGTTGGGTAACAGGCGAAGTCGGTAATTTTGTACGGTCTAAAAGGGTTGGGTTGGGTTGACGCGAAACCCTTTTGTTCAAATCATATACTGTTTCTATGGTAATCTAAATTCTTAGAATAAAATGCTTTAAAAGGATTTGTTCATTAATTATACGCTTTTGCGCCTTTTGATCTGTTCCCTAAAAAGTTTTTTATTAGCATATTCCCTGTCAGATATAGGGCATAACTCGCATATTCTCGTATGCTAAATTTCTAATTTTATTAGTGGAAATTATTTATTGGAGAATGGGAATAAGTAGTTTTGTTAATTTGAATGAATCTGCGTGATGCTGTTAACTTAACCAATGTCCTGTAGTGTGTGCCTTTTGGTAGATAATGCAGTTATATGTGTATATATTAATGAACAACACAGTTTTGTACCCTTTTTTTTTACACAGAATGTGTTTGTGCAAGTGACAAACAAAGGTGGATCAACACACCATCCACCAGTTACGGTCCAGGCATCAGTTACGTCTGCCTTCGGAGGTCTCGGGCCTGAAAGATTGAAAGAATTAGCTCAGGAAATCAGGGGATCTCCAGCTGCAAAGAATCTTGGATTAGATCACTCCATGTTTGGTAAAGTTAAGGAAATCAGTTTATCATCTTATCTATATCATACTCTGGAGGCGCCCGCACCTACGCCTACTCCGTCTCCTGCTCCATCACCTGACCAAATAGGACCCACTATCTCCACATCACCTGATCACATGGGGCCCACCATCACCCCATCTCCCGACAACAGTCCTTACCGATCTTTACCTCCCTCTAGTTCTCCATCACCTACGATGGAGTCGTCATGTGGGGGGTCCCCTGGTCCAAGTCATCATGCTTTTCCACCTCGTGCCTCCCCAAATTTTCCTCCTTTACCTTCTGTGTCCTATGGATCTAGTCCTCATCAAGAAAAGGGGCTTCGGAAAGGTTTGGCACCTTCACCTCACTTTGTCGTACCATCCTCTTGTAAGTCTCTCTCCCTCTCACTCTCTCTCTCTCTCTCTCTCTCTCTCTCTCTCTCTCTAATTGTGTGGTGTGTGAGGGTAGGAATCAATGCAGAACACAAATATTGTGAGAACACAACACAAACATTTATTATTTTTTTTCAATAAAAAAAGCTTTAAAAATAAAAGAAAATGATATAAGTGTAATATTTGTTGTTCCTCACTTTGAAACTCAAATAAATATGGACAATTTAGTTTGATTTTCCGTTTATTGTTTCTGTATGTTATCTTTCAACATATAAAGAAAGCGATGAAATTTTCCTCACAATAATTTAGTTTTCTTTAACGATCCGCACCCTATGTGTGTGTTAATAGACGTGGTAGGTGATTTAGATATCTTGTAGTTGCAAGAAGTTATTTATTCGGCTAGTATAATATTGAATAATACAAGTATTGGTGCTTAAACATACAGGTGGTAATTTTGACCCATTTACTTATGAATGGGCCGGTTCAGTTTTGTAGTGCATAATGCGTTAAAACGGGTAATAAAAAAGTTAAGCTTAAAAGTAAACTGGTTGACAGTAATCAAAATTGTATTTTTTAATGCACAAAACCTTGTAAATAGTTGTTTAAGCAAAATAGTTCATTTTGAAATAATACGACTTGTGTAACAACCATACTTATATCTGAATTCTAATGTTGATATCCGTAATGGTTTTGCAGCTTCAGAAAGTGGTGATTTGTGGCGTGTCCTCTGTCCAGCGTTGTTCATCCTAATCTCACTCCATATCCTCCTATAAATAGCTTGCAGATATGGTGGCTTACAGTTTTGCTGTTAGTATGATAGATGCCAATCTACACATATACTATCAACTTCATCTAAATATAAATACCGACACACACACATATCACCTGAATCCATAACAGTTGCGGGTCAAAGCCAAAAGGTGGCAGGCCTAAGTGTCCATGCAGTAGTTATTATCAAGGAGATCCAACTAGTTCAAGTGTAATGTTATTTTATGGTTCTTTTTGAGCATCTGCATGCCTTGCTACACTTTCTAGTATCAATGGAAAACCAACCCTTTTATGGTCATGAGATGTTTATATGTTAGGCTGCGATAGCTGACACTGTCTGTCGTCGTGATAAGCTTGCTATGACTTTAAAGTGAAACCAAAGCAAGTGGAAAATGGTATGTACAATAGAAGTATTACAAGAATCTAACAAGTATGAGGTAAATGTATTGATTTCTTGAATGAATATAAATTATGAATTTTAGGTTCTATTTAGAGCTAGCTATATAAGTGAGTCTATTAAGTATAAACAAACCCATTTCCGCTGCATCTTTTCTAAACCGATGGTCTATTTTTAAATTAGGTCGTTACAAGTGTTGTGTGATGTGATAAAGAAAAGTAAAGCAAAGCATGACTAATATGAAAGAATGTTAAAAGAGTCATACCATTGCCGATTATCAGTCTTTTCAAGACGAGATATGGCGTCACATCATAAACCATACGAGTAACCAAGAGCATGTGAGTTGTGGCTCCGGAGTAGACACTAGCCGAAAAAAGAAGTGGATATGGCCAGCCGTTGGTTATTTACTATGATATAATTCAAAATAGAGATTAATCTACATCCATTCTCATCATTTAACGAAATAGGTAGTAGTCTACATATGATTGAATCCTAATTCCTACACAAGAGCTTCCTTTTTGTTTCATTGTATTTTTAAAAACTTTAACAAATTCACAAATGTGCAAGCTGGTGCTCCTTTCTTGTATAAGTTGGCAAGGTTTAAGAAATGAAATGGTATTTTACTATTTTTAGTAAAAAAAAATCAACATTTACAAAAGCTAGATGACCCAACAATACATGATGACTAGGGGTGTAAACGAGCCGAGCCGAGCCCGAGCCTGACTGGGCTCGGCTCGGCTCGTTAAGGTTTTGTGAAGCTCGAGCTCGAGCTCGGCTCGGTTCGAGCCTACAATCTTGAGCTCGAGCTCGGCTCGCTAGCAAAATCCAAAGCTCGAGCTCGGCTCAGCTCGGCTCGAGGTGATTTGAGAATCTCAAACGAGCTCAAAATCTCGGCTCGAGCTCGCAAAAACTCGGCTATAACTTAGGCTCGCGAGCCCAATCGTTAAGGCTATAACTTAGGCTCGGCTGTAACTTAGGCTCGGGCTCGGGTTGGGGCTCTAGCTCGTTAAGGCTCGATTAGGCTCGCGAGCCCAATTGAGCTTTGTATTTAGGGCTCGAACTCGGGCTCGATAACTAAACGAGCCATATTTCAGGCTCGGGCTCGGGCTCGTTAAGGCTCGGCTCGTTCGAGCTTTTTACCGAGCCGATCCTGAGCCGCTAGGTGTCATTTACACCCCTAATGATGACAGGAAACCTTCTACTAAAAGATGAACATCCATCAATAAAAGAAATTGATCATACTATAGCAAAATCTGATCAAAATCACAAGAAGCAAAATGTCACTTTCTTATATCATAATTTTGTATGAATTAATCTCTAAAATACTATGATAATGTATAATAACTAAAAAAAATTATACATAACATATTTGAATTCAAGTAATTTGTCATCATCTTTTCGGCATACTCATAAGTTCTTAAGCATTATAATCCCATGATAACATTTTTCGGATCAAATGATTCATTTTAGCATAAGTTAATTTTTTTAAAGGTTGACACACTTGCTCTAACTCTACTTCTAAATTCTACATTTCTTTGGCAATCTTCGGACCTGAACCCTCACTATTTAGAAAGAGAAAACCTTATCCAACTAATGAGTAGCGCTAGACCAAATGACCTTTGGTAAAAATAGGTAAGAGAAACCGGCAAGAGAACTTTTATTTAATTTTAGGTTTGAGACATAGGTAAGGAAAGCCTTAATTAGGCTATGTGTTGTGGAAGAACTAAAAACCGTCAAAAAGTGTTGGCACGTCATCGCCACATTGGCAATGAAACAATAACTAAACCACCCAATAATTTAGCGCAATAGAATAACTAAAAAAATAGAAAAAAATGACGTGGTTGGTCAATAGGGGGTGGACCCCATCTCTCAAGGGCATAGCGCTCATTATTGGGTTGTCAGAAGAGAGCATTGGCGCCACTCTATAAGGCTATGGGGTGTGGTCACCCTTCACCCTTCCCCCTTCCTTCTCCCTTGTCCACGTCAGCGTCACACCATTTCTCCCTTCCCCCCCCCCTTTCTAGGGGAAATGGTTCCCCCTTCCCCCTTTCCCTTTTTTATTGTTTTTTTTATTTATTTGTACATTTTATATTTCATTAAATTTTTTTCATTAAAATTAAAAACCAAATTACATGTAAAATAAAATACACTAAAAAATTAAAAAAACGAAACTAAAAAAGTTAAAAAAAAAACGAAACTAAAAAAAACAAACATACTAACACTAAAAAAAATACAAACTACTCGTTATCAACGTCATCGACACGGAAATTGTTCCAAATATGGTCGATTAAATCCGAGCAAAGGTTGGCGTGCATAGTACTATCCTCTAATGCCCACATGTTCGATTGTTGTTGTGTCGCGTCAACCAGCTCGAGATTCTCTTCAACGTCATTCGGGTCATGCTCACATATTGCACGGCCTTCATCTTCGATTATCATATTATGTAGTATCGTACAAGCGTACATAATATATCTCAAGCTTTGTGGATGCCATGCACGTGCGGGTCGCCCAATTACATGCCATTTCGACTTTAAAACACCGAATAACCGTTCGACGTCTTTTCTCGCCGACTCTTGGCACTTTGCAAACTTTTTCCTTTTGTCATCCGTGGGAATTTGTATGGTTTTCACAAGAGATGTATAACTTGAGTATATACCGTCAGCTAGATAATACCCGTGCTTATATTCTACCCCGTTGAGAACGAACGAATCATCCGGACCGGTACCTCTAATGATGGGGTCGAAAACCATGGATCTTGCTAGAACATTTAAATCGTTACATGAACCAGCAACTCCGAAGAATGCATGCCAAATCCAAAGGTCTTGTGAGCAAACAGATTCTAGAATAATTGACGGCTTTCCAATGTCACCCCGCGTAAACTGCCCTTTCCATGCAGTTGGGCAATTACGCCATGGCCAATGCGTGCAATCGATGCTTCCAAGCATGCCAGGAAAGCCATGTTTCTCTGCATGGTGTGCATAAAGCTTTTGGACTTCGTTCTTCGTTGGCCTACGCAAGTAAACTTTGCTATATAACTTGACGACATTTTCGGTAAACCGATACAAGCATTCCCGACTCATTCTAGCAGACATCCTTAAGTACTCATCCCATGAGTCACTAGCAGTCCCATACGCCAACTGACGAAGTGCAGAAGTGCACTTTTGTAGCGTCGTAAAACCTCGTCTTCCTCTAGCATCATAGCGTAGTGTGAAAAACTCATCATAAGTAGCCATGTCATTGGCAATTCGTTGGAACAATCGCCGACTCATTCGAAAGCGACGCCTAAATAGTTCGTCTGTGTATGCGCAGTCGTCAGCGAAGTAGTCAGCAACCAACCGATCATGTGCACCTTAAATTAAAAAAAAAGTATAAGAAATATAATACCATAACATTAAGAAAATTAAAAAGTATAAAAAATAAAATATACCTTCACGATCTCTGTTTAATGCGGCCCTCCTTGTTCTTGGTTCCGAAGTTGTTTCGTCGTCACTGTCTACAAACTCAAACAATATTTTTGCCGTTTCCACCATCGCGCCCGCGAAAAAATTAGCAACGTTTGCCTCTTCTGACGACATACTCATGATTGTAACAAATTAGCAACAATAAAAAGGTTTGAATTTATTGTGTGGTTTTATGAAATTTGGGAGTAAAGTATAAAGATGGAGTGTAGTTTGGTTTGGTTTGGTGTTAAAAATGAGAGGTTATATATATATATATATATATATATATATATATATATATATATAGGGTGTGGATAATATGGAAACCCTATCTTTTGGAAAAACCTTGCAAACTCTCTTATGACCATTGATCAAGCTTGATCAATGGTCCATGATTATTTGAATATAATAATCATAAAGCATGTGGGCCAATCTAATAAAAAATATAATTAAGGGCATTAAGGTAATTTTAAACATGAGATTTGACACTTCTGAATCCTAGGTTTTTAAAAGGTTGATTTGACACTTGTCAAGTCACATCTTTCCTACTTTATGATACTTTTTCCAGCACCAATATTAACATACGTTAGTGTTGTGATACAAAATTCTGACCTCGTGTGAGACATCGCTAACATGTGTTACCAGACATATACTAAAAGAACATATTAAAAGAACACATAAAATGTGTATTTATTTAAGAAATGATAAAAACGATCATAACAATAAACACTAAAACATATCAAAAACCGTTTAATACAAACATAATTATTTGTGAATTTTCAAAAAAGACTATCATAATAACAACATAGAAAAAATCTAGCTATGCTTCGTTCTTGATCCTCATCATCATCTTTAACTCGAAAACTTCTTTTCACCTACAAAAAAAGTAACACGTGTTAGCTGGGCTCTACAAAACACATAATGGGACATCAATGACATGTGTTAGTGTATTCTAAAACACATGTTTTACTGAAATAACGTATGTCATACAAACCGTAACACATGTTAGTTGGGTATATACTAACATGTGTTAACATCACTAACATGTGAAAGGGCGTATACTAACATATGTTTTCTGAAATAATGTATGTCATATGAACCCTAAAAAGTATAAACCCTTTTTCAGTTTTCATAAATCCAGGAAACCAATTTATTCAAGTTAATTTAAACACCTCATTAACCAAAAGATTAAAAATTTATAATCCTTGTAAAAAAAAATCACTTACCGCAGCCACATCACCAACGACGCCTTCTTCCTAATAGCCTATTCCTGAAAACCAACACTAGAACAGTAACACATGTTAGTTGGGCATATACTAAAACACATGTTAGTTGGGCTCCCCAACTAATATGAACCCTAACACATGTTAGTTAGGCATGTACTAACATGTGTTAGCATCACTAACATGTGTATAAAAAATATCGCTTACACACAGCCACATCACTAACATGTGTATAAAAACACATGTTAGTTGGGAACCTCAAACATATAATCAAAAACTAATCACATGTGATCTATCAACCTCATGTCTCCCATCCAATAACAATCTAACATAAACAAAATAATTATAAAAAAAATAAAAAAAAGGTTAACATAATTTTTTTTTTTTCATTCAAGCATTTAGTCAAACACTTGGTGTGCAACCAAAAACTATCCCCAAAAAATATTATTAACTTATCATTATCTCATCGTAACAATTCATTTAACTAAATACAAATAGTTTATGTTGGTAAAAACTAAATAATAAAAAAAATTAGCTTAATGGATATCGATGTAATATAAATATTAAAGATAGCATTGCCTTGTAAAACTTAAAAAGCAAACTCTCTGCAAACATTTAATGTAAAGTTTACTTTTTTACTTCAAGGTTCAAAAATAGTATTGAACATTCCAAGCTCCAAGCTCCAAACTCTATATCTCATAAAGATATAAACAGATCTTAGCTCATAACAGTTTCACTTGCCAAAAAATTATTAAATAGAATACAAAAATTATTTAAACACCCTATTCACCAAGAGATTAAAAATTTATAATCTTTATAAAAAACATCACTTACCACAGCCACATCACCAACGCCGCCTTCTTCCAATAGCCTACTCGTGAAAACCAACACTGAAACAGATACACATGTTAGTTTGGGATCCTCAAACACATAATGGGGAGTCACTAACATGTGTTAGCATATACTAACATAAAAAGACTACAAATTTATTCATCAATCACATGTGATCTATCAACCTCATATCCCCAATCCAATAGAAATCTAACATAAACAAAATAATAATAATAATAAAAAAAATTATAAAAGGTTAACATAAGTTTTTTTTTTTTTCATTCAAGCATTTGATCGAACACTTGGTATGCGAACAAAAACTATCCCCAAAATTGTTATTATTATTATTCTAACAAAACCCAAAACCTAAAAAAATCAAATCGTAACACAAAACGCATAAATAAAAAATGTAACAACTTATTATTATTATTATTCTAACAAAAACTGTTATTATTATTATTATTCTAAAAAAAATCAAAACATAATAGCCTAAAAAACATATCAGTGACTTATGACACCTACTTTCAAAAATGAGAGTGATAAGTAATAAAAAATTTTGAGCTTCGAATCATGATATTTAAAGTAAAGCAGCACTAAAAATTTGAAAGATTATAATAATTTGACTCAAGGTCAACCATGACTTTATTCTCTTTATTATCATATTCTACCATGATATGATTTTAGATCAATAAAAAATATATTCTGTTGGAAACACAAACAATTAAGAGAGATAAGTTAAACCTGCAAATATATAAGGATTTGAAGGACATGGCTCGAATACCACAGAAGGCGGTTTGTTGTTCGAGATGATGACGATGGTGGTTGTGTTGTTTTCAGACGGTGGCGGTGGTTGTGGTGGTGGTGGTGGTTCTAGAGAGAGACAGAGAGAGGGGAGTGTAGAGAGAGGAGGGTGATCTTATTTGAATTTGAAAATAAAATGAAGAGAGAGAGGTGGGAAACATATATATATGGAGAGAAAGAAGGGGTAGAGTTAAATTGTCAATTATGCCCTTCTTAATATAATATAGGGTGATATTGTCTTTGATGATGTGGCACAACATGGGCCAAGTATTGGGTTTTTCGGAGTTTTTCCATTTGAGAGGTTTTTTGTCTATACTTCCACTATATATATATATATATATATATATAAAGGTTTATTTTTTTTTGTAACGGTCAAATTTTACAAGGGAAAAAAAAAGCGTTTAAAATACATTGAGAAGTGGGACGGTGAGCTCGGGGGTTTGATGCCGGTTTCACCGATCTTGGATCGGGGGGGGGGGGGGGGTGTTTGCCGACGAGAGAAGGCTCCAAGTCAGCCACCGAAGGCCTTCCCCGTCCCCACACCCCATGGTCTAACCGAAGGGTTTGATGTTTAATGCTCTCCATGATGATTTAGCATGACAATATTAATTCTTAACTCTTAAGCAAACAAAAAATTATTGTATTTACTTTCTCAAATGAAAAGAGGATTATATTGGACTTAAACAACTAATTACATTATAGTGGTTAACTCTTTTCCCTTGTGTCAAATCTCATATATTTTTTTCCTATTCAAACATTTACAAAAATATGAGACGTTAATAAACTCTTATAACGATACACCATCTAAATTGAAGTAAGTTAGTTCTACAGTTTGAGATTTTTACGGTTCAGTTTTAACGGTTTTGCTCTTGAAACCAATTGTATAAACTGAATTAACTGTTTAACCTTTGAAACATACAGTAATGAATGTGTATATAATCATATACTCATTTATCAATAAAAATTTTAAAGAGAAAATTGCTTGAATGCTCCCTGTGGTTTGCACTTTTTTCACCTATAGTCCCCAAGTTTTTAAAATTACAGCCATAGTTCTGAAACAGTGAATTTTTTTAACTTGGATAGTCCCTGGAGCTAACTAAGGTTAAATAATCAAGTTAAGTATGTGTGAAATTACAAAACTACCTTTACTTTAATAAAAAAATATACTAATTAATATGGGTCCCACACTTCATCTTCCCCACTTCATCTTCTTCACCTCCACAAATACCACCACCCTTCACCACCATATCTTCTACAACTCACCTACCCCAAACCCTAACTATTTAAACACCTTAACCATCCTCCCTCTTCCATTTCACCAGCCGCTAACCCTCTTTCTCTCTCACTACTCTCTCTCTCTAAAACACTAGACAACTCTCTCTACTCCCTCATAATTTGCTCACCTTCCTCCTTCCTTTTTCAGAGTCGGCTGTAACGACCCGTCAATAGTTGCCGGTTCCCAATCGTGGTTTACCAGGAACAAGGAAAGAACAAGGTGGTTTAACGAGTTGGGTTAACCGGTGGGTTTTAGAGACTCATGAAAAAAGCAGAGGATGATACACGACAGTCACCGATTCCGATGACTGTTCCGGTGGCTTCCTCTTCGTCAAACAATCACAACAGAAAGAACAAATCACGGGATTATTATTACTAGAGATGAAGGAGGGTTGTGGTTCAATACCGACTCGATGAAACAGAGGGTTATCGGGTTATGGTTTAATTGGTTCATAATAGAATCATTAAAGGTTCACCGGTACACAAGAGAGGGATGAGGAAGTTTACTGGAGAGAAGGACTTACCGAAAAAGGACTCACAGGAGATGAAGGGTTACCGGTTATTATCAAAAGTAGAGGTAGAGAGTTATCGGGCTTACCGGAGAGGAGATGAGTGATCGGGAAACAATAATAAAGCGGAGAAGGAGGAGGGTGGTGCCGGAGAACAAGGCGGCTGCGGCCGGCCAAGGCTCTCCGGTCGCTGCTGCTTCGGTTGCTGTTGAGTGACGATTGTGGAGGCTGTGTCGTTGTTTTAGTCAGGTTCAGTTAGGTGAGGGCCGATCTGGTCGTTTGTGGTCCAGGTCCGGTTGATTCATGAAGGGTGGGGAAGAAGAAGTTGGTGTATGGTGGTGGTGGTGTAGGGATTAAGGGTTTTTTTTTTATATATTTTAATTATAAAACATGGGCCCACCAGTGTTTTATTTTATTTGTTTTATAGAAAGGATAGTTTTGTAATTTCACACCCACTTAACTGGATTATTTAACCTCAGTTAGCTCCAGGGACTATCCGAGTTAAAAAAATTCACTGTTTCGGGACTATGGCTGTAATTTTAAAACTTAGGGACTATAGGTGAAAAAAGTGCAAACCACAGGGACCATTCGAGCAATTTTCTCAATTTTAAATAAAAAAGTAACAATCTAACAATTTTGATTACTTTTAAAACAAATACTTATCTATGGTTTTGAAAAATGACAAATCGATTCAAACAGGTAAACTTTTAAAATATGCTAATCTGAACGACTCAACCTAACCAGTTTAATTTGTCACTTCCCAAAACCATAGTCCTTAACAATACGACCCACCCAAGGTATCAAAACGTAAACGCCCTAAATTGTTAAATGAAATATATTAAAAAAAAAAAAACTACAAAAATACAATTTAACTTGTAATTTGTGGCCTAGAGTTTTATCATAAAACGAGAGGCAGACAATTATTGACAAATTACTTAACTCACTGATTCACTCAACTCACACACCGAGTCATCTCAATCCTTCCTTATCAAAACCCCTGAGTCCCATTACACACTTCTCTCTCTTCACTTTCTCTCTCTAGAAATCCCCTAGAAGAGAAAACATAAACCTAACCATCATCATCTTGTTTATATGTTGCTCTAAATAAACATCATCATATTGTTTCTATTACAAACCCTAGAAACCCTAACACAATGTCTCACACAGTGTTTCAAACAGGTCAAATTATGCCAATAAACACACATAATCATCATATACCTACCACCAAAACCTTATCATCATCATCATCCACACTATTTAACCCGCTGTTGCCGGTTTCCGGTTACAGAGGTGTTGTTCGGAAGGGTTTGGTGGTCAGGAATTCGTCGGCTACTGTTGACGGAGATTCTGTGGCGGCGCTTGAACGGTGTTTTAGGATGGAGACGGTGGCTCCGTCGGCTTCGTCTGTGGCGGCTCATGGACCGGTGATGAAAGGACAGTACGGTGCGTTTGGTGCGGTGACGTTGGAGAAATCGAAGCTTGATACGACGCAGAAGCAAACAAAGTCTAGTCCTGAGGTTTCTAATTTTATATATATATATATATTTTATCTATTTGGAATTTGGATTAATGTTTTGATTAATCTTTTCAGTTTGGTGATTATTAAGAACTGATTATAGAGCTGATTTGAACCCTAAGTTGTATGGATAGGGATAGTGATTTTGAGTTGTTATAGATATGAGTGTGACCATTTTATAGGAAGTAATTGTTTTAATTTGGTTAGGGTTCATGAATTCTTTTGTTTGACATGCTTCTCTGACAATTGTTACGAAGGATAGGATCCATGGTGTGTGTGTGTTTTTTACTGGCTAACTCATGTATGCATTAAATTGTATTCGTAAGTCTGCACCTTTGTCAACCATGGGACGGGATTACGGAATCCTTAACCTCATGGAGGGACACCTTATCGGCTTATCTACACAGCTTGATACTGCTAGGCTACAAGAATGTTTGGTGATTCATGGTGTATAGCAATTTGATTGTTAGAAATGAACATGGGAATGAGTGAGAAACTTTGCATAGATGATAAAACCAATGTATTGTAGACTAAGCAGTCAATAGCGGCTAATCCAGTTATCGAGCTCTTCCAAAATTGCGGTGTCAACTGTCAAATAGCAGTCCAAAATAGCGGACCGCTTTTTGACCTCTATTGACCGTTATTAGATCGTGTTTCAAATATTGACACTTTTGAGATTTGACTTTTGATACCACCATTAATCTTATGTATGTTTTACGTTTTATATGTGTGTATAGATAAATTCTGCATGATGTTAAAATTAACGATTTCCCACCGCGATAACCTATATCTCAAATATCGACCCTTGACCGAGATATGATTTTGGACCGCTATAACTACATAGATTGTAGAGAGTAAATTAGAATTGAAACTTGGATGTCTTGTGGAGTTGTGGTATTGAGGGATTTTAAGTTAAGTATTGTGGGTAGGTACTAGGTAGTAAATGGTGTAATTGGTAGCCTTCTTGTCTTCTTGCTGTTCATTGGTACAAGGACATGATCTAGAAAAGTGGTTTGAATCTAACTTGCACTCCTTGAAGACTATCTGCCTAACGCAAGCTGCGTTTTACTTGATTCCATTGGTTAGTGGGGCATTGGTGGGGTATTGTGAGTTCTTTGGTAAAGGGCTCTTACGGTGTTTTGCAATTCTAGAGGTACAAGGACATTTTCCACTTTCAAAACGTTTCAGAAATTATTAGATCTAGTTAGAACTTAGAAATTTCTAAATATTCGTGGAGCTCATATATTTTGTAAGTTAGGGACTATCAATGACATGGTTATTTCTCACGTTTAGTGATATAACTTTTTGAAGCTCAATGCCTTTTTTTATTCTATTTTCACAAATAGGGACTGAGAAATTTTGTTTTTATCAGAACTTGACAGATATCATCTAAAAGAGGAGCCACATTTGCTTTTAGCTCTAAGTTGAGGATGCGTTCTGTTAACCTCTAGATGAGGGGCCGTAGTGCAGTTTTAGTCTTTTAGAAAATGTTAAGCGACTTATTTGGGATTGTTGTTAATTGATTATTGGTGGTGACACCATCATACGAATGTCAAGAAATGTTTTTTTACCCAACTGGTTGCAATGATTCTCTTAATGTAATGTGTTTCAAAAATAGACACAACATTTCTCTTGGGAGGGTATCTTATATATTTGACTAATATTATTCAACAATTTCTTGATATGCTTGCTTAGTCAGACATTGCATATTTGGTACATATGCAGTATCATTTATCATGTGCGTCATGATACATGGGCAAAAAGTGACATCTTTGTTTGTTGACAGCTGGCAATTGGAGGAGGTGGCGGCAATATCGGAAAGAGCATAAATTTTGGTGGCGGTGATGGAGGCGATGATGATGGTGATGACGATGATTACTTTGATGAGTTTGATGATGGTGATGAGGGGATGACGGTGGACTCTTCAGGAGGCGTATTATTTTCCCAGAGGTTGTTATTTAAATATTTGATATTTTGATTTCTTCTTTGTTAGATACATTTTAACTTATATGATTACATATCATATTTACCTGGTACATGGTGAAAAATAATGTTCTTTTGTACATTGTGCCAGTTATTTGATCGAAATTTCTTGAGGCTGTATTGAATGAGTGGCAGAAGACAATGATGGATTTGCCATCTGGACTCCGGCAAGCCTATGAAATGGTAAATGTTTTTTTAGCTAATGTTCAATAGATGTGGAATCACTTGGTGGGCTGGGCAAGTTGGGTAACAGGTCAATCGGGTTGACCGGCAATAAATTTTGTGTCCATTTTTAGTATCCTTTATAATTAATACTGTGTTCAAGATGGTTACGGTAAAATCTAATCTAACTTCTTAATAAAACGATTTAAGTAGTTTGCATTAGCTACTGTTTTTGGTTCACCCTATTGACTTGTTTGAGATCAAAAAAAAAAAAAAAAAAAAAAAAAAAAAAAAAAAAAAAAAAAAAAAAAAAAAAAAAAAAAACCAAATCAACCCATTTGTAAGTAAATGGGTCCACATTGCCACCTCTATTATTAAAATGTAAGATGGAATCATTTCTCAAATGTGCGATGATGATTAGGGTTTGGTTAGCTCGGCTCAACTGGTAAAATATATAGCAATGAATGCAAGGCCAACAACTGCAAGGTTCATATCACGTTCGCTTCCTCAAGGGTTGTCTAGGGATTCATTGGCAGGTATTTTTTTAAAAAGTGCCCCTTTTAAATTTCTTTCAATTTGTTTTCTTATTTTATATATTCTTTGTCCTCTAAATATCTACATGTTCATACATCTGAATGTAACATAAGAACAATTTAATATCGGTTCCTCTAAAAAAAAAAAAAAACAAAAAACAAAAACAAAAACAAAAAACTATTTTAGAAGACTGGATAAAAGGTCATTTTGATAATTTGCATTTGAAAGATGATAACTTCAGGCAAAATTTGATAATATGCATATTATTGTTTATTTTTAACTTTTATGTTACGTCTATAAACATGACCGGTTACAATCTAACCTGATTCATGTTCATTTAATCAGGATGATTGCAGATCCTGCATTTTTATATCGGTTCCTCTTAGAGCAGGCCGCTACAATTGGTTCCTCAGTTTTATGGGAGGTTAAAAACCGTAAAGAAAGGTAATATATTCACGTGTATGAAATTTACTACTTTAGAATCTCACCATGACATAATTTAATTTGTTAATTTTACTTTTTATGTTATAGGATAAAGGAGGAATGGGATCTTGCTTTGATTAATGTGCTTACTGTGACAGCATGCAATGCTGCTGTTGTTTGGTCCCTTGCTCCATGCCGTTCTTATGGAAATACTTTCCGCTTTGATCTGCAAAATACGTTGCAAAAACTTCCAAATAATGTTTTTGAAAAAAGCTACCCGATGAGGGAATTTGACATGCAAAAAAGAATCCAATCCTTCTTTTACAAAGCTGCAGAGTTGTGTATGGTGGGTCTAACCGCAGGGCAGCACAAGGTGCCCTAACAAACCTTGTTGCCCGGAAAAAAGAGGGAAGGTAAGCAGTAGATCACTTGTTCATTCCGTTTGTGTAACATGGTAGGTCAATATGGTCGGGTTGGGCAAAGGATTATGTTTGGTAAAAGGTTCAGTTTTCAGAAATAATTAGCTTGCCGATTATGATTCTTAAAATTTATAATAGTTCAATAATCATGTATCTTTCTGAGTACAACGGCTTAAGAAGGTTTAGGCATTAGAAATACATTTTGGACGCCTTTCAGCTTGTTTGACGTGGTTTCAAAAGCTAATACAATTCAAAATGGTCACCTCTAAATTACACAAGAATACAGCTGTAAATTCTTTATCTGTGAAACTTGATTTGTGCTCCTGGTTTTTTAATTTAGTTGTATTTTCTGACTTTTTAATTGTGATATTAAACGGTAAACCTGCTCATCAGATTATCTGTGACAATTCCACCTGTGAGTACTAATGCACTTGGGTATGGAGCATTTCTTGGAATCTACGCCAATTTACGTTATCAGCTTCTGTGCGGATTTGACAGAGCTATGGTCACTCAATTTGATGTTATTGGGTGGGTTTGGCCTTCAGCGCAGCCTTGAGGTATGTCATTTATTTTGATAACTTTATATTATACTAAATTCATCTATGTTTATAGAAAAACAACTACGTTTTTCATCGCCTGTTTAAAAAAAGTATTTCTTAATGGTTTATGTTTTTGTATACAGAATCGTGAATGCACAATTAGGTGAGACATCAAGGTTAGCCTGGCTCGGCGTAGAGGTGGACCCATTAGCCCACTCAGATGACTTACTGAAACAAGCATACAATCGACCATCTGAAACTGCCAACACTTCTCCAAAATGGTTCATATCCAAGAACCCTGTAACTTCAGGGCTTGGGCTCCTCGGGTTCAAGCAGGACCAAAGCCAAACAAGCACAGAGGGAGGATCACAACCACCACCACCCAAGGCCCGCAGAAAGAGAATCGTGAGGAAGAAGGTGACAACCTGAGTGCACGGTCCTGGTTGAGTCGACTCAGTTTTTGTACCCTGATGGGATACTGGTGGTGGCTGACTAATCATCCTGGTGGCAATGAGAAACTTTATGTTGACGAAACAGGAATCGACTGAAAACCAGAAATATTTACGATAGAAACTGTGGAATTTTTGCAGCTCCCATTACGGCTTGCTCTAGATTTTACTTTTTAGTAACTGTGAGTTTTGAAGAAATAAAGATGGTTGATTTATGGTAGGAAAGAAACTCCCTTTTGAATTTATGATTCACAACCGACTGTATGGTGGACCTGCATACTGTTTTAATGATTGCATGAGCTTAATTCAAATAAACTAGAGTCTTTATTACCCGTGCCAACGCGTATAAAAAATGATTGCTAAGAAACAACAAATCTGTTACCTTAACGAATCTGTCCCTGTACCGAAATTACAGAAAATAAACAAAACAAAAAGGTTTGTAAGAAAAAAAAAGCTTGGTGCATGTTATAAAGCCCCACGCACATTAGCAAATAAATCATCATTACACCTTAGCAAAAAGGCCTTGTGCAAGTGAGCCAATGAAGGCTGGTGTACGTTTGCTAAAAGACTGGTGCACGTAGCTCCTTAGTGATCGAAAAGAGGGTATATATATTGAAATTATTACGAGCGAAAAGAGGAAATGTAGCTCCTTAGTGATCGAAATTGAGGGTGACATTATTATTACGTACGAAATGAGGAAATGTAGCTCCTTACTGAACGAAATCGAGGGTAAATGATTGTTTGTTTCAGCTTTTAACAAGCTATTAATGGGACAGATGTCTGAATCGGTCAAACATAGTTCATTTGGACTGTTTCCTAGCAGATGTCTGAATCGGCAAGACGTTTGCTTCTGAATGGTTCAGACCTCTTCCTGGTTCAACACTTGATGGTTCAAACTTCTTATTGATTTAGCACTTATGTTAATGTATGATGCTTATGTTCGGTAATTGTCTTTGACAACAAAAGCGAAAGTTAGTTAGGAGTATTATGGTCAAATTGCGAGAATGAATTATTATCGATGATGCATAATTTGAATTACTAAAGTCTGGTTTGTAATTTCTTTATGCTATTGTTTGATTACATTTTCTTTAGGGACAAGTAGGATCTTCACAATTAGTTCAGAACATCCATTTAATCCTCAACAAATAGTACATGTGTAAGTTTGTATGTGTCCCATTTACCACCATCTTTTAATGCTTCTAGTTCGATCACACAGCCATGATCCGCCTTCTTTGTAGCCAACCGGTGGTGGCACCAGCACCGCCATCACATCAATAAGGGTGAAACGGATGAAACCCTTATTTGACACTACATTATGAAGCATCAGTGAGGGTTTCATCCGTGTTGCTAATATGAGCCATTAGTACCCTCAAATGACCGCAAAAAATCATGTTTTCGACCCAACACTTATCACCGGATACAAAAGCATGAACTTGGTTTTGAACTTCAATCCAACTACACCCGGGCTGCTTCACCGCCCCCCTCTCTTTCAACGAACCCCTAACTTCCTCCACCACCTCCCACCACCCCATTTCCGCATTCATGTTTGATAACATCACATAGTTTGAGCTCTTTCAGGTTCAATCTCCAAAAGCTTTTCAGCAACAAATTTAGCCATTTTCAAATCCTTACGTGCACGACACGCATCAAGTAAAGCGCCCCATATACCCGCATTACAATCAGCATCCATCTCTTTCACCATTTGAAAGGCGGCTTCTAGCCTCCCTGCTCTTGCCAGCAAGTCAACCATACACGCGTAATGCTCTGTCAACGGCTGGATCAAGTACTTTTGACTCATTGATTCAAATAACCGGAACCCTTGATCGATCAAGCCAGCATGGCTACATGCAGATAGAATCGCAACGAAGGTGACCTCATCTGGGCTCACACCTGCAACCTCCATATCATCCAAAAGCCTCACTGCCTCGACCCCATTTCCATTTAAAGCGTATCCATTAATCAAAGAATTCCATGAGACAACATCAACACGTGGGGTATGAGAAAATATCTGTTCAGCACTCGACATTTTACCACATCTGGCATACAAAGTGATTAAAGAATTCGTAACAAATATGTCTTGCTCATAACCTGTCTTTACAACCAGCGCATGAACTTGTGTTCCCAGTTGTAAAGTTGCTAGATTTGCACATGAGCTTAAAACGGATGCGTATGTAGATTCATCAGGCTTATTACCAGTTTGTATCATTGAAATGAAATACTTGAATGCATCCGGGTACAACCCGTTTTGGGTAAAGCCCGAAATCAACGAATTCCAGGAAACTATGTTCTTAGGTTTTGTTTTTTCAAATAAAACAACTGCTTTATCCATTTGACCCACTGAGCATAACCCGCAATCATAATATTCCACGAAACTATGTCTTTTCGCACCATCTGGTTAAAAAGATCAAGCGCTTCATCCATGATTCCGTTCTGAGCATATCCTGCAATCATTGTGTTCCAACAAACCGTATCTCGATTGATTACACGATCAAAAATTTCACGAGCCTCGTTAATTCTTTTGTTCTGAGCAAACCCCGAGATCATTGCTGTTTGAGCTCCAACATTCTTGTATGGCATTTGATCAAGTAAACAGCTCGCTTCCTCAAGCTTACCGACACGAACATATCCATTGATCATGGTAGTCCACGACACTGCATTTCTTTCCGGCATTTCGTCAGATAAACTCAAAGCTTCATCAACCTGCGAGTTTTGAACATAAGCCGCTATCATCGCATTCCACGACACCACATTCTTCACCGGCATCTCATCAAACACTCTCCTAGCCTCCATAACCCGACCACTTCTACCAAGCCCAGACAAGATTGTCACCCAAGAAACAACATTCGGCTGCGGTATCCTCTTAAAAAAACACCAAGCAGTATCCAAATCACCAACCTCAACATACCCATCCACCATTAAGTTCCAAGAAACCGTATCCTTAACCGGCATCTCCTCAAAAAACTTCAAACCCAAACCCATCTCACCACTTTGAGTATACCCTCCAAGCATTGTATTCCAAGAAACCAAATCTTTCACATGCATTCCATCAAACACTTTCCTAGCCTCCTCAACTCTTCTATAACTTAAGTACCCCGAAATCATCGCGTTCCAACAAGCCGGGTTCATCTTATCCTTATCCGGCACCAAATTAAGCAACTTTCTTGCCTTTTCAAACTCCCCATTACGCGTATAGCAAGTAATAATCAAAGTCCAAGTAAAAACATCTCTTTGAGGCATTTGATCGAACAGTTGGCGTGCAATATCAACTCTGTGATTATGCAAGCATCCTGCAATCATGGTGTTCCACGAAACAAGATTTCGTTGAGGCATTTTATTAAACAGGTTGAGTGCATCATTAATCCTTCTGTTTTTGGAGTATACGGAGATCATGGAGTTGAATGTGACAGTGTTTCGTTGAGGCATTTGGTCGAACAACTTGTAGGCGTCTTCGACCCGACCCGATTTACCTAACTGGGTTATCTTGCTGTTTTGCTGGAAGAGAAGGGTACCATTCGACATAACAGATTGAAGCCTTGGTTTCATGGTTACATAAATGGAATTCAAACTCTATGCAAGGACAGTGATCAAAATAATAGTGTGAACTATGTTAATGACAAAAGCTTTTTTTTTTTTTTTTTTTTTTTTTTTTTTTTTTTTTTTTAACATTCAAACGAAACTTTTATTAGAAAAAACAACGACCACCAGTATCACCCGGGCACATTAAGCCAGAGGCTACCTGGGCCACATACACCCGAAAGTACAAGACACAATAAATCTACAAACAATACAGCTACCATCACTAACCCAAACCACCATTTGCCGTATCCCAAAACTATACTTCAGCCGTTATCGAAATGTGAAAAGTCCCACCAAGCGGATTTTTCCAGTCCCACGATCCTTGCCCGGTTGGACATCCACCAATATGATTCAATTTTAATGTCTTCAATAACCGAGGGTGTTGCCGTATTAACGTCCGAAAAGATCTTTTTGTTTCTTGCAAGCCAAAGTTTCCAAACCACCAAAAGGATAACCGCATACACCACCTCTACCTTTTTCCCAGGAGCTTGCAAATCTCTTACATCATCCAGTAGGCGCTGTAGGTTTGATTGTTGCAGCGGGAGTTGAATCTTTAGCCAGTCACGAATATTCACCACACCGATCTTGCCCACACGCAGTCGAAGAATATGTGCTCCGCAGTTTCAGGTTCGAGTCCGCATCTTTTGCAAAGGCCGTCCCCGATGTTAACGCCCCTGTACGCTAAAGTTTCTGCAGTTGGTATTCGGTTTTCCACGGCCCTCCATACAAAACAGTTTACTTTAGGCGTCGCAATCCTGCTCCACAAGAATTTCCGCAACAGACCTGCAGTTTGATGAGCCGACTGCAGATCTGAACGAACGCATTTAACAGAAAAGTCCACCGGTCCAGACTGCTTGACCCATTTCCAGACGTCTTCTGCCTGTGTAATCTTCTGTGCGACTAACAGCAACCACAACCTGTTCGCCTCTTCGAGTTCAGAAGTTGATGTTGGTAACCTCGACCACGGAATGTCCCACCATATAATATTGTTAAGTCTTCTATAACACTGCATCATCTTGACCTGTTTCACATTACAAATAGCAAATAAGTTAGGAAATTTGTCTTTGAGCCGACCCTCTGAGCACCATACGTCTTCCCACAGCCGAACCGATTCGCCGTTCCCCACTGTACATCTAAATTTGTCTTCGATATCGATTCCCCTTTTTGCAAGTTCAGTCTTCATGGATGCGATAGAACACCACACCCCATTTGCAGATTTCTTATGCGGTACAAAGCCCATACATCTCCTATTCCCGTGGATTGCGTTTATGACCTTACACCAAAGTTGGTTGCTAGAGGTTTTATATCTCCACCACCATTTCGTCAGCAAACCCATGTTTAGGTCCTCAATGCAGCCCACACCCAACCCCCCACGATTTTTGGGTGTTACAATTTTATCCCAAGCCGTCCACTTAATCTTTTTCGTATTCGCCGAGCCGCCCCAAAGGAATCTTCGTCTCAGTCCTTCTAACACTTTGATCACCCCAATAGGTGCTTTGAACAAAGACAAATAGTAGTTTGGTAATGCTCCCAACACGGCTTTAATCAGCACCAGTCTCCCAGCGAACGACAAGTTACGAGCTTTCCAGTTGGACAATCTTGCATTGAACTTATCTACCACCAATTTCCAGCTTTTAATTCTTTTCATATTGTCACCAACCGGTAACCCAAGATATATAAACGGAAGTGAACCACTACGGCATCTCAAAACGTTTGCCAAGTTCTCAACTTCAGACCCGATAACGTTCAGACCAAACAAGGAGCTTTTAGACATGTTTACTTCAAGACCGGACGCCATTGAAAAACACCTCAAAATTCTGTTCAAGTTTTGGATATTCTCCCGGACCAAGACCCAAAGAAGAGCGTGTCGTCAGCGTAAAACAAGTGTGAGATTTCAGGTCCACCGTTAGGTAGTTTGACCCCTTCGAAAGTCCCCGCTTCAACCGCTTTACTCATCATGACATGTAGTGCTTCCATAACGATTGTGAAAAGGAAAGGCGAGAGCGGATCGCCTTGCCTAAGGCCTCTTTTTAATTGAAATTCAGCCGTAGGAGCGCCATTTAATAACACCGAAGCTTTACCGGTTACCAACATCCCCATAATCCAATTCTTCCATTTCGTTGGGAACCCCATATGATGCATTATATTTATAAGGAACTTCCAAGAGACACAATCGTATGCCTTTGCGAAGTCAACCTTAAACATGAGAATCATTTTCTTGGATTTTTTCGCCCATGAGACTACCTCATTCGCAATTAAGGGGCCATCGAAAATGTTTCTACCCTTTATGAAAGCCGATTGTTCCGAAGAAATTACACCCCCAAGCACCTTACTAATTCTACCCACAAGGACTTTTGATATTATTTTGCCAATCACCCCAATTAGGGATATTGGTCTAAAGTCGGAAAATGTCATAGGGTCGCTTACTTTTGGAATAAGTGCTACAAAGGACGAGTTGCAAGAAGCGTGTATAGATCCGTGAGTGTAAAACTCGTCCATCAACTTCACCACGTAGTCCTCTATTTGTGCCCAATAATGTTTAATAAACTCGAAAGAAAAACCATCCGGGCCCGGTGTAACACCCCAACCGATGGCGGAAACATCGGGATGTCACGTATTGATGATTGTTCAGTAGTTCATGGTAAATAATAATTCTCATTATATGATTTAGATAAATTACATACAATTGTTCTACAAGAATTCGTACATCAAATTGAATAAAATTATGCACACATCTTCAAGCAAATCTTTAAGCAAGTAGAACCCGAAACATGTTAAGTTGAAAATATTTTGGGTCAACAAAAGTTGGTGAGAATACATAGGTTTTTGAAAATAATTGATAACAATAGTTTGTACAACATTCACAGTTGTATGATGATAGAGTATGATACCGACATGTAACAATGCGTCTTTGTACAACCAAACCTTGTGTCGACTGTTGACTAACTCGCAAGTTAGTTAAATGTTGTTACTGTTATCGATCATCCCTGAATTTATGCGGGGGGATGGGTTTGTCAGACCTATAGCGCTATAATCTAAACAGGCGGCTTGATCAATGTTAATGATTGTACTGTGTCTTTTTGTTACAGTCAAATGATAGAATGAGTAAATGATAGTGTAATTGAATCACAAGTAAAAATGAGTAAATGATAGTATAAAATGTTTAAACATGTTTCACCCTAAAAATGTAAAAGAGAAAAAGGGGGCTATGTAAACTCACCTTAGCAAAACGTTATATCTGTTGAAAAATTGAATAGTGGTGTTGCCCAAACAATGCCAAATATTACCCTATAATAAGGTAATAGATATGTCTAAGTTTATCTAGTCTACAAATGTATATGTTCTAGGGCTTCGAATTGGGAATAAATGCTTGTTTGATTAATAATAAAATGTTTGATATTTGAGCGAAATTTAGTAAATAAATAGACAAAATCTTTTCATAAGAATTTAAATTTAGGATGGTCACATTAACGTGTTTAAAGTACAAAAATAATTTTTGCAAAATTATTTTCTTTAAAATAGATTATTAAATCTATTTATTACAAATTGTCAAACTTTAACTTTAATATCTTAAAAATACCAAAATTAAAGAATTTTCAGTTTAAAAATTATATTTCTATTCTAAATATTCAGAAATAATTTGTATAAAATTTTGGTGCAAAAATATTAAAAATTGGATTTATTATGATTTAATTATGATTAAAACTAACAAAAATTGATTAAAAAAATATAAAATAAATGATTTTTCTGAAATAAAAATCATTTCTGAAAAGCTTAATGTTATAAAAACTCAGGATAATTTTTGTGGAAATTAATAAGATCGTTTTGATATTTTTATAGATTTTTATAAATAAAATGGAATAAACTTGATTTATTTATTATATATATTAAATAAATAATTTTTTGAAAACTAAAAATTGTAAGTTAAACTTTTTCAGTAGATTAACTTAAAATAATTTTTGTAGATTTAATAAAAGAGTTTTAATAATTTAAAACGAATTTATAAAGTATAAGATATATATATATATATATATAATTGTTTTTGATACAAATATAAAACAGCAAAAAGAAATGGCCAAGCCGGGACTCGAACCCGCGTGATTCAAGGGCATGGCACCAGACACAACCACTTGGTCTAGACCAGTGGTTGTGTTGATTCTTGTTAAAAAAAAAATATAAATAGCATAACTGATCTACATGTTCTTCCCTAATTATTACCAATCGAGCCCTTGTTTTCCAATTGAACTATCCACACAACATTAACCCAATTAACCATAGGGTTAATGTTGTGCATCGGCCAATTAATGAAACCCACAAGAAAAATCGAACTTACAAACACGTTTCGATACTGATTCGATCGGTCAACACTCGAAGTCAACAAACGCGATCAACTGTTAGGAACAGAGAATTTTTATGAGAAATTGGGGATTGGGAAAGGTTGTTCGGCGATTGTAGGAAGTCCAGAAGAGTTCAATTTATAGTGAAATGGATTGGTGTTCGATTTGGCAATCGTTGACCGAGTCGTTAATGTTTGACGCGTCAAAAACACCAAATTGGTAAGAATTAATGGCTAATTGGTAGTATGCTGACTCGATGAGGGCCGGTAATCGCGTTGTGATGATAATCATAGACCAATTTACGAGTTTATGTTGATTGATTATGGCAGGACGCGTCTCACAGTTGACTTTTTCAAGTCAACTGTGAAGGTTGTAACTAACGATATCATAATAAAAGTCTGGTTTTGAATCAGATAGAGGTGCCAGCCTAGCTGGTTGATGAGTGTTGTTTAGTGGTTGACCCGGGTTGCTGCTTGGGTTCGAAACCCAGCAGAACCATTTTTTTTTATTAAAACAGAAAAGGGGGGGGGGGGGGGGAGAACTAGTGGGCTTGGGCTTGTCTGGTTGGGCCTGCTTTTGGGTTGGGTTATAAAATCAACTAATCAATTATAGATCTAGATTATTTATTATATATTATTATTATTATTATTATCCCTTATATATATATATGTATATATATATACATATAAGTTGTGGTAGTAAGAGAAAGACGTAGGCACATTATGAATGATAAAATAAAACATACGTATTAGAATTTGGGAAAATTTTGCGATGTTACACCCGGGGACTTGTCCCCACCACAATCCCATACCGCGGCTTTAATCTCTTCTTTAGAAAAAGGAATTACAAGGCTGTTAGCATCCGACTCCGAAAGGCGTTTGAACCCCTCCCCATCCAACCTTGGTGTTGAAGGCATTTTTTCATCGAACTTGTCCTTAAACAACTTAACGGCTACATCTTTCAGTACCATCGGGTCCTCCACCCAGTTCCCGTCTATCATCAACCCGGACACTTTATTCTTGGTTCTTCTATTGTTGATAATACCATGGAAGAAAGAGGAGTTTTCGTCACCGTTTACTATCCATTGGATTTTCGCCCTTTGTTGGAGGTCTTTCAACCTATCCCATTCCCATCTTTTTATTGCCAATTTTGCCCCTTTCCATTCCTCCCTTTCATCTTCTGTTAGTCGCCTGGACTCAGCCAAATTATCCAGATCTCCTAGCCGTGCCCTGAATGCCTTCACATCAGTTTGTTCCGCTTCCATGACCTCGAATATCCAACTCTTGATACAAGACTTAGCAGCTTTCATTTTTTGCAAAAACAAGACATCCCCTCGTCCCGCAATTACTTCCGTATTTATCCCCTCCATTACCGCTTCATCCAAACCCGATTTCCCGAGCTAGGAATTAAAAAACCGAAAGGGGCATGAACCAAAGTTTGAACCGAGACCGTCAATACTATAGGCGAGTGGTCCGAAACGTCTCTTTCCAATGCAATCAGTTTAGCATCAACCCATTTCGCCATGAATCTTTCACAGACTAATACTCTATCCAACTTGCTCAGCTTAGAGCCGTCGCCTGACATGAACGTAAATCTTCTGCCACCCATGTTATATTCCAAAAGACCTGCCTCAGAAATAAAGTTATTGAACGCAAGAGCGTTAGCCGTAACAAAATTAGAGTTCAGCCTCTCGTCTTCGTTCCTGACATCATTAAAATCCCCAAGAAGCATCCACAAACCCCCAAATTCATTCTTTAAACTTAATATTTTCTCCCACAAGTTCCTCCTAAGGAGTGGATCATTTGGAGCATATACGTTAATAATATTTAATGCCTCTTCTACACCGCCAATGTAACCTCTAGTCATAATAAAATTCTGGTCCGTTCTAATTAAGTCAGCCTTGAACACTTGCGGGTTCCAGATTGACACCAGTCCCCCGACCTACCTCCTGCATTAACAACCACCTTTTCGATCCCAGACCTATCCCAAAATCTTTCTACTTGAAAATCAGACATCATAGCCAATTGAGTTTCTTGTAAAGCAATAAACGAAACATTGAACTTACTTTTAATCGATCTTACTTTAGCCGCTTTGTCACTTCCACCCGCCCCTTTAATGTTAAACGAAAGATAATTCATTTTGACACCCCAAGCCCCAATTCACTATCAATTCTTTTACATACCTCCGGCTCAAATACGTCTAGGCACAGACCCACCGTGGAGCCCACATCTTTAGTCAACCCCACTTCTTCCGATTTTTGCTCCTCTGACATACTGCCCAGGCAATTATCAGCGGAAGCAGCCAACGATTCTGAATCCTGTTCTTCATCTTCCACCCATTCAGACTCAAAACCATAATCAATCCCAACCCCTTGTGACTGCCCCGAATCAAACATCTCCGGCGCACTGACCACAGGGACCACTTTAGCTTTCCGTCTTTTCTTCTTATCACCACCAGAGCAAGAGGTGGAGCCTTCTCCATCTAAATGTTTCACGAGTTGGTCTGGTATCACCAATTTGCTTTTGACCTTAAACTTATTCCCTCGGGCCTGGATTCCCTTCATTCTTTTTCTTTTATTCTTAGGCCCACATCTATTAACCATAGAGGCCCATTTGTTAGAATTAACATTAGGTGACATCGGCCCACTAACTAGCCCAATAGGACTAATATCATTTTGATTCTCGTTTAAATCACCCATATTAACTTCCGGCCCCACCTCTGTATCCACACGTGCAGGTATACCCATATTCCCATGATGTACTTCCTTTTCCCCATATATAATATTATTATTATCATTCCCCTGCATGGCCACTTTGGGAATATCAACCGTTTCATGCACGTAGGAAGGACCTTCCGTCTGCCTCGCCGGATTCGTTTCGACTTCTGGAGTCGACGGTTGTTCACCATTCCCCACCGGAACCCCTCCATCTGAAACTTCCACCATCACAGGTACCGAATCCTGACCGATGACAACGGGCTGCTCCCCGATGTACTCCGGCATCCATCTCCCAGCTCCTTCGGACACCCAGCATTTGAAAATAACACCTTGCCATTTAACTTTAATTTCTTCGTCGATTCTTCTCCCATGGTTTACAACTATCCCCATGTAGCTACCGGACAAGTCCGTTTCAGCCACCCCATTTTCCACCTCTCTAATGATGGTACCATAGGCCGTGCCGATCTTTTCAACGTTCTCCATGGACCTAAACATGAGCGGGAGCCCCGTGATTTTTAAACAAGTCAGCCTTTCGAATTGTAGTGTCTGGCCCTGCCATTCCTTCACATCCGAAAGCCAATCATCCCACAATTGACTCGCATCCATGAACTCCTTGACCTTGTCCGGAGAGGATAAGTTAATCAGAACACTCATCCCCCCCAAGTATCTTAGTACCATTCTTATGTCTTTCACCACAGATAGCCCCTCATGAAGATTACACAATCTGTAATAGTTCTTGGCCCTACATATCACCGCCGAGCCAATCCAGGATGCCGGTGGAGCAGCCATAGAAGCCTCCAGTTCGAACTCTTTAACCTCTTTTATACCTGTGAGTGTTTCACGAAACGATTGTCCATTTCCAAAACCATTATAAACCGCACCACCCTATCGCCGCCGTAGCCCATGTCATTTCTCCATTCTGCATTTCTCGCATTCGTCGAGTTCATCTTGGATTTCCCCTGACGGACCTCAGCTCGGGAGCGGCTATCCTCCTTGCTGAAGCGAGCAACTTTAGCGAATATCCTTCTCCCAAACGGTCGTATGCTGTTAAGAGCTTTCGTCATTTTTTCCACATCTTTGACGTCGGTGTATCTAGCAAAGGCAAAAACCTTCCCAAATCTATCCTTCTTCCTGGCCACGTATACGTCGACCAGCTTGCCACAACACCCACAATCACCTTTCAACTCTTCGGACGTTATTCCTTCAGGGAGACTAGAAAGGAAGAACATTGTCGAAAAGCCTTGACCACCCTCAGAAGACTCCGGAGGATTCTCCCCTTCTTCAAGGTTATGCGCCGCCATCGGAAGGAAGGGATGCTAGAAGTACTTTTTGTTTTTTAATGACAAAAGCTTTTAATTATCAAAATATACATGTTCACAGTTCACCCATGAAATTATCAAAATAGACATTGATTGTCTTGTGTCAATGTCTATTTTGTAAACAAGTGAGTCAACATGTCTATTTTGATGTATTTTTTTTTATCGACAATGTTATCTTCATTTCACCAAAATATATACAATTTACTACTAGAAAGGTTCTAATAGTAGACCAATTACATTACCAAGATTACCAAGCAGTTTATACTAATACATATAATAATCATGTAATCAGAATGTCAAAAGCGATCCATTTCTCCCACGTCCAATCTTCTATTTTGATGTACTTGGTTATGTATGTTTATTATATATATTTTTTAAAACAACAAATGACACATTTTTTAATTGTACTTCTAAACTACTTTTTTGTCCACCATAGAAATTGAACATTTAAAAATTCACCATTTCAAAAGACGTAATTTTATTCAACATTTTGGTATCGTTACTACTTAACAACTCATTTGCACATCAATCACAATTTAACTAAAATAGCTTTTAAGCAATTGGTTATTAATCAATATAATTTACTAAAATATGTTTTTTCCCTCATAAATATAATTTGATTGCTAAAGTTAACATGTTAAACCTTTGTTCAAAACAAATCAATGTGCTCACTTTGGTTAAAAACAATTCCAAATTCTTCAAATCAGCTCATAAGTTCTTCGACTCATGTTCATGTTTAATATTCAGGGACTCTGAGGATTCATATTTAAATAAATAAGGTGATAGCAATACCATTTATGTATTGTTGTAAACCCTTTATGCATGTAAATAATGTTATGGTACTATTACTGTGATTATCTGAAAAAATTGGAATAACCCAATTTAGGATTTATTTATTTATTTATTTATTTTTGAATAAAACATATCTTTCATTTCGCAGCTGGCAAATTACATTAAGATATCATGTAGGCGGGCAACAAGCTACGCACCACCTCAATTTAGAATGTGTTATAATTATATGGTACTTTCAACCAATGTGACCCTCGGAGTTGCGTAATAGAGGGCATAAAATGTTATAATTATGTGGTACTTTTAACCAATGTGAACCTAAACGGTGCAGTAACAAGCAAGACGTACTGCACGAGTTAGTGCAGTAAATTCGTCGTGTTAATTCGTTTTTTGTGTAACCATTTTTTTTCATCATGATAACACAGATTATAAATATATTACATTTATGATACCGTGGAGATGAAGATGGGGATTAAAATGGAGAAAACTAGAAAAAAAAATGTAAAACTTGGAGATGAAGACTCCAATGTGATGCTTTAAGGTATGTCATAAAACAACAATCATAGTCTACTATTTATGTTTCAAGCCCGTTACATTCTATAAATGGGAGGGAAAATCACGAAAATGAACTTTGACTTTTCCCTATTACGAAATAGACATATGAAGCGTCTAAATATAGACGCTTCACTTAAACCCATGCAATGAAATATCTAAATTTAAGGAGCCAGTCACAGGTTGACACGTGAGACGTCTAAATTCATGGGCTTCAAGCTGAGATGTTCAAAGACTCTTTAGCTTTTTTAGTCTTTTCAACTTTTTTTCCACCTCATCTTTTAAATGGGTATAACTTCTTTCGTACGATACCACTTAAAAACGTACCAAATAAGATAATAAAAGAAATGTTAACTTACGAAAAAGTTATATCCGTTTAAAAGATGGGCTGAAAAAAAAAGTTGAAAAGTCTAAAGAAACTGAAGACTCTTTGAAACGTCTCAACTTGAAGCCTTAAATTAGACGTTTCGTTGCATGGTTTTCAGTGAGACGTTTTTTTAGACGCTTCAAATATCTATTTTCGTAAAAGGAGAAAGTCAATATCCATTTTTGTGTTTTTCCCATTAATAATGATAAAACTATTTCACCTCTATGGTTTGATCAAATTTTGTGCATTGGGTTTCGTAGGGAATCGTTTCCTAAAGCAACGTACGTGGTATATGTAACCCTTATCAACATTGCACTTCGTAGTGATTTTTAAGTATTTAAAGTAACCAAACGACCATTCAATAATCAAGCACATTGTTTAGCAATCTAGTCTACAAAGTTTCCAACTATCTGGGTTTATACGTGACATTCAATAATCAAGGAGGCAAATCTAGAAGAAAATTTAAGGGGTAGTGCGCAGGCTAAAAAAAATTGTTCTGAAATAGCCTGATACATTAAACGAAGAAGAAAATAAATAAATTTTGCACTAAAAATATAAAGTTAAAGAGGCAGTGCAGGCAACCCGTCGAACTATGCTATGTCAACCCCTGCACATAACTAAAACAATATCCTCTAATCCACGCAGATTATATATATATATATATATATATATATATATATATACAAATAGTAATTTAACGACACTTAAATTTCATATCTTCCTTTACCTTAACCGTTGTGCATTTCACAATTTACTTAACCGTTCTTCAGACCGTTAATTAGTTGTTTTCACCATTCTTCAACCGTCTTCTTCCCCTTCTTTTCTAAAAAACAACAAAACAACACCCAGTTCAAAAATCAACATCGAAAATGTTGATTATTAATTGAGACATAATCTCCATCATAAACCGATCATTACTTGAGACTTAATCTACATCATAAACAGATCAGAATGAACCAAGTGTTGATTAAGCCCAAAACCTTTGATAAGAACAAATCGGAGATTACCAATGTCCGGCAAAGATTCCGACAAAAAGAAAACGATAACAATGAATTACGAAATCGCCGATAAAAGGTTACATCCCTATCCCTCAAATATGAATCGATAACACAATGAAAGAAGTTGTTTGTTTAATCAAAATCACAACTTTTCTAACTCTCTGTATTTTGAAATCCATTGAAAATTATAACGGAAAAACAAAATCATTAAAATCATCAAAACTTAATTTGGTTCCATTCAAAGACAACAATCAGAAATTTTGATTCAAAGTTTATTCTAAAATCTAGACTGTTATAATCTTGACGAACTATTTCACAATTTGATTTTAATTTATTCCAACAAAATTTGATTTCGATGTATTTTGATTGAACAAAAAATTAATGTTGATTTATACTTTTGTTTTTAGATTCACCACAGGAAGTTTTGCCGCCTATGTTCTAATATTGCATGAATATTTGTAATTTTTAGTTTCAATCTTAAAGTTAGAGTGTACATGTGTCTAAAAAGTTAGTATCTTTAAAGTAAGTTTTATGCATATGAAGAGAAAAGGTACCCTTTGTGTATTGAAGAGATGAAAAAAACTTATTTTGAATTAAATTCTTGCAAATGAGGTTATGAGGTTTTAATTTTAAGTCATGCACATTTGGACACTAAATTTGCTTTTTGAGTTGATTTGTTTGATTTTTACGGTCCATTTAGTTTTATGATTTTGTTAAAACCATTACTATGGATGTTTATATAATATTTTTAGAGTATCCGGAGTGGGGGCGGGAAGGGGGGAACACCGCCGCCGACGATGGCGTGGGAGGGGCGGGAGGTTGGGGGCGGGGGGCATTTCACTGGCGTGGGGCAAGGGATTGTGACACATGGCGCATAATCATTGGCCAAGAAAATAATTGGACCGTTTAAAAAAAAGGAATTTTTTAAATCATATACTTTTTTTTTGGCCGGTTAGTTAAAAAAAATTAAATAAAAAAACATTACATAATTAAATTACTTAAATAACCATTACATAATTACTTAAAACAACCATTACATAATCCTAATTCCTAAATTACTTATTTAAACATAAATAAATCCTAAATTACTTATTTAAACACTAGATAATTCCTAAATTACTTATTTAATCCTAATTTTCTCCACTATGGAGAATAGTTGTCTCAGTCCTCGATTGTGAAGTACTCGGGGGACACGGAACGTGAGCTATCCCGTCCATCGGATCTCGCATCCGAGGGGAACCAGTAGTACTCACGAGGAGGGGTAGGTATGCTCCAGAGGCGTTCCTCCTTCTCAATTTTCCTAAGGGCTTCCAAGTCCTCCTCAGTTGGGGTAGTCTCGTGGTAGGGGGTGGGGGTAGTCTGGTGGTAGAGGGTGGGGATAGCAGCAGTCCGGGGGGTGGAGGCCGACAACATTACTTATTTAATATTAATTATTATTTTTTATCAATTTAATATATTTTCAGTTTCTATTATTATTATTATTATTATTATGTTTAATATATGAAAGTTTTTTATAAAAATAAAAAAGAAAAAAGAAATGCCACATGTCACTTCCCCCCACCCTCTTCCCCCCTTCCACTCCCCACAATTATCCCCCCCCCACCCACTCCGAGTAGCCTTATACCATAATCCGACTAATGTTGATATTTATGTTAAGTACTTACATTTTCTACAATTAGAAAAGAAAAAAAACTCCAAGTCTAAATAATTTCACGATGCTTTCTAAAACTCTGTAAATTTCTATAAAAAAAATGGAAAAAAAATGGCAAGGAATGGTTTAGTTGATTATCGGTATTTTTTTTTTATGTATTAACACTAATTTTTGTGAAACGGTGAAATGAAATGGATATATGCCATATCAAGTGTTGGAGAGTGTAATTTCATATGATAAGGTCAAATTCCTACTCAGTATGGGCCCTGTATGGGTGGGGCTTCCTCGGTTTCTCCGTCGTGCCTATAGACGGGTGAGGGGTTGGGTTTTCTCCGGTTTCAAGAACTGTATGGGTGGGCATGACTACGCCAGCTGCCCGAGGTACGTATGGGCCCTCCATTAGGTTGGTCGTGGGGGTCTGTCCATAGTGTGGAAACTCTCCTGGATAGTCGGGCAAAAATGTTTGTTGGTCGTTCAAAAATAAATTCCTACTTGGTATAATTTAACTTTAATCTAACTTATTGGTTTATGAAGCAATTTGAGTCGACATATTTGAAATTTAGTAAGCACTTTCTACCTTTAAGTGGGTAATTGCAGGTGGTTTGTCTAAGAAAAGGATACATATGTGCATATTACGTGTATAAGCCAAAGTTTATTTGATTTGAAATTCGAAGGAAATGTCACCAAAGAGTTGCAAAATGCATCTGGTGTTGATCACAATACCCCTTTTCTTCTTTGGGAGTAAAATGATATAATGTGGTGTTGAAGGCTGGGATAAAGTAAAATGAAAAATATTTTTTCGCATAAAATTATGAATTTTTTCATATCAAAATTTACTAAATACATTCATAATCATCCCGTCACAACGCACGGGTTAACGTCAACTCGTTTGATAAAAAATAATGATCGTGGTGGAAATAAGAAAATCTTGTGAACTTTATGTCTTTTAGACATTCTATTAATGCTTGCTAAATGTTTTCGGGTCGGGTTTTAATTTGTTGACCCGCGCACTTTTTGTTTCTTAAAACACTAAATAAAAAAAATCAATTCAATAATTATGTAATTAACACAATATATCTAAAATTTGGAGTAGGTTTTATATTATTTATGGAATAACAATAAGTTGAGGCAAATAGGGGAATAAATCAAAGCAAAAGCAAAAGCAAAATAAAAAACGTAGTTAATGTTGTCTTAACAGAAACTCACAAAACTAGCTCATAAACGGTTTAACCGGATGTTCAACCGGTTGTATCAGCCGGTTGGAACAAGTTTTTAAACATTGGCTACAAGTATAAACTCTCTCTGATCCAAAGTTGCCGAGTTTAACAAAGCCAGGGCGATAAGTCATTATCCTAAGGGGGAAGTAGCCCTTCAAATTTAGGTTTTGAAACGTATTCGTCTTAAGACAATATGCCACCCGCCTATAATGTGGTTCTTGATCACAGGCCATCAAAATACTAGCACCTTTTAAACCATCTATGAGACACAAGGGTCGCGATGCAAGAATACTAGGGCTTATATTTTTTTCGATGGTTATCGCTTTATACCAAGATTCCTCCTTCATTACCCAAACCTCGAATCCAAATGAACACCAAGAAATTCGACTTAACCTACCTTTAAGAACTCCCAACATTTGCTTTGATTCGCGTGGAGCTCGAGGGGATGGAGAAAACTCAAATGTCTCTGTAGTCAAATCAAAATCGTAAATTTGTTCATAACCAAGCCAATACACATGACTATTCACAAATACACTATCATTGCATATTAAGTCATAGTGAACGAAGCAATTAGGGGTTTGTCCCAAACTTCGCCATTGACCCGTGCCAATAGTGTAAACTTGGATTTCGACCGAGAAAACCTCAACTTTATATGGGTTCAAAGATATTATCCTATTGCAAATCGCTACCACTTTGTATTCCCCTACCATTGAAACTCCGAAACCATAACCTAACGTCTCAAGCTTCGATTGTGATATAGTTGGGAAGGTCATACATTCTTCCAAGACCGGATTGCATATGTAGATGTTATCTTGGTGTTTAAAGCAGACCAAGCCATTTACTGAGCCCACTTGATGTACCCGAGCACAAGAATCAGCCACAAAGCAATTAAGATTGACGCTCTTGACAGGAACAATGTCTTGTTCGATCTCTACCCACTCTAAATGTAACACCCCAACCGATGGCGGAAACATCGGGGTGCCACGTATTGATGATTGTTTTCAGTAGCACATGGTATAACATAAATTTTAAATAATTTATTCAAACATAATATCCAAAATGTGAAATAATGTCTAAGAATTCAAATACATAACATCAAATAGCAACTTCAATAACTTCAAATAAACTTCAAGAAAAATCCTCATGCTAACTCAAGCCTCAGCTTCATTGTTACCTGAAACATGTTAATTTTGAAAGTATTTTGGGTCAACATAAGTTGGTGAGAATTACATAGGTTTTTGATGATAAAATGAATAAAATGTTGTGCAATTCATGTGTCATGTTAATCTAGCCCATATGTGAGAACATATTAGAAATAAATCGAGTGCATAATCAACCCTGTTGACTGTTATAAAATGATACATACCATACACTTATGGTCCCAATGAATATGTTATGCGATAACAAACACCCACGTAACCTTGGTAGGAGGCACGTATCCGGGTGGGATTGTCAGTCCAATAGATCTATCAATGTTTACCGCCGGCTTGATCAATGTTAATGATTATGCTAGAATGGTGCTTACTCTAATCATGCTCAAGACATAATGCAACATAGAAAACACATAGACACATTGATGATTGAATTGCAATGATGATGTTATAAACATGTTTCACCCCAAAAATGGTGATAAATAGAAAAGGGGCTATGTAAAACTCACCTGAAATTCACTGTGTAAGTATTTGTAAGTAGCAAAAAGTCTGAACTTGAATTAATTGAACTCTTGTATCCTATTACAAACAAACGATGCCTTAAATTCTAATGCAAATACGCTTGTTTCATTTATTGATTGTAAGATAGTTTATTCAACTACCAAGACTTGCATTGTAAACAATACGCGTCTTAATGTGTGTATGACTTAACGAACCGTTAGTAATTTGGTTTGGATTTCTTGAAAATATATGTGTATGTATAGTTATTGGAAAATAAATAAGTTATTGAAGTTATTGGTAAAGACACATTTTGTATAACGAAATTATATTTACGTAGTTTGACTCAAGTGTTAATTCGTCTCGTATTTTGGGTAGTTAATATATGTACTCGTTAATAAACATAAATATTTCTATTTTTTGACGGCGTAAGATTTGAAAATTAGAATTTATTTGTAAAAACATAATCTCGTCTATACATAATCATAAACTTGAAAGGCCGATTCGGTTCTTATATTTTATAAAAATTTGGGCAGAGTTTCCTCTGTTTTTGTAAGAAACCAGACAACATAAGTCATCTATTTTAACTCAAAACATCAAATGCCCAATTTCACAAAACACCACATTATTTAACAAAGCTATTTTACACTACGTAAGGTTAACTTATTATAAATCTTACGCTTAGACAAGTATTACATTTATATAAGTGTAGTTCGAGTTGTTAACTCGCATGAACATAAGCTCGTCGTTATCCGATTCATCCAAACTAACGATGAAATAATCTTTGTTATAATTCATTCGGTTCGCTTAAGTTTTCGCAATGTATAAATTAATATATATTTACAACCTAAATAAAAAAAATAGTTAAACGAAAGTCATGGCGCGTTATACCTTCCTGCGAACAACTCTCGAATCGATACGCATTCGCCTAGAACTAGAGCTGACCAACTTTGACTGTTGACGAGATTGACCAGCTTTGACTGCGACCAAGTGTTTGACCAGATCTGAAGCGTTTGACTGATGTCGACTGTTGACCAGGTTTGACCGAGCCCGAACACGAACCCAAAACTGAATCTGACCCGATCAACTACACCCGACTAGAGCCAAACTTTAGCCGGACCAAACCCGAGTTAACAGGACCCGAACCCGAGCAAAAACTATTCCGGATCAGACCCGACTTGAACCCGGATTTGGAACTCAACCCGACCACCATCAGGAAATCAACGAGACCCACACCAACAGATCTGACCCGTAGCCAAGACCAAAAGGACAGACCAGAATCGCTGTTACTCGAGCCGCTGCTGCACTTGGCCACCACGAGACCAGAAAGAAAGGGAATCAAACTGACCCGGAACCAAATCGATCAAAAAGAACAGACCTGAGACCTGAACTGAGCGATATGAAACTTCCCGTCACTGTTGTTGTTGCTGCTGTTTTAAAAGGTCAAGAAAAAACGTCGTTGTGGTGGCTGAAGGGAGGGGCGGCGGCGTAGATTTGGTGGTTGTTATGGTGGTGGGCGGCGCGCATCAGAGAGAGAGAGGGATGCGAGTTTTAGAGAGAGGGAGTAGAGGAAGTGGCCGGTGGTGGTCTGTTGTGTGTGTGGTGTGCCGGCTGACGGGTCCGATCGGAACCCAAGTCCGGCCATCAGATTAACGAGAGGGAGGGGGTAAATAGGTGGTTGAAGGCAGATGGATGATGAGGATATGATGGCTGTGGCGGCGAGTAGTGGTTCGGGTGGTGCTTGTTTGGTGGCGGCGGCCGGAGCAGAGGGGTCGCCGGTCGGAGGTTAGGGAGAGGAAGGGAAGTAACTCAGGTGTGTGTGGAAGGAGATGAAGAAAGGATGGTGAAGATTAGGGTTTTATGTTGATGGTGAAGTGAGGAAGAAGGAGTTTGAAGGAGATTATAAGGGATGGTGGCTAGGGTTTTGATTAAGAAGATGAAGGTAAAGGTGAAGAGGAAGATATGTTATATAGGTAAGGTTTTGTAGGTGGGTTAGGTGGGAAGTTGTTACTTAAACGAACTCGTTACCGACTCGGGTCACGTTTATAGATTTTACTCGTTTAAATGCTAGATGATTATTTCACGAGTTATATTTGTTTTGATCAAGTTAAAACGAGTATTTGGACTATATTTTAGTTATACGTATATATTTATCGCATTTTATCTACCATGAGCAGTTATTGTTTCTAATAATTATAACGACAATTACATATATGTTTTATAAATTAATGTCGTGTAAGAACGTATTATATGCTAATGAGATATTAGTGTTAACGAATAAAAAAAAAAAATCGTTTTATAACTAATTAGATAAATAAAATTATTATTATATTATTCGGGAAACGCTGGGCGTTACAGTCTCCCCTACTTTAGGAAACTTCGTCCCGAAGTTATTAAAAACACAGGGTTGAGTGTGATTGGGTAGAAATTAAGACAACTTTGGTTTGGAAAAATTTGGGTTAAGGCACAACGTGAATTTATAAGTAATAGAATAATATGTTTCGAATAATTTGGGTAAGAGTTTTGATATGTGTGAGTTGATTGACTATGGAAAGACTAAACGAACTACTAGGTAACTAGCGTTTATAATTGATTAGCTACCGAAAAACCTTGATAGAATTTCACACCACCTTAACGTACCTGTAAATTCATGATTACGTTCCGGACCGCAATCACCAATTTACCTTACATTAGGGTTTTGTGTCCTTCTATGACTTCTAAACACACATGTAAGTAATGCAAAATAACATTGTGATTGAATCTTTGTATCAATGAGTCTAATAAATCTTTGTATCAATTTACATGTATAACGTATCCAAAGATGAGTCCAACTGTTGAGCAGGAAAAAGACTTCTACCAGTCAGTGAGTAGGAACCTCTACCGATTGTTGAGCAGGTGCGATAGCCTCTACCAGTCGTTGAGCAGGTTATTAGAACCTCTACCGACTGTTGAGCAGGCATGATGACCTCTACCAATCGTTGAGCAGGTTATTAGAACCTCTACCGATTGTTGAGCAGGCATGATGACCTCTACCAATCGTTGAGCAGGTTATTAGGTACTCTACTAACTGTTGAGCAAGTACTTCATCCTCTACCAGTTGTTTGATTAAGTGTAACAATTGTTTTTGGCTTAACACATTAGTTGCAAGTTGATAATACATACATGTAAGCAAGTTGGTAAATGCATCAAGTATCAAGTATAGCATGCGAGCTGAAATAGAGTTGTCCTAGACAAGGTTAATGACTTTAGGTGTGTTTATAGCAAATAGTTTTTTTTTTTTTTTTTTTTTCCATGCTTCCAAATATCATGAATAATCAAATGTTCAGGTAGATAATCAAATCCTCATGTATAACTAATATTCAAGTTTTGATGCAATGAACAATTTAGTTTTCAATAGTGTGGTTATCGTGGAGATCAAGTTCATGTTCGAGGAGGTAAAGGATGTGAATTTGGATTTTGAGAGATGATGAAAACTCAAAGTATAATCAAAGTTGTGAAAATGGTGAACGTGTAAATGGTTGATAAAGGGTTTAATTTATAGGTTTTCAAAAAGACGCAAGTAATAAGGTGATCATGCAGAATGATCGTGGGATTTGAATAAATAGTTAGATACAAGCGTATGAGAAACATGATTACGGTATTTGCCAAAAATTTGTAATAGTTCGAACAAGTTTAAAATAAGTATGTGTCAATGGAAAAATTGTAGAGTAAATTTTGTTCCTGTGGATGAAAAGATTTTTATTTTCAAAATTTGGTTTTGTATGTGAAGCAAAAGTCATTAAATAGTACAACTAAATTGGTTTAGATCAAAATATTTCGATGAGTCATAGGTTTTAAACACGATGTCGGATTTCAAAAATCAAGAATTTGTTCAGACGTTTTGTATAATAGGCTTCGAGTAATACATAAAAGAAGTCATTCTTAATAGATTAAAACATTTTTACCGTAAATCATTTGTTACACCAATAAATTGTTCAATAAAATTTGAAATTTAGCAAATAAGTTTGTGGAAATAAAAGACTCTTTTTTAAAAAAAAAAAAAAAAATATATTTACTTGTTATAGTTTGTGAAATTCCCAAGTGATGAAAGTTTGACAAAATTCGGTACTCTTTAGCTTTGGTGCTACAGTAGCTCCTATGAACAGATTTATAAGGTTACAGTATAAACAAGGATTTAAAAATCTCGAATGTGATGAAATTTTATGGTTGATGGTATCTTCAAAATATACATATATATGCACATAAATAAAATGTAGAGGGGGAGGGGGGGGGGGGGGGGAGAAAGGTTTAAAATAAAATTGACCAGAAACATCAAAGATAATAGATTTATGTATGATGTAAAGGGAAACATATGATTTGGGTTAGATGTTAAAAATAATTAGACTTATGGGTAATATTATAAGTTTGTAAAATGAATTAGGATTGTGAAACCCAGAAATGATTCATGAAGTTTAAACTAATGAGGGAATTATATAAGAAGAAAATATATTTGAATTGTAGAAATTTTGAGATTCAAAACTTAGATTTTATACGAGAGTGAAGGGGTATAAATGAAAATGAAACACAGAGATTATAAATATCTAACCCCGAATAAACGAAAATGTTGGCTTATCAAAACAGATCAGGTCTAAGCCCAACGAATTTGCCCTAATAATCTAGAAGTACGTTAGGATAGTACCAAGTAAGTGAAAGAGAGTAGGCAAGACTAAGTTAGGCTAAGAATAAGGATGAGGATAGAGATAGAGATAGAGATACGGATAAGGTAGAGCTACAAGTAATTGAAGCAAGTACTGGTTAAAGTCCTAAAGTTATAGACTAGATTATTTTTCTAATAACCTAATTCCCTATAACCAAGGCTCTGATACCAATCTGTAACACCCCAACCGATGGCGGAAACATCGGGGTGCCACGTATTGATGATTGTTTTCAGTAGCACATGGTATAACATAAATTTTAAATAATTTATTCAAACATAATATCCAAAATGTGAAATAATGTCTAAGAATTCAAATACATAACATCAAATAGCAACTTCAATAACTTCAAATAAACTTCAAGAAAAATCCTCATGCTAACTCAAGCCTCAGCTTCATTGTTACCTGAAACATGTTAATTTTGAAAGTATTTTGGGTCAACATAAGTTGGTGAGAATTACATAGGTTTTTGATGATAAAATGAATAAAATGTAGTGCAATTCATGTGTCATGTTAATCTAGCCCATATGTGAGAACATATTAGAAATAAATCGAGTGCATAATCAACCCTGTTGACTGTTATAAAATGATACATACCATACACTTATGGTCCCAATGAATATGTTATGCGATAACAAACACCCACGTAACCTTGGTAGGAGGCACGTATCCGGGTGGGATTGTCAGTCCAATAGATCTATCAATGTTTACCGCCGGCTTGATCAATGTTAATGATTATGCTAGAATGGTGCTTACTCTAATCATGCTCAAGACATAATGCAACATAGAAAACACATAGACACATTGATGATTGAATTGCAATGATGATGTTATAAACATGTTTCACCCCAAAAATGGTGATAAATAGAAAAGGGGCTATGTAAAACTCACCTGAAATTCACTGTGTAAGTATTTGTAAGTAGCAAAAAGTCTGAACTTGAATTAATTGAACTCTTGTATCCTATTACAAACAAACGATGCCTTAAATTCTAATGCAAATACGCTTGTTTCATTTATTGATTGTAAAGATAGTTTATTCAACTACCAAGACTTGCATTGTAAACAATACGCGTCTTAATGTGTGTATGACTTAACGAACCGTTAGTAATTTGGTTTGGATTTCTTGAAAATATATGTGTATGTATAGTTATTGGAAAATAAATAAGTTATTGAAGTTATTGGTAAAGACACATTTTGTATAACGAAATTATATTTACGTAGTTTGACTCAAGTGTTAATTCGTCTCGTATTTTGGGTAGTTAATATATGTACTCGTTAATAAACATAAATATTTCTATTTTTTGACGGCGTAAGATTTGAAAATTAGAATTTATTTGTAAAAACATAATCTCGTCTATACATAATCATAAACTTGAAAGGCCGATTCGGTTCTTATATTTTATAAAAATTTGGGCAGAGTTTCCTCTGTTTTTGTAAGAAACCAGACAACATAAGTCATCTATTTTAACTCAAAACATCAAATGCCCAATTTCACAAAACACCACATTATTTAACAAAGCTATTTTACACTACGTAAGGTTAACTTATTATAAATCTTACGCTTAGACAAGTATTACATTTATATAAGTGTAGTTCGAGTTGTTAACTCGCATGAACATAAGCTCGTCGTTATCCGATTCATCCAAACTAACGATGAAATAATCTTTGTTATAATTCATTCGGTTCGCTTAAGTTTTCGCAATGTATAAATTAATATATATTTACAACCTAAATAAAAAAAATAGTTAAACGAAAGTCATGGCGCGTTATACCTTCCTGCGAACAACTCTCGAATCGATACGCATTCGCCTAGAACTAGAGCTGACCAACTTTGACTGTTGACGAGATTGACCAGCTTTGACTGCGACCAAGTGTTTGACCAGATCTGAAGCGTTTGACTGATGTCGACTGTTGACCAGGTTTGACCGAGCCCGAACACGAACCCAAAACTGAATCTGACCCGATCAACTACACCCGACTAGAGCCAAACTTTAGCCGGACCAAACCCGAGTTAACAGGACCCGAACCCGAGCAAAAACTATTCCGGATCAGACCCGACTTGAACCCGGATTTGGAACTCAACCCGACCACCATCAGGAAATCAACGAGACCCACACCAACAGATCTGACCCGTAGCCAAGACCAAAAGGACAGACCAGAATCGCTGTTACTCGAGCCGCTGCTGCACTTGGCCACCACGAGACCAGAAAGAAAGGGAATCAAACTGACCCGGAACCAAATCGATCAAAAAGAACAGACCTGAGACCTGAACTGAGCGATATGAAACTTCCCGTCACTGTTGTTGTTGCTGCTGTTTTAAAAGGTCAAGAAAAAACGTCGTTGTGGTGGCTGAAGGGAGGGGCGGCGGCGTAGATTTGGTGGTTGTTATGGTGGTGGGCGGCGCGCATCAGAGAGAGAGAGGGATGCGAGTTTTAGAGAGAGGGATTAGAGGAAGTGGCCGGTGGTGGTCTGTTGTGTGTGTGGTGTGCCGGCTGACGGGTCCGATCGGAACCCAAGTCCGGCCATCAGATTAACGAGAGGGAGGGGGTAAATAGGTGGTTGAAGGCAGATGGATGATGAGGATATGATGGCTGTGGCGGCGAGTAGTGGTTCGGGTGGTGCTTGTTTGGTGGCGGCGGCCGGAGCAGAGGGGTCGCCGGTCGGAGGTTAGGAGAGGAAGGGAAGTAACTCAGGTGTGTGTGGAAGGAGATGAAGAAAGGATGGTGAAGATTAGGGTTTTATGTTGATGGTGAAGTGAGGAAGAAGGAGTTTGAAGGAGATTATAAGGGATGGTGGCTAGGGTTTTGATTAAGAAGATGAAGGTAAAGGTGAAGAGGAAGATATGTTATATAGGTAAGGTTTTGTAGGTGGGTTAGGTGGGAAGTTGTTACTTAAACGAACTCGTTACCGACTCGGGTCACGTTTATAGATTTTACTCGTTTAAATGCTAGATGATTATTTCACGAGTTATATTTGTTTTGATCAAGTTAAAACGAGTATTTGGACTATATTTTAGTTATACGTATATATTTATCGCATTTTATCTACCATGAGCAGTTATTGTTTCTAATAATTATAACGACAATTACATATATGTTTTATAAATTAATGTCGTGTAAGAACGTATTATATGCTAATGAGATATTAGTGTTAACGAATAAAAAAAAAAATCGTTTTATAACTAATTAGATAAATAAAATTATTATTATATTATTCGGGAAACGCTGGGCGTTACACTAAAGTTCCGGGCCAATTCATGGAGTCATCAATGATCAGGGCTTCGGGTGATCTCAAGAGATGAAGATATGAACAAAGTAGGGATCGGAAACAAGATCACGCCAGTTTTTGCACACGCATTTGCAGTACATGATTGTTTTGATTGGAAGCCTTAGTAAAAATGTCCAACATCACACTTTCTGGTAACAAGTCTTCCATAGATGGATGCCATGGATAAAACATAACTAGGGTTTGGTGCATGTCGATGAAGTATTCATCATCTATACATATAATAAAGCAAATCCATTTTAATAACATGACATTCAAAGAGTGTAGTCTCTTCATTGAGTGTGTCATGTGTCATCTCATGTGGCAAGGGCTTTATTTTAGGAAAATAATAATTTAAAATTTAAAAACAAAATTAGATTTTTATCTCTAATGTTTTCTCCCATAACTTTTAAACGTTAATATCTTTTATATATGAGATTTTTTAAAGAAAAAAATTACACCAAATTAACGAGCGTTTTATTATCTTTCCAACGGGTACCATAGTACTATATAAAAATGGAGAAAAAAATGACTATTTTTTGTGTGGTTTTGTTCATACAGGAAAAAAATACAAAGTGTTCAGGTTATTCATTAATCATGTATAGGCAAGTCATTAGTTATGTTCAAACTAGTAAATATGATTTTTATTTACAACATGTGTTAGCATTGAAGTTGTACATTGTTTTAGGTTAGGTTTTAATATTAGAGTTATACAGTGTTTAAAGTTATGCACTAACATTGAAGATAAATTGTTAATTGTTTTAGGTTAAGTGCTACCCGAAGCTTTCCTGCATGTAACTGTAAAACGCATCAGTCTATTTCAGGTGTAAAATTGATATTTCAAATTAGATTTTTCAACCCGAGACGCACCCGGGATATATTAGTTTAAAAAAATTGTGGGTTTGGGTCGGGCCTGGGATTAGGCGATACCCGACCCAATTGCCCTTTTTTTATATTAGAATATGATAACTTATTGGCAAGTCATTAATTATGTTGTCATATTAGATATTTTATTATGTCATATTAGATATTTCAACCCGGGACGCTCTCCAACAGGTAATCGCTATGTTTTCTTTTTCTACCATATTCTGAAATAGCTCAAATCTTATTGTATGCAGTTAAAGACCTTTGACTAAATGTATTGGTGCTAAACAATCTTTGTCATCTTGAAGTGCTTGAGATCTTAATATTCTGTTTTAGGTGTTGATGTTGTAAGGTGAAATGGATCTTTTGGTATTTTTTTTTTTTTTAAGTATCTAATGTAAGTTGATACATAGATGTCATTTGTATAGTTTAGATACTTCTAATTTTATTCACTTTACTTAGATTTCTTAATCCGGGATGCCCCGGGGTATAAGCTAGTGCAGAATATATAACAAAGTTATAATCTTTTTTAGGGTTAGGCCCAATAATGTGTTTTGATTTTTGAGCCTGCGCAAATTTAATTATATGTTTTGTAACCTTAAAAACACAATGTATTATTAATCCACATAAGGCTATGTAGAGGTGCACAAATCGGGTTTTTTCAATAACCGGTTCCGGGTATGGAACCGGTTCCGGGTAGGGTCGTGTATTGGAAGAATCGGTTCCGGTTCCAGTTCCGGTTTCTAGCATAAAAAACTATACCGGTATATCGGTTCCGGTTTTTTTGGGTCATGAACCGGGTATTAGGAAAACCCGGTTCCGGGTATTTAAAAAACCGGGTACAACCGGGTATAAACCGGGTCCGGTTCCGGGTACGGTTTTTTACATAGAAATCTATACCCTATGCGTACCCGACGGGTAGGGTCAGTTCCGGGTATGGTCGGTTTCGGTTTCGGTTTTTTTAATACCCTGTTCCGGGTTTTTTTTCCGGTTCCAGTTTTTTTGTGCACCTCTAAGGCTATGGGGTGTGGAACCTTCCCCCTTCCTTCCCTCTTGTCCACATCAGCGCCACATCATCTCCCCCTTCCCCTCCCCCTTTTAGGGGAAATGGTTCCCCTCTTCACCCTTCCCCTTCCATTATTTAAATGCAAAAAAAACAAAAAAAAAAAAATTAAAAAATTAAAAAAAAAAATACAGTGACATAATTTAACCCAAAAACCCATCTTCTCTAAAAACCATATACACACCCACACACCATCATCTTCCTGAAAATCCTGAAATTCATCTTCTCCAAAAACCCATCTTCTCCAAAAACCATCTTCTTCTCCAAAGCTCCAAATATCACCCCCCCCCTCTCTCTCTCTCTAAACCCCCCTCTCTCTCTGATCTCTATCTGTACCAGATCCACGCACGCACACACACACACACACACACACTCTAAACCAGGAGGAAAAAGGAAAAAGGAAAAAGGAGGTCGGGGAGGAAGGTGAATTTTAACCGATTGCACCGAAGGTTCAAGGGGGGCGCGGTGTTCCCCGACGGGGGAAGATGCCAAATTAGCACCCCGAAGCTCTCACCGTCCCCATACCCCTTAGTCTAAGCGTTAGAAATTAAAAAAAATGTTACCTTTTGATAACGTACATGTTAACCAAGGTTTAAATGAAAGTTGAATGCCTTTAGATTAATATAAAAAAAAATTGAGTGACTTTAGTAAAGTAGATACGAGAAACTTGGTTTATATTAAGCAAATTATGTAAAGGTACACGTAAATGATTTTCAGCCCAACTGGTTTGAGGTGGGAAGGTTTACCTCTTTGGAGAGTTCCTGCCCGGGTTTGGTCTCATGTTCGAATCTCACGCTCCACCAAAAAAATAACCGCTTGGGTTTGAAAGGAAAAACCTGTGTGGTGCTATGGGATTCGATCCTCACCAGTGGTAGCTTTGCAACACAGGATTTAGCGCTGAAACACTACTCTCCAAAAAAATGTAAAGGTACACCTTTTGAAAAAAAGGAGTTGGTGTATACGTTTACCAGTAAGGTCAATACATATAAAAAAAATTCAGAAACTTTCAGTAAAATTTATAATATGAAACAAAAAAAACTGGAAGGGCCCAGCCTGGTCCCCAATAAAATTCGTCCACTGTCATAACATAGCAACGAATCGACTACAGTGTTGTAAAAGGCGGCCTAGGCGGCCGCCTAGGCGCTAGGCGGTGGTAAAACTTGGAATTTTGCCCTAGGCGGGATTCCTCGGCGTTTTGGCAGTTAGTCGGAGCCTAGGCGGAGCCTAGGCGGTCCTAGGCGGGCCTAGGCGGTCCTAGGCGGGCCTATTTTTTATTTTCTTTTATTAAATTTCTAAGTATTTCTAGGTATTTCTTAGTATTATGTGTATATATCTAAGTATTATGTGTATATATCTTAACATATTTTAAAAAAACCCCTAAATTTGTGTATATATATATATATATAATACGTATAAAATACCAAAACGCCTAATTCCGCCTAATTTTCGCCTAGTCCCGACTAGTCCCTAGGCTGGACCTCACCGCCTGCCTAGCGCCTAGCGCCTTTTACAACACTGATCGACTATGAATTAGATAATTGATGGGATTGGGTACTGAACCATTAGCAGATCAACCCAACCCAGGTCTTAACTTGCGCACCACAAAGACACTACGCAACCATCATCCAACTGCGCACGCATCATGACGTCATCCACTCTCCTACAATCACGGAAAGCCTCGCACATAGGACGGTAAAAGCAGTATCTGTTCCATGTTTCCTTATTTATCGCCATAATTGATTACCTTGCTAATATAACTTAGGGTAGTGGAGACAACCCTAATCAGGCCTTGGCCCATATTGATTAGGGTTATTGGTGATGGTGGCATATGTCAAACTCTATATAAGGGAGGATATCTCCCATTTGTTTCTTCATTGGTGCCATCCGTGTCGGTTTTCATCTTTCAAACTGATACCTATGGAACTACACACTAGAGTTTCTTCAAGCCTGTGGATGTTGATGCCACAATTGATAACGAAGTTGATGTTGTCACTCTTAACACTGTCACGAAGAAAGTCACCCAGAAGGCTCCAAATCTGACATTCAACTTCATTATCGACAAGGATGGGGCTACATAAGGTCAGAACAAGGATACTGATCAAAATCCCTTGGACCCGGACAAGTGGTTGGCCAGGGAAAATGCCAAGAATGTGGCGAAATACCAAAGAATGGTCTTGGCAAAATCCAAGAGAGACACTCAGAAAACATTAAGTTATGGAACTCAAGGCCAAGAACGTGAAGCGGTTCAAGGCAGGAATGAGGGTGGCCGTCTTCCTAAAGGACCTCGTCAGGCGGTACATGGTGGAGATTGTGGTGGAGATCGTGGTAGAAATACTCACGATTAGGACTACGTTAGCCTAGACGATGAGCCTAACGGCTATGAAGAATCTGATGATGAAGTCAATTACGACTCGAGTTTCAAACAACAGTCAAAGTTGCAAGCAATCACACTCGCATGGACGAAGACCTTTACAAGCCTTACAGGCCAAAAGCTTTCACAGAAAGGTCAAAGTTCTGCCAGCACATTGCTCTTGCCCCTATACCACAGGGGTTTAAACTTCCCAGTAGCATTGGGAAATATGATGGCCTACGTGACCCACACGACCATTTGCATGCATTCGAATGCGCTAGAAGTTCTGTCACGTGGCCAATTCAAGTTTGGTGTCACTTATTTGCCCAAACCCTAACGGGTGCAAGAAGATTATGGTACGAAAACCTGCCCGAGGGAAGTCTTGTGGACTTTGATAACCTGATAAGGAAATTCAAGAACCAATTTTCACATCTGTGCAAGCACAAGAAGGACAAGGCACACATCCAGCTGTGTGTATGGAATGATAATGAAACAGTAGAGGACTACATCGTCCGCTACAATAAAGAAGCCTTACAAATGGGATACGGGGAAGAGCTCACACGTGCGGGATTCATCTATGGAGTCCGTAGTGAGGAGCTGATAAAGCCTCACTAGGAAGGATGGTATACCAACTTCCTGGGAGAAATTTTATTGAGGTAGCTAAGATATATGCGTTGTAACACCCCAACCGATGGCGGAATCATCGAGGTGCCACGTAGTGACGATTGTTCAAAAGCTCATGGTACTAAAATGTAAATATTATTGAATAATCAAAATTGTCTTACATGGAAATGGAAATTACATTGTCTAATGAAATGTAAATATTGAAATAACTGGATTGAAATAAAACACTAAATGTCTCTTGCTAAAGCACTAGATCAAACTGCACCTGAAACATGTACAAAAATAGGTTTGGTCAACATATGAAATGTTGGTGAGCATTCCTAGATTTGATATATATATAGTAGGTTAAAAAGTTATACAATTCAAGTGCAAGCTACAGTGCAAATATGTAAACTATGTATCATACAAATGAGCGAAATCAACCCTGTGACTGTATAATGTACTGTATGAACTGTAGTGTACTCAACCAATAAATGGATGATAACTTAACACTGGCCACGGATTCTCCGATGAAAAAGGGGGAGAATCAATCTAGGCGGGTTGTCAATCCAAATAGCGCTATCCAATGTTAAGGTCGGCTTGTACCATGTTAATGATTTCACTAAGTACAAATGTAATCCACATGTATTGTCTAAGCATAAAGCACGTTGTAAGCAATGCACATAGTACTAGAATTGTATTGTAAAAATGTAAACTTGTATTTGAAATTGTAATAGTGTACATGTAACACCCCAAAAATGAATAAAAGCAAAAAGGGGATAGGAATACTCACAGTTCACGTAATAACTTGAATTTGAACTTGGACAACGAAATATGAATTGAGATTACTCCCAAATGATTAACCTAAAGTAATTGATAATGTGTAAGGGAAATAACTCTAGGATACATGTATTTCTAGGGCTTCGAATTGGGGATAATTGCTCGTTTGATTAATATTAAAAATGTTCGCCAATTGAGGGAAATTTAGTAAATAAATAACCAAAAATCTTTTTATGAAATTTAAACTTAAGATGGTTACAAGAATGTGTTTAAAGTGTAAAAATAATTTTTATAAAATTATTTTCTTTAAAATAGATTATTAAATCTATTTATTATAAATAGCCAATATTTAACTTTAATATTCAAAAATACTAAAATTAAAGAATTTCTATTTTAAAAATCATATTTCTGTTCTAAATGGTTAAAAATAATTTGTATAAAATTTTGGTGCAAAAATGATGAAAATTGGATTTATTATGATTTAATTATGATTAAAACTAACAAAAATTGATTAAAAATATTAAATAAATGATTTTTCAGAAATAAAAATCATTTCTGAAAAGCTTAATGTTATAAAAACTTAGAATAATTTTTGTGGAAATTAATAAGATTGTTTTGATATTTTTATAGATTTTTATAAATAAAATAGAATAAACTTGATTTATTTATTATATATATTAAATAAATAAATTTTTGAAAACTAAAAATTGTGGGTTAAACCTTTTTATCAGTTTAACTAAAAATAATTTTTGTAGGATTTTTAAAAGGGTTTTAGTATTTTAAAACAAATTTTAAAATACTAATAATTATAATATATATATATACATATTAGCTTACATGTTAAAAGAAAAAAAAAAGAAAGAAAATCAGTGCTTTAGCTGGGGATCGAACCTGTGTGGTCCCGGTTACAAGGCACCAGACACAACCACTTGGTCCAGACCAGTGGTTGTGTTTTGTTTAGTCTGTTTAAATTAAATACCATATCTGTTCTAAGTGTTCTTCCCCAATTATCACTATTTCGAGCCCTAGATTAGCAATCGTTTGATTCACACATCGATAGCCCAATTAACCTTAGGGCTATTGATGTGTGAATGCCGAAGATCAAAATCCATCCAAAAATTTATACTTACAATGTGGAATCGAGCTCGATTGGTTGGTCAAAACAAAAGTCAAACTTAATCGCAAATCAAGAACAGAGGATAATTCAGAAGAAATGGAGGTTGAGAGAGATGTAATGGCGAGTATAGATCCTAATGAAGGGTCCAATTTATAGCACAACACACCGATTCATAGATTGGAAGGTCTTCGTGGTTAGTCAAAACCGAGTTAATACTATTAAATGTGAATCGTATATAAGGTAAGAATAGGTTGACTAGACGCGGAATTACTGTGTCTATCACGAGTCCATCTCCATGTCTTGGTTTAAATTAGTCAATCAAGAAAGGAAAAGAGAAAAGAAGAAAAAAAAAATAATTAAATACTTCATGCTGCTGCTGTTACGCGACAAAGGGAAAGGAAGAAGGAGAATTAGATGGGTTAGCATATATATATAAATCAGGTTGGAAATAAAACAAGAAAAGAGGCTTGGCTCAGTGGGGTGTGCGTTGGTGTTGCGTGTGGGAGTGGTCCGGTTCGAATCCCGGGTGGAGCAGGCATTTATTCCTTTTTTTTTTAACAGATACAAAGGGGAGGGGGTTTGGGCTTGAGCTGTTGGGCTTCGTGGGTTATGGGCCGAGCAGCAATTGGGCTTCAGTAAGTGTAAAGGAAAAAAGGGAGGTGGGCTTGGGTTTGGTTATGGTTGATAATAGGTTTGGTTTAAAAAAAATGTATATATAAAATCTAAAATTATTATTATTATTATATTATTATTATTAATATTATAAATATATATATATATAAATAATGAAAAAGTGACGGATGTCACAGCATCCCCTACTTTAGAAACTTCGTCCCGAAGTTATTAGAAACATAGGGTTATGGATGCTTGGGTAAAAATTACGATGACTGTGGTTCGGAAAATTCGAATGATTTGGACATGAGGTTTGATGGGTGTGAGTTAAGGATTTGCATTAGGTTTGTCTCGAATAATAATGAGAATAAGAATCTAGTAAAACATTAAGTTTAGAATTCCTAAAATGATTGTACGAGTTGATTGACTACAGAAAGACCAAATGAACTACCAAGTAAACAGAGTTTGTTCCTGGTCCGACTTCCAGTCTCACCTTCAATGCATCATTAGTGTTTGTATACAGGGTGTACCGCAGCTAACCCACCACACCTTTGATACCTTGAAAACGTACTGGACGCCTACCAGAAACTCTAATAGAATTTCACACTACCCTAAGGTACCTGTAAATTCATGATTACGTTCCGGACCGGAATCATCAATTTACCTTACATTAGGGTTTTATGTCCTTCTATGATCCCACCGATTGTTGAGCAGGTTCGATAGCCTCCACCAGCCGTGGAGTAGGTTGTAGGGCCTCTCCCGACTGTTTGAAAAGGCATAGTGACCTCTACCAATCGTTGAGTATGTTCGATAGCCTCCACCAGTCGTGGAGCAGGTTGTAGGGCCTCTCCCGACTGTTGAAAGGCATGATGACTTCTATTAAGTGCAGCAATTATTATTCACATAGATTGCAAATTGATGGCATGTTTATGCAAGCAAGTTTGTAAGTACTACAACCATTAAGTGTTATCATGAATAATTAAATGTTTACGAGTATCATGAATAATTAGATGTTCAATGCGTAGTCAAATTAAGGGAAACAATCTAGTTTCATGTAATAACTAATGATGTTTTCTTAGAAAAGCATCTGTAAGTTCAAGTATCAAGTCCAAACGTTTTCAAATAAATGTAAGGTAGAGTCTTGTATGATAAACGTAATCAATATAATAAATTTCCAATCTGTGTTAATACACAATAATACGCAAGGAAATTTCTAGATGTTGTATGCTAATGAGTGTGGCAAAATTGGGTACAAAATGATAATAGGATCAAGAAAATGAAAACATAGGTATTGGATTTCTCGAGTCTTGGGAAGATTTCATCCATGGCTTAACTAGTGGGATTAACGTCATCCTGATCAGTTATTTCGTTGGTATTGATATTGAAAGCTCGTCCATGTGCCACCAGGTTTACATTGTTCAGTTTGGGACATTGAGGTAGCATGTGGTTAGGGTCTCTACAATGATAACATGCCCGACCATTAGTAATCTGTAGTGGTCCCTGGGCAGCTGTTTGATGATTACTCTGTGTTCCAACCATTACTCGACAAGTGGTAACAAGGTGTCCAAACCTCCCACATCTAGTGCATTGACGACATGGGAGATTTGTAGGGTGATGATACTTGCAGGTGTTGCATTGAGGATGGATTCCCGTGTAGGCTTTCTTGATAGGAGGCTGAGCCACCGGATCAACAACAGCATGGTTCTGATTATCGCCCATTCGTTTCTTAGAGTTCGAAGCAGTAGTGGCGACCTTTGCTAAAACAATCTTAGGTTGTTCATCAACATGGGGGGTTTTCTCAGTAGGTGTCTTGGTGTCCTTCCTAACCAAGTTCCCTTTTCTTACGTGTTTGTCTGTTAATGTGGCTGCAAGTTGGATGACTTCTTCTACCGTAGTGGCTTTGCCTCCAGTGACAACGTCTTGAATCAGGTCAGGTAATCCCTCGATATATTTTTCGATTGCTCGAGAGACTGGGGTGACCATGTGTGGAACCAGTATGCTAAGTTCGTGATATCGAGTATTATACGCAAGATTCTCACCACTGTCTTGTTTCAGTCCATGGAACTCTTCCTCCAGTTTCCTGATTTCGTTCCTAGGGCAAAATTTGGTGATCATGAGTTCCTTAACCTCAGCCCAAGATAAAGATAAAGCAACATCAACCCCTCGATTGCGTTTTTCGCCATTCCACCAGGTTAACGCTCCTTTTTGAAGGACACTGGTAGCATAGCGAACGCGGAGTTCATCAGGACATTCACTGTTCACAAAAGTACTCTCCATGCTTTCAAACCATTGGAGGAGGCCAGTAGCACCCTCCTCACCAGTGAATTTTGTGGGGTTGCAGGAGTTAAAGTGTTTGAAAGTGCACCGAAATTGAGTCGTACTCCCTGTGTTGGCACTGTTACTATTCTGGGTTATCTCACTGACAAGGTTTGGGATCACTGCAGCAATTTGTTCGGCGACTAAAGATGCGAGGCGACGATCAGAACGTCGTCCCGAAGCACGAACAGGGCGTTGGCTGGCATCACGGAGCATGCGGCGAGCAGACATCTATGAGGTAGTCAAATAATAATCATGAGATTAGAAAATGTAAGTGTATAATCGTACAGCTGATTATGAAGATGTGATCTTGTATGATATGCAAAGTATTGTATATGAAACGAGAGGGTATTATTGAAAAAGCTTGCATAAAATGCTTGGAGTGCCCTTGTCTAGCTGTAAAGCCCAACAAGAACGTTGACTTTTCAAAGGAATTGAACCCAATGGTGATCAAAGAAGACGTGCTTTAGCCTATAAGTGGACACTCACTCCAGGAATCCCCAGGTAAGCATAACAGGTCCGTAATTGGATTTATGCGCTATGCTTGCCTATGCCAGAAAACCCAGTGTACAGGCATCCACCCTTCCAGATTGCACGTGTCCTTATCACACTCATTAAAGTTCAACAACTTCGAAGGAGTAACAATAAGAGTAGATATTATATCTAAGAGTGTCTTCATAAAAGGTACTGTTCCCATTCCATGATGATGTAAACTTTCCACTCTTTGTAGGACACCATCTCTATGCACCATGATGAAAGATAAGAAGAATAGAGAGAGGGAAGAAGGGAAAGATAGGAGGAGGAAAGTAGGGAGAAATGAGGGGTAGGGTAATTCAGGAAATATAATGCATGAAAGTTGAAATTCGGTTATAGTCTAGGCCTTTTTATCTAATAACCTAGTTCCCTATAACCATGGCTCTGATACCAATCTGTAACACCCCAACCGATGGCGGAATCATCGAGGTGCCACGTAGTGACGATTGTTCAAAAGCTCATGGTACTAAAATGTAAATATTATTGAATAATCAAAATTGTCTTACATGGAAATGGAAATTACATTGTCTAATGAAATGTAAATATTGAAATAACTGGATTGAAATAAAACACTAAATGTCTCTTGCTAAAGCACTAGATCAAACTGCACCTGAAACATGTACAAAAATAGGTTTGGTCAACATATGAAATGTTGGTGAGCATTCCTAGATTTGATATATATATAGTAGGTTAAAAAGTTATACAATTCAAGTGCAAGCTACAGTGCAAATATGTAAACTATGTATCATACAAATGAGCGAAATCAACCCTGTGACTGTATAATGTACTGTATGAACTGTAGTGTACTCAACCAATAAATGGATGATAACTTAACACTGGCCACGGATTCTCCGATGAAAAAGGGGGAGAATCAATCTAGGCGGGTTGTCAATCCAAATAGCGCTATCCAATGTTAAGGTCGGCTTGTACCATGTTAATGATTTCACTAAGTACAAATGTAATCCACATGTATTGTCTAAGCATAAAGCACGTTGTAAGCAATGCACATAGTACTAGAATTGTATTGTAAAAATGTAAACTTGTATTTGAAATTGTAATAGTGTACATGTAACACCCCAAAAATGAATAAAAGCAAAAAGGGGATAGGAATACTCACAGTTCACGTAATAACTTGAATTTGAACTTGGACAACGAAATATGAATTGAGATTACTCCCAAATGATTAACCTAAAGTAATTGATAATGTGTAAGGGAAATAACTCTAGGATACATGTATTTCTAGGGCTTCGAATTGGGGATAATTGCTCGTTTGATTAATATTAAAAATGTTCGCCAATTGAGGGAAATTTAGTAAATAAATAACCAAAAATCTTTTTATGAAATTTAAACTTAAGATGGTTACAAGAATGTGTTTAAAGTGTAAAAATAATTTTTATAAAATTATTTTCTTTAAAATAGATTATTAAATCTATTTATTATAAATAGCCAATATTTAACTTTAATATTCAAAAATACTAAAATTAAAGAATTTCTATTTTAAAAATCATATTTCTGTTCTAAATGGTTAAAAATAATTTGTATAAAATTTTGGTGCAAAAATGATGAAAATTGGATTTATTATGATTTAATTATGATTAAAACTAACAAAAATTGATTAAAAATATTAAATAAATGATTTTTCAGAAATAAAAATCATTTCTGAAAAGCTTAATGTTATAAAAACTTAGAATAATTTTTGTGGAAATTAATAAGATTGTTTTGATATTTTTATAGATTTTTATAAATAAAATAGAATAAACTTGATTTATTTATTATATATATTAAATAAATAAATTTTTGAAAACTAAAAATTGTGGGTTAAACCTTTTTATCAGTTTAACTAAAAATAATTTTTGTAGGATTTTTAAAAGGGTTTTAGTATTTTAAAACAAATTTTAAAATACTAATAATTATATATATATATATACATATTAGCTTACATGTTAAAAGAAAAAAAAAGAAAGAAAATCAGTGCTTTAGCTGGGATCGAACCTGTGTGGTCCCGGTTACAAGGCACCAGACACAACCACTTGGTCCAGACCAGTGGTTGTGTTTTGTTTAGTCTGTTTAAATTAAATACCATATCTGTTCTAAGTGTTCTTCCCCAATTATCACTATTTCGAGCCCTAGATTAGCAATCGTTTGATTCACACATCGATAGCCCAATTAACCTTAGGGCTATTGATGTGTGAATGCCGAAGATCAAAATCCATCCAAAAATTTATACTTACAATGTGGAATCGAGCTCGATTGGTTGGTCAAAACAAAAGTCAAACTTAATCGCAAATCAAGAACAGAGGATAATTCAGAAGAAATGGAGGTTGAGAGAGATGTAATGGCGAGTATAGATCCTAATGAAGGGTCCAATTTATAGCACAACACACCGATTCATAGATTGGAAGGTCTTCGTGGTTAGTCAAACCGAGTTAATACTATTAAATGTGAATCGTATATAAGGTAAGAATAGGTTGACTAGACGCGGAATTACTGTGTCTATCACGAGTCCATCTCCATGTCTTGGTTTAAATTAGTCAATCAAGAAAGGAAAAGAGAAAAGAAGAAAAAAAAAAAAATAATTAAATACTTCATGCTGCTGCTGTTACGCGACAAAGGGAAAGGAAGAAGGAGAATTAGATGGGTTAGCATATATATATAAATCAGGTTGGAAATAAAACAAGAAAAGAGGCTTGGCTCAGTGGGGTGTGCGTTGGTGTTGCGTGTGGGAGTGGTCCGGTTCGAATCCCGGGTGGAGCAGGCATTTATTCCTTTTTTTTTTTTAACAGATACAAAGGGGAGGGGGTTTGGGCTTGAGCTGTTGGGCTTCGTGGGTTATGGGCCGAGCAGCAATTGGGCTTCAGTAAGTGTAAAGGAAAAAAAGGAGGTGGGCTTGGGTTTGGTTATGGTTGATAATAGGTTTGGTTTAAAAAAAAATGTATATATAAAATCTGAAAATTATTATTATTATTATTATTATTATTATTAATATTATAAATATATATATATATATATATATATATATAATGAAAAAGTGACGGATGTCACATGCGTCGTCAGAACACTCCTTCCAACAAGCAAGAAGCTTTCAGCACAACGACAGCCATAACACGGGATCAAGTAGCAAAGGCAAAAGGAAACAATCTGTTTGGTCAAGAATATCAGGAACAGCAGAAGAGCGGAAGTATTCCTCCTCTCAAGATGCACTAAACTACTTGAACAACAAACACCCCCGCGTGACCAGAGGGGGCAATCTAAGAAGAACTATGATTGGACAACTGCTATTGCTTAAAATGGAAATAGAGACTCCATCACAAGTTTGAAAACTGAACAAATCCAGTTCCAAAAGCCAAGAGAACTGAGTCACAAGAGAAAGAATGTGGATACTTCAAAGTATTGTGAATACCATGAGGACTATGGTCATGATATGGACAACTGCTATAGCTTAAAATGGAAATAGAGAACGCGATAAAGTTTGTGCAGTTAGCGCACTTAGTGAAGAACATCCGAAAAAAACCCGCGAGAAGGCGCGGACGCAGGGGAGGGCTCCCAGAAATGCATCCGCGATCTCAACACACATCATGTCCATCACAGCTCACGCCACAACTGTCACATGGTTAACCATGGGTCGCGAAATAAAAGAACTTTCACAGTGGCCAATGATGACGCATGGAAAGAGGCAGATGTGATTATGCCTAAAATACGCGGTGGAGCTTTGTCAACGGCTCCATTAATCATCACAGGGGTTATTGGTCACTACCGTACTCGTTACATGTTTTTGGACAACGGTAGTAGTACGGAAATCATGTACGAGCAATGTTTTAATCAGTTGGATGAGGAAGACAAAGCCCGGATAATTCCAGTTTCAAAGCCCATCTTTGGTTTCATACATGAGATGATAATCCCATTGGGTATGCTCATGTTTCCTGTCACACTGTCAGACGAAAAACATTCAAGAACAGAAACCTGTGATTTCATAGTTCTGCCAGTCACTTCGTCACATGATGTGCTCCTCGGGCGGGAGGGGCTGGCAAAGTTTAACTGTAACGCATCACCGCCACACCAAATGGTAAGTTTCCCCACCCGGACAGGCGTCGCATTCATACGCGGAAACAAGGACTGCCATAGCACTGATGTGCAAAGCCCCTCAAGATGCAAAGACCAACTGTACGCACGGAGCCGAAAAATAGGTTCTTAATCCTAAATTTCCAAAGCAGACAGTTATTCTTGGCCCTGTAATCTCCGACACCATACGCATTCATCTGAATCAGTGTTTAATAAAAAACATGGACGTGTTCACTTTTCAACCAGCAGACATGGTGGGCGTCCCGCGCCACGTAGCGGAACCCAAGCTCAATGTGTACAAGTCAGTCGAGCCCATAGTCTAGAAAAAGCTCTGCATGGGGCTGTAGAAAACGAAGGCCATGAATGAGCATGTAACAGAATTGTTGAACACGGACATTCTGCGAAAAATCCGTTACCATACATGGGTAGTCAATCCAGTGATGGTAGGGTAGTCTAACGGCAGCTGGAGCATGTGCGTCAACTACAAAGATTTAATTAAGGCTTGCCCCAAAGACTGCTACCCCTTGCCAGAGATCGATCTAAAAGTCGATTCCCTGACACCATACATGTTCAAGTGCGTCCTCAATGCATATAAATGTTACCACCAAATACACATGGCTAAGGAAGACGAAGATAAAACAGCTTTCCGCACTGATATGAGAACGTTTTGCTACACAAAGATATCGTTCGGGCTTAAAAATGCGTGAGCTACCTATCAACGTCTAATGGATACAACTTTCGTCAATCAGATCGGCGTTAACCTGGAAGTGTATGTGGATGACTTGGTCATCAAAAACAAAAATGAATATCAGATGTTGCTTGACATCTAGAAGACTTTTGATCAGCTCCACAGCGTCAGAATGAAGCTAACCCGAGTAATTACTCTTTTCGGATGGAACTTGGAAGAAGGAAAAATTTATTGGAGTGATCATCACAAAGGATGGGTTCCGCGCTAACCCTGAAAAAATACAAGCAATTGAGCAGATACCATCACCATCATCGGTGAATGAAGTGTAAACATTAATGGGTCGCCCGGTGGCCCTAAATCGCTACCTGTAGAATTATACATCCAAATATTTCCCCTTTTTGATACTCTAAAGAAATATTTGAAGAAATCAAACTTTCGTTGGACAGCGGAAGCAGAAAAGGCCTTCAAGGAGATGAAAGAATGTTTGATGAATCTACCAACCCTCACCGCACCCTTACCAGAAGAGCCACTTACACTCTATCTGTCTGTATCTGACCAGGCAATTGGAGTCGTGCTAATGGTTAACCGAAAGGGAGTTCAGACTCCAATTTATTATGTTCGCCGAACGTTGCTGGATGCGGAAACTAGGTATTCGACAATGGAGAAGCTGGTCATGGCTTTAATACACGCTTCACGGCGCTTGCGCAAGTACTTCCAGGGACATTCCTATCAACGTCTTGACAGACTACAGGATCAACGAAGTATTGCGCAAACCGGAATTGTCAAGAAGGTTGGCTAAATGGGCCATGGAGCTGGGAGAACATTCCATCACATATAAAACACAACCATCTTACAAAGGACAAATCCTCGCGGACTTTGCCACAGAAGTTCCCATTGACAAGATAGCAGAGTATCAAATGGAAATGGAGCCAACTACACCTAAGGATGAGTCCAGGGTGTGGGAATTATTTACAAATGGTGCATGCAATGACGATGGCGTTGGCGTGGGATTGCGCTTGATTACCCCGGAAGGGAAAGAATTCATGTATGTCATACGTCTAGATTTACAAAAAAACCAACAATGAAGCAGAATATGAGGCCTTGTTAGCAGGCTTACGCATTGCAAAAAAGCTGGGAGCTCGCCATGTTGAGGCTCACGTAGACTCCATGCTGGTAGCTAATCACATTGACAGTTCTGATGAAGCCAAAGAACCTTCAATGATCCTATACTTAGAACATGCCAGAGAATTAATGAGGGCTTTGATTATTGTAAGGTCAACCACATCAAACGGAGCCAAAACAAGCCCACGGATGCACTAAGCAAGATGGCTTCCACAGTGTTTGAACACATGGGAAAAGAAGTTCGCGTTGAAGTGCTGAATCATCCGCCCGTGCCCCAAAGGCAAGTGATCAATACAGTCCAAACTAGGCAAACTTCATGGATGAGCCCTATCCAAGCATAGTTGACATCTGGTATCCTTCCAGACAACAAGGCTAAGGCCCACAAACTCAAGAACAAGGCCCTACACTACCAAGTGACTGATGGAATCCTTTATCATCGCTCATATCTCGGACCACTATTGCACTGCGTGCACTCCGCAGAGGCCACGTACTTAATCAAAGACATACATGAAGGCATATGTGGGTTACACGTAGGCCCGAAAATGGTGGTCGCAAAGTTAATGAATGCTGGATGCTACTGGCCAGGCATGCATATGGATGCGGTGGCAGAATTACAGAAGTGTGACTCTTGTCAGAGGCACGTACCAGGAACTCTTTGGCCAAAGAACAACCTGGTACCAGTAACAGCGGCATGGCCATTCCAGAAGTGGGCAATTGTGTAAGACTCTAACCCATAAACGCGCGACTAACATTACAACTTACGGGCTTTGGTCTTAATGAGTAAACACTCCCGATTTCGAACTTTGATATTTATGAAATCCAACCCATTATGATTTCTATATTATAGGTCCCAACAAATTTTCTTATAATTAGATTTACTGAAAACATGTACTAAAGCTTGCGTCTTAATCAGGATCTTCAAATGCGGAAGCAAGTTGAGCGATCGGGTGTGTTCGGTTCTTCTCGCGACTTGATCTTTGCTTCGGAAGTCCCGCCACATGAATACCTAGCACCATTACACAAAGAATGGTTAGTGATTTATCAATAATAGAGGAAATATCCTCTGCTTAGTTTTCCTTCTGGTCTAACTATCCTCTGGTCTGAGCAAACATCCTCTGCTCATTTCTTTTTCCTCTGGTCTGAACAATCCTCTGGTCTGAGCAACCATCCTCTGTTTCCTTGCTTGTTTTCCCCAACCTTTGGGTGTTTTTAAACCAAGTTCAAGGCCCTTCCTAAGGGCACTTTGGGACTTGTTTGATACCCTTTATTGGGCTTGAAAGATGCCCGTTTATGGTGGTTTATAACCCCTTTCGGCTTAACTGTTACTTACATGTTTTTCACCCAAAACGACCCGTTAAGGCCTTGGACTCTACAAGACACTTTTTAAGCATACCAAAGGCATTGAAATCATATCATTAACTCATTGAACACATGTTCAACTAAAAGCATTGTCCGTTTTGTTTCATTATGACTCGGTTCATAGAATCAACCTCTAGTAATCTTTAAAATTCCTAAAATGCCCCTTATGGCCAAAATTTTCAATTTAGCCATTCATGGCGACACTTCTTGTTTCAAATACATTGTCTTTGACTCAATAACTTGTTTAAAAACCTCTAAGTCCTTCCGACATAGATTTCCACCTTTTCTCAGATTTCTCATATTTAATCAATTCTAAGCGCATTAGCGCGCATTAGACATGGTTATGGAAATAACTTACTTGGTTGACACCCACACTTTATGTGAGCAGCTTTAGTACCCACATTGCTTCGCCCAAAGGCGTTTATATAGCTACAGACTTACCGGGTGGCGTTGACCCATACCTTGCACCCATATGGATACTTAGGCAACGAGTGCCCAATTTTCCAAGTGTTCTCCTGCATACACTCTAGATTGACAACATTAGTCTCTTGGGACTCAATGGTAATGCATTTACCATTTGACCCGTTATCCACAAGTTTCTTAAAGCTTAGTTAAATGGCTTTTAATCTCGGGTTCGAATGGTGAGGGAATCACCCCTTCGACCCGTTATGACTCATGATTACATAACTTCCTTATTCATGTGATTTTTATCCAAAATCTGAGTTTAGACTCTTGTTTGTCACATGGCTTTATTGGTTGACCCAATTGATGATTTCCATCATTTGATCAACACTATATGACTGATTTATGACTATGAATTTTGTTTTGACATGACTTCGCATCAATCACCCGATTAATAGGTTTCACCCCTTGAGGTCATACATTTGTCCCACTTCAAAGTTTAAACACTTATATCAATACAAGAGTTGTATTTGTAGACTAGTAGTGTAAGTATTACTTACCTCATATCAGTTTTGCTTCCGTACAGATTGAGCTTGCATCCGTTTGACCCGTTTGCTCCCTAGTCCTTGTGCCTAACTTAGGGACATGTCAAACCTTGTTTTTGTTAGAACACATAATATGGATTTCTTTCATAATCTATGGCATCATGTATTCATTTTTCCTTAAGCTCAACATTTACATTTCTAGTTTTCATGTTCATATATGTTTTACACATTTATTTTCTCATTCAAGCATTTAATCAAACACCTTATATGCACTAACTTCATCATGTTAATTCTAGGTGTTCAAGACTTTCTAGATTCCACCATGGCTTAGCTAACCATTTGCACATGATCAATTCACCAACTAGCATACATACATGATACAAATCACATATAGTTGCAAGATTTACCACATAGTAGGGTAATTCATGTTTAGGGTAAAAACCCACTACTTATACATAATGAAAATTCACAATTTCATATGAATCAACAAGATATAATAATTCATCACGTTTTGTAGCTTCCTTGATGTCTATTAACACATAGAAGTCTACAGAAGCTAAGAAATCACTATTTTGATGTGAACCTTAATTCACCATCTTCAACATACAAGTGCTTTAGGTGAAATCAAAGGGGTCTAGAGATACCTTATGATGTGTAGAATACTAGATGAACAAGAATTTCATCATGAATCGTGAAACCCCCTTCAATTTTGGCTTGATTGAGCTCATTCTTGTGTTTGTAGGGTTAGATGGAAGAAGAGCTTGAAGCTCTGTGTTTTGATCGACACACACACCTTGTGTGTGTGTTTTCCTTCAAAGTTTTATTAATAAAACTCAAGTTTGATATTTGGAAATTATGGTCCCTTCTAGTTTAGTCTCGAGTTTGCTTTTAGACTATTACATTGACTAGATTAGTCTCTAGTAATAGGTTTAGCCTCGTTTTTATTCGGTGGTTTAAAACATCCACCATTAAACTCGCTTTGTTATTTTATCGATTACGCCTAATGGCGTATTTAGGCCAAACGAGAGTTTGGGGTGTTACAACTTGACCTTGTAGGTCCCTTCCCCACTGCACCTAGGAACGTTAAGTACTTGGTAGTGGCAATTGACTACTTTATGAAATGGGTAGAGGCTAAGACATTGGCCATAATCGACAGCTGCAGTATCAAGAAGTTTATATGGGAGTTTATAATCTACAGGTTCGGCCTCCCAATGGAAGTTGTAAGTAATAATGGCACGCAATTTGCAGATCAGCATTTGCAAGAATGGCTCGCGTCATGAACATCAAACAGATATTCACTTTTGTGGCACAGCCGCAAGGGAATGGGCAAGTTGAGCGGGCAAACAGAAGCATTGTTGAGGGAATCAAGGCCCGGCTAGGAACAAAGCGCACTAGCTGGGTGGATGAGCTCCCCATGTTCTATGGTCCCATCGCACTTTATCTAAGACTTGCAACTGGGAAACACCGTTCAGCCTGACATACAGATCAGAGGCAGTAATACCTGTAGAGCTAGGATGTCCATCTCCAAGGGTATTAATGGCAAAATCAATTGACAATGATAAAGAATTGCGCACTAACTTGGGCTTATTGGAGGTACGACGCGAAATCGCCTCCATCCGAGAAGCAAATTACAAGAGGCAATTAGAAAGATACTACAATGTGCGGGTTAAGGCATGCAAGTTCCGTGTGGGGGACTACGTATTCCGCAACAACGAAGCATCAAATGCAGAAAAGCCAGGGAAGCTGGCCCAACTTAGGATGGACCATACAAGATTCAAGAGGTACTCGGGAAGGGTGCCTATGCCTTGGAACGCTTAGAGGTACACCCATCCCACGCACTTGGAATGCAGCGCAGTTACGCACATGTTATATTTAGTTTGTTCTTTTTTTTCCATTTGTAATAAAGGCTTTTCATGCCTATCATGGGTTTTGCTAATAAAGTGCATTTATTTTTTTGCATGTGCAAGTTTATCCAAGTCACAAAAAAAAGAGCAAACAACTTTATACATTTAAAGGATTATACATCCTTCCATATACCCTTGACACCATCCACAAAATCGACAAGGATACCTAAATAATGTCCACATGGTATCTGCCTATACTACCATGGGACGCAAAAAATACGTAGCTGTACTATTTTCCATTATGGCTTGGAAGCATGCTGCCATTTGTCGTCAACCCAACGTAGAACAAGTTTAGGAATATTGGGCAATGCAGCTACATCACCCAAGTCAGCAAGATGCTTCATCTTTGGAGGGTCTTCATCCTGATCATACATCTCATCCTGATTATTAAGTTCCAATCCCTCCCGCCCTAATACGTTACCACAGTGGACTGCCAAACGATCCAAGGCATCAATGGGAAGTCCAACTCGGGGTTGTTGTGCTACAAGGGTTATCAACCCTTCAGCAGCAATTTTTTCTGCATGATCATAGATTGGAGCTTTAAGACGGTGCTTAGACATCTTCAAAAGTTGTCAAAATTATGGAAGCATCTATGGTTGCGACAGTGATTAGCCATTAATGGAATGGACTCATGTCAGTCAGCTATGACAACTGTCATGTCAAGTAGCGAACAAACGCCGCCAAATCAATTGCGTCAACGGGGAAAATGTGTCAGCACGCACCTAACACACGCCGACTTATGGCGACAGTGAGATCATCACGGAGCAGGCAATCATTATATCACACGCAAAGAAGATAACATTACAAGTAGTGCATTCAAATCAAAGTGTTTTAAGTACAACAATGAAAATAAAGAAATAAAAAAGGCCCTGGGGGACTTAAGAAAAGTCAATGTTGTCCAAATAGCGGTCATCAAGGTTGTTTGCGTTTGAAGCTTCCGCATGAGAACCATCCCCCGCGCCAACGGCTGTATACTCACCCGTCCAGTGTTGAGTTGCCTGTGCTTGGTCAGCCTTCAACTTCCTCACCTCCTCTTCTGCAGCGCGGACACGCTATTTATAACGATCCATTTCCGCCCGAATATCCACCTGCGCGTTCTGAAACTCCTCTTCCCGACGGGCAAGGGAAGCCCAGGAGTCCTTCATATTTTCCCACGCGCGGATAAAGTCATTTTCACGACGGATCAACGAACCAAGACCTGCCACCTGCAGTGTAGCATTCACACTGAACAGCGCATGGCGGCTAAGGCTGTCTTGGTAATCCCATTCGCTAGGAGGGACAACATAACTAACGAACTCCTCCGCGAACAAGGTTGTAACACCTCGAGGTGTTACGGGTCTCTTTAACGGGTCGGGTCGGACCTGACCACCCGATTATTTAATAAAATATTCAAGTTCGAATCTCGCGACAAACCGTTGCAACCGATTATATAGATAATAATTATTAAGATTTTATTATCTCGGTTAAACGCTCCATATCTGCTAATAACCCGTTGTCAAACGTCTTTTGTTCGGTTGTTATAACTATTACCAAACACCCTAGTTCCAGTTATTATCCCCGTTGCCAAACACCCTCTAATTTAATTCTCCTATAAAAACCCTTTCTCTCTCTTGTCTATCGCTACTCTCTCTCTGTACCATATAAACACACACTGTGTGTGTGTATCCTCAAGAAGCAGCCACCGGAGGTTAATGGTCGGCTTCCGCCGCCTCCACCTCCGGTCACCACCACCGCCGCCGCCGTACGCCGCCTCCTTCCTTTCCGGTAAGGTCTCCACCTCCTCGAACCCTTCTCATATTATGTTTCTGTTAACGAGCAGCAAGCAACACTGTCACACCACGTCAACGGCGGAAACACGTGGCGCGACGGTTCAAAAGCATAAAGTCAATGTTATTGCTAAACATAAGTAATTTAAGAAAATGGGTCATTTATTAAGGCGTCATTACTTGTTCCAAACATTACACAAAAGTAAATTGTTTTTAAAGTAACATCAAGGTTTCTCAAATATATCCCAAGCTTTGGGAAATAAAGGTGAAACCCCGCAAAATGTACAACGCCGCATTGGGAGATTCTCCGACCCAGCTCGCCTGATCCTTCTTCATCTAGTTACCTGAAAGATATGTTTAAAAGTTTCGTCAATATAAATATATTGGTGAGTTCACAGGTTTTTAGTTTCCAAAACTTGAATACTTGGGAAATACCATGTTATGACAATATATAGGAGTTGCAAATTCCTATAAATCTACTTGAGACTATAATCAAACCAAGACGTATATAATAAATGTGCCCCGCTCCAAGTCGTTACTCGGTTTCCCACGACTTAAGTTCAGAATATATGCACCCCAGGCATAACCTAATGCATAATCGACGCTATCGATTAGGGGTGGGCCTTGTCAGGCACCAATAGTACTATTCAATATTCCTCCGGTTTCATCTCCCTGAATAAATGATTATAGAGGCGAGGACTCAACCCCGAGTGGCGGTCACACCTCAAGTAATAAATCCGTCAAACATTTTCCCTAACATATCTTTCCCCCGGAAAACGTAAAAATAGTTTAAAATGGGGCCGTGAAACTCACCTGAAACTGCGTCTGGCTCAAAAGGTAGATAGCAAGTGGGTGGTCTCGCACCTACAAACGTCCTAGACGTATAAGTCACTATTCCTATAGTGCATGTGCCTTGGCAAGTTGTACACCCAACTCCCGACCACAAGTTGTTCCAAATCCCGTTTAATTAAGCGCGTATCCTAGGTTTTGTTGGCGTTACATTACCCTTTGTGTTACAAGTTATATATTACTCTTGTTAATATTTCCTTAACTTGTATTTTATTATCATCGACTCGACGTCACTTAACATATAATTATTTTCCCATTTAAATAATCATACTTAAGATCGCATCGCTCGACATAATATATATCACTCGACCCGACTCACTTTGCCGCACATTTGTTTTCCCATTTAAACAAATATACTAAGATCTTGTCGTTCGATTGTACATTCTTAACGCCCGATTCAACTCACCATACCGTATATTTATTTTCCCATTCAAATGAATATACTAGGATCTCGTTGGTACGGCATACACACATATATATCTTTGTCTTCTCGTCGCGGCTTTCCTTCCCACATATCTACTTTCCCATTAAGTAGATATACTAGAATTTTGCCGAGACGAGCGTACATATATATAAATGTGTAATTTTCTTGTTAAATATATACGTTTGTTTAACGTCTTATTTGTTTATGTCATGTGTTTCTCCCACGAATAATTCCTTTAACACTTAGGAAAGTGTTCATTAGTTTTCACCCATAATGTATATATATTTTACTTCTTAAAATATATATTTTTCTTATCTTGCCGCAATGGCATTTTTCTCATGTTTTGTCCGTTTATTGTTCGTTAACGTGTCTTAGTCCGACGTCTTAACTTGTATAGTTAATTTTTCCAAGTTTTTCCCAACATGTGTTTTGTAGAAATATTATTCATATTCCAAATTCCTAACACACATTACTTGGAAAGTTTAAAAATGCTTTTCTATTTTTAATCCAAAACTTGCCAACTTGTATACAAAAATGTTCCAACACTTTTATATTCCCATTTGTATAAAAGTGCTCATTTTCATATAAGTTTTCCCAAGTTTTTAATTTGTCTCCATCTTTATAAAAAAAACCTTGTTTTTAATAATAATTCTTATGTTAGAAGGAGTCCATATTTTTATAAAATTCCATTTTATAAAAATATACCTTTATACAAAATACATGAGTATGCTTACTAGCATTTACCAAAATCATCCTTAGAACTTTATTACTTACACTTTTGACACCAAACTTTCCATTTTTGCATTTTTGGACTAATAGTTTCTAAAATATCCATTTTAGTCCTCTAACTTTCAAAGTTACAATATTAGTCCCTCAACTTATAAAGGTTGCATTTTTCCATACTAACTTTCAATATTATCATTTTCCTACTAGACTAGTAGACTTTTAAAGATCATTTTTATAATGTTGGATTATTTTTACATTTTAACACTTTTAATAGTCTCATATACCCTTAACAAGGCTACTAATACGTATGATTTGTGTATTTTGCCGAATAAGTTCAACTTCCATTTTTCAAGTGAGTAGACTTTAACAATGTGGTTTTTATAATACTAGTTTTCCAACAAAAATAATACTTAGACAAGTCTTATATCTCCAATTCATGATGATTAAAATCATTTATAAGCCATCCAAGTTCCATTAACAAGTGTTATCCGAATCACCATCTTTCTTTAAGTATTCATCTTTTTATTACAAACTACATGAATACTTAACATCCATCACTAAGCTTTTAATTTATTTACACTAACTAAACACCATTTTTAGTCTTTAAATTCATATGTTTTCTTATGAAAGCTTATTCAAGTTTACCCGTGTACAACTTGCTTCAAGCTAATAAACATAAACTTTTAAAGACAAAAACAAATCAAGAATACTTACAACTAGCACAAGGCTAGGGAAGCTTTCAAGGCTTGATTATGATGGGGTTTAGTGTGTTCTTCCTTAGTGGTTAAGCTCCAAGCTTGAAACACACAATGGGGGTTTGAATGATGGATTGTTTTGAGTGATTAAAAGGTGTAAAAACTTGAAAGGAAAATGGGTGTGGTTGCTTGGTATGCTACGGCCACAAGTTCAAGAAGGAGAAAGTTGTTTTTTTTTTTTTTTTTTTTGCTTTGTTATCACATATGTCCACCCATGCTATCTTTTATAATTACACCATACTATCAAAGATCACATGAAATCTAGTGAGGACTTGCAAGGATTTTAGAGTACTATGGTGATCTTTGGATAATATTTTATGTGTGTGTGTGGCCGTGAGGTTTAGAAGGGAGGAAAGATTTGGTGGATTTTGCTAGGATATGATAACTTTCATGCAACCTATCCTATATTTATAAAATCATGAATGTACTAGAGTGATCTTTGGGAATGATCTTGGGGTGGTTGCTTGTTGTGTTGGCCGAACATTTTCAAAAAGAAAGCATGGCCTTGTGATTTTTTTGTACAACATAATCCTACCCATGATCATGCATATCCATACCATGCCTTTCCTAATCTTCCTTTAGCTTTTAGGGTACAAAAGGAGATTAAGCATGGGATTAAGGTACAAAAAGGAGATGGAGCATGGGGGGGGTGGGGGGTCTTAGGCCGGTTCTTAGGGGTCTTGGGTGGGGTCCACCACACCAATTATTTACTAATTAATTGTTAAGTTAAATCTCTTAACGTTCGGGTGTCGTTCGGGCATTTTTCGGGTTTTAACCGCGCTTTTTTCGGACATTAAAAATACCTTTAATAACCCTTAAATATAGCCTAATTTAAGCGTTGATTGGTTATTTAGGCCTTTGTCGGGTGAAATTATGAGTTATACGCGTATCGGGTGCGGTACGCGCAATTTATTCGTTACCGGGAGATTTGTACAAGACGTTTTTATTTATGGTTTTGGGGTTCCAAAACTCATTATTTCTTATGAAAATACCCTTTATTTTATATCCTGGGTGTCCGGGATCCGTTTCGTTTATTTAATTATTACCGGGTAATTGCCAACGTCCATACCGGATAGCTTATTTACACATGATCCAATCATGCTTTACCATTAAACGTATGCATTCCTATGCACTATTTGGAAGTTGCTATCTCCTAAGGCCTCGATAATTAAATCACACATAATTGCATTTAATTACGTTAATCATATATTAATTAATTCGTACGGAATTACCTTATTTTTGCCGGTTGTTACATTCTCCCCTCGTTAAGAGAATTCCGTCCCGGAATTCACTTCGAGTTCTCCGGTACAGGTGTCTTCTCGAATAGGGCGGGGTATTTTTGCTTCATCCGGTCCAGCCTTTCCCACGTGAACTCCGGTCCACGCTTGGCATTCCAACGCACTTTGACCAATCTGATCTTGCTGCGCCTAAGTTTTTGGACCTTCCAATCAGTTACCTCGATTGGTTCTTCAACAAAATGTAACTTGTCGTCAATTTGAATTTCGTCTGCTGGAATGATGAGAGTTTCGTCGGATAGGCACTTTTTCAAATTTGACACGTGAAACGTGTCGTGTATTCCACTAAGCTCTTGAGGCAACTTGAGCTTGTATGCCACTGTGCCTGCCCTGGACAAGACTTCGAACGGTCCAATATATCGTGGGTTCAGCTTTCCGCGCTTTCCGAAGCGCGCGACGCCTTTCCAAGGTGACACTTTCAGTAGGACCCTGTCTCCGACTTGAAACTCTAGAGGCTTTCGCCTCATATCAGCATAGCTTTTCTGACGGTCCCCGGGCCGCTTTGAGGCGTTCCTTTATCAAAAAGACCTTGTCCGTGGTCTCTTGAACAATTTCGGGCCCGGTGAGTTGTTTTTCTCCAACTTCCGCCCAACATAATGGCGATCGGCACTTGCGTCCATATAGAGCTTCAAACGGTGCGGCTTGAATGCTCGTATGATAACTGTTGTTGTAAGAAAATTCTACCAATGGCAAGTGCGTATCCCAATTACCTCCGAAATCAATCGCGCATGCCCGTAACATGTCTTCCAATGTCTGGATGGTTCGTTCACTTTGACCATCCGTTTGGGGGTGATATGCGGTGCTCATGTCGAGGCGAGTACCGAGGGCTTCATTTAAACTTTCCCAAAATCTGGAAGTGAAACGACTATCTCGATCGGAGATGATAGATACAGGTACGCCGTGTTTAGATACCACTTCCTTAATGTACAAACGGGTCAGTTTCTCCAACTTGTCCGTTTCGCGAATCAGAAGGAAGTGTGCAGATTTTGTCAATCGATCAACGATTACCCAGATCGTGTCATGGCCACCTGTCGTCTTAGGTAACTTGGTAATGAAATCCATGGTGATTCGTTCCCATTTCCATTCCGGTATTTCCGGTTGCTGGAGCAAACCGGAAGGTTTCTGGTGCTCAGCCTTGACCTTTGCGCAAGTCAAACATCGCGCAACATAGGCTGCTATATCCCTTTTGAAATTCGGCCACCAATAAAGTTCTTTCAGATCGTGGAACATCTTGTCTGCACCCGGGTGAACCGAATATCTAGAACTGTGAGCTTCGGCCAATACTAGCTCACGCAATCCACCATATACTGGGACCCAAATTCTATTCATGAAATACAGTGTCTGGTCCGCTTTTGGTTCCAGTGAATCAACCATTTTTCGTAGCCTTTCACCTTTGACATTCTCGGGTTTGAGGGCGTTCACTTGAGCTTCGCGAATTCGTTTAGTCATATTCGTGTGGATAGTCAGACCCAAAGCTCGAACACGCAATGGTTTAACCCGTTCCTTGCGACTCAAGGCGTCGGCTACGACGTTCGCCTTACCGGGATGGTACTTTATCTCACAATCGTAATCGTTTAATAATTCAACCCATCGCCGTTGTCGCATGTTCAAATCCTTCTGATCGAAGATGTGTTGCAAACTCTTGTGATCAGTGAAAATCGTGCACTTGGTTCCGTACAAATAGTGCCTCCATATCTTGAGAGCGAACACCACTGCACCCAATTCCAAATCGTGTGTAGTGTAGTTCTTCTCATGGATCTTCAGTTGCCTGGAAGCATATGCTATAACTTTTTCTCGCTGCATCAATACACAACCCAAACCTTGATGCGAGGCATCGCAGTAAACCACAAAATCTTCCGTACCATCTGGAAGTGACAGTATCGGAGCGCCACATAACTTGTCTTTTAACAATTGGAATGCTGCCTCTTGCTTTTCCGTCCACTCAAATTTCTTGTCCTTCTGGGTTAGCATGGTTAAAGCTTGAGCTATCTTTGAAAAGTTCTCGATGAACCTTCTGTAATAACCCGCAAGGCCTAGAAATTGTCGTACTTCGGTAGGAGTTCGAGGTGCTTCCCAATTTTTAATCGCCTCGATCTTGGCTGGATCAACGTGTATGCCCTTCTCGTTTACCACGTGACCTAAAAAGTGAACTTCCCGAATCCAAAAGTCACATTTCGAGAATTTAGCATAGAGCTTCTCTTTGCGTAATACTTCAAGAATTAACCGAAGGTGATTCTCGTGGTCTTCTTTTGTGCGTGAATAGATCAAAATATCGTCAATGAAGACGATGACGAATTTATCCAGGTATGGCTTACACACGCGGTTCATTAGGTCCATGAAAACCGCTGGTGCGTTGGTCAAGCCGAACGGCATCACCAAAAATTCGTAGTGTCCATACCGGGTTCTGAAGGCCGTTTTTGGTACATCTTCTTCTTGTATACGCAACTGGTGATAGCCTGACCTCAGATCGATCTTGGAGTAATAGCTGGAACCTTGGAGCTGATCAAATAAATCGTCGATCCTGGGGAGAGGATAGCGATTCTTGATGGTTAGCTTGTTCAGCTCTCGATAGTCGATGCACATGCGAAATGTGCCATCCTTCTTCTTCACAAATAAGACGGGAGCTCCCCAAGGTGAGAAACTCGGTCTTATAAAACCTTTGTCCAATAATTCTTGTAGCTGGCTGGACAGTTCCTGCATCTCTGATGGAGCTAGGCGGTATGGCGATCGTGCCACAGGAGCTGCTCCGGGAACGAGGTCGATGCGGAACTCGACTTGTCGAGGTGGTGGCAACCCCGGCAAATCTTCTGGAAATACATCCGGAAAATCTCTGGCGACTGGGATGTCTTCTATCTTTCGCTCGTCGGCCTTCTTGTCCACTACGTGTGCCAAGAATGCGACAAGCCCTTTTCTCAGACACTTACGAGCCTTCATGCTCGAAATAATCCTTAGTGGCGTCCCGTGTCTTTCCCCTTGAATTGAGAGGGTTTCACCGTTTGCGAGGGGGACTTGAATAACTTTATCGTTGCAAACCACAATGGCACGATGCGCGGACAACCAGTCCATGCCGACAACGATGTCAAAACTTCCCAATACAACTGGCAATAGATCAATTCCAAACTCGTGCCCACAGAGTTCTAACTTACAATCTTTTGCTACCTCTCTCGTTTCAATAGTTTTACCATTAGCCAGATCTATAGAGTAGGGTGTATCTAGTTTGCTAGTTTTTAAACCAAGTAGTCTTTTAAACTCAATGGATACGAAGCTAAAGTCAGCACCGGTATCAAATAATACAGAGGCATAATGACCATTCAGAGGAAACGTACCAGTGACCACATTGGGGTCTTGCCGTGCGTCACCGGCTCCAATCACAAATGCCCGGCCACGGGCCTGATTGTTGACTTTGGGGCAATCTTTCTTCCAATGGTCCAATGACCCGCATGCAAAACAGGGTCTGGCCCCTCCGTTCTTGGGTGCTCCAGATCGGCACTCTTCAGTCTTGTGCCCGGTGCGGTGGCACTTCCCGCAAGTTAATCCATTGTTTCTCCCCTGGTTTCCCTGCTTGTTATTGTTATTGTTACCACGTCCTGTGGCGGCATAACCCTTTCCTTTCTTGTTCGAGCTACCCGACGCTCGATCCCTTCTTCCCTCATCTCTCTTCCTTTTCCCAAACCTCTGCCCGTTACCCTGATCATTAGTTGCAACCGCTGAACTTGATCCCTGTTTCTTGGCCTCAACACTACTTGCTTCAGAAATTTTTAACCCAGAAACTTGGCGGATTAGGGTACCCATGCGGATAGCATCCTCAGTCAGACTTAGTGCCAGATCAATTGCCTCGCGCATGGTCGTGGGTTTGGAAGAGGTGACCATGCTGCGAATCTGTGGTGCTAGCCCGAATAGGTAACGTTCCACTTTGTTCTTCTCCGGTGTAACCAGGCGAGGTACCAGTCGTGCGAGATCATGAAATCTTGACGTATACCCAGTGACGTCTGCTCCTACCATGGTGAGGTTCCAGAATTCGGTTTCCAACTTCTGAACTTCACTTGCCGGACGGTATTCGGCAGTCATAAGTTCCTTCAGTGCCGCCCATGATAGAGAGTATGCGACATCATCTCCTAAAGATTGTACTTGGCCGTTCCACCAAGTTAGTGCTTGATCCAGGAACAGATTGGTGGCGTACATGACAGACTGTCGAGGGGTACACCCGCTGATGCGGATAACTGCCTCGGTCTTTTCGAACCATTTGACCAGGCCTATGGAACCCTCAGTGCCGCTGAAGTTTAGTGGCTTACAGTCCAAGAAAGCCTTGAAAGTGCAGCCGCGCTCTCCCGAGGCTGTCCCTGTAATAGTAACATAGTATGTTATTATGGGATAGGAGTTTGTGAACTATTCTCCCATCGCTTTTTCATTTATTTTTAAACCTCTTACCACTGGGGGAGGTCTCTCGTCGCTCACTCCCTGTCCTGTCATGGGAGTGTTCCGAGCGTGCGGCTTCGTGTTCAGCGATGGCACGAGCTATGCGTTCAGATATCATAGTTTCAAGCTCGGCCGGTGTTGTGGGCAGTCCGTCTGCTCCACTGTTGCTTCGGGTGGCAGGTGCCATTTTCTTCAATAATAATTATCAAAGGTTAATTTGGCAAACATTTATACAATACAAAGCATAAATAACAAACCAAAGCATGAACACAATAATTAACACCATGTCATCACACAACATACCAACACGTCATACATAAATATAAATAGAAATCAACACAACATCACCACACAAATATACAAACCACAACACATGGAGTAAGCAATAATAATCATAGACAACAACATATTTCACCATAATAATAAGATTTTTCATTAATTTCAATAATATCAGTACAATGCTTGTTTATAATACCAAAATGGAGAATACATTTCTCATACAATACATTGCTTTTGAAATAATAAAACATCATATCATACGCCGTAATACCCGTACGGCTAGGCAAAATGCAGACGAGTGTCATAACCCGTGCTGTACTACCATAATGCTGCTAATATGTACATAAGCTGGTGCGTCTTCTGTGCATCCCCTGATACATACTACTGTGGCGGTGGCGGTGGGTACTGGTACTGCGGCGCATACATGCTAATCGTCATGCTGATCTCTGAGATGCGCTCATACAAAAACTGTCGATGTGCCCAGTGTGCATCCCCAGTAATCCCGCTCTGCGCATCCATGCGCAAGAGCTCCTCTGCGTAATGCGCCAAGGCATCACGAGTGTCAATCATCCTAGCCCACATCAACCTCGTCTGCTGTTCAACCTGATTCACGGTGCGCTGCACCGTGTTGACTAGAGTCTGAAAATCCTGCTCTAAGGTGATGGTCGAGGTCTGGGCGGGTCCAGAGGGAGGTGTCATCCTGGGAAGGTGGGATGGTCCGGGTACATCAGGGTGTGTGGATGGGAAGGGCCCGAAGGGGAATGGTACTGGTATGTGGGGCAGTAAGAAACTGGGTGGCCTGATGGAAAAGTGGTGTGGCATCAGATAAGGGTCCCCTGCACCTAGAGGGTATGGTGCAGGTGTCATGCTGGGTATGGTGGGGATGGGTATAGTCATGGCAATGGTGGGTGGTGGCATAGGCTCAGCTAGTGGGGCTACCAACGGCTCAGAGACAGTGGCCCACTCTGGAGTGGACACCACTACAGGGGGTGTGGGAGGGCTCGCAGTGGCGAAGGCCTCCATGCCTGCCCTATGTAGCTCAGAGCTACGGGCGGGACTACCCTCATGTATAAGAGCTGCTGGTGCTGGCTCCTCCTGGGGTATGGGCTCGGGTGCTGGTGGGGCTATGGGGTCGGCTGGGGCGTCCTCTAGCATTGGAGCCACTGGCTCCTCCTGGTCAGCCTGAATCTCTGGCACCAACATGTGCCCTACTGAACCCACAGACTCGTCATCGGAGTCGTCGGATATCCATCCGTTCCTTCCACGGGGAATGGGCAGGAGTCTCATACCTGCAGGTACGTGAATGTGGGGTACCGGTGCCGGCTCGTGCTCGGCGTGAGCCTGTCGGCGGAAAGGAGACTCTGCCGCGTCTGACTGGGCGGGAACTGGTCGCGAAGGACCGGCACAGCCGTCAGGGAAATCCCTGATGGCTCGAATGGGGCGTACGGCCAAAGGTGCGGCCGGTACGACGGGCAGTGGCGCGTCGATCACGGCCGGTGCCCAGTCAGGATCCTCGCTAGGATCTGTCTCGTCCGAATCGTCGTCTGACCCTCCTGCGACGTCCATCTCTACGTCGTCTTCTTCCGCATCGAGTACAACTAGCTCGACTGGCTCCGGCGGAGGTGCAGGTATAATCTGGATACTGCTATCAACACTAGGCGCTATACTTCCCGCGTCGGACATCCTGGCAAAAGAACCGTACATGTATATATGATTTATTTAAATTAGACAGTTATGGCGTACTCTATAGTAACCTTCCTAACTTCTAATTTCTACGTTACAGTATAACAATACTCATGGCTGGCTTGGTCGGAATCTCCTCATGCCCAATGCTTCTTGAAAATTACTTTTATTTAAAACCATGTACATTTTCTTTTGAAAACTTTATCTTTAGAACCAAATCCGGTTATAGTCTAGTTTTTAAAGAAAATACTCTAGTTCGCTATAACCTTGGCTCTGATACCACGTTCTGTCACACCACGTCAACGGCGGAAACACGTGGCGCGACGGTTCAAAAGCATAAAGTCAATGTTATTGCTAAACATAAGTAATTTAAGAAAATGGGTCATTTATTAAGGCGTCATTACTTGTTCCAAACATTACACAAAAGTAAATTGTTTTTAAAGTAACATCAAGGTTTCTCAAATATATCCCAAGCTTTGGGAAATAAAGGTGAAACCCCGCAAAATGTACAACGCCGCATTGGGAGATTCTCCGACCCAGCTCGCCTGATCCTTCTTCATCTAGTTACCTGAAAGATATGTTTAAAAGTTTCGTCAATATAAATATATTGGTGAGTTCACAGGTTTTTAGTTTCCAAAACTTGAATACTTGGGAAATACCATGTTATGACAATATATAGGAGTTGCAAATTCCTATAAATCTACTTGAGACTATAATCAAACCAAGACGTATATAATAAATGTGCCCCGCTCCAAGTCGTTACTCGGTTTCCCACGACTTAAGTTCAGAATATATGCACCCCAGGCATAACCTAATGCATAATCGACGCTATCGATTAGGGGTGGGCCTTGTCAGGCACCAATAGTACTATTCAATATTCCTCCGGTTTCATCTCCCTGAATAAATGATTATAGAGGCGAGGACTCAACCCCGAGTGGCGGTCACACCTCAAGTAATAAATCCGTCAAACATTTTCCCTAACATATCTTTCCCCCGGAAAACGTAAAAATAGTTTAAAATGGGGCCGTGAAACTCACCTGAAACTGCGTCTGGCTCAAAAGGTAGATAGCAAGTGGGTGGTCTCGCACCTACAAACGTCCTAGACGTATAAGTCACTATTCCTATAGTGCATGTGCCTTGGCAAGTTGTACACCCAACTCCCGACCACAAGTTGTTCCAAATCCCGTTTAATTAAGCGCGTATCCTAGGTTTTGTTGGCGTTACATTACCCTTTGTGTTACAAGTTATATATTACTCTTGTTAATATTTCCTTAACTTGTATTTTATTATCATCGACTCGACGTCACTTAACATATAATTATTTTCCCATTTAAATAATCATACTTAAGATCGCATCGCTCGACATAATATATATCACTCGACCCGACTCACTTTGCCGCACATTTGTTTTCCCATTTAAACAAATATACTAAGATCTTGTCGTTCGATTGTACATTCTTAACGCCCGATTCAACTCACCATACCGTATATTTATTTTCCCATTCAAATGAATATACTAGGATCTCGTTGGTACGGCATACACACATATATATCTTTGTCTTCTCGTCGCGGCTTTCCTTCCCACATATCTACTTTCCCATTAAGTAGATATACTAGAATTTTGCCGAGACGAGCGTACATATATATAAATGTGTAATTTTCTTGTTAAATATATACGTTTGTTCAACGTCTTATTTGTTTATGTCATGTGTTTCTCCCACGAATAATTCCTTTAACACTTAGGAAAGTGTTCATTAGTTTTCACCCATAATGTATATATATTTTACTTCTTAAAATATATATTTTTCTTATCTTGCCGCAATGGCATTTTTCTCATGTTTTGTCCGTTTATTGTTCGTTAACGTGTCTTAGTCCGACGTCTTAACTTGTATAGTTAATTTTTCCAAGTTTTTCCCAACATGTGTTTTGTAGAAATATTATTCATATTCCAAATTCCTAACACACATTACTTGGAAAGTTTAAAAATGCTTTTCTATTTTTAATCCAAAACTTGCCAACTTGTATACAAAAATGTTCCAACACTTTTATATTCCCATTTGTATAAAAGTGCTCATTTTCATATAAGTTTTCCCAAGTTTTTAATTTGTCTCCATCTTTATAAAAAAAACCTTGTTTTTAATAATAATTCTTATGTTAGAAGGAGTCCATATTTTTATAAAATTCCATTTTATAAAAATATACCTTTATACAAAATACATGAGTATGCTTACTAGCATTTACCAAAATCATCCTTAGAACTTTATTACTTACACTTTTGACACCAAACTTTCCATTTTTGCATTTTTGGACTAATAGTTTCTAAAATATCCATTTTAGTCCTCTAACTTTCAAAGTTACAATATTAGTCCCTCAACTTATAAAGGTTGCATTTTTCCATACTAACTTTCAATATTATCATTTTCCTACTAGACTAGTAGACTTTTAAAGATCATTTTTATAATGTTGGATTATTTTTACATTTTAACACTTTTAATAGTCTCATATACCCTTAACAAGGCTACTAATACGTATGATTTGTGTATTTTGCCGAATAAGTTCAACTTCCATTTTTCAAGTGAGTAGACTTTAACAATGTGGTTTTTATAATACTAGTTTTCCAACAAAAATAATACTTAGACAAGTCTTATATCTCCAATTCATGATGATTAAAATCATTTATAAGCCATCCAAGTTCCATTAACAAGTGTTATCCGAATCACCATCTTTCTTTAAGTATTCATCTTTTTATTACAAACTACATGAATACTTAACATCCATCACTAAGCTTTTAATTTATTTACACTAACTAAACACCATTTTTAGTCTTTAAATTCATATGTTTTCTTATGAAAGCTTATTCAAGTTTACCCGTGTACAACTTGCTTCAAGCTAATAAACATAAACTTTTAAAGACAAAAACAAATCAAGAATACTTACAACTAGCACAAGGCTAGGGAAGCTTTCAAGGCTTGATTATGATGGGGTTTAGTGTGTTCTTCCTTAGTGGTTAAGCTCCAAGCTTGAAACACACAATGGGGGTTTGAATGATGGATTGTTTTGAGTGATTAAAAGGTGTAAAAACTTGAAAGGAAAATGGGTGTGGTTGCTTGGTATGCTACGGCCACAAGTTCAAGAAGGAGAAAGTTGTTTTTTTTTTTTTTTTTTTTGCTTTGTTATCACATATGTCCACCCATGCTATCTTTTATAATTACACCATACTATCAAAGATCACATGAAATCTAGTGAGGACTTGCAAGGATTTTAGAGTACTATGGTGATCTTTGGATAATATTTTATGTGTGTGTGTGGCCGTGAGGTTTAGAAGGGAGGAAAGATTTGGTGGATTTTGCTAGGATATGATAACTTTCATGCAACCTATCCTATATTTATAAAATCATGAATGTACTAGAGTGATCTTTGGGAATGATCTTGGGGTGGTTGCTTGTTGTGTTGGCCGAACATTTTCAAAAAGAAAGCATGGCCTTGTGATTTTTTTGTACAACATAATCCTACCCATGATCATGCATATCCATACCATGCCTTTCCTAATCTTCCTTTAGCTTTTAGGGTACAAAAGGAGATTAAGCATGGGATTAAGGTACAAAAAGGAGATGGAGCATGGGGGGGTGGGGGGTCTTAGGCCGGTTCTTAGGGGTCTTGGGTGGGGTCCACCACACCAATTATTTACTAATTAATTGTTAAGTTAAATCTCTTAACGTTCGGGTGTCGTTCGGGCATTTTTCGGGTTTTAACCGCGCTTTATTCGGACATTAAAAATACCTTTAATAACCCTTAAATATAGCCTAATTTAAGCGTTGATTGGTTATTTAGGCCTTTGCCGGGTGAAATTATGAGTTATACGCGTATCGGGTGCGGTACGCGCAATTTATTCGTTACCGGGAGATTTGTACAAGACGTTTTTATTTATGGTTTTGGGGTTCCAAAACTCATTATTTCTTATGAAAATACCCTTTATTTTATATCCTGGGTGTCCGGGATCCGTTTCGTTTATTTAATTATTACCGGGTAATTGCCAACGTCCATACCGGATAGCTTATTTACACATGATCCAATCATGCTTTACCATTAAACGTATGCATTCCTATGCACTATTTGGAAGTTGCTATCTCCTAAGGCCTCGATAATTAAATCACACATAATTGCATTTAATTACGTTAATCATATATTAATTAATTCGTACGGAATTACCTTATTTTTGCCGGTTGTTACAAACACCGGTTGTATCCTCATCTTAAACATCGGACCACCCTAGACTGATAAACCCCTCCTCTCCTACTCTGCTGAACCGAACCCCAATTCAGATCTGTTCTCTTATTTTTCCGATAAAAACCGACAAACCTCTACTCCTCTGTTTAACCCAAACTAACCGGACAGTAACCCTTAATCCCACTTCTGTTCATATCCATTGATTGGTAACTAACCCACTGTAACCCTTAATCAGACCTCAAATGAATCCTTACATATCCTCATCACCATCATCGAGCCCCGAACTATACCCATCTCTCTGTTCCTGATTTGTAATCGGTAACTCAACCCTCTCCTCTGTTTAAGCTAACAGAACCTGTTCCTCTCCGTACCGATGACCGGACAGTCACCAGTTCTGGTGACTGTCACTCGGTTACCAAACCTATCCCGTTTATCTTTTCACCCACACACACGACCATATGTGTGTGATTATATCCTAATATCAATCTAGGACCGATTGGGTTTCCGATTGATATTCTGGTTATTATTCCAATATTATTCCGGCATGTGTCTGATTCATAATACATAGGTGTATGTTTTGGGTATGAGGTGTTTAGTATCATTTGATTATTGAGTTATATAGTCGATTGATTATTAACACATCTTATGTTATGTTTGGTGATTAGGTATCAAATATGGAAAACGGGTCCGATACCCGGTTCTATATAAATTCCGGTCACTCTCCGACAAATACCCGGTTGTTAATCGGTAAGATTCAAGGACTATTTGATAATTGGTTTAGACATATTATTATAATCAATTATTAACATAATAGTCATGTTTGATTGCGAGGTACCGTTAAACGAATCGGAAAGTGGAACCTGATGCCGAGTCAACTCGGTGACTCGGTCAACACCCGGAATAGAACCCGGTCCAGTAGTTAGACGAGGAATATTATTAGAATTATACGAATATATATATAATACGAATAACGTACGGACTTGATAATAATAATAAGAGAATAATAAACATATATAAAATATATATGTTTATATATATAAGATTGATATATAAAACGATATACTAGGCTCGGGTAAGTTCATGTCTAGAGTTCTTTAGGTTCGCGTGCCAAGCTGTAAAGGCCAGCTTTATTTCTTTTTGCCTAGATGCCCAAACCCCGAGTTTAGAACTATCTAATATATATTGAATTCTATATATATAAAGTATATATATGATATATATCCTAAGTATTACAATCTAACAAGTCTCACGCGTAAAACGTATCCATGTATATAGGACATATAATTGTAATAAGAAAATTAGCTGAAGATTAACGTAAACTAGTGAGTATCGTGAACTCCCCACTTTTACTGTTTTATTAAGTGTTTTCGGGGGAATACATGTCATTTATAAGAAAACATAATAATGCTTTACATAAAAGAATGATTATTAATAAAAGTTATATAAAGGGGGTAATAGAAACGACAAGGACAGTACTGGACGGTATCGCCATTTCCTTTCTTGTCCAACTAGAGGACAAGAACCAGTTTTACCCGAGTAGAGGGTAGAAATCATTATAGTTATCACAAGCAGAGTGATACCATAGATAGGAATGGCAACCAATAGAATATAATCGGAATAATAGACATATAATCGAATTAATAGAATATATTTTCCCCTCCAGAATTAGAAGTGTAAAGCATGTTTATAAAAAGAATATTTTAAATAAAAGAATTATCAATAAACGAACTGGCCATTCACTTTATAAAATACACGACCTCACCAACTTTATGTTGACAGAAACTATTTTTGACATGTGTTCAGGTAACCCAACAGATATGATGACGTGGATCCTGGAAGACTAAAGACTGTTATTACCCTGGTCTCCGCTGTGTAGCTCCGATAACCCGACCCGACGACCCGGCCACGTCAGGCAGGGTCGTTACAAAGGTGTTCGAGAACTTGGTAGTTTCCATGATATCCCACCGCAGCTGGTATGTACGTGTGGAATCATAAACACGGGCGGCGTTGTTGCCCCGACCACTTCTTTGAGATCCCGTCCCGCGGGAATCCTGGGACATCTCCGTCACCGACTGAGTTGGAGCAACAACATGATCGTCTTGAGTCTTTTTTGGCTCATACGTGGCCATCTCAATAGCATCAGACGGCAAATATGTTGAGCCCTTGGCTTGTGCATCCTGGTCAGACGGGGCATCACCCAAAGCATTAGGATTTGCTTCTATATGCCCTGGTTGAGGAATGTTCATAGGTATTTCTTGAATTGGCTTCACAGGGGAAGTTGCGTCCACCTTCTTCTTCTTCCCCTCAGCTTCTTCTTCTTCTTGCTGGCGTTTTGCAGCTTTTGCATCGGCCAACTCCTTCTTGATGCGGGCCACCTCTTCTTCCGACCGTCGCGCTTCCGCGGCAGGTCCTCGGCCGTTGGAAGATTAACGGATGAGGTAGGAACGATCAAAGGGGTTTCAACTGCATAGCAGGAAGACAAGTTGTTACCGCATCTTCTCGTGAATAGAAACACAATACAACATAATGAAGGAATGACTTACAAATACTCCTTCGGGACATCGATGCATCGCAAACGGGGTGGCAAGCTCACACAATGTCTTGTACCAAGCTTGCTTCTTGTAGTTGGCCATGGATGGAAACTCAGCAATATTTGTAGATGAACAAACAAATGATCACAAATAAAAAAATTCTTGATTTAACTTAGGTCTTAAACACGCAAGCAACAAAATTTTGCATAAAAACGTTAGCGGGAAGACACAATTGACACCTGCACATGCCAGCTTCTTACGACCTTGAGAGGAAGCCTCTAAATCTATTACAACTTTCATGTGGGGCTCAATACCCACACCTGCCAAGAAGGGTGCGGCGAGTTAGTATGCCAACGTGCCGACGATTGAGCACCCTTCGGGCGTGGCAGGTGTTAACTAAACAACAATAACATGAAGATTGGTGAAAAATGCCTTTACCTGTCCAGTGAAAATGCGAAGGCGGATTCACAAACTCTGGCGTCAAGAAATTCGGCAACATCCTGGTCAGCACAGATTGCGCACCCACAGGGGTGGTTTGGAACATAACCTTTGTTGCCCTTCTCTGTGCAAACAATTCAAACTTCGTAACACCTGTGCGCATAAAGAAAGGCTCGGATTAATATTTAAAGAAAATATCACAACACCCGTTTGATTAGGCCAGATACGTACCTTCCGCAGGCATATATGGATCATATCCAGCAGGGGACACCTAACCGGCTCAGACCGAGCATCACCAATACTCCTTCGGGACATCGATGCATTGCCAACGAGGTGGCATGCTCACACAATATCTTGTACCAAGCCTGCTGCTTGTAGTTGGCCATGGAAGGAAACTCAGCAATCTTCTCGTTCACACTAAGGGCCATCCATTGCAGTGGCGTAGGAATGACTCCTTTATTAACATAGAAGAATTTTTCCTTCAAGTCATACATTGACTTGGGATTCTCAGTAGTCAGCTACACCACCTTGAGCGGGTACCCAGGCTATACCACCCACCGCCTTGAACTTCCTCCAAAACATAGAAAACATTCAGTTTCTCAAAGGAGGGCTCCATGTCTAGTGCACGACACGTGGCTTCAAAATGGATTATGCGGAGGAGCCCATATGGGCTCATCTGGGTGGGATGAACACCATATGTCAAGAGGGTGTTCACAACGAACTAGGTAGTAGGCAACCTGAATCAGCACCTGGTGAAGAAGACCTCATACAAGGCTATCTTTCCTTTAGTCGATTGCAAGGTCGTTTTCCCTTTGGTCGGCAACTCCGGCTCCTATGCCTCTTCAATTCCAAACTGATCAAGAAATTAGGCAAAAGCATCAGACTCCCATTTGATGGTGGTGGTATCAATACCTTTGGAAGATGAATCTTCCTTCTGTTGCTCAGTCTTTACTGGTTACTCAATGGCCATTACGTCAAGAAGAGGAATGAAAGTAGAAAAGAAATAAGAAAGAAAAAGAGGTATGATTTTCGTGGAGAATTGCAGAGAATGTAGTAAGGAAGAGGGAAAGATGGGATTTTAAAATCTATATATATGGTGTGCAATAAATGTTGTTGATGTACGCGTACGGTCGGGTGGGCGACTTTTCAGACGCTCAGCCACGAAGCACGTGCCACGTGTCCCACGACAGTCTAGGAGACGGCACATGCGCGAGTAGCTAGTCACGTGCCTGACACACCTCAGAGAACGTGTCTGACGGGACGTCAACCGTCACTGTGCGACAAAGCTTCCATGCCATCTCTCCGTATTACACATCAACCCTAAGGATGCACCACGAACAAGTGGATGAGCTATCATCCAACGACTAAATATTTAAGTCCAGCATCCCTCCTATGCCATCACAAGTTCAGACATAGAAGACACACTGGACTGGGGGACTTGATGGGATTGGGTACGGAACCATTAGTTGGATCAACCCAACCCAAGTCTTAACTTGCGCATCACAAAGACACTGCGCAACCATCATCCAACTGCACACGCAGCATGACATCATCCACTCTCCTACAATCACGGAAAGCCTCGTGCATAGGGTGGTAAAAGTGGTATATGTTCCATGTTTCCTTATTTATCGCCTTAATTGATTACCTTGCTAATATAACTTAGGGTGGTGGAGACAACCCTAATCAGGCCTTGACCCATAATGATTAGGGTTATGGGTGATGGTGGCATATGTTAAACTCTATATAAGGGAGGATATCCCTAATGGAGTGGACACTTTTTTGCTAACCCTAAAAGCTATGGAAGATAGTATCCTCATCACCCCAGTTTTTGTTACAAACAACTACACTCGCAGTCATCTCCCTACCCGACGACCTTATTATTTTGCAGGAATTCTGGTGCCATAGGGATATCAGTAAAGGATCATTCTTGTGGATCTTTGGTCGTATCATCCCTACCAGGAGGTAAAACCATTTTTTCTTCAATAATAGTATGAGTTAAGAATCTAAACACACCTCATATTATATTGCATACCCGTCCAGCTCACTTCAAATCATATCAGTAAATGTACATAGAGACATAGAGCATGTAGGTTCTAACATTGTACATGGTAAGGGTTACCGGGTACACAAGCAACCATTTACACGATAAGGTGTCTGGTGCCTCCACTCTATCGAATAGGTTGAGGGTTCATATCAACCAGTATACCGCCCATAAATGATCAGTATGGCCAAGCGATGTATAAGTATATCAACCAGTATACTGCCCATAGTTGCGTACCTATGGGAGCCACATAGGTGGATATGCTTAGGTATCTGAGTGGAAAAACAATGGTTTCTGTTAGGGGTGTTCAACGAATCGAATAACGAATTTTTGAATTATTCGAATTGAATTTCTCGAATTTTTTATATTTTTACCTGAATTCGTATTCGATTCGTATTCGCTTAAAATTCAATTTATTCGATTCGTATTCGATTTGAATAAGAAACTCGAATTCGAATCGAATTCGAATAAATTAGATTTAGTTCAAATTCACCACAAATAGTAAATTGTTTTACATTTAGTTATAAAACTAATACAAACTCATTATTTTTAAAATATAAAATACAAATCTACAAAATTAATAAACAACAATATGTCAAATACGGGAATAGTAAAATAGTAGAAAGTATAGTTTGTTAGAGTTTTGTGATGTATAAGTTAAATATGTAAAATATGGTTATGGTAAAAGTTGTAGGCACTACGGGTTCTTAGAGTTTGACCAAAATTTAGAAGTTCTTTTTTTCAATGTGTATATAATAATGTGTATGTGTGTGTGTATATTTAAAAAATATACATGTACAGTTTTTATTCGAATTTCGAATCGAATCGAATTTAAAATCATAAATTCGTATTCGATTCGTATTCGATTTACTTGACTCGAATTCGAATTCTTAATAAACGAATCGAATTCTTGGTAATTGAATCGAACTAAATCGAATTTCGAATTTTTTGAATCCGAATCGAATTCTGAACACCCCTAGTTTCCGTGGTGTAACTCTGTACCAATGAAAATAAGGTGAAAGTTGGGTTAGTTTGGGAGCGGTAAAGAAAATTAAGTTGAAAGTTGGGAGTTGTGGAAGACAATTCGTTAGTTGGAAGTGTTGTCGGCCAACAAATGAAAGTTGGGTTATTTAAATCAAATAACCCTATTATATATTTTACCTAGATAGCATATAACCTTATTCTACATAGCATTTCTTTTTTATTATATGATGACCGTCTTACAACGGCAACAATGAATAAAAGATTACCAAATATTTAAAAATACGCAATTTTTTTAAATTGCATTTTTCACATATATATTTTTTTGCAATATTTTAAAAACTTTCGCAAGTTTTTTTTAGTTATTTTAAGGGTGACGTATGATGTAAGGTGATGGTAATCTTCTATCATCCATCTATAATAACTTATAATAAAAGAATTGAAGATTGATGAGTTGTCATTCAATGAAGGTCTAAGAAAGCCATTTTAATGACATGGCATTCAAGGAGGCATTCTCCTCCTTGGGTGTGACATGTGTCATGCCATGTGGCAAATAAAAAAAATAAATCTGTCTATCTATCTATATATATAAAAGAAAACGTATATGCTGACGTGGCGTGCAATGGAGGCCTCAACCTCCTCTTGAGAGTACCACGTGGCATCATAATTGAAAGATTTTATTGTTTTTGAACTATTTCCTTTTTTAATTAAAAAAAATAGATAAACATAAAACCCTAAATTAAATTGAGTTATTTTAGGAAAAAAGAATTTAAAAATAAATTTAAAATTTTCTCTCTCATGTTTCCTCCCATAATTTTTAAACGTTTATATATTTTATTTACGAGATTTTTTAAAGAAAAAAACCACACCAAATTAACGAGCGTTTTATTATCTTTCCAACGAGTACCATAGTCCTATATAAAAAACGGAGAAAAATCGACTATTTTTTGTGGGCTTTCGTTCATACAGGAAAAAACACACAAAGTATTCATGTTATTCATTAATCATGTTTTTTCTTTTAAACCAGGTTCTTATCTACGATATTGAAAATCAGCCCAATCGCCATGTTATCATTGGAATTTTACTAGGTATACTTCATCAAGAGAAGTTAGGAGAAAGAATCGCGCAACACTGCAACACATGATGTCACCTTATAGCAAGGTTATTTTTTTATTTATTTAATTACAAGAGTAATAATTATTACTATTAGTATTAGTATTATTAGAATGGTTATATTTTTCAACCCCGGGACGCTCTTGGAAATAATTGATAGTTGCTGACGTTGCGTTCAATGGTGGCTTCAATCATCTCTTGATTATGCCATGTGGCATAATGAGATGCAATGATTACAACTTCCAACTTAAGTGTTTGTTTAGTTGATTAGGTTAGGAATTATAAGAGCCATTAGAATGTGAGAAATTAGAGAGATGTGATGAGTTTTTTAATAGTTGCAGCTTACATAAGTGATTCTTTAGATGATTACTGATTAGGTTTTAGATTAAGGAATATGAGTTATTACTGATTAGAATACTATGAACATGCAATGATTGAGAGATTTTGTGGTTAGTTAACTTGAGCCATTTGCAATAGATTATCACTTATCACGTAAAATTAGATTTTTCAACCCCGGACCCTCCCGGGGTAATCAGCTAGTAATAATATAAAACCTAATCTACTAAATTTAAATTGGGTTATTTTAGGAAAAAAGAATTTAAAAACAAATTTAAATTTTTCTCTCTTATGTTTCCTCCCATAATTTTTAAACGTTAATATCTTTTATATACGAGATTTTTTAAAGAAAAAAATTACACCAAATTAACGAGCGTTTTATTATCTTTTCAACGAGTACCATAGTGCTATATAAAAAACGGAGAAAAAAACGACTATTTTTTGTGGGGTTTCGTTCATATAGGAAAAAAAACACAAAGTGTTCAGGTTATTCATTAATAATGTTTTTTTCTTTTAAACAGGTTCTTATCTACGATGTTGAAATTCAGCCCAATCGCCATGCTTTCATTGGAATTTTACTCTTTTAAAAATGCATAGGTATACTTCATCAAGAGAAGCTAGGAGAAAGAATCGCGCAACACTGCAACACATGGTGTTACCTTATAGCAAGGTTATTTTTTTTATTTATTTAATTACAAGAGTAATAATTATTACTATTAGTATTAGTATTATTAGAATTGTTATATTTTTCAAAATCGGGACGCTCCCAGGATAAAAGCTAGTAATATATAAATGAAACTAATGTGGGACACGTGGCATATTCTCAGGTCATCTAACTAAGTTTTTCTCGCTTATTTTACCGGGTCAATTAAATGGGTCATGGATACTACATCTACTATTAAATTATTTTTTCTCTATCATGTATCATGTGTATAGCACATGCACTTTCCCCCATTATTTTTAAACGTTAATAACTTTTTTAAATAACATTTTTTTGAAAAAAAAATTACACCAAATTAACGAGCGTTTTATTATATTTCCAACGAGTACCATAGTGCTATGCAAAAAACGAAAAAAAAACGAGCGTTTTATTATTTTTCCAAATCAAGAAGTAAGTATCTGTTGTAAGCAAAGTTTATTTACTAAGGTCTGTTCCAAAGCAGTGAGTCTATTAAAGAGATTTGTCTGAAACAGTTGTTACTTCAAACAGATGATGCTTTAACAGTTTGCTTGCAATAGTTGTTTGAAGCAAACTGTTGAAGAAATATCTGTTTCAGATAGATCTCCTTAACATGCTCACTGCTCTGGAACAGACCTTCGTAAACAGACTTTTCTTGCAATAAATGCTTGACTTCTTAATTTGATCTTTAGTAAACAGACCTTAAAAATGATATAGTCTTCTCATGCATCTGACATGATTTCACCTAGTGGTAGTAATATGAAGGGATTGTGTAGATTTTGTTTTCAATAATAATAAAATTCGTATTAATATTATTTGAATTAATAAGTATAAATTATTAAAAGATAAGATATAATGATCATTTAAAATTTTAAGATGTAGTAGATCTTTATTCATTTAAAAGATTAACTAGGATTCTATTACCCCGTGCTTCGTGACGGGAGCTTCTGTTGCGTTTAAGGTTTGGTGGACGTTGAAGATTGCGCAGCGCTGTACGAGCTCCTGTTGCGTGGAGGGTTTCGTGGACATAAAAGATAATATTAAGTGATTGTTATTCTCGCGTGGCTTAAAAAAATTAGTCGCAGCTAAAAGCTAAAAGTTTGGTGGTCAAAGTTTAATGGTCAAATTGGAAGAAATAAAAGTACATTAGTTAGTAAGAAAGTTAGTGGTAAAAGTTTGGTGGTCATGTAAAATCCTAAGAGCTAAAAGGTTGGTGTTCAAAGTATGAAATCCTAAAAGCTAAAAGTTTGGTAGTCAAATTGGAAGGAAATAAAGTACATAAGTTAGTAAGAAAGTTAGTGGGCAAAGTGCAATGCAAGTTTAAAAAAGTTGGGTGGTCAAAGTTTGAAATCATAAAAGCTAAAAGTTTGGTGGTCAAAGTTTTAAATCCTAAAAGTTAAAAGTTTGGTGGTCAAAGTTTAGTGGTCAAATTGAAGTTAGTAATAAAGTTAGTGGCTTTTTTCCGTTTTTATAAACGTAAAAAGTTGTACATGTAATAATTTATTTATCTTTTCCATTGTGTATAATTATGTTATACCTTATGTTACCTTTATTGTAAAACATTCAGAAGCTTCTACTGTCAGAAACAGTCATTCAGAGGCTTTTGCCTCCACAATCAACCAAATCCAATAAGTTTACTGGAGAAGTGTCATATGTTTAACAGATACTGTAATAATAATAATAATAATAATAATAATAATAATAATAATAATAATAATAATAATTGTTGTAAATTAAAAATCAATGGTTATCTTTGTAATTAATTAATTATATTATATCTATATTAAAAGGTAAAGTCGGTGGGTTATTTTCCTACCGACCCTCCAACTTTACAACTTTGTCAATTTCACCCCATCGGCTTTGACATTTTTTGTTTGTAGCCTCTTTACTTGAAAAATTATTTTTTACGTAATCTAACCCCCTAACTTTACCATTTGTCATTTTTAGCTCCTTTACTTGAAAAAACTATTATTTTACGTGTGAAATTTTTTATATGTATCTATATAAATACGAGTTTGTCTACGTTTCGACTTAAACTTTTTTTTTCGTACCTTACTTGGAAAAAAACTTTTTTTTTTGCGTGCGAATATTTTATATATGTGTCGGTATAAACACGAGTTGGTCTACGATTCGACTTAAGCTTTTCTTCTTTCGAATGTCAAATGTAATACGTTTTTGTACTGATAAAATGTGCGCTTCCAGTTGGTCCACATTTCGATGTAGATTTTAGTTCTGAACCAAGTTAAAAGAATTGTATTTACACGTTTTAGTAATTGTCTTTTACGCATTGTGTGCAGCGTATTTTGTTTTACACTTTATGTGTTACTGTACGGTTCAACCTGCCGTACGCCGCCGCAACGCGTGACGGGAAAAAAAGTAGTTTATATTATTTGAAAACATGTAAAACATTCTTGTGTGACAAGGAACATGAGAACATACAAAAAATGATGGAAGCAAGGTATAATGTGATCATCAAGTATTCTATCACTCCTCAAACACTCTTTCTTTCACTTCCTTTAGCAATATAAAACACACACTCACTCACTCACTCACTCACACCATACACAACCATGCATTCTTCCATTCATATTATTATCCTGATTGCCCTTGCAGCAGGGGTAAACTTGTCAAATTGCACCAACCTCACCATTGTCAACAACTGCCATGAAACCATATGGCCTGGGATCACAGCCACCAACACCACCCTCACCGGCGGCGGTTTTGTTCTCAAACCAGGCGAGTCCACCGTCTTCTCCGCCCCAAACGGGTGGGGCGGCCGTATATGGGGCCGAACAGGTTGCAATTTCGACAAAAACGGGAACGGTACGTGCCAAACAGGAGCATGTGGTACCACACTAACCTGCACTAGCCCCGGAGACCCGCCTGCCTCAATTGCCGAATTTACCCTCGGCGACACCACTTTTTACGATGTTAGTCTCGTCGACGGGTTCAACTTGCCACTCACAGTCACACCTATACAAGGCAAAGGTGACTGCAGGGTGGCAGGTTGTGACACTGATCTCAGGGCTAACTGCCCGCCAGAACTAACGTTCCGGTCTGATGGGAAACCATCCGCCTGCCGGAGTGCATGCAATGTTTTTGACTCTGACGAGTACTGTTGTAAAGGAATGTACTCTAATCCTGTCACATGTATGCCAACAAATTACTCGAAAATATTCAAAACTGCATGCCCCGTCGCATACAGCTATGCTTATGATGATCCCACAAGCATCATAACATGTTCCACTACAGATTTTGTGGTCTCATTTTGTTCACCAAGGTATGCAAACAACAACTTTTAATAAGAAAATCTATTCTTTGACTTTGACTTTTGGCTAAATGCAGGAACCAAACAGAACAATGCTCATACCATGAAAACAAACTCGTATGTAACGGGTCGGAAAGGTTGAAGCAAATTGCTTACGTGTGGGCAGTTTTCGCGCTATCATTTCTAATACTTACTCAAACGCGTGTTATATCTTGATATAAAGTCAACTATACCATATTGTGCTACCTAATGAGCTAAACATCTGTACAAAGTATTGAGAATATGTTCAAGCATGATTAAAGATTTTGATTGATTACTTGTACCGAGTTCGTTCTAATTTTGTCGAGTCGTTTGTTTCCTTCTTTTCACTCTTGGCATCGCTCTTACTAGAGTCAAATGGCAAAACCGAAACAGGGGAGGCTGGGACGGTGTCCCAGCGGGCTTTTAAGAAACTTATCATCTTCGCCACCATGTCTTTCCTGAAGTTAAGTTCTTGTGTAAAGAGATCAAGTATGAGGACAGAGAGAACATATTTGAAAGGTACTGTGAGGAGGATAGTGGAACCAAACAAAAGCACCATAGCCACTTCTGTTGTTATCTGACAAGCGAAAAAAACAAAACTTTAAGATACTTAACTAGTTGACATTACAAACAATTGTTGGGTCATAAAATGTGTGTTACTGTGTTTTAAGGATAATTATGAGATTTGAAGGCGGGGTGTAAATGAGTCGAGTTACTCACGAGCTACTTTAGTCCGGCTTGCTTAAAGCTCTAACGGACCAAGCTTAAACAAGCTCCTACTTCACATACTTGAGCTTAAATGAGCCTACCAGTTGTCTAAATATATTATTTTATTTAATATAATACACATATAATTGCGTGATAAATAAGTATCATATATATTTATGATAAGAAAAACTAAATAATATGTATTATAAATGTCTACAATAAGCGAGCTCGCCAGTTCGGGTTCGGCTCAATTACAACCCTAGTTGTAGCTGAACTAGGAGATTGTGTTTGGACAAATTTAGCCAATTTTGAAAGGCAAATCCAAACATCCCTTTAGTCATGTTAAACTAACCTTTATATTAAAGAAGTGTTGGAACCTTGCAAACTTTTTTTATTAACAAAAAATTCTAACAAGTAAAATAGTAATTTTAGCTTAAATTTTTTTTACTCTGGTACAATTTACAAAGATTAAGTATAACTAACCTGTGGTTGGCCTGCAAGAAGAATTGTACGGACTTTTAGAAGCGAAACATTAATACTTTGCATATATTTCTCCACATCACGCATGGCTTCTTTAACGGCTATGATCTTCTCAATTGTGTTGGATGGTGGTTGATCGCGTATGGTAACTTTGGCAAAATTTCTTCCAAGACGGCCTTGAGCCTTGAGCCCTTTTAATACCAACATGCTTGTTGCCAAAACCATCAATGTCACAGGGAACACATATGACAATAAATTCCTAAAAATTGAAAGATTAAAAAAGTTTCATAAACAAAATTAGACTTCATTTATGAGGTATATGGAAATCATGTGCGGCGTTTGGATGTGTGTTTTTACCTGTGGATGAGTGCATATACAAATGCAAGAAAAGATGCGGTCAAGTAAGGCTCTTCCCAACGTCGAAGTTTTCCAAAGTTTTTAGCAATGACCGTCAAAGGAAGCACGAGCTCCTAAACCAACATGTTAAGAAACATTAAAGCCGAAGACGACCTTTTTAAAAAAATAAAAAATAATAATGACAATTTTGTCATAGAATGCAGTTCTGTCCCATGAGAGCTGTTGCCTTTGACCATGCAAATAGTTTGAAACAGATGTTTGACTGTTAGTCAAATGCACTTGATATCCTTTTAACAGTCACAAAAGGTTTGAAAAGTAACCAACTATGGTACCGCTTCTATTTCGTGTGACAAATTTGTTTTCACCCGTCATGCTTTTTTGAAATTTCGATTTAAGGTTATCTTGATTCAAAAAATGTATAATAATTAGAACGAGACCATTGAAAAAGTGTATTGATTTTTTATGCAGAAAAGCCGTTCAATATTTTGAAAGCTTTGAGGCCTTTTATGGAAGCTGATTATCCGAAAGAGAAATCAGACAAAATATGTGATTCTAATTTGAAAAGGTGGTCAAAGAAGTAAAAGTTGCAATATTCAAGGGACACAGAAATACCAAATAGCTTGATTGACAACCTTAAAAAGGTCAATGTTACTAGGAATCCCTTCAATCATGGCAGCATCAATTGTGGCTTGTGTCTTCTCCACCTCAGCATACTTATGCCGACACATAACCGCCGCCTTTTCAACCAACGTTTTATCAGAAACAACAAGATTTTTACTCAGAACAAGATATTGTTTCACCAAGGTATTCTTCCAAAAAGCAATAGAAGCACTAGAATTCCATGATGAATGTCTCATCCACTTTCTTAAATACACCCCACTGTCAATATCATACACATGACTGCTATATACTTCTGATCGCACGTCATCAAACTCAATTTCCTGAAATCTTGTGATCAGTTGCCCACCCCAACAATTTACCGCTAGCGTTTGGCAAACGATTTCTCCATATGGTGCATTTTGTAAATATGAAAATTGGACAAGTTTGATAGGTTCATCCAAAAGTTTTTTACTGAATTGAAGAGCTTGGAGTCTGGCAATGCCGTTAAGGGCGTAAGTTGCAACTCTTGAATAACCCTTTTGCGCACCGTAAATATGTTTTACTGATTGATCACCTTCTCCAGGTCCAAAATCTCTTATGAATTGGTACAAAGAAATTACTTCTTTGATGAAAGCATACCATACGTCTCGCCTCATTTCACCTCCCAAATCCACAAATTCAAGTACCCATGGTTTAGACCTGATAATTTGTTCATGATTTTAGTAAAATATAGAGGTTGGGTAGTGTGTCAAAACAAGTTTTTTGTATGGGTCAGGTTGGGTTGACCCAAACACTTTTGGTATAAATTTTGAATATTTTACAGAAATATTAGAGTATAAAAAAAGATTACAAACTATACTACTTCAATAATAAACTAACTTTTTGACCCATTTGATTTGTTCAACTTAGCTAACTTTTTTATTTATCCTGTTGTTTGACTTGAAATATAACCCGAACGGACCAATAATGATAATGGAGATAAGTTATTGAAGCTTACTCACTCTGGTCCGGAGGTAACAGAAATAGCAGAGTCAAAAAGATCGGAACCGAATGGTCCAACCCTTGTTTTCTGAACCCGTGAAGTGGTACTTGTAAGGTCCATTCTAATAACATCCACTTGACCCGTAAGTCCAATTGCCTGCAACATTTTGTAAGTAAGTGAATTACTGGATCTTTATAAGGCACGATATAAATAATATGACTACTATTTAACTTTATGGAAATTGACGCTAAGTACCTCATAGTAAAGTGCTTTGTCAGTCAAGGTTAACTTTCCGGGCCATGCAATGTTATTTTCCCATTTAAGGATGGGTCTTTTTCGGCTAGATCCAAGGCATAAGATTCGCTCCCCAGAAACTTGAGGAATTTCTTTTACATAGTATGATTGCCTTCCTTCGTACACTCTTCATTGGTGGGCAAAATTTGTCAAATAAATAATCCTCAGTAGGAGATCAAGAAAATTATTTGTTCAAAACTTAGTAGTAATATTCTGTCCCAATATACATGCTAAAAGTTTCCTTTTGGGGATTTGCTGACTCCTGAAATTAGAGGTGGCGAAACAGGTAGTTCGGGTCATGGGTCCGCCAACATTTTTTTCATCCAATCTTTTTGAATGTTGTGAAGAGTTAAATGTAGTAAACGATCGCAAAAAGTATGTTATTTAGGTAATATTGTAAGTTCCTTTAAATGGAACGTTTTGAGAAGTCGAAGGCATTTGAAATTTTGAATATATACCCTTTCAAACAATTTGACCCGTTATCAAATAAATGCAACCCGAATTGGCCCATTTCATACAAATGAGGTTGAAATTACCACCTTTACATGAAATAAACGCATTTCCCTTTTAGGAAAGTACAAATCCAAATTTACTGATTTGCCTATCGAGTATCGATGAGAAACTTACTTGAGAAGTTCATCTATATACTTGGACCATACTTGGAAGGAGATGCTTTTTTGACCACCAGAAAGAGCTTTGAAAAGGTTATGTACCGTTGGCCAATCTGCTAGGCCCGAGATAGCAGGGGCAATGCGGACAAATGCCTCTTCTCCAACAAGCTTCCTCTTCAATTAAAAACAATTAAATTTTTAAGGTATACAGCCTACACTCTGTGACACCCACCTTTTATTGCATAGAATGTTGAAAAAAAGAATAGAAATAGAGGTGGCAATATGTGTATGACGGTTATCGAGTTGATATGGGTCATTTTAAATATGGGTCAAAATGGACACGAACATAGCTTAAAAACATATATAAATAATTAATGAGCTAATTATGATGCTGTATGTATGTATTTAAGATACACATCAGGTGACTTTCAACCCACTTGACTAATTTGAGATGAAACACACAAAACTGACCCATTGATAAATATCAGGGTCGAAACTAAAACTTCTATATAGAAGCATTATTTCTTTCAACAAGTGGAAAAATACTTGTATGTGCATCAACTACCAAAGCAGAGACTACAAAAGAATCTAACTTAAAGCAACGTTCATATATGTTTTTTATGTCATTTTCCTCCGTTCTCTATCCAGTATTTTTACAGTCCTGTTTTAATTTCTCAATATGTGGAACTCACATATACTCATTCTAATTATAGAATTAAAAGTAAGAGAACTAGTGGAGAACAATAGGGAGGATTACGTACAGAAAAATGAACCTGAAATGAAGCTCTCTCTCCAATTGTACTGCGTGATTCGTTTTCATTGGTGTACGGATTCTCCCATGCAAGCATTGTTACAAATACAAGTCTTTGGAATGCCGGCTCCTATCATATGAACAAAGTTTATAGATAGTCCAAATGCTGAATCCATGGCCATACTAAATACATAACCTTTTCCAAAAGCTAAACGAGGCGCATATTGTGATTTATGGTAAAAATTTTGACTTTTCAAATAAAAAATTGATACAGTTTATGTCACCGAAATCAGAAAATCATATTTTAAATGAGGTCATACATTTTCAAGTTTCAATTTGTTTCACCTATTTTATTTTCGGTTAAATTTTTAGCTTCAACCGTTTGATGTAACTGGACCCACAAACCTTAAGGGAAGGATGAATTTCTGAACTATCTCTAGACAAGAATCTAAAGCAACAATATTCCACCAAATTACGGGCATCATTAGACACGTGTGAAGGGACGAGTGCTTTAAAGATTTTCTGCATTTTCTTCCCGGTCAAGCCATTCATCCTGCATATTTGACACTGCAAAATGTTAGAAACTTCTCATCCACTTCTATTTTCCATCCATTTTGAGTGTCACACATTAAAGAAAGGTGGTTTGTACACTGCCGAAATCATTTCATACACCACGGGGTAAAGTAGCAAAAGCAGATTGTACAACATACAACAGGCTTTTTGGTGTACAAAGTAACTTTGCAGACGTACGAATCACCTTCCCATTCTAAATTATAAGGTAAATGAGACTCATGATCTTGTATCTATAGCACATAACTTGAGATATAATGAAAATCTTGAAATGTTAAATGGGCTAAATACGGCGAGATGGGCTGGCTGGTTGGGAACATGTCAAAACGGGTCGGTCAAGTTGAGTTGACTCACCAACACGTTTACTCTTTTTAAATTTATTTTAGATAATGAACGGATAAATAGTTATTATAATTTACAAAAATAATATTATTGCAATTGTCATCAACATCTTTTCATAAAACGATTTAGGGGTTGTATGAATAAGGTAAAAAAGAATTTCGCCATCTTCAACCCATTCGACCAGTTTCCCTTTTAGTTGAATTTTTTTTTTATGTGCCCCATTTGAGATAAAACACAACCCATATCTACCCACCAATGAATAACATCTTAGAAGCTTAAGCTCACCTGCTAAACTGCTCAATGGAAACAATAGCAGCCAATGAAAGATCGCCACCTGGTGTTCGGCCATCAATAGTGTGCTCCATCATGAAGAACTCCTCATTGTCACCGAGCTCATATGCATTTCCCGTTGTGGAATTTTTATCATTAACATTCTTGACAAGTGGAGACGCCACTTCATTCAAAAAGTTTGTTGTCTTTGATACCCAAATGTTTAACGTATCTTGCACCGAACCTTTAACAACATAAAAACATGACTTAATTGCTCATATTTTTAACCCTAGAATTTCTTTTGTAGTTTAAATTAGTAAATACATAATTACATACAAAAATCTTAGGGGCATTATTGCATATCTAGGTCAAAAATCTGTAGAAAACCTACAACTCAGTACATCTTCCGTAGATTAACTACCATAAGTTTCATGGTGTCCATGTTATAGTCTTTCTATGGCAAAACAGATACAAACATAAAAAGAGCATAACTTAGGTTACGGTGCCCATAAGCAAGGGACATAAACGTCTCAACGAGCTGGAGCAAGTGGCAATCTGCCATAGACGGGCTAAAGGACCCAAATTCCATCAATTAGTTATCCGCTTTCCTTTTAGCATAATACGCTTAAATCACTAATTACGTAAATTTATTCATTTATTTATGTCTTAGTATAGAATTTCCTATAAAAGGTTCCCTCATGTAATGTTTTCATCATTCAGTGAATTATCATCTTTTCTAATTCTCTCTATTCATCTTTTGTGCTTCCGCTCTGCGTCAAAAAGGGCCCTAACAAATATTACAAACTAAATCGAATTGAACCTAAACTTTGTCACTCAAATCACACATAACCAGCTATTTTTGACCCTCTAAAGATTACTTGGAGGTAAAAAAAAAAAAAACCGAATTTTCCCTCAAAAAGATCAAGATTAATAATTTCAATTTCCCACAGAAGCCACAAAATAAAATATTGATAACATTAAAGTAAACCAACCAAGCTAAGAGTTTCAACAAATGGTTGAATAAGAATACACAACACAATTATGCATAAAATAAAAAAAGGAAAGCATACTGACTGCCATCAAAATCATTAATCTTGGATTTAATATCAGCAATAGAGTGACCCAGAAACTTAATCCCATGTCTATTCTCTGAAGAAGAAGAAGAAGCAGATGATGATGAAGAAGAAGAAGATTCAGTGTTGGCACATGAAACAATCTTGCACAAAGAATTATGTTGGTGTTTTGGGATTAAATAAAAGGGTATCAGAGATTTTGGGAAATAACTTGTTTGCATTTTTTTTTTTTTATGCAATTAAAAATCGAATTATTCACGTTCAAGATTCATATATTTTTTTATATATATAGAAGAAGCCTTTGATTTTTTTTTCAGCAGAAAGAAGAAAATTTGGTTTTCTTGGTTGTTTTTTCTTTGGCATTTTTTAAAGGGGTGATGACTGATGACTTTGCTGCACATGCTGGCCGGTGGGTTTGCTAAAACGGGTCGGGTAAAAAAAACTTATCATTATTATTTTATTATTATTAATTTTTCTTTTTTTTTTTGAACGGCTATAGCCCAGTGGTCAAGTGACCTTACTGGGAAAGGAAAACCCCGGGTTCGAACCACGAAGACCATCCGGAAAGAGGGCAGGTTTTTCCGGGGCCTCAAACACTCCGAGGAAAATCCCCTCGAAGGTATCATCGGCTAGTCTACACCCAGGCACGTTCCAGGAGGAAACCACGCAGCGAGTGGCAATGTAAAACCCCCTGACCTCACCTACATCCAGCGGGGATCAAACCGAAGTCCACATTGGGACCATCAATTCTTTCCACCACTGAACCAAATTATTAATTATTAATTGGTTTTTGATGTTATCCTTGATTTTTTTTGTTTTTTTATCGTGAACAACTGTGTGGCAACCACCCTTGCGGAGCGCCGTGCCCAAGAATCGACTACTCGACCTCTAGCAGCCTCCGCTTTCTCCCGATGCGCAGAAACCCGAGCCCCACCCGCCCGAAGACACGACAGTGTTATAGAACTCGGTAAAACCTCGCCGCCCGTCAGATTCGAACCGACGCCACCCGTATCCTTGAATTTGGTTATAGAGTGAGTGAGGGTGTAAATTAGCCGCACGTTTTATATTTTATACACGTGTGTTTGATACCATATATAAAAACAGGAAGTAATATTTGAACATACATATCTAAACTATATTATGATATAGAATTTATGAATTATTGTTTTTAAACAAGATAGCAGATTGACTTGGTTGTGACATTTTGGGATGCCTTACCCAAGTTCGAGTCCATCATGGGTTGCAAAGCCCAGGTGGTACAGGACGGGTTGGTTACCAAAAATCATCCTACCTTGTATGGTTCGAAATCTGGGTCCTAAGGAAGCTCCCACTTAATTCTACAACTTATGTGTGTCGAACCTGGTACTCTTCCTGACTTCATACTTAACTCAACTAGCATTTTTAGGTTATAATTTATATATCTTGATTTCGGACTTTAATTTAAATAAGCCTATGAATAGGTCTGTAAACAAACCAAACGTTCATGAACTGTTCGTGAACTGTTTGGCGGGAAATTCGTTTATTTAAATAAATGACCGAATAAGAACACAATTTTTTGTTCGTTTAATTAAACGAATGAATATGAAGACACGTTTTGTTCGTTTATTTATGTCCGTTTATGTTCATTTAATTAAACTTAACGTTATTTTTATTATTTATTTTCTTTTGTTAAGTATCTTGTTATGCAATTTTAACAAGGTACACTTTTATTTGATTTTTTTTTTTTGTTTGAAGGATAAACTTTCATTAAAACACACGGGCGACTATCTCCAAGAAAGAGATAGCGACCCAATAACAAATTACATCAACTCGAAATTACACCATCTATCCCAACCTACCGTATCCTTTTTAAATCTATTTCTATACCACAAAAAACCAATAACTTTAACGTCATACACTATCTCAACGACCTTAGCTCTTTTGTTTTGGAAAATCGCCTCATTTCTACGCTTCCAAATCCGCCAACATGCAATTATAATGACACCATATAATATTGTCCTCTTCAAAGGAGTAACCGGGGTGTTCTTGTGTATCTCAAGAAGGTCTTTAACTGAAAACGCGAAAATACTAGGAATACCACACCATATGGAAATCAAATGCCACACATCGGTCACCAAACCACAACCCGTAAACAAATGCTCCGAGGTTTCCTCTCCATCATCACATAAATATACAATCGTCTCCCAACATGTTCCTCCTTTGTAACGCAACTTTAGTCGGAAGCCTATCCATTTATGCTTGCCACATAAAGATGTTACACTTGTTCGGAATCCATTTACACCAACTAAAAATGAACATTCCACCCAAATCACTTTTACCAGACAACCACTCTTTAGCCGATTAAACGAGAAGGATTCTTCATTCTTATATCTCCATTTCCAAACTTCTTGGTTAGTATTAAGTACGCTACCTTGGATTAATCTCTCACAATCTTCCTTTTCCTTTATCTCAGTTTCGGATGAAGGCAATCTAGTCCAATGCCAAGTTATAATAACTTCATCTCCATCTTTGACATACCGATCAGCCACTTTACACATTTTATCCTTCTCAAGTCTAAACAATTGAGGGGACTTATACTTAAGTGGCTCCTCACCACACCAAAAGTCCAACCAAAATCTAACATTGTGGCCATTTCCCACGCTGCCAAAAAACAAGCGGTCCAACCCACACCCTTCGACCCTTAACTTGGAACCAAACGAACTAATATTTAGTACATTTAATTAAGAAGCTCATGAACCTTAAATGCTTCTTCATCTACCATTACATTATATCATTTGCTATCATTACAATATATGACATATGTGTGAAGAAATGTTCTTGCAATATTATTATTGCAAATAAACTCCATACTGAAAGTTTGTTAAAAAAAAAAGAGTAAACTGCCATTTTCGTCCTTGAGGTTTGGCACTTTTTGCCAGTTTCATCCAAAAGATTTTTTTTTCTCAACTGGCTCCACTAGTTTTCAAATTCTTGCAGTTTCGTCCAAGTGCCTAACTCCGTTAGTCAATCTCAGTTAACTGAGGGGTAAAGTTGTCAATTCAAATCTCGTCTATTATAATAATAATAATAATAATAATAATAATAATAATAATAATAATAAAGTAATTAGCCATAAAAACCACCACTTTTATAATTAAATCAAGTTTCAAAAACCATCTTTCTCAAAATCCCAGCTCAGATCAAAACTCAATTGTTTATTTCCACCACATGTTTAAACTAACTGGTTTCCAGCTGCCCAAAATACTTGCCCGATATAGTTGCCAAGATATTAAGCATGATAACTTCATCATCAAGACTCGCTTTTTCAGCTCGCAGGGTCGCACATTTTCTCAACAAGCAACGAAGTGAAGCGCTTGTGTCTGCATCTAGAGGTGTATCAATGGCTGCACAAAGAGCAAACAGCCATGCACAATCGGGTCGACCCAGATAGCTCATCTGCTCCATGGATGCTATTCGCTTCCTAAGCATCGTCACTCGGGCCCTGGGTTCCATCCCCTAATATCATCGTCATCAGCCGCCATCACCAAACACCTAACCAAACGAAACCCACTATGGCCGTCGTCATCCTTGAACCAGCACCACACTTCAACCATCACGACTACCACCACGGTCTGCCACCTAACCCGACGTCACCAACAACCACCGTGACACCAAAACCCCCCAGATCCAACACGATTGTTCTGTCGATCTAGCTGCTGCTGGTGTTGGTTAGTGTGAATAAGGCCAAGCTTAGAAAGATAACTGATCGGTGATCTGTTGAGAGAAATTAGGGTTTGGGTTGGAGAGGTTATGGTTTGGGGAAAGAGTAAACCCTGATTGAAGTAATTGTGAGGAGGGAAGAGAAGAGGGCGGGACTGAGAAGAAGAAGGTGGGGGAGGGTTTATAAAGGAGGGACAGATTAGGGGATGTTTGGATGCGGGTGTAGGAACTAGCTAGAGGGGTGTTTGGTGACAAGTTTAATAAAAGGTGTTTGGCTACAATAAAATGACAAAATTGCCCCTCAGTTAACTGAGATTGACTAACGGAGTTAGGCACTTGGACGAAACCAGCAAGAATTTGAAAACTAGTGGAGCCAGTTGAGAAAAAAAAAATCTTTTGGATGAAACTGGCAAAAAGTGCCAAACCTCAAGGACGAAAATGGCAGTTTACTAAAAAAAAAAATTAGAAATAAACTCCAGACAGAAAGCATGTATTGATGAGTACTTATTTCTAAAACTCCATTTGGGAAGCTTGTTTTAAAATATTTATTGATATTATTCTTTTTTTTTTCAAAACTATACTTTTTTTCTTATTATTGATCAATTATAATTGTTAATCCTAAATTTATACTTTTTTTCTTATTATTGATCAGTTTCTACTAATTTAGATTTGGTTTTGGTTGCGTTGTGATGTATTAGACTTAGTTGAATTGTTGTGAATCATTATTTACTTGTTTTTGTTTGTGCTCATTTATGTTTGTTTATGTTCATGAACTGTTCGTTTAGGTTTTAAATGAACGAACATAAACGAGCACGAGCATGACAAATTTCTTAATGAACAAACACGAACTAAAAAATGTGTTCGATTATGTGTTTGTATTCGTGTTCGATAAATGTTAAATAAATAAACATGAACATGCCTATGGTCGTGTTCGTTCGGTTCGTTTACAGGCCTACCAATGAAGAAATGCTAGTTAAACACAATTAAATACGAGCAATGTAATGTGACATGTTTACTGATTAAGGACTAAACGATTACAAAGAACTCGAATAAGTATGATTACAAGTATTACGACTATATTTTTTCTTTGACAATGAGAATGACCGACCTCTTCTCCCTAATGGGAGAGGGGTATTTATAGTGTTGAGAAGTGTCATCTGATTGGTCGTTTGGGAATGACAGCTGTCTCGCGCGAGTCCAACACGTTTGTCAACTGTTAGGAGTACAACATTGTCGCTCTGCCATTGGCTGGATGTCCTTTTCGAGTGTCCTTGTTGTCCTTTTATATCTGCCAGGAGATTGTGGAGCAGGGAATCACTTCCTTTGTTTGGCTAGATGTCCTTTTATCCTAGGTTGCGTGCGAGGCCTTCTAGGATGTATCCTTCAATTATTCCGTTCTTACGTGTGATGCGGGCCAGTATGCGCGTGTGGGAACATATTTTTTCAACCAACTAACAGGCGAGTGTACATTGGCTCGGCTTGTTTATAGAGTGAGGGTGTAAATTAACCGCACGTTTTATATTTTATACACATGTGTTTGATACATATATAAAAAAACAAGAAGTAATATTTTAACAAACGTGTCTAAACTATAGTATGATACAGAATTTATGATTTATTGTTTTTAAAAAGGGTAGTAGATTGACTTGGTTGTGATATTTCGGGACGCCTTACCCAAGTTCGAGTCCCCCATGGGGTGCAAAGCCCAATTGTACAGGCCGGGTTGGTTACGCGAAATCCTACTGCCTTGTCCGGTTCGAAATTTGGATCATAGGGAAGTTCTCACCTAATTCTACCACTTGTATGTATCGAACCTGGTACCTCTTCTTGACTTCATACTCAACTCAACTAGCATTTTTAGGTTATAATTTATATATCTTGATTTCGGACTTTAATTTAAACAAGAAAATGAAGAAATACTAGTTAAACACGATTAAATACGAGCAATGTAATGTTATATGTTTATTGATTAAGGACTGTACGATTACAAAGAACTCGAATAAGTATGATTACAAGTATTTCGACTATAATCTTTCTTTGACAATGAGAATGACCGACCTCTTATCCCTAATGGGAGAAGGGTAATTATAGTGTTTAGAAACGTCCTCTGATTGGTCGTTTGGAAAATACGCATATGTCAATTGTTAAGAAGTACAGTGTTGTCGCTCTGCCATTGGCTGGATGTCCTTTTCGAGTGTCCTTGTTGTCCCTTTATGCTTGCCAGGAGATTGTAGGAAATCCTTTCCTTTGATTGGCTAGATGTCCCTTTATTAGTTGGCACGTCCTAGGTTGCGCGCGAGACATTCTATAATGTATCCTTTAATTATTCCATTCTTACATGTGATGTGAACTTGTACGTGCACGTGGGTACGTATCTCTTTAGCCAACTAACATGCGAGTGTACCATGGCTCGACTTGGTTTAGCTCATTCATAAACTAAGTAGAGGCGGCTCAAATCGTTAAAAAATGAGCTGATTTCAAGCGAGCTTATTTTGAGAAACTTCAAGTTGCAAGTTTTTTTATTATTTTTTTTAACGGATCACTGGATTAGGTATGAAGTGGGTTTGTGATAAAAAAATGTGAATTTATGAATGGGTTTTGGTTTTATTCTTGATTTGGTAATAAAGCAACTTTTAGCTTATGTAGTTGCCTTACTGTCACATTACTTTACTGAAACAGTTTTTTTGGAGGCAACACTCCACTGGAAATAAAATAGAGAAAAAGACAAGGGGGAGAGAGAAACTCACGGATACCAGCCCGTTAACTACAACCGGATTTTGGTTCACGAGACCACTACCATCATGGGTAGGGGTGATGTTACCGTGCTGATGGTAGGATACCCGTGACCAATTCTGATAACGCACCGTCCCCACTTATAACGGGTTTGTACATGACACCCTAACCCTAGCTATAAAAGCCAAACAAACCCCTCCCTTCCATCCTTATTCAGCCGACACAAACCACCCCTTCAAACCCTAACCCGTCGCTCTGTGTCCCCTCCGATCTATAACCCTCACACACTTTCAACCTCTCTACGATTAGAAACGGCCGGCCACCACCGTATTTGGTGCTGGTGGCGCTGTGTTTGTGGCTCCCGTCAGCGGGCTGTAGTAACAGAAGGAGTTCATCTTTGGTACAACAAACCAGTGACTCTAAGGAACCAAAAAAGGTTTCTTCCTTCACCTACTTCTACTTGATATTTTAGCTATCCATTTTATATAGTCTAACTAACATAACTGAATTTTTTTCTAACCTTTGTTTCTTTATTAAAATCACCAACACTTACTTTATTTTTTTTTTCGTTTTATACACATTGATGAATATAAAACTTTTTTTTATTACAATGTGGTTGATGGTTGTGGTTGTTATTTCGTTGGTGGCTGGGGTGAAAGGGATGGTTGTCGTGGAGATGGTGACGACAGGTGGTGGTTTTCGGTGGCTGTGGTGGTTTCGGGTCACGGATTGGTTTCGGTTAGGTTCGGGTTGTGTACGGGTCAGGTCCAGATCGTGTTCGGTTTAAGTTAGGGTCATGTTTTGGGTCCAGATGGGTTGTTTTTTATTCGGTCCACCTGGTCAAACCCGAGTCAAGATTCGTTCATCCTGGTCAACGGTGGTCAACCCGAGCCAGATCTGGTCAAACGGCTTTGTCAACAGACAGATTCGGTTCGGTAGCAGTCACCCCGTCGTTCGAGACGTTGTGTCTAGTGACACGCGTACGACGGTGGTATGAAATTTGTTCCGGTTAAGTTATTGTTTTAGATGTTCCACATTCAAATAAACGGACATAAAATTTATGGGTTGGTTGAACGGTTTGGGTTGGGTTCCGGGTCCGTTTGACGTTTTACCTAAATTTTTTTCTAGCTTTTAGATCTAGGAATTTAAGTTTCACCTAATGGCCTAAGGCCTAAACTAATTATCCATAAAAAAAAGGGTGACGAATGTCGCATTGACTGGTTCAAACTCTTCGCCTGTTGACATTCCCTAGCAAAGTGCTCGAAAATGTGACAATTGTAGCACTTCACCTTGGATTTGTCAAAACCGCTCTGCCACCAACTAATTTTCTCCCTGTTTTGTCCATTAATCTCTTGGCTCTCCTAGAAATCATAGCTAAGTTCCACTGCAAATCCATCTCTTCTAAGTCATCCGGATCTATCTGATCATAATCCTTGTAAAAAACGACCGAATCCTTTATCTTCCCTTGAATACAATTCTCATATATGAAGCAACAAAGGAAGACAAGACAACAAGTTGTTGCTCAGCTGATTGAACACTCATGGCATTGATTTGTAGGAATGATTGCTGTTGCTCGAGCTACCACTACCATTCCCATTTCCTGAACTCTTCTCTTTCACATTACCAGTTGGAAGATCTTTCACTTTCGTTGACTCTCCCGAAGTAGAGATGAAACAACATTCGCAGTCTAAGTCAAACACTATGTTTCCCTAAGTATCCCCGAGAAGAATGCACTTGCACACCCACTGCTAGATGATGATTTAGACGCAGTATTACCATAATATACTCTCGGATCTTGTACGTATTATGCATACCCTACATCTTTTCTCTACATAGCTAAGTTAGAGTATCTTAGTTTCCAACAACTGAATAAAGGAGCTTGTTTGTAACACCCGATTTAGGAGGGAGAGCATCAAGGAGCTTGTTTGTAACAACCTAACCGATGGCGGAAACAACAAAGTGTCACGTAGTGACGATTGTTCAGTAGCTCATGATAATTAATAAGTTTAAGTAATCATTTATTCAATTAATTAATTAATATTCAAAACTAAATACATCCAAATGTCTTGAAATTAAACTAATACATCAATTGATAAAACATGAAAAATCATTTATTCCATTATCAATAGTTTAGGAAATCACACAAGTTAAAAGCAAACAAAAAGAGGGTGGGGCTCGGATTTGAACCCATGACCATGAATGACTCACTAAGACTAACAACAAAGGTACATCATCTCATGGTGTTGTCTTTTGTTTCAAAATTAGTTTATGCAGAAAACGTTTAAACCATCATTCCCCCAAATACAAACCCTGTGAACCCTAGATTTCTTAATCGAATTATACACAAGATTATGGGCCAATTAACCATAGGGTTATTGATTATCAAGGGACGAATAATATGCAAGAACAATGAATTACATCATACCGATTGCAAAAGCTTCCAACTCGCGAGTCAAACTGCAAGTCAATCACGATTTAATTGATGAATTAGAGTGATTATGGGTGAGGATTGAGAGATAGGTTATTATTTTCGGCGGGTTCTGACTAATGGTAGGGGGTTAATTTATACTAATTCAAGCTCAATCGACAATTTGGAAGTTTGACCCAATATAAGGTAATATGAATAATAGGTCGTTAATTCGATATGTTTGGTGAACATTCTTGATTGATTATAGCCGAGTATAGAGAGGCAGTTGTTTATGAATGGGAACATACCAAAATTACCATCAAACACACATGAATTGCATGATTGGAATTGGTTGACTCTTGTTGACCAAGGATCAAGGGCGCAGACAGTATAATAGGAATTCGATTTGGATAATATTCAACATATGGGCTCAGCCAACTTGGTCTAGTGTTTGTGAGTTAAGGGTAATTAGGCCCTTACAAGGGTTGGTTTTTGATAGTTTTATTTTTTGTTATTATTTGACCTTATAAAACACTATACTTGACATCTAGAGTATAAAATGTCAAGGTATTATATAAATCTCATTTATATAATGGATAAGTTTTATAATTATAAGAGTAATCTGTCATTTTCGTCTCTGAGGTTTGACCTTTTTTGCTAGTTTCATCCAAAAGTTTATTTTTTCTCGTCTGAATACAAAAGTTTTCAAATTCTTGTTGGTTTCGTCCAAGTACATAACTTCGTTAGTCAATCTCAGTTAACTGAGGGGTAAAGTTGTCAATTCAAATCTCGTTTATATAATAATAATAATAATAATAATAATAATAACAACAACAATAATAATAACAATAATAACAACCCCAATCATCATCGTCCCTGACTCGTGACTCCCTTTCCTTCATCACCAACATCGTCCATGGTTTGGGTGCCATTGTGATTTTGGGTTTGGTTTTCTTTTCAGTGGCGGTTTGCTGACGGTCTGTAAAAGGCAACCATCTATTGGCTTTACATAGGAGGGATATATGCGGGTGGGTCAACCATTCAATAGGGAATGTCAAAAGATTTCATAGTAAAAATTAAAACACTTTATAAAACACTAAATAAATTAAATCACTTTATTAATAATAAAAATTACATTAAAAAAAAACATTACATAAAATTATTTTTAATAAAACCTAAATATAAATATAATCACGTAACAAATGCCACACGGAAACATATCCGAAGTCTTCGTCGTAGTCCAACAAGTAGTCGATTTTCGCCAATTCAATGAGCCTTTCTTCGGACTCGTTTGGCGACTCCTCTTTGTTGGAGTTGAAGAACCCTTCGAGTACGGTGCACTCCGCTTTGACGTTGTGAAACTTTTCCGTAACATCTTCGGTCGTACGGTTTGTCTGACCGCCGACAAGTGTTTGAAACTCGGAAAATACTCTACTCCAAAATGGAGTTGCACGAATTTCTTGAGACGCGTTGGGAACCGGAACCGGCTCATTCAACGGCGTCTCAGGGAACCGTCTCCTGAGACACGTTGGGAACCGGAACCGGCTCAATCAGAACGTTCCGGGTACAGTCAGCGAACCGTCTCTTGAGACGGGTTGGGAACCAGAACCGGCTCAATCAGATCGTTCTGGGTACAGTCAGCGAACCGTCTCATGAGACGGGTTGGGAACCTGACCCGGCTTTGTCAGAGCGTCTTCCGAGTCACTTTGGGAACCTGACCCGACTTAGTCAGACCGTCTCCTGAGACGCTTTGGGAACCGGACCCGGCTCATGCAGCCCGGTCCCACCCTAGGGGTTTACCTTTTGGGGGTAAAAGTAAAATTTTCGGTGAAATTCTCTCCACCGAAAAACGTTACGCAGACGGGATGGCTCTTTTTCCGGTTTGCTCTTGTTTATCATTTTTTCCGGCGAAGGCGAACGGTTTGCTAGGACTACGGTCAAAATATCAGACGACGGTTTATAAAGGTAATATTAACGTTCCTTTTTATAGTTTTTAAATTTTTTTTTCATTGAAAACGACACAAACGGGACCACACGACATATTATTGGGGAAGTGGTCCACCACGAACGTGCACACCGTCGACCGTTGATTCTTTTTGTTTGTTTTGTTGTTGACCATTAATCGAGGTTGACCAAACCCGTTTGACCATGCTTGATCCGAATGACTTTGTCGACCCGATGAACGAAAATCAAACCCTACAAGAGGAAAAGTACGAAGAGTTTTTTCGGCACCCTCAATCGCCGAGTCCTCCTCGGAGCTTACCTCCTCCGGTAAGCGTTTACTACCATTTTTCAAGTATTTTCATCATTTTTCATTTACTTTTTTCGATGCTAAATATTTTTTATAACCTTTTTTTTAGTCTGATACCGAAATTAAAGTCCGAGGTGCTTGGGGCAAAGTAACTAAGATGAAAAAAAGAATGTCCGACGCAATGGAAAGCCGTTTTAGGGAGATCGTCTTCGGTCAATTTCTGGATGTTATGAACCATCTCTGCGAAAGTAATTTGTTACTCTCTGTGGCACAACATCATATTGAGACGGGACTTCCTAGTAAAGACGGCCTTTTTTATCAGATCGGTCCAAATAGTCTTCTATTCACTCCACAACAATTTTGTATATTGGTAATGATCGAAACGGTGTTTAAGGGTAACCAAACTTCCGGGACCGTGGATGATCTTGTGCTCGATCTGGTTGATGACTTTGAAGTGTTGAATAGGTGATGCAATCCCTAGAGTTCTTTCCGTGGATGATTTTGTTTAAAAACTTGCAGATTTGGATATATGAGATTTTTCCAGAATTTAGAAACGATAGAGATTTTTTTTATTGGTGATGCAATCCCCAGAGTTCTTTCCTGGGGTCCCGGAAAAAAATGCAGAGGCCGACCATTGATCGTATCATCACCGTAACTTCTTTGGTAATCTTTTGAAATCATTTTCAACAATCTTTTTTGTATAACTAAATATAAGTGATAAAATTTGAAAAAAAATTGTTGCGCTTCAGGTTGAAGGGTTTAAGCCATGTACAAGAGGCGCATGTCTCACACAATTTTGATTTGTGCCTCATGCGCATCTCGTGTATGAATGTCACCTCAAGCAGTCAAAAGCGCTACATTGGTCACCTGACTGCCCCACGCGCCTAGGACTCTAGGAGCACTTAAAACCTAGCCTCTTTAAGTATAATATTTGCAAAAGGAAAGATGGTACAACGAACCTTGTTAAATGCAACAAATGCCACCGTCTGAACAAAGAAACAAAAAGGAAAATCTTATGCAAAACGAAATACTAAAACAATCTGAACTATTAACTGAGGTAGAAATGAGATGAGTTTTTCCAATACTGCAAATTCCCGTTCATAATTGAGATAAATGTGATAAAAGTAGATGGAAAAGTTATGTCTGGGATCTGTTCGAGTTAAGTGGTATAACAAAGCCTCGTGCAAGAACTCCCATTCAAATAGATAGAAGACTATTCCGGTGAAAAAGAAGAACATGGTTCCTGATATTAGCCCAAACAAGATTCTTGACCTTGTAAAGATGCTTTGAAAGAAAACCCATAATCGTTTTAGATAAAAAAGTGGGCGCGGCCTGAAGTTTCATTTGATTTACGTTGTCTTGAATTCCAATCTACGATGGAGGGCTTTTTACCGGGTTGGAAGTGGTTTGGATCAAGACTTAGGACGATAGGAAGGGCATAAATTATAGGGTAGATTCTCATATGAACAACAAGCCCGTACCAAACGGCCCCTTGAAAGAGATTACATACAAACCAAAACATACTGAATATGATTACAGAATCCAAATTAAGAATTAGAGCTTCTATGAGCAGTCACTCAAAATCTTGCATAGACTAACTCTAAACTAACAGTTAGTAACTGAGTATAAGTGGCAACAGGAATGGGTTGTGGCAGTTGGTTGACCCGCTAACACTTTTTTTTTCTTTTCTTCGTTTCAATTTCACAAAAAGCTTAAGTATTATATACGATTACAAAGTTTATCACATAAATAATAATCCATTTTTTAATTAAGCAACTAGGTTATGTACCCGTGTGATACACGGGTTGAACAATTTAAATTATATATATTATATATATACATTTAAAAAATATAATTAGAAAAAATTAGATTTCATATTATATTTAAAATAAATAAAATTGCCTTTACAACATGGAAATATTAAATATTCATCGGCCCATAAATAATTTCTTGTAAAAGATATTAATATTCACATAAAACTATTTTCAAACTTTCTAAAATATATCTTTCATACCATGGCTGTGACCTTGTAGACTGCATGTACAAAAAAAAAAATCAAAAGTAATAACAGTAAATTTGATTAGGCTAAGATATAAAAAATAAAACTAATGTAAAAATATTTCCTCATCTGTTAAACCATCCCAATCGAGTATCTTTCATTTGAAATTTGACATCAAGTTTCTTCCAAAGACAAAGTACTTCTAACCTTGAGTGTATTATCATTTTTTTCTAACATCAATGTCCTTAAACATAATGACATTTATTGAATCAATATGACTGTAATTATAAAAAAAGATTGTGTGAATTAATAGCATGAAAATGAAGATGATACGAATTAGTAATGAAAAGACTGTGGCCACTTACTTAAATATTGCATTTCTCTGTTAAAGTAACTTGAAAAAAACAAAGTCAATGAAGATTTCAAACACTGTTTTTTCATATATAAAATTTAAACTATATATCAAGCTATTATAATATGAAAATAGCTAAGCATATTTATTTTGTATTAAATCAACTATTTAATTAACGTGGATTGATTTGTTTTGTTTTTTTTGTTCAGAACATTCTAAGAAATATAGTTTTAAACATAGAGTGAAATGCTACATATTAAAATATAGGCTAATTTAAATTACACGATTCAAATTTAAATTTAATAACATATAAATACGCTATCTTAAAAAAATGAATAATTTTTAATAAAGTTTTTTTTCTATTAGCTAATAAACATTTTCAAATCATGCCTAATAATTTGTTTATAAATTTGTATTAAAATATAATTATATTAATTGATATACAAAAACATAGAATATATATATATATATATATATATATATATATAGGTTTAGGATCCTGTACAAAGTACATTTTTCGTGAGAAGTGTGAGAAGAACTAAGAATTGACATGTAGACATCATGTTTTGGATTTAAGATTGATGTTTTAGGTTGTTTTAACTTGAAAAACACGAAACACAACAATCTAAAACACAATACAATGTATTATAGTCATTAAATTTTAAAAACAACTAAAACACACTATTTAACGCTTAAAACACACTGCTAATGTTCTTAGCATGGTGTTTTAAGTTTTAAGCCTAAAATACATTATTTTCTGTTTTTAATTGTTATGTTTGGTGTTTTTATAGGCAAAACAATCCAAAACATCACGACTAAGTTCAAAAAATGATGCCTAAGTATCAATTTTTAATCTTTCTCACACTTCTCACAAAAAATAGACTTTGTACAGGATCCTGACCCTATATATATATATATATATATATATAACTGAATTTCGATGACTATATTAATAAATATAGTTGTAGCGAATAAAAACTGAATAGATAATAATTATTAAATAAAGAAATAAATTAAAATAAATGTATTGTTTTAAATAAGAAAATGAGAGGCTATACTCCATATGTTGTCTTCTATTAGTATGGAATGCAGTATATTAATGCTGATTGGTTTACTTTATTTATTTGTTCAGAACAATATGAAAGTCTTACTAAAAAACTAAGCTAATTACATTGTGTTATTATTAATTTGTTTATTTGACTTTTGCACTATTTTAAACATCTAAAATTAATATGTATTTGCTAAGCATATTTAACATCTAAAACAATGACTAAACTAATAAAACTTAATAATAAACATAGTTTTAAACTTAGAATAAAAGATCAAATTTATATAAATGAGTTTATTTAAGGCACATGATTTAAATTTAAAGTTAACAACATATAATATAAATAAGTTATATAAAAAAGAATCACTAATGTTTCAATAATGTTTAATTCGATTAGTTAATAAAACTTTTTAAAGTATGTCTAATAATTTATTTCTGATTTTTTATTAAAATATAATAATATATTAAGTGCGAAAACATAATATAAATATATTTAATTTGAATTTTAGTAGTTATATGAATAATTATAATTGTAACATGAATCATTAGAAATAGATTGAATGAGAATTTATTTATATTAATAATAGAATTCATTAAATCTGTTTATAATGATTTTTGTTACAACTAAATCCATTTATAATGATTTCTGTTACAACTACGATTATTTATATTATGATTTGCAAATCATTTAATATAATATTAATTATATTTGAATTTATTGTATTAAATAGTGAAATGAGAGAATTCATGAGGGAGTGCCATGTGTCCCTCATGTGTTTTCTTTTATTAGTATAGATAGATTAGAATAGAAGGTTGTAAAAAGTCTGGTACACTACAAACAACTTTTAGACGGTGAGACCTGTTTCCTTTTCTTTTATTTGTAGCTTTACTAATTTAACCCAAAGCGGCCCATTTCCACGTAATGGTTATGGACTACTTAGTGTTTACCATCTTTCCTCAGTAACAATTAGCTATAAACATGCATTGGATGAACTTATTTCCAAGGCTTTATTATTATATCACATACATGCGTAAAAAATATGTAGCACGGAACATTAAAGTATTTTGCTATTTAGTGACACTGAAAGTACAATTTAACTGGTTAAGACAATTGTAATTACCAAATAGCCCATCAAACAAAAGTATAATTGCAAAAACGAGATCATAAGAAGAAATAAAATCATCAAATGATGCAAGAGTTTTACTTTGGGCTGACCTCAGGCCATACTAAAATGTAGTAATTATGTTTATTTGATTTTCTCTCAATACGGAGTGGATTTATTAGCACTCGTGCTTATATCATTCAAACCATGTCCTGAAAAGACTCTATTTCACTAATGATCAAATATCTTAAATTTACCCTTACCATGAATGACATAAAGCAAACTTTTGGACCAAAATCATAGTACAAAATGATTACTAATGGGCAAATAGGTAACCGAAAACAAAGATTATTACAAAAAATATTTTTTTATGAGAATTAAAGATTGTACCTCTAATGAGACAAATAATAATCCACAGAATGATGGCACAAATAATGGGCTCACAGTTGCCTCGAGTTCCAATGGTGAAGGTAAACGGATTAAAAAGCCATACAACTACAGAGTATATGCTTAGATTCTCAGGCACGCCACGAAGCTTCAGAATTGTGCGGATAAAGTATCCCACGAGTAAATCTGCATGTTGAAGATAATATTTAGCTTGAAACAGAAAAAAACAATTTAGGATACTTTAAGCACTTAGTACTTAAACTTCAAGCAACGTTTGCCCACTTCAATTCATTCACATTATGCATCCTTTTTAAACTAAACCATTTACCTGAAGAAGAAAAGAGAAACTTTCCCCATGATCGATGAATAAACGAGTTTGGTGTGAGAATAAAAGGGATCAAAGGAGAGTAACGGTATGTGGATCTTTTGTAAGGGGATTTTCCAGCAACAACTAAAGCAGCAGCATCAGAGAAAACAAGATAATCAACATCTGTGTACCTAACCTCCATATGAGTATCTTGCCATTCTCCATAGACAATTAACAAGACACGTAGAAAGGCAGAGAAGATGATAAGGGAGCGAAAATTCAAAACCTCCATTACTCTAAGCTGCCAAGAATAAATATATACAATAACAAATTAACAATTAGCAATTAAATTGTACTACATGATAAATCCTCTAATTGGTAACACTGAAGCAAATTCATTGTTGGTTCAAAAACTAAATTAGCTGCTAAACGACAGATTTACGTTAAATACTAACATTCGAAACAAGAGATAGAAAGCGACTTCAAGCCAGTTACTTTCGAACATCAAATTTCTTGTGGATTTTGATCTTTCCATAAAAGAAATGATTGCTTCATTGAACTCAATAACAAAAACAAGGTAAGTAAAAATAATGGGGATGAACTAGTAATAAGACCGACCAGTTTTCTACTTGAAAGTTACTCGTTCTTATGCATTGGTGGAACCAGGCATAGTAGTCAAAGGTGCACAAGCACTCGCATAGGCACCCGAGACACAGACGCAAACTCCAGCCAAAAAATTCTGGAAAAAAAAAATAAAAGATACAGTACAAACAAGTCTGAAACAGCTAAAACTGGTCTGGAATATCTAAAAAATGGACTGGAAGTCTGGAACCAACCTAAACTAGGCTGAAACACCTAAAACTGGTGTGGAATAATGTGCGCTTTGCCTATCTAGGGCACTCGCGCCTAGGCGACAAGCTCAGTTTTTGCAGCCAGAGTGCGCCTATCGCCTTTCAGTTCACCGGGTTCCCTTTTTAGATGTTTCAATTTCATATGACCAAACATAAAAATTTCGGGTTAGGTAAGGTTCTCACATAATAAAAATACGATTCAATAATGAAAAAAACATAGTCATTAGACCACAATGTCCTTGATTATCTGCTTTGATCATTCGATTAGATTTTGCTTATCGATTTCCAGTATAGTATACTCACCAACTAGCATTGTTTACTGTGCCTGCTGGCAATGTGTGTTATAACGCTTAATCAAGTCGCAATTATTTATGTCAAAATGTTTAGATTTATGTTAACGTGATAGTTTAAAAAGTTATAATAAAGGAGATTCATAATTGAGCCTACATCTGAGAAACTAAGTAAGTGCTCAGACACTACACGTATACATTAGTTTCTAGAAGCTATAATTACATAATAATTAAAGTAATAAACGTTTTGTTTGTGTTACCTTCCGATCGCAGGGAGGAGGAGGCCGATCGGTTGGGTTTGATCCGTTTGGAGAGAACACTGAGCAGTTTTTGTATGTTTGGAAGAGATGGGTTGAGTTTGTCTCAAACCCTTGCTTCTATTAAAAAAAAAAAAAAAAAAAAAAAAAAAAAAAAAAAAAAAAGAAAGAATTCTATCTATATTAATTCAAATACAGTTGAACAGTAAAGTTATTTGATTGGTTGGCTATTTCTCTGGCGGCAACTAATTTATATACATACTAAAAACCAACGTCAGTGCCGACCACGTTTACCTTGGATGCCACGTCTTATGGTATCTTACACGTCAACGTTTCGATTCTCACCTTCAGCGACTTTTGCCTTTAGCTTGTGGGTATCTTTTGTCAAAATCTTTGTCTTTGTCGAAATCTTGGTATGCAGATATGAGACAACCAGTACGGTGAACACAGGTGCCGGCTAGGTCCGGCGTAGAGATCGAAGATCAAAGCCGATCACCACAGGAAGACAATGACTGTCAAACGAAGCCCGATGAGCGGTGGTATGGTGATTCTTCACGTGGTTTAACCTCCGGTGACATTATTTATGGACGGGAAGACGGTTTCGATGACTGCCGACGACTAACGGCGGTGAACTTCGACGATTCTGGCTACACCAATAAGAGAAAAGCACCGCAAATGTTGGCCAATGAGGTAGTGACATGCAGCCTTCTTGCAAAATTGGTGGTGAGGGTGGTAGATCTGCGGTCACAGTAGTTGTCGGCGTTGTCTTCTCCGGTGATGTATTTCATTGCTTTCAAACCACTTGCCACTCTTATATTTATTTCTGTAAAAGAATGGTAAGGAATTGAATATTTTCCTTGAGTACAGACATAAGTTTTGGGTATATATACATGCTCTTAATTTTCAATTTTTGGGTGTTATAATAACTACGGCATGCGTTTTCGTATGGTTAGCGCATGACACAACTCATGGACTAATCCTTCGATTATGCAACGTGTCTGTTGTGCAGTGCCGACGGTTACGTGATGCTTTGCCTAATCCGTTCTATGTTTACTATGTTTACGATGTACCCGCGCGGCAACGCGCGCGGGTCTAATTGCTAGTTATTATTGTATTGTATAGGAGTAGGGAGGTGTATGTCACTTGCATGCATTTGCCCACAAGTAGAATTGAAAAAAAACTAACGTACCACTCCCAAGCCAACGTACAACCCCCAAAGCGTAATGCGTATATATTAAAACAACCACATGTCTAGAGTCTCATTGTTTGAATATATATATATTGGCCACTAATTTTTAGATTAATTTTATTTTCTGTCACTAACTTTTAGATTAATTTGACCACCAAACTTTTAGCTTTTAGGATTTAAAACTTTGGCTACTAACTTTTAGCTTAACTTTATTTTCTTTCAATTTGACCATCAAACTTATACCACCAAACTTTTAGCTTTTAGGATTTAAAACTTTAACCACCAAACTTTTAGTTTTTAGGATTTCAAACATTGACCACCAACTTTTTTAAACTTGCATTGCACTTTGGCCAAACTTTTAGCTTTTAGGATTTCAAACTTTGACCACAAAACTTTTAGCTTTTAGCCGTGAGTATTTTTTTGCAGCTCACGCGAGAGTAACAGTCGCTTAATATTATCTTTTATGTCCATGAAACACTCCACGCAACAGGAGCTCCCACAGCGACGCACGATATTTAACGTCTACCAAACCCTCAATGCAACAGGAGTTCCCGCTGCGAAGCGCGGGTAATAGAATCCTAGTTAGGGATGAAAAAAAAGAAGAAATTCGATGGGTTGAGTTTGGAAGTAGAGATGGACAAAAAAAAAAAAACGGTTTTTCAACCCGGACTGAAAAAAAAAACCCGATAAACCGGTTTGGGAAAACCCGGTTTTAGTCAAACCGGTTTGAACCTGGACCGAACCGGCGGGCCTTGATCGGTTGGTGGATTCGATCTTCGAACAGGTTTGAGAACCGGTTTGGTCGTTACCCGGTTTGACTAACACATCGATTTAAAATCCGGTTTTGGAACCGGTTTGGAAACATTCATCTTGGGTTATAAAGTATACAAAGTATAATTACCTGAAATTTTCCTCTTTAATTTGACGCCTCACTCAAAAAATGTCTATTTGCTTCTAATTTTCGAATACATATATTTGAAAGAAAAACAAAAGCTGACAAAACGCCACTATCCCACATTTCATACACTTCAAATAAAACAAACAAAACCGACAAACCCCACTACTCCATGTTTTCTTCACCTCAAATAAATAAATAAATAAAGGGATGAAACAATCGTGGACTTGGAGGTTGTGTTGTGATCAACAAGGAGAAAGAACGAAAGAAAGAGCACCTGCACTGCACAGAAAACAGCAGCGGCAACAGTGCATAATATAGGTTTTTTCCGGTTTTTTATTGGTTTTGAATATCGGTTTTTTTTAAAAAAAACCGGTCCTAGACCCGGTCCGAATCGATGTGGATCAATGGTACACTTGGGTTCATCAAACCGTTTGGAGAACCGGACCGGTTTTTATGAAAAACTGGTTTTTATATTATAAAAAAACCGGATCGGTTTGGGGAAAAAACCGTTTTGTCCATCTCTATTTGGAAGAGACATGAACACTAACGTCTTCTATTCTACTTCGGTTCGGGTAAGCTCACTGAAACTTATCTTGGATTTTTACTTTCCTTCCCTATATTGTTAACCTGGTCACATCAATTGCCCAAACTGAACTCATGATGTATAGGTCTTGTTCTACTGTGTTTCCCTTTACAATTAGGGATGAAAAAAAAAGAAGAAATTCGAGTCTGGCCCTTGTACCCAAAACTCGACACGTGAAACGGGTATATCCGGAACCATATGTGTCTAATTATAACTTGATCCCAGTACATAACTTATAATTAAAAAATTAATCGGTTGAAACCAAAAACTAAACCAAATTCATAGTTTTTTTTTTACTTTCTTGAACTCAGTTTGGATAGAGTGAGAGTGTCTCTCAAACTGATAGGTACACTAAGAGCTTATACATGACCAAATGTATGTGAGAGTGTCTCTCAAATTATATGAGGTGGGTGTAAGTGAAGGGGAGAGAAAATATTTGGTAAAAACACTGTTCACCCCTATAAATATTTTAATATTTATGTAAGTGGTTGTGGGTGAGGAGAGAGACAATGTAATGGTAAAAGTATTTAAAAAGTATTATTTGTTTAAGAAGGAGAGATAAAATTTTGAGGTGAAATAGTGATTTTTAATGTAATTTGATAGAGGAGATTTGATGGAGATGATGAAAATGCTCTAAAGGGTTGTTTGGTATACCTTTAATAAGGCTGTGAACCATTCAGCGCTGAATGATTCAACATTTAACGTGTTTGTTTCAGTTTTTGAATAGAATGGTTAATGTTGAACCATTAAGATTTGGGATGTAGCTGATCCATTAAACACTAAATTATGTTGAACCTTAATGAGGTTCTCCTACCAATGTGGGACAAGAAAACTAACCGTTAAAAGGTCAAACATAATGATTATCCACTTAGCCATTCAGACCTCTTAATAATTGACCACTTAATCAACCAAACAGACCCTTAGAGCTTATTTGATGTGTCGTTTTATGGACGCTTATGTGTCACGGCTCAATCGCATTAAAGATCTGTACTAAGACACGCGTACCAACACGTGTCACGGCTCAATCGCATTAAAGATCTGTACACTACAGAGACAGTGCTTCAATGGGTTCACGTACCAACACACGTGTCACGATTCACGCCATTAAAGAGTTGTAAACCATAGACACAGCTCTTCAATGGGTTGTATTAAGCGAAACAGTAACACCCCTCACACAACGAAATTAGATAGTTGTGTGTGTGTGTGTGTGTATATATATAATAGGCTCAGACCAACGACACGCCAACTGGTTGCAGACTGAAACTGCCATCGCAATCGGCGTGCGCAAGACAGAAGGCCATCATCGCCAGATTGGGCACCAACAACAAATGCGCCTAAGTAAACATGGGTTTTAGACTGCCGATGACGATGATAATATTCAACTGCAGAGCAGACGATATAATCGTGTCCGACTGTATGATCAAGAAACTAACCTTTCGGCTACCTCGCCACGAAACAGAGGCTAGGGAAAAGGGCGCGCTAATAGGTTGCAAGCTGAAACTGCCATCACAATCAGTGCACCCAACATAGAATATCAACACAGAGAGGTTAGACATGGCAACCTGAAACCACCATTGAAAGCGGAGACACAAAGAACAAACAGATTTCTCAGAGCATAGAAACAAATTTCTAAGGATAAGACAGTAAAACATATCATCAACATCCAACAGACGGATAACTGTCACAACAATATATAACTTCATTTTAATTTCAATTTTCAAGTACTATTGCATTGCAATCCAACATGTACGACAACCTTTAGATTCCACAACCCATTTCCCACATCATCTATTCCACCATCTTCTCTACCAATAACCCACATCAACAAAACCTCTATTGCGTTAATACGGATGTGTACTCCAGTGTAGCCATCCCCGCCCACATAAGCATCCATAAAACGACACATCAAATAAGCTCTAAGGGTCTGTTTGATTGATTAAGTGGTGAATTATTAAGAGGTCTGAATGGTTAAGCGGAGAATTATTATGTTTGACCTTTTAATGGTTAGTTTTCTTGTCCCACATTGGTAGGAGAACCTCATTAAGGTTCAACATAATTTAGTGTTTAATGGATCAGCTACATCCCAAATCTTAATGGTTCAACATTAACCATTCTATTCAAAAACTGAAACAAACACGTTAAATGTTGAATCATTCAGAGCTGAATGGTTCAGAGCCTTATTAGAGGTATACCAAACAACCCTTTAGAGCGTTTTCATCATCTCCATCAAATCTCCTCTATCAAATTACATTAAAAATCATTATTTCACCTCAAAATTTTATCTCTCCTTCTTAAACAAATAATAATTTTTAAATACTTTTACCATTACATTTTCTCTCTCCTCACCCACAACCACTTACACAAATATTAAAATATTTATAGGGGTGAACAGTGTTTTTACCAAATATTTTCTCCCCCCTTTACTTACACCCACCTCATATAATTTGAGAGACACTCTCACATACATTTGGTTATGTATAAGCTCTTAGTGTACCTATCAGTTTGGTTTAAACTCTCACTCTATCCAAACTGAGTTCAAGAAAGTAAAAAAAAAACTATGAATTTGGTTTAGTTTTTGGTTTCAACCGATTAATTTTTTAATTATAAGTTTAAAGTTTTTTCTGTGCAATCATATGTACTGGGATCGAGTTATAATTAGACACATATGGTTCCGGGTATACCCGTTTCACGTGTTGAGTTTTGGGTACAAGGGCCAGACTCGAATTTCTTCTTTTTTTTCATCCCTAATTGTAAAGGGAAACACAGTAGAACAAGACCTATACATCATGGGTTCAGTTTGGGCAATTGGTGTGACCAGGTTAACAATATAGGGAAGGAAAGTAAAAATCCAAGATAAGTTTCAGTGAGCTAACCCGAACCGAAGTAGAATAGAAGACGTTAGTGTTCATGTCTCTTCCAAATAGAGATGGACAAAACGGTTTTTTCCCCAAACCGATCCGGTTCTCCAACCGGTTTGATGAACCCAAGTGTACCATTGATCCACATCGATTCGGACCGGGTCTTGGATTGGTTTTTTTTTTTTTAAAAAAACCGATATTCAAAACCAATAAAAAACCGGAAAAAACCTATATTATGCACTGTTGCCGCTGCTGTTTTCTGTGCAGTGCAGGTGCTCTTTCTTTCGTTGTTTCTCCTTGTTGATCACAACACAACCTCCAAGTCCACGATTGTTTCATCCCTTTATTTATTTATTTGAAGTGAAGAAAACATGGAGTAGTGGGGTTTGTCGGTTTTGTTTGTTTTATTTGAAGTGTATGAAATGTGGGATAGTGGCGTTTTGTCAGCTTTTGTTTTTCTTTCAAATATATGTATTCGAAAATTGGAAGCAAATAGACATTTTTTGAGTGAGGCGTCAAATTAAAGAGGAAAATTTCAGGTAATTATACTTTGTATACTTTATAACCCAAGATGAATGTTTCCAAACCGGTTCCAAAACCGGATTTTAAATCGATGTGTTAGTCAAACCGGGTTTCGACCAAACCGGTTCTCAAACTTGTTCGAAGATCGAATCCACCAACCGATCAAGGCCCGCCGGTTCGGTCCGGGTTCAAACCGGTTTGACTAAAACCGGGTTTTCCCAAACCGGTTTATCGGGTTTTTTTTTTCAGTCCGGGTTGAAAAACCGGTCTGAATTTTTTTGTCCATCTCTACTTCCAAACTCAACCCATCGAATTTCTTCTTTTTTTTCATCCCTAATTCTTTCTTTTTTTTTTTTTTTTTTTTTTTTTTTTTTTTTTTTTAATAGAAGCAAGGGTTTGAGACAAACTCAACCCATCTCTTCCAAACATACAAAAACTGCTCAGTGTTCTCTCCAAACGGATCAAACCCAACCGATCGGCCTCCTCCTCCCTGCGATCGGAAGGTAACACAAACAAAACGTTTATTACTTTAATTATTATGTAATTATAGCTTCTAGAAACTAATGTATACGTGTAGTGTCTGAGCACTTACTTAGTTTCTCAGATGTAGGCTCAATTATGAATCTCCTTTATTATAACTTTTTAAACTATCACGTTAACATAAATCTAAACATTTTGACATAAATAATTGCGACTTGATTAAGCGTTATAACACACATTGCCAGCAGGCACAGTAAACAATGCTAGTTGGTGAGTATACTATACTGGAAATCGATAAGCAAAATCTAATCGAATGATCAAAGCAGATAATCAAGGACATTGTGGTCTAATGACTATGTTTTTTTCATTATTGAATCGTATTTTTATTATGTGAGAACCTTACCTAACCCGAAATTTTTATGTTTGGTCATATGAAATTGAAACATCTAAAAAGGGAACCCGGTGAACTGAAAGGCGATAGGCGCACTCTGGCTGCAAAAACTGAGCTTGTCGCCTAGGCGCGAGTGCCCTAGATAGGCAAAGCGCACATTATTCCACACCAGTTTTAGGTGTTTCAGCCTAGTTTAGGTTGGTTCCAGACTTCCAGTCCATTTTTTAGATATTCCAGACCAGTTTTAGCTGTTTCAGACTTGTTTGTACTGTATCTTTTATTTTTTTTTTCCAGAATTTTTTGGCTGGAGTTTGCGTCTGTGTCTCGGGTGCCTATGCGAGTGCTTGTGCACCTTTGACTACTATGCCTGGTTCCACCAATGCATAAGAACGAGTAACTTTCAAGTAGAAAACTGGTCGGTCTTATTACTAGTTCATCCCCATTATTTTTACTTACCTTGTTTTTGTTATTGAGTTCAATGAAGCAATCATTTCTTTTATGGAAAGATCAAAATCCACAAGAAATTTGATGTTCGAAAGTAACTGGCTTGAAGTCGCTTTCTATCTCTTGTTTCGAATGTTAGTATTTAACGTAAATCTGTCGTTTAGCAGCTAATTTAGTTTTTGAACCAACAATGAATTTGCTTCAGTGTTACCAATTAGAGGATTTATCATGTAGTACAATTTAATTGCTAATTGTTAATTTGTTATTGTATATATTTATTCTTGGCAGCTTAGAGTAATGGAGGTTTTGAATTTTCGCTCCCTTATCATCTTCTCTGCCTTTCTACGTGTCTTGTTAATTGTCTATGGAGAATGGCAAGATACTCATATGGAGGTTAGGTACACAGATGTTGATTATCTTGTTTTCTCTGATGCTGCTGCTTTAGTTGTTGCTGGAAAATCCCCTTACAAAAGATCCACATACCGTTACTCTCCTTTGATCCCTTTTATTCTCACACCAAACTCGTTTATTCATCGATCATGGGGAAAGTTTCTCTTTTCTTCTTCAGGTAAATGGTTTAGTTTAAAAAGGATGCATAATGTGAATGAATTGAAGTGGGCAAACGTTGCTTGAAGTTTAAGTACTAAGTGCTTAAAGTATCCTAAATTGTTTTTTTCTGTTTCAAGCTAAATATTATCTTCAACATGCAGATTTACTCGTGGGATACTTTATCCGCACAATTCTGAAGCTTCGTGGCGTGCCTGAGAATCTAAGCATATACTCTGTAGTTGTATGGCTTTTTAATCCGTTTACCTTCACCATTGGAACTCGAGGCAACTGTGAGCCCATTATTTGTGCCATCATTCTGTGGATTATTATTTGTCTCATTAGAGGTACAATCTTTAATTCTCATAAAAAAATATTTTTTGTAATAATCTTTGTTTTCGGTTACCTATTTGCCCATTAGTAATCATTTTGTACTATGATTTTGGTCCAAAAGTTTGCTTTATGTCATTCATGGTAAGGGTAAATTTAAGATATTTGATCATTAGTGAAATAGAGTCTTTTCAGGACATGGTTTGAATGATATAAGCACGAGTGCTAATAAATCCACTCCGTATTGAGAGAAAATCAAATAAACATAATTACTACATTTTAGTATGGCCTGAGGTCAGCCCAAAGTAAAACTCTTGCATCATTTGATGATTTTATTTCTTCTTATGATCTCGTTTTTGCAATTATACTTTTGTTTGATGGGCTATTTGGTAATTACAATTGTCTTAACCAGTTAAATTGTACTTTCAGTGTCACAAAATAGCAAAATACTTTAATGTTCCGTGCTACATATTTTTACGCGTGTATGTGATATAATAATAAAGCCTTGGAAATAAGTTCATCCAATGCATGTTTATAGCTAATTTGTTACTGAGGAAAGATGGTAAACACTAAGTAGTCCGTAACCGTTACGTGGAAATGGGCCGCTTTGGGTTAAATTAGTAAAGCTACAAATAAAAGAAAAGGAAACAGGTCTCACCGTCTAAAAGTTGTGTGTAGTGTACCAGACTTTTTACAACCTTCTAATTGCTTAATTAAAAAATGGATTATTATTTAAGTGATAAACTTTGTAATCGTATATAATACTTAAGCTTTTTGTGAAATTGAAAGGAAGAAAAGAAAAAAAAAGTGTTTGCGGGTCAACCAACTGCCACAACCCATTCCTGTTGCCACTTATACTCAGTTACTAACTGTTAGTTTAGAGTTAGTCTATGCAAGATTTTGAGTGACTGCTCATAGAAGCTCTAATTCTTAATTTGGATTCTATAATCATATTCATTATGTTTTGGTTTGTAGGTAATCTCTTTCAAGGGGCCGTTTGGTACGGGCTTGTTGTTCATATGAGAATCTACCCTATAATTTATGCCCTTCCTATCGTCCTAAGTCTTGATCCAAACCACTTCCAACCCGGTAAAAAGCCCTCCATCGTAGATTGGAATTCAAGACAACGTAAATCAAATGAAACTTCAGGCCGCGCCCACTTTTTTGATCTAAAACGATTATGGGTTTTCTTTCAAAGCATCTTTACAAGGTCAAGAATCTTGTTTGGACTAATATCAGGAACCATGTTCTTCTTTTTCACCGGAATATTCTTCTATCTATATGAAAGGGAGTTCTTGCACGAGGCTTTGTTATACCACTTAACTCGAACAGATCCCAGACATAACTTTTCCATCTACTTTTATCACATTTATCTCAATTATGAACAGGAATTTGCAGTATTGGAAAAACTCATCTCATTTCTACCTCAATTAATAATTCAGATTGTTCTAGTATTTCGTTTTGCATAAGATTTTCCTTTTTGTTTCTTTGTTCAGACGGTGGCATTTGTTGCATTTAACAAGGTTCGTTGTACCATCTTTCCTTTTGCAAATATTATACTTAAAAGGCTAGGTTTTAAGTGCTCCTAGAGTCCTAGGCGCGTGGGGCAGTCAGGTGACCAATGTAGCGCTTTTGACTGCTTGAGGTGACATTCATACACGAGATGCGCATGAGGCACAAATCAAAATTGTGTGAGACATGCGCCTCTTGTACATGGCTTAAACCCTTCAACCTGAAGCGCAACAATTTTTTTTCAAATTTTATCACTTATATTTAGTTATACAAAAAAGATTGTTGAAAATGATTTCAAAAGATTACCATAGAAGTTACGGTGATGATACGCTCTATGGTCGGCCTCTGCATTTTTTTCCGGGACCCCAGGAAAGAACTCTGGGGATTGCATCACCAATAAAAAAATCTCTATCGTTTCTAAATTCTGGAAAAATCTCATATATCCAAATCTGCAAGTTTTTAAACAAAATTTAGATTTATTTGATCAAACTGAAGCCTTTTGTACCCTGCTTTTGAATCAGGTGCATGTTATTGATGTTCTTAACCAAATCTTCCCAAAAATAACTTCCCCATGGAAACCTATTCAACACTTCAAAGTCATCAACCAGATCGAGCACAAGATCATCCACGGTCCCGGAAGTTTGGTTACCCTTAAACACCGTTTCGATCATTACCAAGATACAAATACGGACAACATCATCCACCGCATAACCGCTCCAGTCACCATTGAAAATAGCACAAAGAGTTTCAAACGATACCTTACTCACTTCACCAAATATTCGTCTTTTAAACGATGTTGGGGATTGTACGAGTTCCCAACCACCGTGACGGCCAAATCTTAAACCCGTTATCAAACAAAATTGTTGTGGAGTGAATAGAAGACTATTTGGACCGATCTGATAAAAAAGGCCGTCTTTACTAGGAAGTCCCGTCTCAATATGATGTAATGCCACAGAGAGTAACAAATTACTTTCGCAGAGATGGTTCATAACATCCAGTAATTGACCGAATACGGTCTCCCGAAAACGGCTTTCCATTGCGTCGGAGATTCTTTTTTTCATCTTAGTTACTTTGCCCCAAGCACCTCGGACTTTAATTTCGGTATCAGACTAAAAAAAAAAGTTATAAAAAATATTTAGCATCGAAAAAAGTAAATGAAAAATGATGAAAATACTTGAAAAATGGTAGTAAACGCTTACCGGAGGAGGTAAGCTCCGAGGAGGACTCGGCGATTGTGGGTGCCGAAAAAACTCTTCGTACTGTTCCTCTTGTAGGGTTTGATTTGCGTTCATCGGGTCAACAAAGTCATTCGGATCAAGCATGGTCAAACGGGTTTGGTCAACCTCGAATAATGGTCAACAACAAAACAAACAAAAAGAATCAACGGTCGACGGTGTGCACGTTCGTGGTGGACCACTTCCCCAACAATATGTCGTGTGGTCCCGTTTGTGTCGTTTTCAATGAAAAAAAAATTTAAAAACTATAAAAAGGAACGTTAATATTACCTTTATAAACCGTCGTCTGATATTTTGACCGGAGTCCTAGCAAACCGTTCGCATTCGCCGGAAAAGATGATAAACAAGAGCAAACCGGAAAAAGAGCCCTCCCGTCAGCGTAACGTCTTTCGGTGGAGAGAATTTCACCGAAAATTTTACTTTTACCCCCAAAAGGTAAACCCCTAAGGTGGGACTGGGCTGCATGAGCCGGGTCCGGTTCCCAAAGCGTCTTAGGAGACGGTCTGACTTAGCCGGGTTAGGTTCCCAAAGTGACTCGGAAGACGCTCTGACAAAGCCGGGTTAGGTTCCCAACCCGTCTCATGAGACGGTTCGCTGACTGTACCCGGAACGATCTGATTGAGCCGGTTCCGGTTCCCAACCCGTCTCAGGAGACGGTTCGCTGACTGTACCCGGAACGTTCTGATTGAGCCGGTTCCCAACGCGTCTCAGGAGACGGTTCCCTGAGACGCCGTTGAATGAGCCGGTTCCGGTCCCAACGCGTCTGACGAGACGGTTCCCAAAGCCTCTCAGTCGGTTCCCCAAGAGACGGTTCCCATTGCCTGTCAGACGGTTCCCGAGACGGCTTTTTGTGGGCCCCTGATTAATTAAACATTTAAACAACGAAAAAGTAAAAATTTAAATAAAGTAATTTATATTTAAAATCGTCTTTATATAAGTAGTTGTAATGTATAATAATTTGTCGTTAAAAAACGTTGTTGTCGAAGTTTCGGTAAAGAAAACATGTCTGACGGTCGTGATAAAAATTTAGCTCCAGAAGAATACTTTTCTCAACCACAGAAACATTCCGCGAGTTGGATACTAAAAAAATGGAGGCGTCCAAAGGAACCTGAAATTACTAGAGAAAGAGAATTTGTCAGTAATCGATAAAGCTTACACGGACACATTATCGGCAAATGGGCTATACCGGACGATGAAAATGATAATTGGGCAACTGATGTTGTTGACTTCTAAAATAAAGGCGACGCACCGTTTTGTTATTATGCTGTTTTTTCAAAAAGTATTGAGCTTGACAAAAAATTTTGGGGAATTTTGTTGGGTTATCGTTCTAACGGCTAACTCACACCAACAGTAAAAACTTAAATTTTAATGTTTTTTTTTAATTTTTTTTACTTAAATTGTGATTCAATTATTTTTCAGCATGTTGAAGGATGGGTTGGAAGACTGATGAACTGGAGGAGTAGAAAGCTACAAAAAAATGCTTCGCTAAATATGCGGTGGACAATTCTTCCACCAGAATTTTATAATTCGTTATTAGAATCTGTTCCAAAAAACTTGGCCAACTATTGCAATGGCAAATTCAAACCGTTTCCTTCATTTTTCGACGTTGATTTTGTTTTTTTCCCCATTCAGCTTGAAAATGGGGAATGGTTACTCTTGCGACTAGAGTTGGTGACGCAAGAACTTGTTATGTATGCTTGTGAAGACCTTTGTATCGGAGACAAATATAGAACCATTGTTCACCCAAAGCTGACGAAGATACAAGTTTATTTAGGAGCTTTACTAGTGAACATAAGATTCTGGAAGAAGACAGGCAATCCAGAAAAATGTATAACTTTCAATCTTAACGAAGACTATATTGTACCACATAACTCCCTGTCTGGTAATGAAGCGGTATATCTTTGTATGCTGATGAAGCATTTGGTTACTGATAAACCAATTACTACGAACGGTGATCTAAAACAAACATGTTCGTCTTACAGACGATTCATGGCTGAAAAAATGTATTTCTGGAGGTGCTTACCACGTCCAAATGATTCTTAATAAAATGTGCTTATTTTGGAAGTTTATTTATTTTTTTAAATGTGCTTATTTATTTTTACCTACCATATTTAATTACATTTAATATTTATTTACCATATTAACTATTTAATTAAATTATTTCACACTATAAATACCCACCAAATTAACAAAGTATTCACTACATCACACATTCTTCTTACAAAACATCAATCAAACCAACTAAAATGTCTTCATGGACGGACGAGGAGATCCTTGGGGTTACATTGGCATGTCGAAATGTAACCGAAAACACCCGAGTTTCGGACACTAGTCAAGAAATTCGTGTCACTCCATTTTGGAGTAGAGTATTTTCCGAGTTTCAAACACTTGTCGGCGGTCAGACAAACCGTACGACCGAAGATGTTACGGAAAAGTTTCACAACGTCAAAGCGGAGTGCACCGTATTCGAAGGGTTCTTCAACTCCAACAAAGAGGAGTCGCCAAACGAGTCCGAGGAAGGGCTCATTAAATTGGCGAAAATCGACTACTTGTTGGACTACGACGAAGACTTCGGATATGTTTCCGCGTGGCATTTGTTACGTGATTATATTTATATTTAGGTTTTATTAAAAATAATTTTATGTAATGTTTTTTTTAATGTAATTTTTATTATTAATAAAGTGTTTTAATTTATTTAGTGTTTTATAAAGTGTTTTAATTTTTACTATGAAATCTTTTGACATTCCCTATTGAATGGTTGACCCACCCGCATATATCCCTCCTATATAAAGCCAATAGACGGTTGCCTTTTACAGACCGTCAGCAAACCGTCACTGAAAAGAAAACCAAACCCAAAATCACAATGGCACCCAAACCGTGGACGGAAGAAGAAGAAATTGCCCTGTGCACCGCTTGGAAAACTATTAAAGAAAAGCCACCACGTCGAGGGTCCATTTGGCCACTCGTGCTCAACGAGTTCAAAATTTTGGTTGGAGGTTCAAGCAGGTCAACCGAGTCTCTCAACCGGAAGTGGACGGACTTGCAAAACAAGTGCCGTCACTTCAAGGGGTTCTATCAAACCGCTGTCCGTGAACTCCCACAAGAGACTGCGGACCATGAAAAAGTTGAACATGCCAAGATTGAGCACGAGTTTTCGGGCCGACCACCCTTTACTCATTTGTCGGCGTGGCAGATGATTCGTGACGTCCCCGGGGCTTTGGATTAGTTTTTTTTATTTTTTACTTTTAATGTTCCTTTTATTTACGTTTTAATAAAATGTTTATATTAAGTTTATATTGTTTAAAAGGACTGTTATGTTTAAATTTATAAAACCGGAACCCCAAAAAGTAGAGAACACATGACCTTAAACAAATAATGATTTAAACAAATAATAATAGGGATCCCATAAAAATACAACAACTAAACTATTATAACAATTACAATATACAAACAATAATAATTCACGAAGTCGTTCAACACGTCGAACACCTAGACATTTCCATTGCTTGGACCGTCGAGACATTAATTCCCAGTGTGCTTTATACCCACTGTCCAGTCTCATGTCGAACACCGAGACATTTCCGTTGCTTGGACCGCCGAGATATATTTTCCCAGTGTGCTTTATACCCACTGTCCACTCTCATCTTCGTCATCCTTAATACATAAATATATGTACAGAAAGATGCTTACCAACGGTCCAGACAAGACAAAGAACAAACTCTCCTAAATATCACATCCGACCGTCTTGTACATGTAAAAGACGGATGATCCAGCAGATCATGATAGAGATTTAGGAAGAGGATGAACTTGCCAATAAAATAGACTACCAAATCGTAGATGCAAATTACACGGGTTAACCCACGTGTAGATGCATCAACAATCCAAGTAGTATTATGTAGATGTAACAACAATCCAAAAATTCTAAGACTATATTTAGACGAGGAGGTAGGTTTGGGTTGGAAAATTAAAGGGTTTAAAAACGTCATTAGTTGGAACGGTGATCGGGTTTTAGATTTATAATACATGAGAGACATTGGTTATAAATTTCATCAACCGTAGAGCCGCTATAACTCTTACCAAGACGGTTCCCTTGAGCCGTTTCACGGTTCCCGAGGGGGCTTGTTTTTTTCAAATATTTGATTATTTAAATTTACAACAAATTAACATTCGAAATTATAAAATTCTATAAGAAACAAACATCTTTACAGCAATGTCACTAATCTATCTTTTCTATAGGCTGAAAGCTCGTTTCCCACAACGTTGCAAAACATTTTATCATTACATCCGGTTTCCTCTTTTTCCTGCGAAGCCTTTTTCGCTTTACTTCTCACTAACTCCGACCGAAACCTATCCATCACTTCAACCTTTCGCTCCAAATGTCTTCCCAAGTGATTGGACATCAACTCAAGGACAAAGAAAACGGGTGAAAGGGGTGTGGATGTTGATGATGATAATTTAGGTAAGCGGGGAGAGGAGCAGAAACTTTCCATTGAATGGGATTAGATAAATCCCAAAGGCTTAGGTTTAAAAAGTGGCATAATTTTAACCGAAAAAATATTCAGGTTTTCTGAAACTCAAAAACACGTCGAATAATAAAAAAGATATATGCCTTGAACCGTGTTGAATATTTTAGAAGATATGTTTCCTTTGAATATTTGAGAAGATTTTGTTTGATTTGGTAAAACATTTTGGCTTTGATTAATTGAAGGAGATGATAGTGGAAAGAAAGATAAATGTGTTTTTTTTCAAACAAACCTACATATTTATACCCAAACTAAATTTGAAAAAAAAAATTTTAATTTATTAATGGCTGGAGACGGTTCAGCCAAAACGGATTCGACTAAGCCGAGCCGAAGACGGCTTCAATTGAGCCGTTGGTGAAACGTCTCAGGGACCCATCGGAGACGGCTTTGCGGCCCTGACAGGTCTCAAGGGCCCCACGGGAGACGGGTGGCAGACATCGGGATCGAAAACGCCACATGTTGGGTTCCTACTGGTTGGAAACCAAAGGCTCTCGGAAGACGGTTTAGCCGTTTTGGAAACCGTGATCGGTCTCTCCAAAGAGCCGGGAGATGACCATTTATGCAAAACGCACGGTCAACAGGCTATTACGGCCATTTTCCCTATAAAATAATCCAACAATAGCACTCAACAACTCACCGTGTCCATACAATCCAAAAGATCATGTTCCATTAACAACTTTTGTGGCTTTGTAACACCTGATACAAAAGTTTGTTGTAACATTTGTATTTTTTTAGCAAATATTGAATTAATAAAAAACAATTCCTAAATTTATTCAATCTTTATTTATCTCATAATAATAATAATAACTTTTTTATTCTAAGGTTTATAGATTATAATTAGAGTTAAATGCCATTTTCGTCCCTGGGGTTTGGTCATTTTTGCGAGTTTCATCCAAAGGTTTATTTTTTCTCATCTGAATCCAAAAGTTTTCAAATTCTTGCTGGTTTCGTCCGACTCGTTAACACCATCCACTTTTTCTGTTAACTTCTTGTAAAAAGACCAAACTACCCTTATATTTTATAATACTATATAAGAAATACTCTAATTATATTTATAATTATAATACTTTATAAAGCAAGAAGACCATCGTCCCTGCATATGAAAATCAAATTAGATAAACATAGTTTCCTCCTACCATCTCTCTCTCGCTCTCTCTGTCTCTGCACACAAGCACCGCCCCACCATCACCCCCAACCCGTATTGGGACAGACGCGACAATGCATCATCATATCACTCGGGAGGGGGTGGGTGAAACCAACCAGTATGCTATTTATATAAACCTTCTCCTCTTTTTTATTTCACTTATTGTTATTTATTTTAACTATAAATGGGCGGCTCAGACAGGGTTTGACGTTAATGATGGGATATCAACGTACATGGTAAGAATGAATACTCAATAATAATCTTTTTACAACTAAATTGTTTTTTCAATACTTTTGTTTATGTTATTAGTTTGATAATTATAGATTGAGTTGTGAGCCTTGGAAGCCATCACTGCGCCAAGAGATCGGAGAAGAGCTCCTTCCACTGTACATGCATTTTACTTTAATCTACTCATCTAGACCATATTTTTTCATTACTTGCTTTGTATGTTGCATGTGCATTGACATTATTAGTAAGCATCTGTGATGTTGATTCTTGAGTTTATTTAAAGATTAAAGATATATGCGAAGTGAAGTAGTGAAACCCATATCTTTGAGAGATTAAAAATATGATTATTAGCTTATCTAGTTATGTTAATACGTTGTTTATTTTTTAAACTACAAAATAATATGGAAGAATTTTTTTTTTATAAAATAATAAAAACTCCACTGAAAGTTGCAGATATTGTCACCGGAAAAATCTCTGTAGCGTTATTTCTACTCTTTTTTCTTCATTTTATCTACCATAGAACATATACAATTCAATTTTGACGTGAAACTATAAAAAAAAGGTTTACGGTGGACATAATGATTAACATAAACTCGGCTGGCCGTAGGGTCAACGGACCTCTCTAATTCTCCCTTGGTACCGCCCCTAAATTTGAATCTTATTTACCAAATCATTTAATGTTTCTCATAATTTAGTGTTTGTCACTGTTTAGCGATTATTGACTCTTTTTATGTTTATCATCTACTAGTGAGCAATGACAAAGAAAGGTGGAAAAAAAACTCGTCACGGTTACGGGTTTGATACCCTTCAATCGAACTGGCGAGGTCAGAGAGGACCGCAGAGAGGTCGGATGGAACAAAGCAGCAGCATTGATGCTTTAGAACCCCTCCCCCTAAAGCTTCCATCGGACGTTCTTGAAAATATCAGCAATTTTATTAAGGATTCATACGTATGAGTACACAAAGAAGGTAGCCCTTCACTTAAACCCTTATATTCACTAAATTCCCAATTTACTTGTGTGATTTACAGGTTCCTGATGAACTACGTCGTTTCACCCAATGCTGTCGATGTAAATTTCCTATGACTATTTAAATACTCATATAGTATTTTAACTAATAAAATGTTATGAGAAACTGGTGTTATCTATTAAAATTTTAAAGAAAAGGACGGTCTTCCCAAAAATGAAGAAACGACTTCAAGATTCATACTTAGCACTTTACAAACCTTCAACCTATATGATGAATTTGAGGTTTATTCCTAATTCAGACTCATAGTTAGTTCTATCTAGAGATTACTAAATGGTATTGAATCATTTTTGGTACCATTTTCGGTACCTATATTTACAACCGAATAATGGTACCACCGTACCTGGTACCGTACGGTACCTGTACCAGGACCATACAAACCCCTAGTCTATAAACCTTAGAATAAAAATGTTACTATTACTATTACCTATTACCTATTACATGTACTATTAGATTGAATAAATTTGGGAATCTTTTTTTATTAATTCAATATTTGCTAAAAAATATGAATGTTACAACAAACTTTTGTATCGGGTTTTACAAAGCCACAAAAGTTGTTAACGGAACATGATCTTTTGGATTGTATGGATACGGTGAGTTGTTGGGTGCTATTGTTTGATTATTTTTATCTAGTGCTTTAATAGTTTTTTTTTCATTTAAGTAGTAAAGTCTATTTTTTTTTTTAATCTTATATGTTGGTATTGGGACAGATGCGACAATGCATCATCATATCAACAAGCTGGAAGAGAGGTCTTATATCACTCGGGAGGGGTGTGGGTGAAACCAACTGGTATGTTATTTATATAAACCTTGTCTTCTTTTTTATTTCACTTATTGTTATTTATTTTAACTATAAATGGGTGGCTCGGACAGGGTTTGACGTTCGTGATGGGATATCAACATATGGGGTAAGAATGAATACTCGATAATAATATTTTTTTTACAACTAAATTGTTTTTTCAATACTTTTGCTTATGTTATTAGTTTGATAATTATAGAGCCTTGGTAGCCATCACTACGCCAAGAGATGGAGACGGACCTCCTTCCACTGGCCCAGGATCACTACTGTCACTCCGTTACCACACCGTTACAAGACCATCATACACAAACTGTTGTCACTTGCCAAAATAGAGAGGGTAAAGAAATGGAGAAAAGGATTGATGATTTCGTTATTTTCATTTCGGTTTTTGTTCGACCCATTTAATTATATAGTTGTTGCTAAATTACTACATGATTGAAGAAAGAAACAATATAATTTGGGTAAAGCCATTTCAACGAATACAAAAGGCATTGATGCTCCATAGTCGGATCAAGAGTAAGATGAAGAGGCGACGGATGAGCTTAATAATATAATTGTTACCAAGAGTGTGGTGATTCAAGTTTATTATATTGATCCCTATGGACGCTGTGTTTCAAACGTTTACTGCGAAGGCAAACTTGTCCATGTAATCCCGTCTGGTCATATGTGTTGTGTTGTAGAAATCACTGGGCGCTAGTCAGGCGGTTGCGTATCTCAAGTTAATTGGAATTAATCGAATCAAGTTTTTTTTTTATGTACAAATAATTTATAAGAAACCTTCATGTATAACATAAAAAGCTATAAAATTAGAATTTTTATTCTTTAGGTAATTAGTTTGAAGACCAAATAAAAACTATTAAATATTGAGGGGGTTAAATGATAAAATATCAAAGTTAATAACCCTAAGATGACCACCACCGTTTTATAACATGCACAGACCCTTCCCCATTTCCTCTAAACACAACAGTAATCCAACGTCTAATTAAGTTATTTAGATTGATCAATTCTTTATTTCAAGGTTGTAATTACAACCTAGCCTCTCTTGCGACCCCATGGATGTCATCAATTGGGCTAGATTCGAATCAATGAAAACGAAGCAGGTGTGTTTCAGTTCGAATAAGGCCGTTGCGTAGGGTTCAGATACGTTGGATTTTGAGGTAAGAACTCGATCTAGGCAAGATTATTTTTCCACCTAGACCTAATTTTTACAAGGTCCCAATTTTGTCTGATTATGCAAAATCCAGTCGGTAGGGTTCTGATTAGCGTCGTTGATTAACCGGCCGCATAGCTCGATTTTTCAACACTGATATGTCTACTAACAAATGTAATTAAACTAATACATGAAATTATGTAGGAGATTTTGTTAAAAAAAGGGGGCTGCATGGTACGCTGATTTGTATGTCGAGCGTGAGGATTTTGCTGAGGTACCTCTTCCAAGCTACTTGATTACGATAACAAGAATATTGATTTTTCTTTATTATGAAAACACGTTATTGGTTTGATGGTAGTGGCACAAGGATGCCCATGATCATGGTATTGAGTTATGGAGAGATCCAAATGCTATCCTGCCATGGAAGTGGAAAGAACACAAGAAACGACTTTTGGAGATTGAACAACAAAAAGTGGGGTAAGTATTTTTAAATATAAGTATATATAAGAGCTTTTTTTATCTTTTACTAAATTGATTGCTTTATCGAAATGTAAGTTGTTCTATTTCTTATTAGATTATGCTATATTAGCGCTAGATTGCTGCATCATGTGTCAAATTTATAGTGATGAGTTGTGTAATAGTGTATTCTTTTAATTTTCTTTCATTAATTGTAGGAAATGTGGTTTTAAGGAGCATATGATGAAACGATACTTTTGCTTCATCTTTTTGGAAAGCAAGAATCTTGTTTTTGAACATGTATATCAACTTTTATTAGGGAATACCATTCGGTTGATGCTACAGCCCAAAGGCAATACCTTAATTATGAGATATGTTTTTAAAATATACATTTCCATATGATATGAATGTTATTAGTCATATTTTCTTTTGTTATAGGCATTAAAATAGTCCATCGAGTAAAAAACGTACATGGGAGCCCCAATAGGTGTTATTAATAAATTAATGAGTTTTGGTGACTGTTTTGTTTGACTACCTTAGTGGCTACCTAACCCTTACAAGGTGATTACTTTTATCCCTACTTCTTATACCTACCTTAGTGGCTACCTAACCCTTACAAGGTGATTACTCTCCATCACTAGATCTACCCTTAGACTAAATAGGACAAATTCTCAAGTGCTAACCTGAACTGCCTTGACAATCTCGTCGAAGTTCTATACTCTAATAACGAACACGTGCAATCTGGAAGGGTGAACGCCTGTATTCTGAGTTTATAGTCTAGGACTGGCATTGCGCATAAATCCCAATCAGACGAGGGACCCGGATGCCTACCTGGGAATTCTCAGGATGAGCGTTCACTTATAGGCTAAAGCATGTCTTCACTATGTTATTAGGATTTAAAAGCTTTGATAAGTCAACGTTTTCGTTTATTCATTTTAATTAATGAATAAATGATTACACTCCTCATTATATCTCGTTATCCTTGATTCATCCTATGTCTTATTGAAACCTTCATTGTGTCTCTAACATACAATGCCTCCTCATCGTAGCTCTCGTAATAACAACGATCATGATGGTGAAAGCATCAACAATAACCATGACAACAATGTCCAACTTGCTGCGATCATTTCCCAGCAAATGGCTCAACAGATAGCGACGTTAGTTCCCAACTTGGTGGCTCAAGTCGTTCAAATGAATGGAAATGGCAATGGGAACAGTAATCACAATGGGAATGGGAATGGGAATGGGAATGCTCACCCTGTTTGTACCCTCAAGCACTTCAACTCTTGTAACCCTCCTAAGTTTAGCGGGGACGAAGGAGCCACTGGTCTCCTTCAGTGGTTCGAAGGTATCGAAAATACCTTCATTAATAGCGAGTACCCTAACAATCTCAAAGTTCGCTATGCTATGAGTGTCCTCCACAAGTGGGCACTCACATGGTGTAACGAAGAGAAAAGTACTCGCGGAGCTGAAGTCGCACTGGCCTTAACTTGGGAGCAAGCTAAAGACATCATGAAGGCGGAATTCTGCCCTCGTAATGAAATCAAGAAGTTAGAGGATGAGTTTCATGTTCTGGTCCATGACAGCGGGGAGAATTTGGCCTACAATACTCGTTTCTATGAACTGAGCCTATTGCTACCACATAAGGTCACACCCCTACCTATTGCAATCGAAAAATATATTAGTGGCTTACCCATGCAGATTCAGGACACGGTGTGGGGAAGGAACCCTGCTACCCTTGAAGAGGCCAAGCGTCTAGCAGCTACCTTAACTGACAATCACGTAAAGAACGGGACCTTATTTCGGAAAGGCGAGAAAGCAAGTATTGTAGCCGCAGTCACTACTGAAAACCAGAAGCGCAAGACCAAGGAGCCTGATACAAACCTCACTTCTAACAAGAAACCTTATACGGGAAACTTTCATATGTGTAACACATGCAAACGTCATCATCCCGCCGTTTCACCATGTCGCTTGTGCACCAATTGTGGTAAGTATGGCCATCTGGTCAACACATGTTGTGAAGCCCCAAGTCCCAATACCAACCAACCCTGCTCCGGCTACTAATCCTAATCGTCCCTGTAGATACAACCATGGTCAGTGCTATGAATGTGGAGACCCAAACCACTTCCGTAACCGGTGCCCTAACTTAAACCGAGATCAAGACCCTCCGGCTGCTTAACGACAAGCTCTACCATTAGAATGATATTTGCTCTTAAGATTCTATGTATTGATGCATTTTTTATTCAAGTAATAAAACCTAGTACTGAAAATTTTGTCTTTTACATGAGGGTTGTTTATCTAGTATGTTCATGACACTTGAATGCATGCCTTGTTGAGTGTGAACTAATTGCTATATTAATATCTGAATCTATACCATTTCAACTCACCCACTATATTTGTACGCTTATAAACTTGCTTACACGAACATATTATCAATTTGCAATTTATGTGTGTAATAATTGTTGCACTTAATCAACAACTGGTAGAGGACGAAGTACTTGCTCAAAAGTTAGTAGAGTACCAAATAACCTACTCAACGATTGGTAGAGGCCCTAACAACCTGCTCAACAATCGGTAGAGGTTCTTACTCACTGACTGGTAGAAGCCTTTTTCCCTGCTCAACAGTTGGACTCATTTTTGGATACATTGAATACGATTCAAACACAAGGTTATTTGACACCGTGTGTGTGTCTAGAGTTATAGAAGGACACAAAACCCTAATGTAAGGTAAATTGGTGATTGCGGTCCGGAACGTAATCATGAATTTACAGGTACGTTAAGGTAGTGTGAAATTCTAATAAGGTTTTGATAGTTCATTTCGTTTTCCTATAGTCAATCAACTCATGCATTTCTTTTAGGATTCCTAAAACTTAAAGTTTAGTGTTTTGCTAGAATCTTATTCTCCTTGCTATTTCAGACGAACCCAATCCAATCCTTAAAACTCACATATCAAACCTCTTATCCAAATTATTCGAAACAATTTATTCTATTACCTATAAATTCATGTTGTGCCTTAACCCAAACCACAGCTGCCCTAATTTCTACCTAATCACCCTCAACCCTGTGTTTTTAATAACTTCGGGACGAAGTTTCTAAAAGTACGGGAGACTGTAACATCGCATATTTTCCCTAAATTGTTAATTAATAAAAAATGTGTTTGTTTTAAACAATGTACGTTTTAAACACCTTATACAAATAATTATTTAATAAAACCCGTTGAATCTCAACGTTTTAGTGTGTTTTAAAATTTTTCGTAACATATTTTTTTTATTAGTATAATCATTATATATATATATATATAGAAATATAGTTTATGTATAAAATGCTTTAAAAAAATAGTGTTGGTGCCGGGACTCGAACCCGAGTCCAACGGATTAACAAAAACACAACAAACCGACCGAGCCACAACTCTTTTGGTGATTAATATCCAATCCAAACAAATTTAACCCTTCCACATCTATACAGTTGAATTTAGAAAGGCAACTACAATTTGCATTCTTTCCAAATCGAGGTCTAATCCGCGTTTTGAAGCATGATTATATATGGTATGATTGAAATAAGCTTTCAGCGTGTTCTACACGCCAAAAATCTCCGTTAAACCCTACCAATTATAGATCATTACATGCGTTTTTAATAAAGAGTGGGTCAAACTTTCTAAAACAATCAAGCCGTAGGATTATTATAAATTGAACCTTCCTTTGTGACCTAAAAGTGTCGAAAATCCTACCCCCACTCTCAATTTGTTCTGTTTTTCATCAGTATGCAAGTAATCGAGTTTTGTTGTCTGTTTTGTTTGACTCGTGATCTGGAAGCTCCACACTCGGGTATGATAAAATTCGTTATTTCTGCACTATAATCGGCCGTTAATAACCATTTACCCCATGGTTAATCGGCCTCTATTATCACGATTAAACAGATTAGAAAACTAGGGTTCATAGATATTATATTTGGGGAAGATGATAGCTAACTGCATTTGTTTTTATTTAATTCGAAGCAATAACAAACAAAAACTGATATACAGACCAGTTGGTGAAATCTGTTTCTACATAACGTCTGGCCGCTGGTTGCCTTGGGTTCGATCCTAGGCGTCTTGTTTTTTTTTTTTTTTTTTTTTTGATAGAAATAATCTAGAAACATATACATTTAACCGAATCCAACAAATTCTGTTCTCAGGGTCCAGACCAGATGTCTGGACTTGTGACTTAACACCCAGAACCGGCCAGAGGCCCGGGTTCGATTCCCACAAACCTTAAGCATTTTTTTAAACCCTTTCTTTTATATATTTTTGTATTATCTTATAAAATGACTTTTAAATACCAAATCTAATTTATAAATTCTATAACAATTATTTTATGTTAATCTGATGACAAATTTTATTATACAATTTTTAGTTTTTCAAAAATCATTTATTTAATATATATAAAATATATTACAAGTTTATTCAATTATAAATTGAAAATTCTATAAAAATATCTAAACAATTTTATAAAATTCCACAAAAATTATTTTGAACTTATGAATCAGTAAATATTTTAGAAATATATTTTTATTTCAGAAACACGTTTATTTAATATTTTTAATTAATTTTTACTATTTTAATCATAAATAATTCATAATAAATTCATTTTTCATCATTTTCGCACCAAAATTTCACATAAATTATTTATAACAAACTAGATCAGGAATATAATTTTGTAATCTGAAATTTATGAATTTTAATTTTTTTTTAGATATTATTAACATGTTTTGATTAATAAATTATAATATATTATACATTCTTTAATTAAGAAAATAATTTTATAAAAATTATTTTCACACTATGATATTTTAGTACAACCACCCTTGAACATGATTTTACAAAAAAAATCTTTTTTATTTATTTATTTCCTCAATTCCTTTACTTATCATATAATTAACAATTATTTTAATATAACTATTTAACGTTCGTCAATCCCCAAATTAAGAACCCTATAATACTTTTAGACTAGAAAACTTAGATTTTCAAGTTTTCCCAACACTTATTTTATTGCCTTAAACATAGGGTAATACTTGGCAACGTTTCGATCACACCTATTCCATTACAAAGGACTTGAGACTTTGCTAAGGTGAGTTTACATAGCCCCTTTTTCTGTTTTACATTTTGGGGTGAAACATGTTTAAACCTTTTATACACTATCATATACTCATTGTTACATTATTGAAACTTGTTGATTTAATTTGACTGTAACAAAAAGACACAGTACAACCATTAACATTAATCACGCCGCCTGTTTAGATTATAGCGCTATAGGTCTGACAAACCCACCCCCTACATAAATTCAGGGATGATCGATAACAGTTACACTTTTACTAGCTTGCAAGTTAATTGGAATTAATCGAATAAAGTTTTATTTATGTACAAAAATTTATAAGAAACCTTCATGTATAACATAAAAAGCTATAAAATTAGAATTTTTATTCTTTAGCTAAATTGGTTTGAAGACCAAATATAAACTATTAAATATTGAGGGGGTTAAATGATAAAATATCAAAGTTAATAAACCCTAATATGACCACCACCGTTTTATAACATGCACAAACCCTTACCCATTTCTTCTAAACACCACAGTAACCCTACGTCTAATTAAGTTATTTAGATTGATCAATTCCTTATTTCAAGGCTGTAATTGCAACCTAGCCTCTCTTGCGACCCCATGGATGTCATCAATTGGGCCAGATTCGAATCAATGAAGACGAAGCAGGTGCGTTTCAGTTCGAATAGGGTCGTTGCGTAGGGTTCAGATATGTTGGATTTTGAGGTAAGAACTCGATATAGGCAAGATTTATTTTTCCGCCTAGACCCAATTTTTACCAGGTCCCAATTTTGTCTGATTATGCAAAATCCAGTCAGTAGGGCTTCGATTAGCGCCGCCGATTAATCGGCCACATAGCTCGATTTTTCAACACTGATATGTCTACTAACAAATGTAATTAAACTAATACATGAAATTATGTAGGAGATTTTGTTAAAAAAGGGGGCTGCATGGTACGCTGATTTGTATGTTGAGCGTGAGGATTTTGCTGAGGTACCTCTTCCAAGCTACTTGATTACGATAACAAGAATATTAATTTTTCTTTATTATGAAAACGAGTTATTGGTTTGATGGCAGTGGCACAAGGATGCCCATGATCATGGTATTGGGTTATGGAGAGATCCAAATGCTATCCCGCCATGGAAGTGGAAAGAACACAAGAAACGACTTTTGGAGATTGTAACACCCCAACCGATGGCGGAAACATCGGGATGTCACGTATTGATGATTGTTCAGTAGCTCATGGTAAATAATAAATTTTAATAAATGATTTAAATAAATTACATACAATTGTTTTAAGAATTTTGTACATCAAAATGAAAAAAAATACTAGCTACGCATCTTCAAGCAATAACTCTAATCTTCAAGCAAGCTATAACCTGAAACATGTTAAGTTTGAAAATATTTTGGGTCAACAAAAAGTTGGTGAGAATTACATAGGTTTTGATAATTGAATAAAGCTTGTACAATTCAAGTGTCATGGCAAGTCTAGTCCATATGTAAAAACATACTAGAAGTAAATCGAGTGCATAATCAACCCTTGTGACTGTTATATTGTGGTACATCCCATACGCTCATGGTTCACTCGATTATGTTATGCGATAACAATCACCCACGCTACCTTTGTAGGAGGCACGTATCCGGGTGGGATTGTCAGTCCAATAGATCTATCATTGTATACCGTCGGCTGATCAATGTTAATGATTATGCTAGAATTGTGCTTACCCTAGTCATGTTCAAGACATAATGCAACATAGAAAAACACATAGACACTTTGATGATTGAATTGCATATAGAATGTTGTAACATGTTTCACCCCAAAAATGGTGATAAATAGAAAAGGGGCTATGTAAAACTCACCTTAGCAAAATGTTATGTCTCGTGAAAAATAGAATATGTGTTGCCCCAAAGTTGCCAATTACAAGAGCTTATAATCAAAGCTTCAATTGTAGAAGTAATAGACTATAGAAGAAAGGTATGAGGGAAAGTTTAATCGGATTGAAACAATCGATTTAGAGGTGCAAAGTATAATGGGTCATAGGTGGGTTTTTATACTAGTTTAGGAGTCAATTAGCCATTAAAATTGGTCAACACCATAAAGTAAGGTTTTATGATGAATTGACTATTTGACTAAGACTTTGACTGTTTGACTAAGACTTTGACTAATCAATTTAAGGAATGTGTTAAGTTTATTTTCTTCTGAAATACTACACAAGATGATAGTTGGCTCAGTTGGTTGTCACTGTGTGTTGGTTGGCTGTGGACGCGGGTTCGAGTCCCGGTCCACACAAATCTTTTTTTTTTTTGGCAATTATTTCCCTAAAACTATATTATTCAAAATTCATAATAAGCCCGAAAGTGACTCGAAATATTTTTAAAACGTACAAAAGTGTCGAGATACAAATAATTATTAGTTTAAGGTATTTAAAACATATATTGTTTAAAACAATACATTCTTTTTATCAAAAAAAATTAGGGGAAATTCGCGATGTTACAGTCTCCCCTACTTTTGGAAACTTCGTCCCGAAGTTATTAAAAACACAGGTTTGAAATTGATTAGGTAGAAATTAAGGCAGCTGTGGTTTGTGTTAAGGCACGACATGAATTTATAGGTAATAGAATAATTTGTTTCGAATAATTTGGATAAGAGGTTTGAGATGTGAGTTTTAAGGATTGGATTAGGTTCGTCTGAAGTAGCAAGAAGCATAAAAATCTAGCAAAATACTAAACTTATGTGTTAGGAAAGAAATGCATGAGTTGATTGACTATAGAAAGACTAAATGAACTACTAGGTAACTAGAGTTTATAATTGATTATCTACCGAAAACCTTGATAGAATTCCACACTACCTTAACGTACCTGTAAATTCATGATTACATTCCGGACCGCAATTACCAATTTACCTTACATTAGGGTTTTGTGTCCTTCTATGACTCTAAACACATATTTAAGTAATGCAAAATAACCTTGTGATTGAATCGTATACAATGTATCCAAAAATGAGTCCAACTGTTGAGCAGGAAAAAGACTTCTACCAGTCAGTGAGTAAGAACCTCTACCGATTGTTGAGCAGGTGCGATAGCCTCTACCAGTCGTTGAGCAGGTTGTAGGGCCTCTACCGACTGTTGAGCAGGCATGATGACCTCTACTAATCGTTGAGTAGGTTATTTGGTACTCTACTAACTGTTGAGCAAGTACTTCATCCTCTATCAGTTGTTTGATTAAGTGCACCAATTATTACACACATGAATTGCAAATTGATAATATGTACATGTAAGCAATCAAGTATCAAGTATATCATACGAGTTGTAATAGAGTTGCCCTAGACAAGGTTAATGACTCTAGGTGTGTCTATAGCAAATAGTTTATATTCCATGAATTCTAGTTTCAAATGTTCAAATATGGTAGATAGTCGAATCCTCATGTATAACTAAGGATTATGTTTGATGCAACACACAATCAAGTTTCAATAGTTTGGTTATCATGGGTAACTAGCTCATGTGTGAGAAGGTGAAGGATATGAATTTAGTTCTTGAGAGGATGATGAAAAATCTTGAAGCAGAATCAAGGTTGTGAGAGATAGTGAATGTGAAGATAGTTTATAAATAGTTTATTTTATAGTAAGGAGATTATGTAGCAGTGTAAATTTTGGGGTTTGGATCAAAGGTTATAATCAAGTGTATAAGAAAACATGATTGTGGTATATGCCAAATATTGTAAAAATTTGAACAAGTTGAAAATGAGTGAGTGTCGATGGAGAATTTAGAGACTAGATATTATTCCTATGGAAAAAAAATCTTATTTTCAAAATTGGTTTTATACATAAAGCAAAAGTTGTTAAATTGTACAAGCTAAGTGGGCTTTGATTAAAATATTCCCGTTAGTTGGAGATTTCAAACATGACATTAGGTTTTGAAGATCAAGGTTCTATTAAGTGATTTTTAATAGTTTAAAGCATTATATAGAAAATTGTTTGTTACGTCAATAAATAAACAATTAAATTTAAGTTCGAGGACATCTTTTGACAAAAATATGTACTTTGTAAAGTTACTAGGTAATGAAAATACAACAAGATTTAGAAATCTTTAGTTTGTGCTAAGGTATGAGGTTATAGTTTTTAAAAAATAAGTAACATGTGGAGAAATGAAATAATATGATTTGGGTAGGGTGTTGAATATTTAATAAGTGGCTAAGATGGTAAGGTGAAGTGTGATTGTGAAATCCATAGATGGTTATGATATGAGATTGATTTAAGCTGTAAAATTTTGAGATTTTAGAGCTTAGTTTTAAGGGAAGTGAGTGTAATCATCTATTCATTAATTAAAACGAATAAATGAAAACGTTGACTTATCAAAGCTTCTAGATTCTAATAACATAGTGAAGACATGCTTTAGCCTATAAGTGAACACTCATCCCGAGAATTCCCAGGTAGGCATCCGGGTCCCTCGTCTGATTGGGATATATGCGCAATGCCAGTCCTAGACAGAAAACTCAAAATACAGGCGTTCACCCTTCCAGATTGCACGTGTTCGTTATTAAAATCTAGAATTTCGACGAGATCTTCAAGGTGGTTCATGCTAAACCTGAGGATTTGTCCTATTAGTCTAAGAGTAGATCTTGTGATGGAGAGCACTCTTCTTGTAGAGACTAAAGTAAGGATAAGAAGTAAAATAGAAAATATAAACAAGTAAGGTTGCAAGTAAACGGAGCAAGTACTGATTAAAATCCTATGGTTATAGACTAGATTATTTTTTTTCTAATAACCTAATTCCCTATAACCATGGCTCTGATACCAATCTGTAACACCCCAACCGATGGCGGAAACATCGGGATGTCACGTATTGATGATTGTTCAGTAGCTCATGGTAAATAATAAATTTTAATAAATGATTTAAATAAATTACATACAATTGTTCTAAGAATTTTGTACATCAAAATGAAAAAAAAATACTAGCTACGCATCTTCAAGCAATAACTCTAATCTTCAAGCAAGCTATAACCTGAAACATGTTAAGTTTGAAAATATTTTGGGTCAACAAAAAGTTGGTGAGAATTACATAGGTTTTGATAATTGAATAAAGCTTGTACAATTCAAGTGTCATGGCAAGTCTAGTCCATATGTAAAAACATACTAGAAGTAAATCGAGTGCATAATCAACCCTTGTGACTGTTATATTGTGGTACATCCCATACGCTCATGGTTCACTCGATTATGTTATGCGATAACAATCACCCACGCTACCTTTGTAGGAGGCACGTATCCGGGTGGGATTGTCAGTCCAATAGATCTATCATTGTATACCGTCGGCTGATCAATGTTAATGATTATGCTAGAATTGTGCTTACCCTAGTCATGTTCAAGACATAATGCAACATAGAAAAACACATAGACACTTTGATGATTGAATTGCATATAGAATGTTGTAACATGTTTCACCCCAAAAATGGTGATAAATAGAAAAGGGGCTATGTAAAACTCACCTTAGCAAAATGTTATGTCTCGTGAAAAATAGAATATGTGTTGCCCCAAAGTTGCCAATTACAAGAGCTTATAATCAAAGCTTCAATTGTAGAAGTAATAGACTATAGAAGAAAGGTATGAGGGAAAGTTTAATCGGATTGAAACAATCGATTTAGAGGTGCAAAGTATAATGGGTCATAGGTGGGTTTTTATACTAGTTTAGGAGTCAATTAGCCATTAAAATTGGTCAACACCATAAAGTAAGGTTTTATGATGAATTGACTATTTGACTAAGACTTTGACTGTTTGACTAAGACTTTGACTAATCAATTTAAGGAATGTGTTAAGTTTATTTTCTTCTGAAATACTACACAAGATGATAGTTGGCTCAGTTGGTTGTCACTGTGTGTTGGTTGGCTGTGGACGCGGGTTCGAGTCCCGGTCCACACAAATCTTTTTTTTTTTTTGGCAATTATTTCCCTAAAACTATATTATTCAAAATTCATAATAAGCCCGAAAGTGACTCGAAATATTTTTAAAACGTACAAAAGTGTCGAGATACAAATAATTATTAGTTTAAGGTATTTAAAACATATATTGTTTAAAACAATACATTCTTTTTATCAAAAAAAATTAGGGGAAATTCGCGATGTTACAGAGATTGAACAACAAAAAGTGGGGTAAGTATTTTTAAATATAAGTATATATAAGAGCTTTTTTTTTATCTTTTACTAAATTGATTGCTTTATTGAAATGTAAGTTGTTCTATTTCTTATTAGATTATGCTATATTAGCGCTAGATTGCTGCATCAAGTGTCAAATTTATAGTGATGAGTTGTGTAATAATGTATTCTTTTAATTTTCTTTCATTAATTGTAGGAAATGAGGTTTCAAGGAGCATATGATGAAACGATACTTTTGCTTCATCTTTTTGGGAAAGCAAGCACCTTGTTTTTGAACATGTATATCAACTTTAGTAACTAGGGATGCTTGAGCCATATCAACTTTAGTAACCAGGGATGCTTGAGCCAGTTTATATGTAGTTAAACTTTGGGCGAGTTGGGAACGATCACAATGGGTTAAGGCATGGTTTTAAAAACCGTGAAATACACAAAAGCGGCGGGTCTAAAGCCGAGCCGCAAAGCGCAAAAGCGGCAGGATTTTCGTACCCGAGGTACAACACATTTATATATATTTCTTTTACCTCCATGTACAAGCCAAAAAACCCAAGTTACAATAGTTTGCAGCATAGAAACACCTCAAGTCCAAGTGGCGCGCAGATTAGTTTTTGTGTAAAGGTCAAAATGGGTCGGATTAGGTTGTGCCTACCAGCCAAAACTTAATTTTGTCAATCTTTAATGTTTTAAATACAGTCAAGAACTATACTGTAAATATTATTACAATTCTTCTTGATAAGGCCACTCACTACAAATACAATCAATAGTTTACTTTACAAGGTTAAAGCAAAACTTTGTCGTATTTTGAAATTTTCTTTTGGTTTCAAACATCATATCATATAATGTATCTTACTTAATTGGGTAAGATCAATTAGACCATGTGTAGTGGGGGCTTTATATATAAAGCCTCCCTTTCTGATTGGTCCACGTGGCAGCTGAGTCAGCATTGAGAGAGAAACTGAAAAAGGGGTGTAGTGGTAGGGACTTTATATATAAAGCCCCTATTAATATTTTATTATATCTTTTAAATTAAAAAAATAATAAAATATTAATAATAAATAGAGAGTATGAGGTGTCAACTTCTGATTGGAGGGGGCAATTGATATCCGGCGCTATACATGTAACGCCCAAACAAACTTTTGCAATATAAAGCCCCCCCGTAACGGTGTGGGGGGCTTTATTTTTAAAAATCACGCCCCAATAGAGCCCCACTACACTAGGTCTTAGTATGGAGGGGTTTTGTGCATTGTCCCGGTTATAGAGTATAGCCCACAATTAAGTCCTTACAGATTCCAGTACTCTAGGAAATGAGTGATCAGGTATTGTGTTTTTTTTTTTTAAAAAAAAAAATTCCCACATATCAATACAGTAAAGTATTTATGACTTATGAGAAAGGAAAAAAGAAAGAGCTCTTATACAATTGAAGCAAGGTGAGATCATCCAGAACCGCTTTGTGAAAACTCATTAACATCTTCAAGGAAGAAATGAAGATTCAAAGGATTTAAATTCTTACACGGCTAGACGTCACGTAATTATTACAATATATTAATAAACCAAGTGAATTTAATAGTGTTTTATTATTATTTTTATTCTTTTATTATGTTAAATACTTATACTTTCAAGGATTTTCAACATATTGATTAGTAGTGTGGTGGTTGTGTTGGTTGATTTTTAAACCATATACCCGGGTTCGATACCTCTTTATGCCTTTTAATTTTTACAATGATTTAGTGCATCTCTTGATTCGGGCCTTTACACGTGTTCCTTTGTAACAACAGAAGGTCCACGTATATTTTACCTCTTCATAACACGTGTGATACTAACCCCCCCCCCCCCCCCCCCCCCCCCTTTTTTTGTCTAGGCATCTCTGCTTTTCCAAACCCCTCACATTCTCCCCTGTCCTTCCAAACCCACCGTATACGACATTGTAGGACCACCTCCATCACAAACCCTAACCTCAATCGAGAGTTCCGGTCCTCCTTTCCTAGCTGCTGACGTACACACGCTCTGTCATCGTCTTCAGGTTCAGTTTTTCTGGTTATTTTCTTTCGTCTGATTTTTGGGTGCATTTATTTCTTATGTTAATGACCAGAATAATTTTCGTAGCGGGCAAAGGCAACAAAGTGATCATCATTTCATATCAATGGCAGGCACTAATGTGCCCTAAAATCTACAGTTGCGAGCTTTGATTTTGTTGATATTTAGATTTGCACATATTGGGGTTTTCTTAATTAGATGATAACGTGATCGATTTTGCTTTTGCAGATGGCGTTCGAACTCTGCCTATCATGTATGTGTGTATGATCAGATTGTAATATGTGTGTGTGTGTGTGTGAGAACTGAGACATACCCGTTAATGATTGATAATCTTTTATTTTTATGCTTACGGGTTAAAATGTTTTTCGTATGGTTAGTTCGTGATTTGATATTAGGAAACACCATTATTAGGGATACCTTATGTAAACTTTGCATATTGTTGTTAGATATGGGAAAATAAGATGAACATGAATCTGCGGAGTGAAGTTGAATATGAGTTGTGCTATGTGTATGTTATATAGCTTTCGTTTGATATAATAATTGTTGTTTATATTGTAGGGTGTTAAACAAGATCAACTATACAGGAGGGACAAACTATATAGGTGTGACCTGATGATGAAATGAGAATTTTGCCATCTAACCGTCGGCGTCTACGCCCCTAGGCAATCTCGAAGCGGCTAAAAGCTTCAAATCCAGAGATCGAACTTCGAAGTTTTGTGATATTCGAGTAAAGCTCATGAAGAAATCGACTGTTGTTTCTTCAAATTTGCTGCTTCTCTCAGCAAGATCGACGGAAGGGTAGCGGGGCAAGGTGGAGACGGCGAAAGCAGGTTAGAGACGTTCGGCTGACGGAAATATCCTTGGAAAATCAGATATCGGCGGTGGTTACAGCGGTGATACGAAACGTCGGTTATAGGTCGAGAGCGAAGAAGGCGTCATCCGCTGCCATGTCTAGCGGCGACGGTGATAGCCAGGTTGTGGTGGTGGTGACGGTACGCTAGCGGTGATGTAGCCGATCTGCAGTCTCCCATATCTCTGTGAAATATGCCATTGGAACAGATAGGGAAGCCTGTGATTTTGGCGGCACCGGTGGAGGTAAATTCCCACGATTGATGGGCTAATCTGTTTTTTTTTACGTGTTTTCCTTGCCTCTGTTGTTGTATGTTCGTTTTGGTTTACTGCTTAATGATTTGTTGTCTCTGGTTCCTCAGGTTTGCTTTTGTGAGTAGATTTTTCCCTTTTCCTTGGTGAAGGTGCATTTGTGTTGTTAAAGAAACAAAATTGCAGGAGAACTTGCATCAAAATGATTTACGTTATGTATGTTAAGAATGCTGAATTTTCATGCTGTTACGGCTTGGACACAGCCAGGTATAGTTGTATTTTTTTTAAATATTCTGCAACGACGTTGTGTCCTTTATACGTGTTAGCGTCTGGATACGGCCTGTTTTTGGCACACGGTATTGATGAAATCGGACAGAACACAGAGGCTATCCGTAACTCAGTACTCAAATGCTTTGGAAAGGTTGTCAACCTTGCTGCTTTTAATCCTTTTGAGTCAGCTCTTGATGCTCTCAATCTGCAGAATTAGAATGTTGTTTCTGAAGGTACATATACATACCTTATATTACATATAGAAATTTATACATTTGTTTGTAATCTGTGTTCAGTTTGTTGTGTGTTGTATGCTATATTTTATTGACGTTCTGCTTTATTTGTTGGTTAACATAGATGTTCTCATATCATATTGCTTTGATAAATCTTATATTACCTGGTTTCTTCTTGGAGAGCCAGGTTCAATTCCCACTTGCTGCAGGTGAGGTGGGAGGTTTTCAGGCTTTGCCTGTTTCCTACCATGGAGTGCCCGGTTCGAATCCCACGTCGGCCGGACTATGCTCATGTATAGCCCTGAGTGAGATGCCGTTCAAAAAAGTTTGGAAAAATTAAGTATATATCAGGCATGATAATATGTAATTTTCAGTTGGAAAGTTTAAAGCCTGATGGCAAATTACTGATGATTGTTTTTAGCTTCGTTTTTTATTGGTGATAATATTGGTTATCTGGTGCTTTTTTCTTCTTCTAATATGCATTGTTTTCGACCCAATCTTTGTTGATGAGACCCTGTTTTGACCCAAACCAAATTGCACTTGGCCCTTTTAACGAAACAATCCCTGTATTCATAATTTTTAGAAACATGAAGAGAAATAGATGGGTTATTTATATCTCACATTTTTTTCCATCTTTTGTTAATAGTTATTGAACTAATTGGCAAAAGTGGCATGTGCAGAAATGGTCACCAAAGATGCTTTGCTACATTTAGTCCAAGATATCAAGAAGAGGCATAAAAAGACAATAAAAACCACAACTAATTTGAATATGATATCCAATGTTTGTACACATCACAAAGCCACACTCAAAACGTGCAATGCGCGTAGTTGAAACCATGCATGTTGACTAATCTGAATATGGTATCCAATGGTTGTAAACATCACAATATAGGTATGCCTTATTTAGCATTCATTTCATTATTTATATGTGTGACCTTTGTATGAAAATTGATTTTGGATTGATTTGGAATTTGAAATGTCGCAATTCTATTACTTAATTATTTGCTGAATTAGATTGACGCCGTCGCAACGCGCAGCCGGATAAAAACATTTATTTTCTGAATCAGATTGACACCGCCGCAACGCGCGGCGGGATAAAAACCTAGTTAAACTTTGTTTTTCAACTCTTCAATTAATTACATAAAAACTATTTGTTTCTCTTTTATATGTTTTGACTTGGGTGACCACGCTTTAGGACATTCGACATTTGATGAACTAGGACAACTACACCATGACACCCATAAACTTGAGCCATGATGAAATGCATGCATGCATATATGTATCATACAACATGTATGTACACCCATAGTTTATTGTATCATCATGTTAAGGTAAAATCCAAATTCCATATTATATACAGTTAGAGGGTGTTTGGGATTGCGTTTTGAATCTGATTTTTATATTATTGCGTTTTGAAAACGCAGATAATCAATTTTTAGTGTTTGGATTGCGTTTTGAAAACGCAAATAATCAGTTTTTTAGGCTACCAAAACGCATAATCTGTTTTGAATAATCAATCCCAAACACCCCCTTAATTTGTCATATATTAAAGACCATACTATATACTCTAAGCAATATGGAGGTTAAGAAGAAAAGATGGAATTTTTGGTGTTTTGTTATTATTTAATTGAGATATCTAACGTATCAAATAGACCATACTAATGCGATGGATAAGAATACTAACAGAATTACTATACAATTTATCAAGAGATGATTGATAAAGATTTACGCGTTGTAATTGCCGTTGCCATCGCATCGCGTGGGTTTCCTACAAGTGTGTATATATATATATATATATATATATATATATATATATATTAAAATTATTTATGACGTCATCCGGTTCATACAACCGTCCAACCGATCCGACCAGTCCGACCACGGAACCAATAAGAAAGCCGGTTCGATGTCCGGTTCGGTTCTGAAAACATTGAATAAATTAGAGAAAAACACAAAAAGGAAGAGAGAGAAACTCACGGGTACCAGCCCGTTAACTATAACCAGATTTTTGATTCACGGGACCACCACCAGCATGGGTGGACTGGTGACGGTGTTACTGTACTGGTAGTAGGGTACCTGTGACCAATTCTGGTAGCGCCCGATACCCCTTTATAACGGGTTTAGGGATGGCAACAGGTCGGGTTTGACTAATACCATACCCATACCCGGTTATAAAATCTCATACCATACCCGTCCCATTACCCGTCGGGTATAAAGCATACCCGCGGGTATCGGGTATACCCGTTGGTATTTACATGTATATATATATATATATATATATATATATAGGGGCAGGATCAAATACAAAGTAATACAAACGTGCGAAGGATGCGAAGAATCACTTTGTACATGATAATTACGTAATGATAATTACGTAATGCTTTCATGAACATAAAAAACATTACGTAATTATCATTACGTAATTATCATGTACAAAGTGCATGATAATTACGTAATGATAATTACGTAATGCTTTCATGAACATAAAAAAACATTACGTAATTATCATGTACAAAAATCCTTCGCATCCTTCGCACGTTTCTTTATTTTTGTAGAATAACCGCCCCCCTATATATATATATATATATATATTTATTTTATTTTTATAGTCTTATAATTTAAGAAATCTAGAGTATATGAAATTGTAATAAGTAACATATATATTATCATTACCATAATAACCTTTGAAACATTTAATATGTAAATATATATTATAGTATGAATTTTGAAAACTATTTATATATTTCATATCATATAAATATAAATAATAATGTTATTAGAATATATATTTTAAAAGAAAAGTTTATTCTTAAAATAACGAATCTATTAGAATGAAACATTACTAAAAAAATAGTTAAGAAAGATATATATAAAACGTAGAGTAAAGATCAAATACAAAGTGTTTTTTTGGTAAGAACTGTGAGAATCAAAAAGTGGGGGGGGGGGGGGGGGATTTTTATTTTTTTTTTAGAATTTTTTTCTCATGTGCTTAAACATACTTTCTAGATAAATAATACAAAAAAAAAATTAAATTTTTTTAGTGTAATTACGTCATTAAAATAAATACATTAGTTTACACTAAAGTAATTATGTAATTACTCTACACCAAAATTATTTTTTTTTTGTTTTTAGATTTCAATACTATAATACATGTTTAACAATATAGAAAAAAAAAATCGAAAAAAAATAAAAAAAAAATACACTCCTTTATTTTCGTAGTTCTTACCAAAAAACATTGTACAGGATCCTTCCCCATAAAACGTAAAAGTATTCGGATATACATTTCATGTAGATGGGTATTTAGTTTCGGGTATCACCTAATACCATAACCGTCCAATACCTATGAAATATTTTTTTTTACCAATACCAAACCTGTCCTATACCCATCAAGCTCGGGTTTTTTATGTCATCCCTCCCTAAACGGGTTTGATACATGACACCCATCTACCACACCCTATATAAACTCCTCCCTCATCCCTGCCTTCCTTAATCAGCCGACACACACCACCCCTTCAAATCCTAACCCGTCCCCTCCGATCTATCACCCTCTCGTCTCACTCAGACACTCTCTACGATTAGAAACGGCCGTCAGTGGGCTGTAGTGACAGAAGGTCTTTGGTACAACAACTAGGAACGAAAAAAGGTCTCTTCCTTCACCTAATTCTACTTGATAATTTTAGCTATGCATCTATTATTTTTATATAGTCTGACTAAAGTTACTGATTTTTTTTCTATCCTTTATTAAATCACCAACACTTTTCTTCGTTTTATACACATTGATGAATATTAAACTTTTTCTATTACAATGTGGTTGATGGTTGTGGTTGTTATTTCGTGGGTGGCTGGGGTGAAAAGGATGCTTGTCGTGGAAGAGATGGTGACGACAGGTGGTGTTTTCGGCTCACGGATTGCTTTCGGTTAGGTTCGGGTTGTGTACGAGTCAGGTCCAGATTTAAGTTCGGGTCAAAATTTGCGGGTTTGGGACTTGTACCAAGGTTTTGTTTTCGCTAGGATAGGTTTTACTATCCAAAAGCGGGTTTGCGTCACACCTTGTTACCCGTTTGACTTCCATCCGGCTGTAAAATTTACCCTAACTAATTAAAATATTTTTTATTTGTTTTGTTCTTGTAGGAAGCAGCATAGGGTATAAATAAAAACAAGGTTAAGTGGGTGAGTGACAGTTGTTGTTGGGTTGATCAACATACGTACAAAGATGAAGCTATAGTATGTATGATCGTCCAAAACATGCTCACAGACGACTTTTTCGTCAAACTTTTGGACAAGTGCCCAGATCTCCAGCAATTGAGAAGGATTCACTGCAAGTTAATCATTGCTGGAAATGTCGCCTCATTCTCACATATTGCTCTCAAATTTATGAAAGCCTACTCCGAATGCCGCCAAATCGCAGTCACCCGCCAACTGTTCGATCAGTTTCCTCAAAAAGATGTTGTCTTTTTCAATGTCATGATTAGAAGCTACGTAAACAATAAGCTCTATCAAACAGCCCTTCATATGTACAACACCATGTCCAGACTCAGCATTACCCCTGATCATTTCACACTTCCTCAGGTTTTACAAGCATGTTCTGCCTCTCAGAATTTCTGGGTCGGGTTACAAACCCATGTTGCTGTTTTTAAAAAGGGTCTGCATTCAAATTTGTATGTAGGGAACGGCTTGATTACATTGTATGGCAAGTGTAACCGGCTGTTGGAAGCTCGCCAGGTGTTCGATGAAATGCCTAGTAGAGATGTTGTGTCCTGGAATTCTTTGGTTGCTGCCTACGCTCAACACGGATGTTTCATGACGCATTGGAGGTTTGTAGGACGATGATACAGTCTTCTAGCTTGAAGCCTAATGCGGGCACGATGGCTAGTCTTTCTCCTGCTGTGACGTGTTCGACTTCGTATGAAAACATAACATTTATGAAGGAGGAGATGTTCATGAACCATGCTCGAGATAGTTTGGTTTCTTGGAATGTAATGATAGCTGTGTATGTTAATAATTCTATGCCTGCAGATGCGGTTAATCTATATCTGCAAATGGAAAGTTGCGGAATTGACCCTGATTCAATTACGGTTGCTAGTGTCCTACCGGCTTGTGGGGATCTTTCGGCTTTATCACTAGGAAGAAAGATTCATGAATATGTAAAAAGCAAGAGGCTTTTTCCAAATTTAACACTAGAGAATGCCTTGATTGATATGTATGCCAAATGTGGATCTTTGAATGATGCGCGGAAGGTGTTTGATGGAATGCAAACACGAGATGTTGTGTCATGGACTTCTATGGTTTCTGCTTATGGCATGGCTGGTGACGGTCAAACTGCTGTGACCATCTTTTCAGATATGCAGCAGTCGGGTCTCATGCCTGATTCCATTTCTTTCGTTCCGGTCTTATCAGCCTGCAGCCATGCTGGATTATTAGATCAAGGAAAGAATTTTTTCAAACTAATGACAGATGAATATAAAATCGTTCCAAGGCTTGAACACTTTGCCTGCATGGTCGATTTGTTAGGACGTTCTGGGAGAATAAATGAAGCTTATGAATTTATTAAAAATATGAAAATGGAACCAAACGACAGAATTTGGGGTGCATTATTGAGTGCTTGTAAAGTTCACTCTAACATGGACATTGGTCTAGTTGCAGCCGATCATTTATTTCAATTGGTTCCTGAACAAGCTGGATATTATGTTCTGTTGTCAAATATCTATGCGAAAGCGGGTAGATGGAAAGATGTGACAACTATTCGGTCAATCATGAAAGTCAAAGGAGTAAAAAAGGAGCCTGGTGTTAGTAATGTTGAGCTTAACAATCAAGTTCACTCATTTCTTGCTGGCGATCAATCACATCCACAGTCGAAAACAAATTTATGAAGAATTAGATATAATTGTAGGGAAAATGAGAGAATTAGGGTATGTACCTGAGACAGATTCTGCGCTTCATGACATCGAGGATGAAGATAAAGGAAACCATCTTGTGGTTCATAGTGAAAAGCTTGCTATTGTGTTTGTTATTATAAATACCAAGCCTTTTACGCCTATTAGAATCACCAAGAATCTACGTGTTTGCGAAGATTGTCATATTGCTGCTAAGCTCATTTCCAAGATTGCTGAACGAGAAATTGTTCTTCGGGACACAAATCGATTTCATCATTTCAAGAACGGTTGTTGCTCGTGCGGGGACTATTGGTGAGTGTTAAAAGTATATACTGATATGACAGTTAAGTTTCACGTTAAGCTTTTGATAACAACGTGCCTTTATTTGGTTATCAAATGATGAATTTTTGGTCACATGTATATCTTTTATGATCATGAAGCATCTTATCTTAATTCTGTACAAACTAATGTTTTTGAAAAATAAAATAAAACTAGTTTTTTTACCCGAGTCGCGCGTTGCTGCGACGGTGAGGCCTTTTACAGAAAAGGAATCGATAAAGGTTGTTGTACATTAAAAGTAAAATATCTCTGTACCAAAAGGCCTAACTCAAATCTTGCATTGCCATAATTCACCAAAAGTAACGCAAGTGGGGATCGATCTTGGGTCTCCACTAGATAACCAAAGTCTTCCTACCACTAGGCCTCAAAATGGGGAGTCTATCTATAACAAGATATATTTAATAATTCTAAATAAAACTAAAATATATAATATCAATAAATGAAATAATACATTCAATATGATGCAAAAAATGTTTTGAGTTTAAGGTGCGGTTGTGAGAACCGCATCATTTGATGCAAAATTTATTCTTTTTTTAATGTTTAAGATGCGGTTGTGGGGAACCGCATCTTTCAATTAACTTTTTCTTTAAAAATATGCATAAGATGCGGTTATGGGAGACAAGCGCATCTTTTGGTCCACTTTATCTTTTAAAAAATGCATAAGATGCGGCGGTTATAGGAAGGAACCGCATCTTTTGGATTTTGTCATTCGCATCTTTTGACTCTAAATAGATACAACTTTGGTGGTACCTTCAATGCCGGATATATTTCGGGCTACAAGCCTCTCACATTGGCACCGTTGAGCTCCAAAAACCATTTTACTGCTAACATAATCATTTTAGATCCCTCCCAAGGACCAGCTCATTCTCAGCCTCTGCATACTCAACCAAAGCACCCTCCCCTGTATGAATATAATGATTCACAAATATATTTTTTATGAAAGAGCTCTAATGTGTATTTAGTAACATTTAATTAAGAAGCTCATGAAACTTAAATGCTTCTTCAATCTTACTTTATATCATTTGCTAGCATTACAATAGATGACATATGAGTGAAGAAATATTCTTGCAATATTAGTATTGTAAATAAACTCCATACCGAAAGTTTGTTAAAAAAAATTGGAAATAAACTCTAGACAGAAAGCAAACATTGATGAGTATTTATTTCTAAAACTAGGGAGCCTGTTTTAAAATATTTATTGACATTATTTTTTTAATCAAATTTATACTTTTTTCTTATTATTGATCATTTTCTACTAATTTAGATGTGGTTTTGGTTGCGTTGTGATGTATTGGACGTAGTTAAATTGTGGTGAATCATTATTACATTGTTTTTGTTTGTGTTCATTTATGTTCATAAACTGTTTGTTTAGATTTTAAATGAACGAACATGAACACGACAAATTTTTTAATGAACAAACACGAACACAAAAATGTGTTTGATTATGTGTTCGTATTCGTGTTCGGTTGAAGTTAAATGAACAAACATGAACACGCCTATGTTCGTGTTTAGATTTTTTGTTAAGTTTAATTTTGTATTAATATTATAATTTTGACAAATTTAGAAAGTCTCAAAAAAAAAATAATAAAAAAAAAATTGGATAAAGCTGCTGCTCACCTCTAGCCACAACACCATTAGGTGAGCGACCAGCAGCTTTATCACTCTGTCAACTAGGCGCTGACATAACGCAATATGAGAGGATAAATCTATGGCTCACTTCTAGCCACAACACATAGTTTTATAAACAAGATAATAAAGAAGCCTTTGTCGAATGAGAAACAACATGGTTTTTACTTAAATGATAATATAAAATATATTAGTGTGTTTTAAAATCATTAAACAAGACCTATATACTTTTGAATGTTGTCTCGGTTTCCTAAAATTGAGTGAGATCGAAAGTGAATCAAATATAGCAAATTTGGGGATAGTTGGTTGAGGCTAGATGAGCTAGACTCGACAAGAAGTTGAATGGATAAGCGTGAAGTTAAACATGTTTTGGTCATAAATGGGTCGACATGTTAATGACATGAACAAAAACATGTATAAATGGGTTCAACCAGCCTAACCTGTCTAGGACACGAATAACGCATTTAACTAGTTGTATGAAATGGTTTAATATGCTGACAATCCACGTCTAAGACCTATTTATCAAAACGATGTAATATTTTAAAGTATATTCTTTGGTTTTAGTTGTGCCAAGTCGATAACCATGTGTGCCATTCGTGTTATTAATGTGGTTTCTTTTAATCGCGCCAAACTTGACATGTCATGTAACCCACATATTAACCATGCATGTGTTAGTGTGTAAGTAAATGACACGTTTATCTAACATGTTGTGTTCAGGTTGAATAGTGTTTAAAACATGTCGCGTCGAACATAACCCGTTTAACACAACACAACATGTTTTTGCCGATCTAGTTGAGACTATGAGAGTGGACAGTTTTCAATGTTTAATTAAATAGCTATATAATATCGAATGACTAATGTCAGTTTGACGAATTAAAACGTTTATGGTATATCTTTATTTTAATAAAAACCTTTATTGAAGTTGCTATTATTCAAAGAACTATATAACATTATGGTATATCTTTATTTTATATAATAGACCATCATTGCTTTATTTTATTTAATACTATAATATAATGTTGACTTCATCTTTTTTTTTTTTTTTGGAGCAAATTGATGCACATTTTCACCATTAGCACTCCTATTTTAATATTTTGGTAAAAGCTTCCAAATAGTAGCTTGACTGCACATTTGACCTTCCATGGTCAAAGTCAAATTACATATAATATGACCACCTACACATGGTCAAATTATACTAAATCTGGCATGGGCCTACAATACAAGAAAAACTATAAAGGGACTCTATAAGTTGGATCCACCATTCTCAATATGAACAAGTTTCCTTCATTGCCTCTTGATATCCTGCAAACATGCGACCGGGTCAGCAAATCATGCCAAGCGTGGATGTGCAAAGAAAAGTCAAGGTGCAATGGTTAAAAAATGTAAAGAAAAATTTCCTTCGTTGCATATTGATATCCTGCAAGAATACGATCATGAACTTTGAAAAGTCTCAAATGTAAAGAAAAATTTATGTAAAAGGATATCTTTATACAATTCCTGCAAAATCGAGAAGTGTTCATTCAAATTGCTTCGACTTAGAGGGATCTTTAGAACCGATAGCTAGCATACATTTAATTTAATATACTAAATTAGAGTGATTCGCTCTTAAAACATGGCACTGCCGAAAAACTACCAGAGTTGCTAATAGGCCCAAGCGTGGAGATGCAAAGAAAAGTCAAAGTACAATTATTTAAATAGTCAATCATTTAGTCAACGCAGCATATATGTTGTGTACCTTAACTCTTCATCCAAGTATGTTATTTCCAGTTGACCACGGCCACTTCCACGAGCTTTTATAGGTATCTGCAAATCAATACAAAATCACAAATGTTAATTTTTTTTTTTTTATATTTATTTATTTTTTGTTATTTTTTTTACTATTCCATGACTGAAAATACTACATCAGGATAGCGGGAAGGCGGGCAACAAGCTGCGCCGCCACCCCTTTCTAAATGGCAACAATTTCCACCATTTTTTATTTTAAAGGCACCATTTTTTTTTAATATTAAGCAAACAAGATACACAATTTTACCATTGTTTTTTCGGGAAATCTTAACGATGAATAACCAGACTGAATGATTCTTATAGAAGTAACAAAGTTTCACCTACCAGACCGAACACTTTAAAAGCATCAAACTTGACAGCCACCCGTTTTGTATTAAGGGGAACTAGATTAGCAGTAGCCTGCAAAAAAATGTAATAGCCGAGTGACATAAAACATCTAAGAAGTATAAAATGGCATCAAAGTCAAAAGTATGCAGCCCGGCGTGTGAGGGTCAAACGGGTTGGGTAAAATGTAAACATAGGTAATTTGTTTTGTAGAAGTTTTATCCAAAAACACTTACTGACAAAGTACTTTATTAATAATTACTGTACGATAATGAGAATTATAATATAATTTAAGATTTATTATGCAGATGCACTTTAATGGGCGACCTTCTACGCGTTCAACTTTAAACTAACTTTTACGATTGACCAAATAGAGACAAAACATGACCCGGATTGAGTTAAAGGGACTCATGTTCACATCGTCCAGAAAAGTTAGCCACAACCTGCTTCTTGATCTTTTTGGGCCTCCACAAATTTCTACATTATTATAGCATAATAGTGTTATTGCTTATAGAAAAATGTGGATATCATGAAAATTTTGACGTCGAAAGTAAGCAGCATATATGAATACATCATATGCACCTTATTGTTAAAATTCCTCCTACCATTATGTGGAATAAACGAAACACGAAACACGGATATTAATGAACTAAATAAAATAAGGTGCATATGATGTATTTATATTTCATTGTTTCTTTCTACATCAAAATCTACATGATATCCACAATTTTCTATTAGCAATATCATTATTGTGGTATGATAATGTAGAAATTTGTAAAGCCAAAATTAAGTTAAGGATAGCAACATACTACATTGGTACCAGCATAAGCAATGACTTCCATTTGCGATGTCCTATATAAGTGCAATGTTCCTTAACTAGATTAAGCCAAAATTACCTATTTACCCGCCGTCATCTTAGTGGATTATCAAACGAATGTTGACTTTAGTCAACAAAATTCTTCCTTTGTCATGATTAAAAGGAATTCACAACAAATGCCTGCTAGATTAACCATTGCAAACTTTTGAGGAAATGCTAGGGAGAAATACCTGGTTAAAGAATGGCCAAGTTTCCATATTCTGAGCTCTAAGAGTGTCCACATTAATTGCCTGGTAAATCTTTCCATTTGCTCGTAAAATTTTAGGTCTCTACAAAAAACAATAAGAAGATAAATAAAATTAGTGAGAATGGTCAGCGCTTGAGTCCCTCTAGTAGAGGTTTCAGGTGCTTTTAACCCCCTTGAAGGTCCCCTGCCCAACGCAAGTTGTGTTTGCGTTTTACCTCGTCCCATTGGTATTAATGGGGTCTTATGAGTGAGTATTCCTGTAACAGGTTCTCATGGTTAAAAACAAGGGAAAACGGTGTAATGCAACAAAATCATGCAAATTTTGAAAACAATTAGTCAATCAATTCACCACTGGTATTTTCAAAAGGTTCAAAGTTAAAAAGAGATGTTAAACATGCCACCTTCGTTTGCAGGATCGATTGAGATGTTGTGTACAGAAGCTCCCATTTTCCATTCAACAAGTCGGATTTAAGTGGCTCCTTTATCTTATTCACTGCTTCAAGTTTACGCGCAATCTGAACATCAGCAACTTCATCCATCATCAAGAAGATTAAACAATCATGTTTAGTTCATCCCCTCCTTTCTCATCTTGATGCTATGGGTCCATCTTGTTTATCTCAAGTGGGACCCACAAACGACACCGGACTAAAAACTATAATAAAAAGTGTAAATGTTTCTACACTGAAAATTTAATTTATCATATGAATTTGCAAGTTTCTGTTCTAGCAAAGCTTCAATCCCATGATTACCTCTTTGCACAATAGTTGATACCTCTGTCCCCAAGATTATTTTTTTTTTATTTTGTCATCACAGGAAGAGCTTGTTGACATTTGAATCTAATCAAGTTTTGGTATTTTCATCACAGGTGGAGCTTGTTGACATTTGAATCTAAACAAATTTTGTTATTTTTATGACACATTAAGTATGATCATATAATTAAAGGCCCTAATCACCAGACCCATTTGTAAGGATGATAATGGGACAAAAATAGGTAATCTCATTCTCATACCAGATTGTAAAATCGTGTCCCATAAGTTGTAAAATCATGTCCCATACCTAGCCTAATACTCGCCGGGTATCACATATACCCATTAGTTTGTTTAAATTTACCCATTAGGAATTCTTGATACATTTCTTACACTTTACTCAAAATATGATTTCATTAAATAAAAAAAAAACATTACAAATTACGTCAAGATAGCCGGAAGGCGGGCAACAAGCTGCGCCGCCACCCCTTTTCTGAATGGCAAACCCTAACCGACTAAAAACGTAACCTTGCCCACCCGGAGCCTACAAATTACACTTTCATTTTATATTTTATATCATACACATGAAAAAATTTTAAAACTAATCCATAACCGTCCATAATATTTCGTTTCGGGTAATCGGTCATGTATCACCTAATACAATATTCGTAAACATTGTCAAACTAATGTCATACCCGTATACAGTTAAGAATATTTCAAGTAAAAAATGTACCCGTCGTAGTTGTAGTCGGGTTCGGGTTTATTTACCATCCCTACCCAAATAAACAAAAAACTTCAAACCCATAAATAATTCCAAACATGAGAATAACAATTACCCCTATCAATTCCACAATTTAATTCAAGCATTCCCTCCTCTTAAACCTTAATTCCCAATCCAAGTTCCAGTTTTTATAACAATAACAAAAAACCAACACAAGATAAACCAAACCCACTTCATTTCAACAATATTATCACATAATCCAAACCTGATCAACACGATCTTGCTGTTCAGAAGTAGCATCTGCACCTCGATCAAGTGGAGCTATGATCTGAACCAGCTCCTGCTTAAGGCTCTCAAGATCTTCACTTTTTGTCTGAAACAACTGCAAGAAAGAGACCCTCGATGGACATATTCTTGTGGGCTTCTGGGTTGGGGAGATTAATGGGTTGTTGTAGGAAAAGAATGGTGTTGTGGGTAGTGAGTGTATTGAAGTGTGTGTGATGGGTGATGATATTGGAAGGAAATTGTTGAGTGAATAAAGAGAATGGTGATGAAGGGGGTTGGTTACTGTTAATGGTGGATGAGGTGAGATCATTGTTTTTTAATTTGTGGTTGAACTGCTGGTTGTGGTTTATTTAGCGGCAATTTTGTACACCAACGATGTAGAGCATCCAATAAAAGTGGAGTGAAATGAGCAAATGATACTTGGTATTTGGTATACTGGTATCAACCATATAGTATCGAGCCATTTTTTGTATTAATAAGGTACTTGCTTTTTGTATATTTTGGGATCGATATTTTCGGTTTGATATTGGTTCAGTATGGCATCAATCCAGTACCTATTTTTTTTGTGATTTTTGGGATCGATACTTTTGATACCGGTACAGTTAGTGTAGAGCTCGTCCTAAATTCGATGATATAGTGTATGTGGGTCCAAATTTTTGTAAGTATAATGTTAAGTGGTATTTTAGTGTAAGAAAATGTTGCTCATGAAATAATACAAACTAGTGGGATTCTATCGCACTTCGCGGCGATCGATTCAGTCATTACGGTACCAATAGGATACTGACACTATACCCATACCGGTATCGGTGTTGTTTGGTCAGTATCGGTTTGTTACGGTACCGACACTCAATATAGCTTACGATACCAAAAATAAGAAGCTTTGTTCGGTTTGTGACAATAAAAAAATCAATTATATAGAACTTTTATCAAATAGTTGATTATAATAGACACAATTAAGTCACATATTAAAGCATTAAAACATGAGCTAAAACAACAAAATAAAATCTATTCTATCTATATAATAAATCAATACACTCGGGTCGAATGAAGGCCTTAGAGAGGGCCTGAGAGATCCAAATATGTAAATGGGGCTCCGAAAATTAGAGTATATAAACTGTTTTCTTTTTATTTTTTCTTCATTCTCTACAACATAGTCCTCCATTTCTTCCAAACAAACCTCTCTATCATCTTACTTCATCTTTCATAGTTTCTTGATTCTCCATAAATGATTCAAGGTAATCATCGATCATACTCTTCTAATGTTGATTCTTATAATTATTTTTGCTTCATTATTTATTCTTAACATTATTACAAAAGAAATCGGTCATTTGATATATTTTAAAAGTGATATTCATTCATTTCAATTATCATTCTATATGGTTTAATTGTGTTTTAATCGTTTTTTTTTAATCAATCGATTTAGAATGAATATTTTAATCGTCTCTGTTTAAATACCGCACTATATATTAAAAGAAATCAATTGTTTTAATCTTTTTTAACGATTTAAGATGATTTATCATTCTAAATCATTCTTGGTTATGATTTTTTAACGACTTTTTTTTAGATGATTTATCACCTAAGATACGATTTTTTTAACCAATTATGAAAGATGAAGTATTCTGATCTATTCATTTCAATTATAAAATATCGGTTTTGTTAAGAAAATAATATAATCATTTGTATTATTTGCCGATTGAGTAGCAATGTTAAGAAACATTGAAGCGAAAATAATATAATCATTCATTCGTGTGTTTTAAGAACTTTATCATTCCGATTTATTCGGTTTTGATTATACTTTTGAAATACCGATTTTTTTTAGTTACTAAATTTTTAGATATATATTTAATCGGATTTAATATTCAATCGTATTTAATCATTCTATATTTTTACATTTAAAAAACAGAATTTCATCCGAACACACCAACTAAATTATGTCATATCATAATCAAAATTAAATTCGGTCAACTATATTAAACCGAAATATATATATATATATATATATATAAATAGTATTATCAATAATTAATAAATTAGATTAAAAATTTTAATAACTAACATCAAAATCATAATAAATAATATTAAAAATATTAATAAGTTACCATTCTTATTGTTAATCGAATCTATATTTTGAGAAACATATTTATTAATAATAACAATAATAATATGTAAAGTTTATTGTAAAATGGTAACATACCATTCTTAGGTATGAAATGTTTTTAATAATAATAACTAGTGCACTTTTATTATTATTGTTAATAAACATATTTATTATTCTTAATGGTAAAATTATTAAACGTATATTTAGCATACGAATTTGAGAATATGATTCCTTTAATCGCGTAAATGACAACTGATTTTAGGAAAGTCGTAATATCAAAATGAAACTCGGTCAACGATATTAAAACTAAATTCGTAATATTAGTATTAGTAATATAAATAATCGATAAATAAGTTTAAAAATATTAATAAATAACTACAAAATCATAATCAATCATTCAAATCAATGACATTAAAAACATCCGCGTTTCAAATTACCTTACCAATTATCTACAAATTATTATTTACATTTTAAAATTAGCACACTTATTGAAATGATTTTGATGATTATTGTTTAATGAAAATTGATTAAAAAAAGTCATAATATAAAAATTAAATTTGGTCAACAATATAAAACCGAAATTCTATATTTTGAGAAACATATTTATTAATAATAACAATAATAAACATTAATGGATCCTATGTAAAGTTTATTGTAAAATGGTAACCTACCATTCTTATGTACGAAACGTTTTTAAGAATAATAATTAGTGCACTTTTATTTTAGTAATATTATAATTGAATGATTGATTGAGTTTATTATTATTGTTAAGAAACATATTTATTATTCTTAATGGTAAAATTATTAAATGTATATTTAGCATATTTGTTATTCATATACCAATTTATTTTTAAAAATGATTCTTTTTTTTAATGTTGTTTTTACGTGTCTATGAAACGTTTTTAAGAATAATAATTAGTGCACTTTTATTATTATTGTTAAGAAACATGTTTATTATTCTTAATGGTAAAATGACTAAACGTATATTTAGCATACGAATTTGACAATATGATTCCTTTAATCGCGTAATTGACAACTGATTTTAGGAAAGTCGTAATATCAAAATGAAACTCGGTCAACAATATTAAAACTAAATTCGTAATATTAGTATTAGTAATATAAATAATCGATAATTAAGTTTAAAAATATTAATAAATAACTACAAAATCATAATCAATCATTCAAATCAATGACATTAAAAACATTCGCGTTTCAAATTGCCTTACCAATTATCTACAAATTATTATTTACATTTTAAAATTAGCACACCTAAAATTAGCACACTTATTGAAATGATTTTGATGATTATTGTTTAATAAAAATTGATTAAAGAAAATTCATAATATAAAAATTAAATTTGGTCAACAATATTAAACGGAAATTCTATATTTTTAGAAACATATTTACTAATAATAACAATAATAAACATTAATGGATCGTATGTAAAGTTTATTGTAAAATGGTAACCTACCATTCTTATGTATGAAACGTTTTTAAGAATAATAATTAGTGCACTTTTATTTTAGTAATATTATAATTGAATGATTGATTGAGAAACATATTTATTATCCTTAATGGTAAAATTATTAAACACATATTTAGCATACGAATTTGAGAATATGATTCCTTTAATCGTGTTATTGACAACTAATTTTAGGAAAGTCGTAATATCAAAATGAAACCTGGTCAACAGCATTAAAACTAAATTCGTAATATTAGTATTAGTAAAATAAATAATCTATAATTAAGTTTAAAAAATATTAATAAATAACTTAATATAAATAATAAACCAATCATTCAAATCAATGACATTAAAAACATCCGCGTTTCAAATTGTCTTACCAATTATCTACAAATTATTATTTACATCTTAAAATTAGCACACTTAAAATTAGCATAGTTATTGAAATGATTTTGATGATTATTGTTTAATGACAATTAATTAAAGGAAAGTCATAATATAAAAATTAAATTCGGTCAACAATATTAAACGGAAATTCTATATTTTGAGAAACATATTTATAAATAATAAGAATAATAAAAATTAATGAATCCTATGTAAAGTTTATTGTAAAATGGTAACCTACCATTCTTGTGTATGAAACGTTTTTAAGAATAACAATTAGTGCACTTTTATTTTAGTAATATTATAATTGAATGATTGATTGAGTTTATTATTATTGTTAAGAAACATATTTATTATTCTTAATGGTAAAATTATTAAACGTACATTTAGCATATTTATTACTAGCTGATTACCCCGGGAGGGTCCCGGGGTTGAAAAATCTAATTTTACGTGATAACCTATTGCAAATGGATCAAGTTAACTAACCACAAAATCTCTCAATCATTGCATGTTCATAGTATTCTAATCAGTAATAACTCATATTCCCTAATCTAAAACCTAATCAGTAATCATTTAAAGAATCACTTATGTAAGCTACAACTATTCAAAAACTCATCACATCTCTCTAATTTATCACATTCTAATGGCTCTTATAATATCTAACCTAATCAACTAAACAAACACTTAAGCTGGAAGTTGTAACCATTGCATCTCATTATGCCACGTGGCATAATCAAGAGATGGTTGAGACCACCATTAAACGTCACGCCAGAAACTATCAATTCTTCCCGGGAGCGTCCCGGGGTTGAAAAATATAATCATTCTAATAATACTAATACTAATAGTAATAGTTATTACTCTTGTATTAAATAAATAAAAAAATAACATTGCTATAAGCTGACATCATGTGTTGCAGTGTTGTGCGATTCTTTCTCCTAGCTTTTCTTGATGAAGTATACCTAGTAAAATTCCAATGATAACATGGCGATTGGGCTGATTTTCAACATCGTAGATAAGAACCTGGTTTAAAAGAAAAAACATGATTAATGAATAACATGAACACTTTGTGTGTTTTTTTTCTGTATGAACGAAACCCCACAAAAAATAGTCGATTTTTTCTCCGTTTTTTATATAGCATTATGGTACTCGTTGGAAAGATAATAAAACGCTCGTTAATTTGGTGTAATTTTTTTCTTTAAAAAATCCCGTATATAAAAGATATAAACGTTTAAAAATTATTGGAGGAAATATGAGAGAGAAAATTTTAAATTTATTTTTAAATTTTTTTTCCTAAAATAACTCAATTTAATTAAAAAAGAAAATAATTCAAAAACACTAAATTTTTTCAATTATAATGCCACGTGGCAGTTTCATGGAGAGGTTAAAGGCACCATTGCACGCCACGTCAGCAATGTTCAATTCTTTTATATATATTAATAGATAATAGATTCATATACCTATTTATTTTTAAAAATGATTCTTTTTTTAATGTTGTTTTTACGTGTCTATCAAACGTTTTTAAGAATAATAATTAGTGCACTTTTATTATTATTGTTAAGAAACATATTTATTATTCTTAATGGTAAAATTATTAAACGTATATTTAACATACGAATTTGAGAATATGATTCCTTTAATCGCGTAATTGACAACTGATTTTAGAAAAGTCGTAATATCAAAATGAAACTCGGTCAACAATATTAAAACTAAATTCGTAATATTAGTATTAGTAATATAAATAATCGATAATTAAGTTTAAAAATATTAATAAATAATTACAAAATCATAATCAATCATTCAAATCAATGACATTAAAAACATCTGCGTTTCAAATTGCCTTACCAATTATCTACAAATTATTATTTACATTTTAAAATTAGTATACCTAAAATTAGCACACTTATTGAAATGATTTTGATGATTATTGTTTAATGAAAATTGATTAAAGAAAAGTCATAATATAAAAATTAAATTCGGTCACAATATTAAACGGAAATTCTATATTTTGAGAAACATATTTATTAATAATAACAATAATAAAAGTTAATGGATCCTATGTAAAGTTTATTGTAAAATGGTAACCTACCATTCTTATGTATGAAACGTTTTTAAGAAAATAATAATTAGTGCACTTTTATTTTAGTAATATTATAATCGAATGATTGATTGAGTTTATTATTATTGTTAAGAAACATATTTATTATTCTTAATGGTAAAATTATTAAATGTATATTTAGCATATTTGTTATTCATATACCAATTTATTTTTAAAAATGATTCTTTTTTTTAATGTTGTTTTTACGTGTCTTTACACACTGTATGTAAAGAATGATTCCTTTTTAATGTTTTTATGCGTGTATGTAAAGAATGATTCTTTTTAATGTTTTTTTCGTGTCTTTTTTAATGTTTGTTATTTTTATGTTCATATGCCTATTTATTTTTAAAAAAATGATTCTTTTTACGTGTTTTTTTAATGTTGTTTTTTACGTGTTTTTACTAAAATATATAGTAATCTCTTTTATGTTTCCTATTTGCCGATTAGTCTGTATGTAGATGACGACCATAATTGAAATGTGTCAATTAAAAAAGATTGGTCCTAACTATTGTTTTTAAATTAAATATAATTTAAATCTATTTAATAGTTTTCTAAAATATATAGTAATCTCTTTTTAATTTTTTGTACTTCTTTCAAAATAATTCGTAAATGATTTCAATAATATACGTCTTTCAATTAAATGTCGTTGAAAAAATTTGCGTTATCTTTTTTAATTTTTTGTAATTTGATGGAGGTATATTAAAAATATTTGAAAATCACGATCTAAATAAATAATTAATATGATTTAAATAATAATAATATTACTATTTTCATTTAAATATATTTAAATAAATTTAAAAATCGTATCTATTTTAGGTAATTGTTAACAAAAGTTAAATTTCATTTATTAATAATTTAAATATTGTGTATATATTAGGAAATTGTTTATCTAATTTCAATTAAATTTAAATTTATATAGTATTTTCAAAAATTGAAATTCGTTAAAATTTTTAAATTTTCGTTTGAAAAATATTTAAGAAAGTTTCGAAAAAATAAAAAACGATTCTAACATGTTTTGTCTGTGATATTGTATATTATCTTTAAAAAATAGTCTGCGTCTACAACATTTTAATAGAACAGTCTACGTCATCTACATACAGACTAATTGTCATATTTGTCACATAAAAATCATCTACACAATGATTCGGAAATAATTCAGAAATGATAATAATAATTTGTAAATGATTATCTATCTATATAATCGTTCGAAAATGATTATATAATTTAAAGTTATTTAACAGTTTTCAAAAATATATAGTATTATTAAAAATATTTGAACATCACGATTTAAATGAATAATTAATACTACCATATAAATTTCGATATTTTTACAATATTTATCTCCGCCAAATCATCTACACAATAATTCGGAAATAATAAGGAAATGATAATAATATGATATTTAATTTAGTAATAAATATAATTTAAAACTATTTAACAGTTTCCTAAAATATATAATATATTCAAAATAATTCGAAAATCATTATTTAGAGCAATTTAATACGACCATATAAATTTCGATATTTATATGATTTATTTTTCTCGGAATATATCATCTACACAATAATACGGAAATAATTCGGAAATGATAATAATACGATATTTAATTTAGTGATAAATATAATTTAAATCTATTTAACGGTTTCCTAAAATATATAGTAATCTCTTTTATGTTTCCTATTTGCCAATTATTCTGTATGTAGATGACGACCATAATTGGAATCTGTCAATTAAAAATATTGGTCCTAACTATTGTTTTTAAATTAAATATAATTTAGATCTATTTAACAGTTTCCTAAAATATATAGTAATCTCTTTTTCATTTTTTGTACGTCTTTCAAAATAATTCGTAAATGATTTCAATAATATACGTCTTTTATTTAAATGTCGTTAAAAAGATTTTCCTTATCTTTTTTTAATTTTTTGTAACTTTGGTGGAGGTATATTAAAAATATTTGAACATCACGATTTAAATGAATAATTAATACGACCATATAAATTTTGATATTCTTGCCATACTTTGAAAAATAAAAGATAACACAAATGTTACTAAAAAACATTGATCAGAAAACGGTTTGTGTAACAAGACAAGATTACAAGTTGTTAAAAAAGGGAAACATGTAATAAATCCATTAGAATAAATACAATATTATTCATTTTATTGAATTCTTTATTTATATTTTTTGTCAAATTAAACTTTACTTAGTCGATATATCCATCATTTCGTTACATTAAACTGTTAGATGGCATTTTGTATTTAATATCAAAATTCATACATATTGCATTATCAAACATATAGTAAACAAAACAACTTGTATAATACAATTCTTATTTTTCTTCTTTTTTCATGTTACTTTCGGGTGAACCGTGGGTCCCTACGGGACTCAAACCTAGTAGGCTATGAAGCAAATCAAAATAGTATGATTAGTTAAATACGTGGATAAACGCTCCCAAAATGCTTTGTTTTGATGTGAATCTTAAAAAAGACAACATTGTCAATATTTAATGGGCAATTTGGTAATTTGGGATTGAGTTTCAAAGCTCTTTATTGACTTCTACAAGAAGCCAATAGGTCAGTATGCTGTTTGTGTAAACAAAAACACTTTTGGTTTTGGGTTTTCAATAAGGGTGGAAAAGTTGTTGTCAAGAAGTTAGAAATCTTAGCTTTTGACTTTTGGAACAAAATTACAAATCTACCACCCATACCACCAATTTTCACAATAAGTTAAGTGAAACATAAAAAAAATTCATTGACTTTTTAACGTTTTACATCACAAAAGGTAATCCAAACACTTTTTCAAAAAGTCATAAGCTAATAAGCAATCCCAAAACCCCTCTAGATTGGGATAAAGTTGTAATAGACTCGGTGAAACACCTAATTAGATTCGGTAAAATGAGAAAACTTATTCAGTTCTAACAAGTGACCAGGAGCGGACCCACATAGAATGGGTCGGGGTCCGGGACACCAATGTTTTAATTTTTTTTTAGTAGAAACGACGTATTAATTTTTGTATGGACCCCATAAATATTATAAGATGGACACCATTATATTAAGATAAAAGATGGTGTAGTGGTAATTCTTCCACTATTGTTAGGGCTGCAAACGAACTGAACTTTCAGCGAACAGTTCATGAATTGTTCGGCAGGAAGTTCGTTTGTGTTCGTTCGTGAACGTTCGGTAACGTGTTCGTTTGTGTTCAATAGGTTATTAAGGTTTTTAATTTTCATACTTTATTTATATTCCTTTATTTTTATTTATTTTACCCAATAAATAATATATATGAGGTAAATATATGACAATATGAGATCAATAAACATTCTTTTTGTATCCAATATATGTTTCCACATTCCAGCGTTGATGCCCTCCACCTCCAATGCCCTTCTCCAATACTAAGTATGTTTGGATAATTAGGTTATATTTTGGGTGAATCTAGCTAATGTCTTAATGCATGTGAATTCGATGTTATTCAAAAGTATATATATGTTCGTTTGTGTTTGTTTCCGTTCATGAACACTTGTTTGTGTTCGTGTGCATTCATGAACAAAATTAACAAACGAACACGAACATGAGTGTTTTCTTAACAAACGAACACGGACAAAAAATCTTGTTCGGTAAGTGTTCATGAACACATAATTTTCTTAACAAACAAACACGAACAAGGCATTGTTCGTGTTCGTTCGGTTCGTTTGCAGCCCTAACTATTGTAGTCAAAAGGTAAGAGGTTCAAGTCATCTAATGCTCCGAATTTCTGATTTTTTTTTAAACTCCCATCAATGAATTTGACTACACTTCAGATTATAACATCAACAGCAGCAGCAGCAGCCTCCATCCTCTTTTTATTTTTTATTTTTTTTTAACAGCGCCTCTTATCTCTCTCACTCAAAGTCCCATCCACCGTCAGTCCACAACTTTGCGATGTAAGATGATTAGTTGTTGATCTTTGATTTGATGCCATTAACAAAGATAATTCAAATGCTTATATCATCATCATTTGTTGTTTTCATTGGCTCAACACATTCTGCCCTGTAACGATCCTATGCGACCGCCTTTACCTGGATCCTCCGATTTTCTGTAAATTATTTTCATTTCCTTGTTTTTGTTATTCAGTCCAATGAAGCGATTTCTGTCTTTTGTTTGGAATGTTATTACAGTCAATATGTAACTTCGGTAATTCAGTTTGTGAACCTACAATGAAAGGTTTTAATGGATGTTTGTTAATATAATTATTAATTGTATGAATGAAGTTCCTTTTCTTCTTAAGGGTCACTTACATTACTCTTTTAGCATCATCATTTGTTGTTTTCATTGGCTAGACATATTCTGCCCCCTACTGAATAATTCTCCATCCATAGTAGTTGAAGGCGATAGGCGCACCCTGGCTGCAAGAACTGACCTAGATTAGATAGGCAAAGTGCACAGTATTCCAGACCGGTTTTACCTGTTTCAGACTTGTTTCTACTGTTTTTTTTTCAGAATTTTGGCTGGAGTTTGCGTCTGTGCCTCGGGTGCCTATGCGAGTGCCTTGTGCACCTTTGACTACTATGCCTGGTTCCGCCAATGCATAAGAACGAGTAACTTTCAAGTAGAAAACTGGTCGGTCTTATTACTAGTTCATTCCCATTATTTTTACTTCCTTGTTTTTGTTATTGAGTTCAATGAAGCAGTCATTTCTTTTATGGAAAGATCAAAATCCACAAGAAATTTGATATTCGAAAGTAACTGGCTTGAATTCGCTTTCTATCTCTTGTTTCGAATGTTAGTATTTAACGTAAATCTGTCGGTTAGCAGCTAATTTAGTTTTTGAACCAACAATGAATTTGCTTCAGTGTTACCAGTTAGAGGATTTATCATGTAGTACAATTTAATTGCTAATTGTTATCATGGTTTTAAAAAACGGTTGAGGCACGCCTCAAGGTGATTCGGGTCAAAAACGAGTCTAAGGCGTCGCCTCAGGGGTTCTTTGTTTTAGGTGCGCCTCACAGGCCTGAGGCGGTAAGAAAAGGTGCGCCTCAGGGTTTTGAGGTATGGTTTTGAAGTTTTAGACTTTTTGTGCCATTTCATGTCTTCTTTTATGTGTGTTTTTGATGAATTTGATGATGAAATTAGTTAGTGTTTTATTTTTTATAAGATATATAATTTTTTAATTTATTTTTTAATTCCGCCTCGGGCTTACGCCTCGGTTCGCCTCAAGGCTCGTTTCCGTACTTTTAAACCTTGATTGTTATTGTATATATTTATTCTTGGCAGCTTAGAGTAATGGAGGTTTTGACTTTTCGCTCCCTTATCATCTTCTCTGCCTTTCTACGTGTCTTGTTAATTGTCTATGGAGAATGGCAAGATACTCATATGGAGGTTAGGTACACAGATGTTGATTATCTTGTTTTCTCTGATGCTGCTGCTTTAGTTGTTGCTGGAAAATCCCCTTACAAAAGATCCACATACCGTTACTCTCCTTTGATCGCTTTTATTCTCACACCAAACTCGTTTATTCATCGATCATGGGGAAAGTTTCTCTTTTCTGCTTCAGGTAAATGGTTTAGTTTAAAAAGGATGCATAATGTGAATGAATTGAAGTGGGCAAACGTTGCTTGAAGTTTAAGTACTAAGTGCTTAAAGTATCCTAAATTGTTTTATTCTGTCTCAAGCTAAATATTATCTTCAACATGCAGATTTACTCGTGGGATACTTTATCCGCACAATTCTGAAGCTTCGTGGCGTGCCTGAGAATCTAAGCATATACTCTGTAGTTGTATGGCTTTTTAATCCGTTTACCTTCACCATTGGAACTCGAGGCAACTGTGAGCCCATTATTTGTGCCATCATTCTGTGGATTATTATTTGTCTCATTAGAGGTACAATCTTTAATTCTCATAAAAAATATTTTTGTAATAATCTTTGTTCTCGGTTACCTATTTGCCCATTAGTAATCATTTTGTACTATGATTTTGGTCCAAAAGTTTGCTTTATGTCATTCATGGTAAGGGTAAATTTAAGATATTTGATCATTAGTGAAATATTGAGTCTTTTCAGGACATGGTTTGAATGATATAAGCACGAGTGCTAATAAATCCACTCCGTATTGAGAGAAAATCAAATAAACATAATTACTACATTTTAGTATGGCCTGAGGTCAGCCCAAAGTAAAACTCTTGCATCATTTGATGATTTTATTTCTTCTTATGATCTCGTTTTTGCAATTATACTTTTGTTTGATGGGCTATTTGGTAATTACAATTGTCTTTAACCAGTTAAATTGTACTTTCAGTGTCACAAAATAGCAAAATACTTTAATGTTCCGTGCTACATATTTTTACGCATGTATGTGATATAATAATAAAGCCTTGGAAATAAGTTCATCCAATGCATGTTTATAGCTAATTTGTTACTGAGGAAAGATGGTAAACACTAAGTAGTCCGTAACCGTTACGTGGAAATGGGCCGCTTTGGGTTAAATTAGTAAAGCTACAAATAAAAGAAAAGGAAACAGGTCTCACCGTCTAAAAGTTGTGTGTAGTGTACCAGACTTTTTACAACCTTCTAATTGCTTAATCAAAAAATGGATTATTATTTAAGTGATAAACTTTGTAATCGTATATAATACTTAAGCTTTTTGTGAAATTGAAAGGAAGAAAAGAAAAAAAAAGTGTTTGCGGGTCAACCAACTGCCACAACCCATTCCTGTTGCCACTTATACTCAGTTACTAACTGTTAGTTTAGAGTTAGTCTATGCAAGATTTTGAGTGACTGCTCATAGAAGCTCTAATTCTTAATTTGGATTCTGTAATCATATTCAGTATGTTTTGGTTTGTAGGTAATCTCTTTCAAGGGGCCGTTTGGTACGGGCTTGTTGTTCATATGAGAATCTACCCTATAATTTATGCCCTTCCTATCGTCCTAAGTCTTGATCCAAACCACTTCCAACCCGGTAAAAAGCCCTCCATCGTAGATTGGAATTCAAGACAACGTAAATCAAATGAAACTTCAGGCCGCGCCCACTTTTTTGATCTAAAACGATTATGGGTTTTCTTTCAAAGCATCTTTACAAGGTCAAGAATCTTGTTTGGACTAATATCAGGAACCATGTTCTTCTTTTTCAACGGAATATTCTTCTATCTATATGCATGGGAGTTCTTGCACGAGGCTTTGTTATACCACTTAACTCGAACAGATCCCAGACATAACTTTTCCATCTACTTTTATCACATTTATCTCAATTATGAACGGGAATTTGCAGTATTGGAAAAACTCATCTCATTTCTACCTCAGTTAATAGTTCAGATTGTTCTAGTATTCCGTTTTGCACAAGATTTTCCTTTTTGTTTCTTTGTTCAGACGGTGGCATTTGTTGCATTTAACAAGGTTCGTTGTACCATCTTTCCTTTTGCAAATATTATACTTAAAGAGGCTAGGTTTTAAGTGCTCCTAGAGTCCTAGGCGCGTGGGGCAGTCAGGTGACCAATGTAGCGCTTTTGACTGCTTGAGGTGACATTCATACACGAGATGCGCATGAGGCACAAATCAAAATTGTGTGAGACATGCGCCTCTTGTACATGGCAGATTTTTTTGCACTGAGAGGTTGTACATATAGCTTTTAAGGCTGTACGTAGAGCTTATATATATATATTAAATTGTAAAGAGGTTATACATATCTAAATTTTGGGTATGTGATGATAGAAAGTAGAAACCTATGAGAAATATATAAAGTATTATATAAATGCCTTTTGCTTCGCTTACTTGATGTCATGATTTGTGTGCCTTTGCTTGTCGCCTCGCGCCTCAGCTCTCTAGGGACCCTATTGCCCATAGTTGTTAATAGCGAATAGCGGACTATAGCGGCAACCTACCGATACGCTACATAGCAATAGCGATGAAATAGCGGGCACTATTTTATGTTTTAGCAATACACTAGCAGAACTTTTTAGAGATGTTTTATGTACATTTTACCAAAAAAATAAAAAAAAAGTACTAAAAATAGAAAAATCTTGCTATTCCTCGCTATCAACCATATAGCAACACATGAGCGCTACGCTATTCGCTATAGCGGGCGCTATGGTCTCTATTAACAACCATGCCATTGCCTCACACATTTTAAACCAAAGTTAAGGGGTGTGTTTGGACTTGCTTTTTGAAACTTATTATTGCAACTAAACACCCCTAAACCCTGTAAATATATTCTTGTTTTGACATAAAGATATGCCACATTTTACAGGTGATAACAGCTCAGTACTTTGTATGGTTTTTCTGTCTTTTGCCACTAATACTACCATGGAGCAAAATGAAGCTAAAATGGGAAGGTATTTTCTGCATTTTGGTGTGGATTGGAGCTCAAACTCATTGGCTGTTTTGGGGTTATATGCTTGAATTCAAGGGCAAACAAGTGTTCGTACATCTTTGGGCTGCAAGTTTATTGTTCTTTGCTGCCAATATATACGTGATGATCGCCATCATCCTTAGACACACGTATTCTCCGGTTTTTAAACGTCTAGTCACTTCACGTGCAAAGAAAACCAAGTGAGTACAATCTGAAGATGACTGCGCTTATGCACTTTGACCCAATCGGCCCATGGTTTGACATTTTTGGGTCAAATGCTTGTTGTGCTACAAGTGACTCAACATCTCAGATGAAATTTTGGAGGTTTAATCCTTTCGTCAAGCCGATTTCATTAATTTTACCTGTACAATGGACCCCAATTCATTTATTAGTTGCTATTTTCTGATCAAATATTATTTATTAATCATTTTGTAACCTTGCGAGAACTTTGGGGCTTGGATTTCATCAAACAACACTGCAGACTGTAAACCATGATGACCCAAGCTTCACAGTCAGATCTACCTCGTTGAAGGATATTGCGAGACCCCAAAGCAGTTTGGCATGCAGGTTTCGTTTTGAGCTCATGTTCTAAATGCACAACTCAGAATGAACCAACGTGCTGGATTGCCACTTGATTTTTTTTTATTTAACTGTTAAAGATTGTTTCTTTTTGTATGCAACTTCACAAATCTTGACAGTGTTTGATTACCTTTTGTTTTGATTACCTTTTGTTTTGATTTGACTTCACAAATCTTGACAGGCAATCAAACAAATAATGCAAATAAGAATATTAAACTGAGAACAAACACTATATCTGGTCTAGATGTCTAGAACCCTCTATTTTAATAGCCTGTAAAAAAGAAAAAAATAATAATAATCTTGATATTGTTTAATCGGAAATCTATATAAACTTTTATCCAAAATTTTCTTCTTATGGTTATCTTTGTAATCTAACCTTCTAAAGTTTTGTTGTCTAAGCGATGACCCTTGTTAGCGCTTAAATATTGTTATTTATGTGGGCTTTATTTTTGTTGAAATATTTCACGCCAAAACAGATTTAGAGCAAAAACGCCCCTGAGGGCGGTGTGGGGCGCGAACGAGGGCATTTAATGCCCTTTCACTTCTCCACTACGGGTGGTCTTATGTTGCAAAGAGCTATCTATTTTATATGCCGACTACTAAAGTTTACTTGGTGAGAAAAGATATACGTTGAATATGCACATTCAACTTACAAGTCTTCATACTTTTTTGGTGAAGGTTGTACACTTAATACTATATGTAATTGTAATAGTATTGTAAAGCTAATGAATCGCATGAATATGTAAAAGGTAGTTTATATGTTTTATTATGTAAATCAAGTAAACATAAAATGAGTTGTGAACATTTAGAAGTTCCAATAGCTCCAGGTCATATGTCTTGAATTGATACTCTAAAGAACATCTTTTGACTTGGTGAAACACAACACCGACTGGACTCTAAACTATGTGTTCATGTAACACTCATATTTTTTAAACTATTTTACATAAATTTTTCAGTTTTGTAACGTTTCACAAAAAGCGGTTTAAAGTTCTTCAAGTCTAGCAGAAGCATTTTTGAAGTTCAAATTTGCGGTCCAAAAGTTTAGCTTACAGAAGTTGGGCACAAGTTAATATCATCATGATTTAATAAAAAGTAAACCCAATTAGTTTATAACATCTGATTGGGTTTAACCAAAACTCTGATTTGATCTGGAATCCAAAGAGTTGTTAAATCCCTTTTCTTCAACTGAGGCAATTTACCTGAAAATCATCATCATACTCAGTTAATCCCACCTATAGCAAAGCTAAGGTAGGGTCTGAGGAGGGTAAGATGTAGACAGCCTTACCTCTACCCCTAAGAATAGAGAGGCTGCTTCCAGTGAGACCCCAGCTCGATGTGGTTTGGTATCAAGCCTTGGACATAAGGCAATTTACATAAAAATCATTATATTTAATACCATTAGTGCTAATAAACTTATGTCACCCATTTGTGTTCCAAACTCTATGAACATATTAGCTTAGAAACACCCTCATCTTGGACGCCTTCGAGTATCGGCCAATACATTGCAATTAACTAACATAAGTGTATATTAGCCAAATGTTCTTCAAACAACTACACCAAATGTCGCCGCTGGTTAAACTATTTTTGTTTTCTTATTTTCTAGAATAATTGAACGATAAAATGGTGCCGTTTGCTAGACGCTCACGGGTTATACACCATTTTCATTTTTACATGCAAAAAGATACACCACTTTCACACCAAATTTTTATTTACATGATGTATTTTTTTTTTTTTTTTCACCAAGTAACACATAGTATTCATCCTCCTACAATATTACATACCATGGTTATTTATTTAGCATATCTTACTAAAAGCCTAAATACTATATACCAATACTCCCTCGCAGTTGGAGCGGTAGAGAATTGGATGCTCATACTCGAATAAAATTTGAAACAAGCTAGTTTCAAGAATTAGATATATAGATGAGCTACATTCGGTGATGATAACACGTCGATTTTTAAAATATAATCTATAGTTTCCAGAATCGACCTAAACTTGTTTGTACCAATTTATAGTCCTTGTTGATGTTGATGCATTCTTTCTAATTATGCAATTTTTATTTATTGTCGTTGCTTCCTTCATGTGTAACTTGAATGTCCTTTTTATTTATTTTATCTTGTTTGTTGTAAAATCGATTATCTTGATATTGTAAATCTGAAATGTATACAATTTTTTATCCCAAATTTCCTTCTTAAGGTTATCTTTATAATCCTTTTTTTATCCAAAATTTCCTTTTAAAACAATTTGAACTTTGTTCCGGTCAAAACATGTTTTAACTCAAATGAACTCGGGTCAAAATAATTTTTTTTAGAAAAAATAGAGGGGGTGGTGACGATGTGGTTCGATCGGCTGTGATGGTACTTGGTAGTGGTAACAACAGTGACAGAGGAGGTGGTGGTGTTAGTGCTCGTGGAAGCGACGCGTAGGTAGTGGCAACAAATAAAGTAATTTGTGGATGGTGTTTGGCCAATTTGGACATATTTTAAATTTGAACTACAAAATTATGCGTTTTACATGTCCTTAAAATTTAATTAAGCTTAAATTAACTTGTTTTATAATTTGAGGGCCCCAATAAATTCAAACGCAATTTTTTTACCAAATCGACCCGGAATGTGTATTGAACCCATGCTTTGAAGAATATGTAATGAGTGGGATACCTAGTAAAAAAAAGTGATAAAAATTTGGTTTCAGTTTCATTCACTGTCTCAACGATCACTTTTGCCACTATTGTTTTGGTCATTGTAGTTTTCACTATCACCTTCACCACCCTTACCATAGTTCCTGCCACTCCTACCATTGCCACAACCACCATCACCATTGTTCCCACCTCCGCGAGCTGCCACACCATCGTGATAATGATATGGGTAGCTATATGTATGTTCAAGAAGAGATATGACTGAATTATTTGTGGTTTGGTGGCATGTATGTTGGTTGTCATGTGTATGATATGGGTATAGTTAAGATAACTTTATTGACCAATACATAAACCACATCTTATAATTAGAGATAAGACCCCCGTAGTGGGGCGTGGTTTTTCAAAATTTTTCAAAAATAGCGTCCCCCACATCGCTACAGGGGACGCCCTTTACCAAAATTAATGTGGGGCTTTATATTTATAACGCCGATTGATTATTTAACCACCCAATCAAACCTTGCCATGTGGCAAGGTCAAAGATTCAAAGTTTTTTTTTTATTTTTAATAATAATAATAAACATAATAATAATAATTTAAACATAAAATTTATTAGATTAAATAAAATAATAATAAAAAAAATAATTAATATTAAAAAATAATATTTATTAAAAAAATAATAAAAAAATTATATTGAAACATTTGAATTTTAAACGGTTACTGTTTCAAACCGTTTGAAATTCAAAATTCCCCCCCTGAAACGTCTAAATTTCAAATTTTGAATTTCAAACGTTTTCCCCCCAAACGGTCATATTTCTAACCCTATAAATACAACACCAAAACTGATTTTTCAGTCACACCTCCAATTCCTCACCCTCAAAACAATGGATAATATGGCCGGTTTTCAACCAGGAGCTGCCGGACCGTCTAATGTCCGGCAGTACTCTCGCCGGGTCCGGGGACGGGGCCGCCCCCGGAGACTACCATTCACCTCCTCTCCTCCTCCTACTGTTGCACAACCTCCTCCTCCTCCTCCTCCTCCACAACATTGGTTATATCCCCCTCCTCCTGCTGCTGCTACACAACCAACCTTTCCTCCTCCTGAAGCTGATGATGACTGGACGGATGAGGAAATGGTCTGGGCCATGGATTATGTCATGGATGTTAACGAAATGGACCGACTAATGTTGTCGGCCCCCCCCCCCGGACTGCTGCTACTGCTATCCCCACCCCCACCCCCACCCCCGGACTGCTGCTACTGCTATGAATCAATAAATTTCATATCTGCTGACGATCTCCAGCCCAGCTGGTTTGAGGTGGGAGTGTTTACCTCTTCAGAGGGTTCCCCCACCCAGGGTTGATCACATGTTCGATTATCGTCCATCGAAAAATTATACCCATTAAGGTTGAAAGGGCCTGGCGTGTGGGAGGACTCGAACTTGTGACCCGGAGGTTGTTAGGACTAGAATTTCACCATTAAACTACGCCTTAAAAAAATAAATTTCATATCTGATTATCCTATCAAGCTTTTCCAAAATACCACCTACGTTACCAGGTTTTAGATTTCATGTAAAATGAAAACCACTAGACAAAGAAATATCTATAATATTAATCTCTGCGACACACACCTTGAACTCCATAGCAACGTTATTTCCCACAATAACGACACTTTTCTCACTAGGCTTTAAAAAAACATTAAAACCCCCAAAGGTCTAGGGATTGTTTTGCACACTAGAACAATGATACACCAAAATATCCAGCATCCACAACCAAATGGTCCTAAGTAGTTAATTATTTTGTTCCACTTACACTTATCAGCATTAGATACCCACATTAATCTTATTACACATAAATTGAAACTTCTTAGGCTTAACACCAGTTTTGACCAACACACACAAACTCACTTTGTGTTCTGTTATTACCCTCCTCATTTGATTCTATTGTTCCTCCATAATCAACCCCCTCACATTCTAATCTATAAACTTGTAATTTTATATTGAGTTGTTTGAATCAAGTATGATACTTGAGTTAATAGTATCTTATCATGTTTGACAATTTAACATAACTAGACATGTTTTGTTTGTGCTACATTGATTTTTCTAATGAGATTAATGTTTTTATAACCACAAGAGTTAAATATAACACTGAATAGAAGTGAAAAAGGTAATCCTAAGTTGGTGTAGTACTTAAATACAAAATATGTTATGACAACATCATGAGCCATCTCGACATTTTAATCCACCAAAAAGAAACAGAGTACAACCACAGTTTCATCCAGGCACATTAAGCGAGTAGCTACATAGGCCAACCCAAAAGAACATACAATTAAAAGCAAATATTACATTGAATCAAACTACATATAATAACCTGATTATAGCCAAGCCGAAGCCACACCCAAACCCAATACTTTCTGTCAGCCATTGTCGAATAAAGAGAATTCCCACCATGCATCCTTATCCAACCCATCAAATCTGCCCCTTTTAACCAACCATCAGTACGATTCGAGTTTGATGTCTTCAAGTAGAATGGTGTGGCCATGTTAACATCTCTAAATACCTTTTCATTCCTTCTAATCCATAGTTTCCAAACTGTTAAACAGACAACATCATATAATATCTTCATTTTCTTTCCGTGTCCACCTGAACCATTGAATAATTCAAAAACCTTATCAATCGATTCATCTGTTTTTAACTCTTGTACCTTCAGCCAATCGCCCACATTCCACCAAATTGCCCTCGCCCATACACAACTTGTGAAAATATGATTTGTCGTTTCCAACTTGATACCACATCGTTTACAAAAACCATCCCCCACATGTACACCTCTGAACGATAGCACCTCTGCAGTTGGTATTCTATTTTTTAGCACTCTCCAAACAAAGCTCATCACTTTCGGCGGCACTAGTTTACTCCATTTGAACTTCGATACCTGCTGAGAGCCCCACGCGGCCTGGATCAACTACTCCTTGACCCGTTTAACTGAAAATTCCTTTGCAGCCCCTGAAACTTCCCACTTCCAGCAGTCCGGTGCAGCATTAAACTTCTGTTTGCTGAGAATCGACCACAACCGATTCATCTCCTCCCATTCCCCAGCAGAAGAAGGCCACCTAGTCAATGGGATGTACTGCATCAATAGTCTCCTATTCAGCAGACAAACCTTGGCACTACACAAGCTGCCCATATTGTCCGAGAAAGACCTCAAAGACACCAACTGGATGGTCATGCGGAACTCATGAAAACCTAAAAGAACCAAAATTTAAATATATCGCTTTCACAAAAATAGCAGACAACACAGACACAACATCGGCTACAATATTCGACGAAGCATTAACCACCATCGTTGAAATGTCATGCAGAGACGTGGTCATCAAAGAAGGTTTCACAGACCGGTTTCAAATACCAAAACCCCTGTTCGAAGCAATGGGAAAAGATCATACAATGCATGTTCAATACACCAGAACCACAGGTCCAGCAGGCAGCCTTTTGGCAGTGAACAAAGCTGCAAAAAAACAACCACCAAACACTCCACCGGACAGCATCCGCACACTAGATCCCACCAACAAAAATTCTGACACAAAAACTCTTTCAACAACAAAAAGGCAACTAACATTTGAGGAACCAGGTAATGCATATCATTTGCCATTAAACCAACAATGTTGCTTACTAATTCACAACTTCTACTTGCAGGAGCGATTAGCGAAACCAAGCGCACTAGGTTCCCAGAATGAAAGGCCAGAGCAATCCTATTAAGCGCCATCTTTTGACCAACCACAGCTGAATGAAAGGCCAGAGCAATTCTATTAAGCGCCATCTTTTGACCAACCACAGCTGAAAGAAAGCAACATCACTTTTGCACTTCAAATGCTATAACCTAGGCTGATAACTAGACAAGTTTTTATTCAAGCCACCTTTTGCCATATCAACAGTCACAGCCGCAACAATACTTGGCAGCCAATGACACTTTTGTACTCCATATGATAGCATTTGTAGCTTAAACACAACACAACAGCAAACTATTTGCTACTGTGTTAATGATGTTGACAATGAAAACTAAGTACCATGCTTTGGAATGTCATTTGAATTACATATTACTAACTCAAAATCTATGCAAAAGAAAGTCATGTAGCCGCAACGCGCGACGGAGAAACTCCTAGTTGTGATGAAGGGGGTCGTTTACTGTTAATGGTAGATGAGGTGAGATCATGTGAGCCATTTTTTATTTTATTTGTAGTTGAGCTACCTATATGCTTTAAATATTAAAAACTGAAATAAGGAAAGATCATTCACAACACGTCCTCAAAAATTATGTAAGAGAAAACCCCATATTTTAGGGTTATGAGTGATTGTGAGTGGAGGATATGAGGAATCTACTGTTCATCAGTATATTTTGGAGAGCACTGTTCCCCTGCATTTATTTTTTAATATATTTTGAAAGCGGTTGATAGGGAAAGAGAGAGAAAATGTAATGATAAAGGTATATAAAGTATTATTTAATTGAAAAAGACAAAGAAAATATGATGATTTTTAGTGTAACTAGTAGTGTGCCCGCGCGATACGGCCGGGAACACAACTACTTTTAGGGGTATACATGATTCTGTTCAATTCAGTTATTAGCATAAACCAAAACCAAAGTCAACGGTTAAATAATCTTATTAATCAATTAGTTAATTGGTTCAGTTTATTTGATTAGATTGTCATTTCAGTCCGGTTAAGTTAATTTTGTTAATAACCAAAACTAAAACTTTGGCCAAAGTATAATTCTACTAAAGCATGGGCTTAGTGCCCCATGTTTTTGGGGCCCCTTTCTGTGATGTTATTTTATATTTGTATCGAACTTGTTTATGTAGTATTGGATCGTAGCTCGTTCCAAAAAGAGGCAATACGGTTAGGTTAAAAAAGAAAGCGGGAAAGTGAGGAATGGAAATCGAATCGAATCGTGTAGAAACAGTGAAAGGTCGTACACCTAAATCGTAAAATCACGATCTTCAAAGTCCAACTATCTTCTGTTGCATTCTTGCTCTGATTCTTTTTACAATTAAAATCAAAATCAAAATCTAAGGTGTTGTAGTTAGCGACTTAGTTCATTCAAAATCGTCAATCAAAATTGTTAATTTGCTACGCATCCCTTAAAGGTAAATTGATAATCTATTAACTTTTACTACTCAACTGTTGATTTTTGCAGCTTACGAATGATACAGATAAAATATGTTATAATGTGGATGTTAATTCGATTATGTTTTAAATAAAATGCTAAGTCTTTACTGATATTTAAATGTGATTAAAATAAAGATCGAAAATAAAAAGTATGATTAAAATTTCGTTATGTTCATGTTATTATAATCATAGCTAATACTTAAATTTCAATATTCATATTATGTTTTAAATTTAGGATGTTTATGATGTCATATACTCTTGGTTTTGTTTATATCATCTGTTTTTAGTGTTTAATAAAATAACTATTATGATTCTGCATATATTTGATTCTTTTTACAATCACAATTCACGATCCATTAACAGTTATATATCCATTGCAGTCTGTAACTTCTTTTAGCATCATTGCGAAGCATCAAGTTTGTAAAAATGTCATATTGAGAAAATAAGGAAATTAATGAACGTGTAAACCGATTGGGTAAAGCTTCTTGTGTGTTATTGATTTATTATTCTCGCACCAACAAAGATTATTGAAGAAACAATAGTCTAACCTCCTAATAGGGATGTCAGAAAATTTATCCACAGGGTTGATCCTTCACCGATGAAGCTAGGCATGAGATAAACCTGAAAGATAAGGTATAGGGTAAGGAGTGTGCTACAATCATAGATGTTTTATAACAAAAATGGGTGATGTTGTATAATACAGTTGTAGCTTCTCGTGTTAGCAAAAAACGTCCTCCATAAGGTGATTAAGACCCCCCCTATATAGAAGTGACATATGCCAACATCATCAAACCCTAATCCTGTGGGCACCCTAATCCTGTGGGCCGAGGCCCGATTAGGTTCTCCCAACCCTAATACAAGTTAGTAATCATAATTAGGAAATAAATACTTAAATACGAAAATGGAATCAATACCGCCTTAATTGCCGAATGTATTCCTGGAAGGGATACGTGTCATCCGTTGATTGGCCACGTGTCTTAAGCTTATGTCTAATCATGTGGAACGGTAGTTAGTGGAGATATCTGATGACGTGACATGCAGTCTATCATTAGCGAACATGTAAACACGTCCCTGTTGCACATGTGACTTTCCGGCTCCGCGCGTACATACACTACGCGTCCTGCCACTAGGTTGTAGAGGCACAAGGCCTGTGTTACGTTTCCGGATGTCTGCGCCCAGGGCTTCCTGGCACGGGACATCCTTAGAAACGTGTGATTATGCTCTCCTAAGTGGTCACTTTTGGGACTCGCGTTGTACGGGTTGGGCCAATCCATGTGAGGATTTGGTACCCAATATGTTCAATGATGTTATGATTTTTTTAGCGTGGTCTCTGTTATGCTAAAAGAGCCTCAAATTTAAAATTCGTTTAGGCCCCTAAATTGGTAGAGTCGGCCCTAGTAAATCACATAATACATCAACTTTTAAAAATTAAAAAAATATTAGCATTACTATACTCAGTTTAAAAAGAATAAAATTCTCGTTTTTATGATATTTTTTTTAAAAAACAAAATTAGCATATGAAAAAATTATGGCCGTTTAAAAACCATGGGGTAGTTTCCTTAAAACAAGGGGAAAACATATGTAATATCATTTTTCGTCTAATTCGGTTCGTTTTCGTTCGAGTTATTACTTAAACCTAGCATATAATTTTTTTATATAAAAAAAACTACACTAATACTATACTCAAATTTAAGAGAATAAAATGCTTGTTTATATAGTGTACTAATATTAAGAAAATATTAATGCACAAAAAAGTTATGGACGTTCAAAAAAGCATCGGGGTAGTTGGTTAAATTAAGGGTGCAAAAGTGTAATTACTATTTAAATAAATAAAAGTTAAGTAATAATATACTTGTAAAACTTGAATTTTAAGAGATTATTGGGAAATGTATTATCATAAAGTTTAGATGATTTCAGTTCGTTTTCGTTTTTTTTCTTTTTGTTTTCGTTTTGGTTATTGTTAACCCTAACATATAATTTTTTTAAAATTAAAAAACTATAGCAATACTATACTCAAATGAAAGAGAATAAAATACTTTTTTATACGGTTTAATAATATTAAGAAAATAGTATCAAAAAGTTATGAATATTTAAAAATCATGGGGGTAATTGGTTAAAATAAAGGTGCAAAAGTGTAATTACTATTTAAATAAACAGAAGTTGAGTAAGGTTGATAGGGCAAATATGTAAGTATTGTATAAAAGACCCAGTTACCCTCAAAAAGTAATTAACATGTGCATTATGTGTTGTACTCTAAGCAATTATACTTGTAAAACTTAAATTTTAAGAGCTTCTTGTGAAATGTATTATAATATAGTATAGATATAGATATAGATATGTGGTTGTAAGTGATTGTGGGTAGATGAGGATGAGAAAGCAGATACGAATGCTCTAACATCTTTCTTTTTAATAGCTTTATACTATTATTTGTTATTGGATTTGGCTAGACTAAACCAGACTAGGTTAAGTTTGTAATTAGATTGGGCTAAATGGAAAAACGTAGATAATCATTAATTGATTTATGTTTATTGGCTTATTTCGGTTTATTTAGTTTTAACCGCATTCATTTTCTGAAACCGACTATGTTATTCAGCTTGGTTTAGGTATTGTTCGGTTTTCAGCTTAAAATTGTTTGAAACTGAATAATGGACAACCCAAACATGATTTCGACTTAGGTTATTCATGACCGTGTTTGAAGTATATGGAAGGAAAGTAAAACATCTAAGAAAAATTTCAAAGACCTAACCTATTGGAAAATATGGGGATCTAGCAGTATCATCCAACGCCTGTCCACTACTCGAATGAATGTATTACACCCTTGACCAAGCCATAATGTAGAATATAAACATAATAATTTATTTATTATAACTTGTTAGAATTTTCTATATCATTTGCTATTTTGGGTTAGACATTTAAAAGTGAGCTAACTTTGTAATTAGATTAGATATGGTTAAATGACAAACCTAATCATAAATTGATATTGGGTTTATTTGGTTCTTTAAGTTTTACCTTTGAAACTCATTATTAAGGTGCAAATAAATCGAGCCGAGCCGCTCATGAGCCACTTGAGCTCAACTTGGTCAAAAGCTCGAAGCGAGTCGTAACCGATTATTGAGATCTGGGTCACTTGTAGTAACCAATTTATGTCTTTACACAGTGTCAACGACCCTAATTTCAACTAATCATCTTTAGACTTAACAAAATAGTTATCATTTTCTCCATCTGTAAGTCTATTTTTAATTAATTTTTTTTGTCGAATTATGTTTTTTTACCCGAATTTGAAATTTTATGTTTCTTGTTATCAACTAGGAATTATAATTTGAGCAATTATTAATGTCATAACATGTGTTTTGGGAGATGAATCAATTAAAACAAGATGTTACTGCATACCACATGCCCGATGAAATGCCTCTGTGAGTATTTGAGGTGATTTTTCTACGTGTTGATGATTAACACAACATAGGTTACTATTAGCTTGGTAATGTGATCATCTAAGCAAATCATAAATGGTACATAAATGCTTTTTGTGATTCCAAATTTGAACACTTTAAGCATTACATATGAGCTTATTGTAAGGTGATTTAAACCCCTGACACATGGTATTTGAATACGTGGAAAATAACCTTGTTACCATCGGGAATGGGTTGAATCAATAACTCTCACTTTCAAGGGCCGAAGATACATGTTGGAGTTCCCACTGTAAGACTCTTTCTCGTTTGATTACTTTATATACACCACCCTACTTCTAATAGTAGAAGTAGATGGACTTTTGATGAAGATAAAAAAAATTCAAGTATTCTACTTACACTTGATCTAGCATATTCTAGACATGACAAATACATTGTCCTAATGGCTTCAAAGAAAAGACCAAGATTTGCTGAAAGCGGTTTCATTAGTTTCTACTACCAAGAACCAACTTACAAAGTTTAGATTGTTGGGTTTTAATAAGTTCTTAGAGTTAGTTATTTTTGTGATAAGCATGAACTTGAAGTGGTAAACATGGATGGTGAACATGTTGACATAAGGATGCCAGAAAAAAAAAACCAAACATCAAAATTCGTCACTATTATAAGGTTGAGTGCTTCAATTCGGTTCTAGATATGCAAATCCAAGAGTTTGGAAACCGCTTTAACGAGGTAACATCCGAGTTACTTGTTTGTATTCATAGCTTGAGTTATTGTGATAATTTTGGTGCGTTTGATGTTACAAAGCTACTACGATTAGCCGAGATGTATCCTCATGATTTTACTGATGAAGAAAAAAGAAGACTTCTGGTTGAACTTGAGAGCTACATTGATAATGTAAAAGTGGATACAAGATTTGCCAAATTGAATGGTTTATCAAGTCTTGTACAATTGATGGCTGAAACAAAAAAACACCTTAACTTTATATTGGTGCATTGTTTATTGAAGCTAGCTCTCATATTACCCGTCACAACCGCAACTATTGAAAGAAGCTTTTTCGGCAATGAAATTTGTGAAGAACGATTTGTGTAATATGATTGATGATGAGAATTTAAACGATAGTTGTATTGCTTTTATTGAAAATGCGTTGCTTAGAAATGTGGAGATTGAAGATGTTATAGATAGATTCCAAAAATTAAAGACCCGAATAGAACAACTTTAGATTTATAATTTTGTTATGCATATGTAATGACGTTTAAATTACTTTTGGGTTTTTCGTTTCCTTTAGTTGATTATATAATTTTAGTATTATTATTTTTGGTATACGAGTCGACCCAACCCGACCCGAGCCACCTGATAGATAAACGACCTATATAAGGTCTATGATTCCGCACCCCATGAATAAAATTCCTGGGTCCGCAACTGGGTTCAACCAGTCCGGTTCTCGGTCCAACCACCGGTTCAACCCCCGGTCCGATACACCACGATTCAAAACCTCAATCCGGGCCGGTTCGTCCCCGTTCCCGGTTCAGTACCTCGACCCACTATCCACTTCCTTTTTGTACTGAGCAACCATCACCACACTCTCTTTCTTTGTCTCTCTATAAGCCTGCATTTATTTACACTCTCTTTCAGTCGTAAGGTTGGTTATTACTTATTAGTATCTGGCTGCTTCAATGACTTGTACACACTGCTTCAAAATCTTGTACACGTTTACACTCACAATCTGAATTTGCTACTAATTATTTATTGGCTAAGGAAAATAAAAGATCCAAACAAGACAAGTTCAGTGACCCGACCCGATATATAATAGAAGCGTCAAACGACAGATCTGCGGTAACCGTCCACCGTCAGACTTCCTTGACCCTTCGCCGCCGTTGCCGCACGACTGCAGTGAGAAACCCTAGTAAGTTTTTTTTTTTTTTTTTTTTTACAAATTATATATACATTTACATATGTAAAATAGTGGAAGATGATTAGTTGTATATATATGTTGATCTTTGATGCCATTGACAAAGAGAAAGCTACAGCCTGCACATATTTAAATCTTCAATTTTGTGCTTAACTCTTCCATTGAATTATATTATATATGTTATTAAGAAAAAGGATTTATAATTTTAACTTTTATATAGTTGAGTAGTGAAGTTTTTGACTATTAGTTTTTTCCAACTATATTGAAGAATGAAGATTTTTTACAAAGGTTTTAAATTTTAATGTGTTGATGATATAATTAATTGTATGTATGAATCAAGTTCCTTTTGTTCTTACATTACTCTTTTAATCATTTGTTGTTTTCATAGCCCCGTAACGAATAATTCTCGATCCATAGTAGCTGACGGCGATAGATAGACAGACGCATTTAAACTGCAAAAGGTGAGCTTCTTGCGTAGGCGCGAGTGCCCTAGATAGGCGAGGCTTACAGTATTCCAGACCAGTTTTGATATGTAGTAAATAGTATATGGACATGTAGTGTAATTGTAGAATAGTATAGGGGGTTATTTTAAACATGTCAAGTTGTACTTAAATACGTATTGTAGATGAATGAGAGATCAGTGAATGATTTAGAGAGTTATCTCCCTCTTCTCTTCTCTGTGTTTCTTCCTCATTCTTTATCTTTCACTCATTAAGTTCTTGATTACCAAATTGATCCATATCAAGTTTTAGGTGTTTAGGCTAGTTCCAGGCCCTTTTTAGATCTTCCAGACCAGTTTTAGCTGTTTCAGACTTGTTTGTACTTTTTTTTTTCAATTTCGGCTGGAATTTGCACCTGTGTCTATAAGAGAATGATCAACCACATTTTATTCATAATTTATACAAAATATATATACAATGAAGAAAGGACATAGTCTAACCTATAATTAATATTAATAAAACACTTTGACTATGACCATGACTATAACTTGGACTTTGACTTGAAATATATATTCAAAATATACAATTAATAACATTGAGAATTTGGTGCATCTCTAATATGCCCCTGCAAGATGGACGACCTTTGAATAAGTCCAATCTTGTATAGAAGTAGATGATGTCGTTGTTTAAGCAAGAGAAGAAGTTGATGAAGTTGAAGATGTAAAGAAATATGAAGTTGATTAAGCAGATGAATGAAGAGAAAATACATTTTGTGTTTTTTTAATATAGCAGGTGAAGAACACGAATAAAAGAGAATTTGGTGCATCTCTTATACGGAAGAAACGGGGATGGTTAAAATCCATAAAAGAGAAATAGAGAAGAATGATCAGAGGGTAAACGGAATAGGTGATAGAAGATTAGATATACAGTTTGTCCGGAACATAAAGGTTGTGGCACAAAAAGGATTTTAGGTTTTGCAAAACCATGCATAAGGAGAATAAGTTACACTTGAAGTTTGAAGGAGTAACAAAGTGTAATAGTGTGAGGTAGATATAGCCTGTTGAGGGGATGAGAACGGAGTTTTGAAGATGTTGGTAGTCATGTGAGTTTTAGAGATGTTGGAAAGGTGATAAAAATGGTAGGGGATGTTTTAAAGAATTTTAGAGTGGTGGTGATCACGAAATAGTTGAAGAAATGGAGCTTTAGGTAGACATAGTGAGGATCGCAGAAGCCTGAAAAGAAATTTAGGGGTGATGGGCGACGGTTCCCATGTTGATAGGATCAAGAGCTTTCTCGTTGGAGATAATGCTCCGATACCATATAAGAGAATGATCAACCACATTTTATTCATAATTTATACAAAATATATATACAATGAAGAAAAGACATAGTCTAACCTATAATTAATATTAATAAAACACTTTGACTATGACCATGACTATAACTTGGACTTTGACTTGAAATATATATTCAAAATATACAATTAATAACATTGAGAATTTGGTGCATCTCTAATAGTGTCTTGGGTGCGTATCAAGCGCATTGTGCACCTTTTACTACAATGCCTGGATCCGCCATTGTGTCTAAATTAAACTGATTTTCTGTAAATTAGAGTAATGAAATTTCAATACATAAGAACTAGTGATTTTTAAATAGAAAACTGATCAATTTTATTACCACTGGCGTAGCTTTTAAGGGGCGGGGAGGGGCGGCCGACCCCCCGAATGTTTGCTCAGAAGTTCCGATTATATAGTATTCGTATATAAATTTTTGGGTATATACGGTTTCGACCCCCCGAAACTGGTTTTCGACCCCCCCGAAACAAGTGATTTCCAACCCCCCGGTGACTTCCGACCCCCCGAAGTCTCAGGTCAAGCTTCGCCACTATTACTAGTTCATCTCCACTATTTTCATTTCCTTGTTTTTGTTATTGAGTCCCAAGTTCGACTAAGCAATCATTTCTTTTATGGAAAGATCAAAATCCACAAGAAATTTGATGTTGGAAAGTAACTGGTTTGAAGTCGATTTCTCTCTCTTGTTTCGAATGTTGGAGTAGTATTTATTGTCAGTCTGTCAGTTAGCAGCTAATTCATTTTGTGAGCTAACGATGAATTTGCTTCAATCGGTGAAATGTTACTGGTTAGAGGATTTATATCATCTAGTACATGGTTTAAAAAAACGCTTGAGGCGTGCGCCTCGAGGCGCGCCTCAAGGCGATTTGGTCTGAAAACGCTTCTGAGGCGGCGCCTCAGGTGTTTGAACAATGGTATGCGCCTCACAGGACTGAGGCGCTATGAAAAGTTGCGCCTCAGATGCGCCTCAGGGGGTTTTTAGGTATATTTTTTATGTTTCCGACTTTTTGTGATATTTTATGTCTTTTTTATGTGTGTTTTTGATGTTTTTGATGAATTTGATGATGAAATTAGTTAGCATTTTATTTTTTGAAAGATATATAATTATTTATTTAGTTTTTTAATTCCGCCTCGAGCTTACGCCTCGGTTCGCCTCGAGGCTTACGCCTCGTGAGGCGAAGGGAAAACGCCTCGAGGCGCGTTTCCGTTCTTTTAAACTTTGATCTAGTACACTAATAGCAAGATTAGACCATGGGTACCAAAAAAAAGGAGCAATAGCTTCCCTCTTGTTATACCAAACACGCGTATACCTGACAAAAGGGTGGTCAGGTTGTGCGCGGACTCAGATAAAAATTGATGTAAATATATTTTTATAAGGTTGCATTAAATATTTGTTTGTTTATGGGATTCAAAAAGAAAAATAATTAATAGGTTAATCAGCCCATGATCTGTTTTTGACCCATAGCCTCCTTGATCCTTTGCCACAACTAGATTTTATATGTAGCTGCCTAAAATGCTAAATTACAATGTTATTCCTCTGGCATGCCATAAGTATATAGAAACTGAGATTGATATTCATGACAGTTTTAAGGATTGTTTTGTTTAACAAGTTTTCTTTCAGTATGATGTTATGAATTTTATTTTATGAATTTTATTTATTTTCTGTTTTAAATTTGTATATATTGAGCTCCCTTATAGTTTTACTATTATGTAATTTGTTTTTAACTGAGTAATATTATTTTGGAATTTTTTTGTTGCTGTTTTCCTTCCCTGTTCATCATTCCCTTCCTTTTCACATGATTCCGGCACAACGCCACAACCACGGATATTGTTCTGCATTTGTATCGGTATGTATATTTTTCATTGATGGATATTGTGTTACTGTGGTATATGGCATACCAGGTCACATTTATGGCCTAGTTTGACCCAACCCCATTTTTGTTTAAACGGGTTCTAACCTGGACCAACATGACCATTTCTCAAAACAACCCAATATGGCACGAACCCATTCCCAGCACAACCCGATCACCCCTTTTGTCAGGTATACGCGTGTTTGGTACCCATGGTCTAATCATGCTGCCTGTTACGATGGTTTGTAAGAATACGTGAAGGAATTGTTTTGTGAAACGCTATTTCATATTTAGACTAAAGACTTTGAGATTGGTAGAGCTTGATTTTGATGTATTTTTTGACGATGTAAAGTGTAACTTTGAATTTTTAGTTTGTGCAGTTTTTTCTATATTGGTTGTAAGGAGTGGAAATGCATCCTCCTTTGACGTTACATAGACACCCTATGTGTGCTGAAGTAAGTTAAAAGACTCGTTTGCCTTTTTTTCGTCATAATAAATACTTTTAAAGCAGCTATATGTATAGTTTTGTTGATATCGGATGTATGATACTGACGTTGCACATGTGTTTGGTGTAGATAATCGAACTGTTTCAGAAGTGCCATAATGAGCATCCTTACGGAAATTCTTTGGTGAGTGTACAGATCTTAAAATAAAGCTCGATAAATGTTTCCGCCAAGAAGTAAGCCTTGTTCAACAAACATTTTATGTTTATTAATCAATTTATTTAGAATATATAAATTGAAAAATGTTACAACTTACGACTGACTGGCAGAAAGCAGTGAAGAGGAAGGCAAATTTTGAAGAGAGTAAGAAATTGAAAGAAAGACTGGAAGCATATAGGAAAGAAGCTGTAGCTGCAGCTGCAGCTGAAACAACTGAGAATGTCATGTGAAACAACAACTTATTTGTCATGGAAATAAGAGAATTTATTCAATAATAACCAAACAAGTTAGTTACATTGTGGCCGTTGAAAGGCTAAAAAGTTTACAGAATCTTCATATGACTTTCCATCACCTTCTTATAGTCTGTCACCTTGTTTCTGGTCGGTCATTAGACTTGTTTTTGTGTCCTCTCGACATGCTACTACTGGGCCGCCGTCGCCACCGCTGCCACCGTCACTACTCACTACCACTATTATTATTATTATTATTATTATTATTATTATTATTATTATTATTATTATTATTATTATTATTATTATTATTATTATTATTTTCTTAAAAACATCAACTCCTCCTAATCCGGACATCGAGAATTTGTAAGCCTAATTTAGATTAGGTTTTTTAACCTACTTGTAAGTACATTTATAAAAGTAAATGAGTTGGATGGTTATAATAATAAAAGGTTGATAAAGTGATTTCGGATATTGAGGAGGCGGAGCGTAGACCGCTTTCGGTCGTGAGAAAGAGAGTTGCGTGCCTAAGGCTCCAGCCGCATAAATTAAATTCCAAATTCGCCATGGATTTACATAAGAAGGCCCGTGTTAAATGGATCAAGTTTGAGGATGAGAATTCCTCCTTTCATGCCTTGATTAACGCTCGTAAAGCAAAGAACCAGATCAGTCGTATTCTTATTGAGGATGCTTGGGTGTCGGAGCCTAATGTAATCAAGAAGGAGATCATGCTTGCCTTTAAGAGGAAATTTAGTGAGCCAATTCGAAGGAGACCCTCTTTTGTGGATTCAGGTCTCTATAAGTTAACAAATAAGAGGCTGATTCTCTCATCATCCTGTTTTCTGTAGAAGAGGTTCGTTGTGCCGTTTGGGGTTGTAACGGGACCAAAGCTCTGGGCCCTGATGGATTCACGTTCAAGTTCATCAAGCACTTTTGGGTGGAGTTGAAGCCTCATATTATGTCAATGATGAGTAATTTTCATGGCAACGGTAACCTTGAGCTGGGTCTCAATCCTTCTTTCATTTCTCTGCTCCCTAAGGTTAAGGATCCAAAAGAAATCTTGGACTTTCGTCCCATTTCGCTCATCGGGCCTCTTTACAAAATCATTGCCAAAGTCCTTTTGAATCGCCTAAAGCCTATGACTAAGTTTCTTGTTTCCTCTTCTCAATTTGCTTATGTGGGTTCAAGGAACATTCTTGATAGGCCTTTAGTGGTGAGTAAAGTGCTTTTGTGGGCAAAAAAATTTAGGAGGAAGGTGATGCTTTTCAAGTTGGATTTCGAGAAGGCTTGCGACACTCTTAATTAGAAGTTCCTTCTTCGAGTTCTTCAATACATGGGGTTCTAGGGCTTATGGTTAAATTGGATTTCTTGCTATCTTAAATCGGGTAAGGGGGTCGGTCTTAGTTAACGGGTCTCTCATGGACGAGTTCTCTTTTAAGCAAGGGCTGAGGCAAGGTGATCCGTTATCGCCTTCCATCTTCATCCTTGCTATGGAAGTTATTGAAATGTTCATGGCGAAGGTTGTGGCTTTGGGGCTGTTTACAGGCATCAATCTTCCGAATAACGAGCCTACCTTGTCTCATCTTAGCTTCGTCGATGACGTTATTTTTATGGGTGAATGGTCGGATGAGAATGGCTACTATCTTAGCCGCTTCCTTCTCACTGGTTTGAAGGTAAACATGCACAAAAGTAACCTTTATGGTGTTGGGGTGGATGATTCTGAGATAAATCGCGTGGCCAACTTAATATGTTGTAATGTGGGCTCGTTTCCCTTCACTTACCTTGGGCTCCCTATCGGATCAAATCTGAATCGAGTCAATTTTTCGCAGCCAGTGATTAAGATATTCCATAATAGACTCTCTGTTTGGAAGGCGAAAACTCTCTCCTTCGCTGGGAGAGTTACTTTAGTTAAATCGGTCTTCGGTAGCCTACCCTCCTTTTTCTTTGGTGTTTTCAAGGCCCCTAAATCGGTCATCAACAAGCTGGAGGGCCTAAGAAGATCTTCCCAATTGGGAAAAGTATGGAATAAGTGCAAGATTAAATGGATTAGGTGGAACAAAATTACCAATCCTAAGAAGCTTGTAGGTCTTGGTGTGGACGGCCTTAAGGAGTTCAATGCCACCATGCTGGCCAAGTGGTGGTGGAGGCTAAATTACGACCTGGAGCAATGTGGGTCCGCGTCATCAACTCCATTCATGATACAACCAGAAATGATATGTTAGTCCCTGTTAACAAGTCTGTTATTGGCTGGTGGAAGGACATCGGTACTGTCGATGGGCTTATTGAGAAAATGGGAGTGCATTTGCATAACAAGCTTATCAAGACTGTTGGCGCAATGGGTTATTAAGTGGGAATGGTTTGGTGATCATAATTACAAAAGATTTCATTCACTTAAGGATCAAAATGTTGAGTTTACGGTCATAATCATGATAATTACACAAAATCGTAAATACTAATTTAAACAAGAGGTGTTGTAGTTTAAACACGTGTTCAAATGGCTAACAACATCAAGCCAATACTACATTTGTGACACCTGCCTATTAGCTATGTCAAAATCCTACACCTTCTAGTCAAACCTCTAATTCGTTATATGTATTAAACGCTATGTTATATAAATAAGTCCCCCGAGAAGTCTAGCAAGATCCAAACTAGTGCAATTGAAACCACATTATGATACGAATGTACAAATTATCAAGAATTGGTGACGCGAGTTTAAAACAATACTTTCTTTACTAATTACAAACAAATACATGTATAATTATACATGCTATGAGCCTTAGTCCACATTTCAAAAATAAAATTTTCTATAAACATACATGTATGCATGTGTAATATATATATATATATATATATATATATATATATATATATATATATATATATAAGAATGCATGCATGTGTAAACTTGACAAAAAGAGTAACATGGACAACCACATACCTTAGTGTCATGATGATGCTAATTGTCCCCTTACATTAAACAAAACAAACCTTGAAATGACACTACACTAAAATGGTAATTAACTTTAACATCACAAGTTTCCACACAAGATTTTTACTTAAAACACCACACCACACTACCACCCCATCGCCACCCTCCATCTTCCATTTTTTACCTTTTTTTATTTTCGGCCCAAAGCACCCTCCAAATCACAATCATCACCTATTGTCCCTTGATCTAATGGCAACTTAGAATCACCCTATGAGGACATAAAGGAATGACTTATCACCAATTTAGCAATATTTCCTTAATCACTAAGTTTAATACTAGATCATTTACCCAAAATGGCACCCTCTTTCTCTTTCCCTTATCCATGCGACTGCCACCACCTTTCCTTCTCCTCTTTTTTTTTTTTCGGTCATGGAGCCTCTCACCATGATCCTTTTCACAACTTGATGGTCTCATTAACCCATGACAAGTCTAATCAAGATGCTTAGTCAACTAATATAAAGAATCTAAACATAATGATGGTTAGTAACTAAATTGGCAAGATTTCTTTAGTCACAAGGATCAATGGTAGATTACCTTCCCTAATCATCACTTTCCTTCCCCTTGTCCCTTTGCAAGTCGTCGCCACCCCTCTACCATACCCCAATCCCATGCAAATCTAACTTTAAAGATATTAGGACTAATCAAATCACCAAGCTAAGTCACATTATGAAAAGAAGATCACCCTTAGACTAATCACTAATAAGGTAATATTCTCTAATCATATCATTGAAGTTGACTTGCCCTATTTGTCCATGTTTCTCTCTATCGGTTCTATATAACCGATCCATCACCACTGTAACAACCGGCAAAAATAAGGTAATTCCGTACAAATTAATTAATATATGATTAACGTAATTAAATGCAATTATGTGTGATTTAATTATCAAGGTCTTAGGGGATAGCAATTTCCAAATAGTGCATAGGAATGCAAACGTTTAATGGTAAAGCATGATTGGATCATGTGTAAATAAGCTATCCGGTATGAACGTTGGCAATTACCCGGTAATAATTAAATAAACGAAACGGATCCCGGACACCCAGGATATAAAATAAAGGGTATTTTCATAAGATATAATGAGTTTTGGAACTCCAAAACCATAAATGAAAACGTCTTGTACAAATCTCCCGGTAACGAATAAAATGCGCGTACCGCACCCGATACGCGTGTAACTCATAATTTCACCCGGCAAAGGCCTAAATAACCAATCAACGCTTAAATTAGACTATATTTAAGGGTTATTAAAGGTATTTTTAATGTCCGGATAACGCGTGATTAAAACCCGAAAAATACCCGAACGACACCCGAACGACGGGGGATTAAACATAACAAGTATTGGGTAAATATTTGAAGTTGTGGACCCCACCAAACCCACTTGGGGCCGGCCTAAGGGCCTTGATATATCCATGTCTTGTGTTAATAATAATAATCACCTATACATAACCTATAAAGCATGCACATGAAAAGCAAAGGTGTAAGATAAAGTGGTAAGAAAACACTAGTACAAAAAGCACCCTAATCTTGTCCCCCTTGAAGAAAATTTCGGCCACATGGCCCTAATAAGCCAAGACACAAATCTAAGCCATCATGACACTAGTGTATGCATGCATGGTGAGGTCTTGTATAAAGATCATGATAAGATTACAAAGATTAACCAAAGTTTACAAGCAATCCTACTCTTACATACATACATACACGGCTATCTACACACACACACACACTTCATATCCTTCCAAGATTCCCAAGTACTCATACAATCCTCCATAAGATTTCTTGAATCTTTAGCATGATTACATGTGATAAGATTATAAATAACATGTGTTAGGAAGTTGAATAACAAAGCAAAACAAATCCTCTTCTTTCTTCATTGGAGCCGTGGGTTTTGCACCTCCCCCATACTTCATTCTTACAAGTTTTTACATCTCCAAAACACTTAAAACAATCCATCATCCAAACCCCTATTGTGTGTTTCAAGCTTGGAGCTTAACCATTAAGGAAGAACACACTAAACCCCTCTCAAAATCAAAGGTTTTGTCTTCCCTAGCCTTGTGCTAGTAGTAAGCATTCTTAATCTTGTTTTTGATTGTTATTATTCATGTATGTGTTCTTAGAAGCAAGTTGTACATGAAGGGTTTAAAAGGTGGTTTTGAACATAATCTTTAATAGGTTTTACATGTGTAAAATGGATGATTAAAGATATGAAAATAAACCATGAATTTGATGATGATGATGTATTAATCTTGAAAATATGTAAAGTTTACATTTAAAACTAAGTAGGATGATGTTTTGGTTAAGATTATGGAATGAACTTGAATATGTTAAAAGTAACTTTAAATCATCTTATTATGATCATTCATGTTATAATATGTGGTAAAACATGTTAGAAGTTCATAAATAAAGAAGATGACAAATTAAAGTTAGCTTACTTAGATGAATGGTATTTTGTTAAAATGGACAAATACATAAAACACACATATAAGTAGTCTTCCATATGGAATATAAGACTAACAAAAGTGTTTTGATACAAAAATAACATACCAATAAAAAGTTGAATCTTCAAAGTCTACTATTTTGAGTGAAAAATGTTAACTTTGAAAGTTAGAATGGAAAAATGCAACTTTTGGAAGTTAAGGGACTAAAGTTGTAACTTTGAAAGTTAGAGGACTAAAATGGATATTTTAGAAACTATTAGTCCAAAAATACAAGTATGGAAAGTTTGGTGTCAAAAATGTAAGTAATAAAGTCTAAGGATGATTTTGGTAAATACTAGTAGATATACTTGGGTATTTTGTATAAAAGTGTATTTTTGAAAGTTATAAAAATATAAAGGGTTTTAACATAAGGATTTTTATAAAATAGAGATTTTATAAAAATATTAAACAAACTTGGGAAACTTATACAAAAATGAATACTTTTATATAAATGGGAATATAAAAGTGTTGGAAACATTTTTGTAGTTAAGTTAACAAGTTGGGTTAAAAATACATAAGTATTTTAAACCATCCAAGTAACATGTGTAAAGAGGAAGAAATATGGATAATATTTCTATAAAATACATGTTGGGAAAAACTTGGAAAAATTAACTAATCGAGTTAAGATATCGAACTAAAACGCGTTAACGAAACGTACACGGACAAATCATGAGAAAAATGCCATTGCGGCAAGATATGAAAAATATATATTTTAAGAAGTAAAATATATATATACATTGGGTGAAAACTAATAAACACTTTCCTAAGTGTTAAAGGAATTATTCGTGGGAGAAACGCATGACGTAAACAAATGAGACGTTAAACAAAACGTATATACTTAACAAGAAAAATTACACATTTATATATATATGTACGCTCGTCTCGGCAAAATTCTAGTATATCTACTTAATGGGAAAGTAGATATGTGGGAAGGAAAGCCGCGACGAGAAGACAAAGATATATATATGTGTATGCCGTACCAACGAGATCCTAGTATATTTATTTGAATGGGAAAATAAATATACGGTATGGTGAGTTGAGTCGGGCGTTAAGAATATACAATCGAACGACAAAATCTTAGCATATTTGTTTAAATGGGAAAACAAATGTGTGGCAAAGTGAGTCGGGTCGAGTGTTGAAATATATATTATATCGAGCGATGCGATCTTAAGTATAATTATTTAAATGGAAAAATAATTATATGTTAAGTGAAGTCGAGTCGATGATAATAAGATACAAGTTAAGGAAATATTAACAAGAGTAATATATAACTTGTAACACAAAGGGTAATGTAACGCCAACAAAACCTAGGATACGCGCTTAATTAAACGGGATTTGGAACAACTTGTGGTCGGGAGTTGGGTGTACAACTTGCCAAGGCACATGCACTATAGGAATAGTGACTTATACGTCTAGGACGTTTGTAGGTGCGAGACCATCCTTGCTATCCGCCTAGTAATCCAGACAGAGTTTCAGGTGAGTTTCACGGCCCCATTTTAAACTATTTTTACGTTTTTCGGGGGAAAGATATGTTAGGGAAAATGTTTGACGGATTTATTACTTGAGGTGTGACCGCCACTCGGGGTTGAGTCCTCGCCTCTATAATCATTTATTCAGGGAAATGAAACCGGAGGAATATTGAATAGTACTATTGGTGCCTGACAAGGCCCACCCCTAATCGATAGCGTCGATTATGCATTAGGTTATGCCTGGGGTGCATATATTCTGAACTTAAGTCGTGGGAAACCGAGTAACGACTTGGAGCGGGGCATATTTATTTATACGTCTTGGTTTGATTATAGTCTCAAGTAGAGTTATAGGAATTTGCAACTCCTATATAATGTCATAACATGGTATTTCCCAAGTGATCAAGTTTTGGAAACTAAAAACCTGTGAACTCACCAATATATTTTATATTGACGAAACTTTTAAACATATCTTTCAGGTAACTAGATGAAGGAGCACCGGGCAAGCTGGGTCAAGGAATCCTCCAATGCGACGTCGAACTTTTGCGGGGTTTCACTTTTATTTCCCAAGGCATTTGGGATATATATGAGAAACCTCTATGATTATCTTAAAAACAATTAACTTTTGTGTAATAGTTGAACAAGATTTGACGTCATAATAAATGACCCATTTTCTTAAATTACTTGTGTTTAGCAATAACCTTGACTTTATGCTTTTGAACCGTCGCGCCACGTGTTTCCGCCATTGTCGTGGTGTGACAACCACCATCCTAAACTACACTCCATTTTACTAACAAACAATCCCTCCAACCCTCTCCAAGTTTCGGCCCCTATCACCACCACTCAACACCCATTGGCAAGTCCAACCATCCATTCCAAGACTAAGTGGTATGTAACTCATCACAACTTTGTTATTTCCCATGTTCTAAACTACATTGTTCACCCAAGTTTATAAATCATCTTTTAGCAAGTTTAAAATTAATTAACCAACTAAGATCATGATAATGTACTTATGTGTGCGTGTGCGTGTTATATGAACATGTGTGTTATATAAGTATGTATGCGTATGTGTTACAATATATCTATGCATGTGTGTGCTATATATATATATGTATGCGTGAGTGTATATATTTATGCATAGGCATGTGTGTGTTGTAATATATATATATGTGTGTGCCGTGTGTATATATATATATATAGATATATGTGGGTGGTGTATGCCGTGTATATAGATATATATGTTGTGTGAACCGATTATACGTGTATATGGATAAGTGTGTGTTCTATGCATCATGTATATACATATAATATAGATAGATTTGTATGTGATCTATAGGTAAATTATATCAACTTAAACATTAACGTATGTTTTAATGGTAGAGAGTCATGGGTTTTCAAAGGAGTATTTGATACAATAAAACCTTGATTTTTGAACAATGTTTTGAAAGCATAAAAGTCACCAATGACACCAAACTAACATATTACAAAAGTTTGGTAAAATATGTGTAAAAAGAAATATTTAGATAGACCTAAGATGTCCATTTTATATATAGGATGTGTAGGTCGGGTTCCTAGTACATCGGGCATACATTCTTGCTAGCCTTTCACACGAACTTGTGGTGAGTTTCACGACCCCTTTTTATTGTTTTATATTTTGGGAAAAGACATGCATTATTTACATAGTTTTAGAATGAATTCCTAGTAGACCGGTGTACATGAGACAATATGTTTAGAGTACTCATAACACCCTCGTGTATTTAGTTTACCATAACAATTAGCTAGGGATTTAGACATGAAACACTTGAATATTAGGCTGACACCCCCACTCTTTGTTAGTCGCTCTAACCCGAATACATACGATAAAAGAGTGCTTTTATTCACATATGATGATACATTATCTTTATTGTACAATGTGCGAGGCACCACTCGTCAAGGTTTGGTTATGGACTCATGATCGTTTATTTTGTCATTGTCTTAGCTAGACATTGATGGTTCATTCATGGATTTCATTAACTTTATGTTTTCAACTATTTAAACCTGTGAACTCATCGACTTTATGTTGACAAAGTTTTTATGCATGATTTTCAGGTAACGAAAACTCATGTATGGAACCTGGGATATGATTTGGACATTCATTCATGGATATCATCTTTTGGTTAAATTTTTTAACATGTGTTTTCAAAACAATACATTTTAAATGATGGTTGTAAAACTCTTGACAATTTGGTATCCTAAACTTATGTTATTTTGAATGTTTGCTTGATCTTGTGTTTGAAAACCTTTCGTGTCGTGCCTCGTTTTTCCACCTAGGCGGGGTGTCATAACATTGGACCGAAAAGTGTAAATGCGGAAACGAAGGATTGAGTATGCGTTTGTTATTCAAATGTGAGCTTGGATCATCTCCCGAGTCACTAATAAGACGCACCCAGGGTCAACCAATCAAGAGAAACCTGTTAGAGATTAGAAAACTACACGAAATGGTGGAACTAAAGGACAAAAAGCTTGGATGAGAGCCCCACCGTAGCCTATAGTCTGCCAACCGTAGGCTACGGTTGGCATTGTTAGGTCACCTAACAAGGGCGTAGCCTACGGTATCCTCGCTGTAGGTTACGGCTGTCGAAGCCTGACTGGATTTGGTCAGGTGGCTGTAGCCTACGGCCTATAGCCGTAGGTTACGGCTGGGTACTGCTGAATTGTCATGTACAACCTTCTTTATGTGCTTGACTTCATCATTTGAGTCGCCAAACAACTAAGGGTTCCAATGCCATGCCCATTAACATAACTTGTCCTGTTTTAACGTATCTAATACGCATCATAACACTAACATCTGGATTTTATCATTCCAACTCTAATACATTACAAATTTTGTGACCCGTTAAGGCCTAACAAGCCAATACCTTGATTTTGAAGTTGTCTAAGACTATAAGAACTTACCGATTAGATATTTGACCCATTCACTTGCACATATGAACTATCATATCTTGCTAGGATCAATAAACAAGGAACTTGGCAATCCAACTATCACATGGTTAGACTTTTTGGGCCATTTAGCGACCCTATTATACAACGGTTTGTGATTCCCAACTCTATGTAATTTATTACCCTTTCCCAACCAAGTTTTGATTCGAGAATAAGAGCATCTCCCTAAATCATTCTACAGTTGTGGTAACGTCTCGCGTTCATGGCCACATGTGCCACTTCCCTTAGTCAAACCTTGCCCGGTCCAAATAACTTTTGATACATTTTCCCTTTTCAATTCATAATTTATTTGGGAATCACATCACCACTCAACTTATATGTACTCCTATCGATTAACTCATGATTTACACATATAATTAAAGTCATGGCGATGACTTACCTTAGTCATGGCCTTTTAACCTCAAATCCTTTATCGTTTGACTTCTCGATGCCTCTTGCTTGGTACCTAGTGATTGTGTTAAACATGAACATTCATGTAACCATGATTAGACAGATCTTCAAGCAACCATACATGTTTACCAATTGTATCAATACAAGTTCTTTGGTCCAATGAATTCGAGTTTCATTATGGCGTTTCATCAAACACTTGGTGGGCAGGATTTTTATAACATTAGATTATAGGTCACTTAGACCATAAGAATAATTCCCACGTCAATATCTAAGGCTAATATAATTCAATTAACCAATTTCATCATATATCACAATTTAGGTTCAAGCATACACACATTATTACCAAGGATTCCTAATATTTACTTACCACGCAAAAGACCCACCATGTTCATACCATCAACTTTAAAGTTTTCCCATCTAGGTTGCAAGTTACTATGATTCTCATAAGATTATTTTGTTCTAAGGCTCTCTTATACTAGACACACCTTTCTTTGTCACCAATTTATCAAAATCAAAGATTCTAAATTTCCATCATCATTACATAAAGTAATTCTGCACCAAATTGAATGAAATAAAGACTACCTAGTTGATTGATAGGCCTTAGATGATCAGAATCTCATTAATGCAGGAGTTAATCGCTTGATTCTTGTTTGGATTGAGCTAGTAGGAGGTTTAGGTTTGCATGTGTGTGTTTGTGTATGTTTCGCGTGAGAGATGAAGACCAGGGAATGAATCCCCGGTTGTTTTGTTTTGACGTAAAAACTAAGTTTCAAGAATGACAGTTTTAGCCCCTCTAGTTGTATTTTTTTTTTCCAAATTACATATATATAACACTACAAAAGTTGGTTCTCATAGTAGGTTCTAATCCTTGTTTAGTTTAAAAGGTTTAATTTTAAGCCCTTAAGTGTCGTTTAATAAGATGTTACACGTTTATTCAATTTTGGGGCGTTACAACTCCACCCGCGTTAAAGGGAGTTTCGTCCGCGAAACTAGGAACGTACCGAAAAGGTGTGGGTATAGCCTCTTCCTCTCTTCTTCGGACTCCCAAGTAGTGTCCGAACCCTTTCTATGATCCCATTTGACCTTCACTTGGTTAATGCTCCTATTTCTAAGATGCTTCACCTTTCGGTCTGGAAGCGCCATATACTTTAGTCTTTCATCGATCTCGATCTCTTCCAAAGGTACATACGCTACTTGATCCGCCAAGCACTTTCGGAGGTGTGAGACACGGAGAGTATTGTGGACGCGACTTAATTCTTCGGGTAGTTCCAAACGGTAGGCGACTTGTCCCACACATTCAATAATTTTAAATGGCCCAATAAACCTTGGACCCAACTTTCCCCTTTTTCTGAACCGGATCACACCCCTTCCACGGTGAGACTTTTAGCATTACGAAGTCACACAGCTGGAACTCTATTGGTCTTCGTCGTTTATCCGCGTATGACTTTTGTCTATCTTGCACCGCTTTAAGATGCACGCGTATTATGTCTATCTTCTCAATCATGGCCTTGACCACATCTTTGTGGGTAAGTTCACGAGGACCCACCTCCCCACAACACACCGGGGTTCAGCACTTTATTCCATATAGAGCTCCGAACGTGGGCATACCGATACTCGCATGGTAGCTATTGTTGTATGAAAACTCTACCAGTGGCAGTTACGAGTCCCAAGTACCCCCGAAATCAATGATGCATGCCCGCAACGTGTCTTTAAGCGTTTGGATTGTCCTTTCGGTTTGTCCGTCAGTTTGCGGATGAAAAGCGGTGCTGAGCAATACCCTTGCACCTAACTGTGTTTGTTAATCGCGCCAATAACGCGAAGTGAACCACAGATCTCGATTAGAAACGATTGTCGCGGGTACACCATGATGAGAAATTATCCCATTCAAGAATATATCCGCCATCTTTTCGGACGTGTAAGTTTCACGAATCGGAATGAAATGTGCACTTTTTGTCAACCGGTCCACCAACACCCATATTACATCAATACCTCGAGTTGTCTTTGGTAGCTTAGTCAACAGGTCCATCGTGATGTGTTCCCATTTCCACACAGGTATTTTCAAGGGTTGGAGTTTCCCGTATGGTTTTTGATGTTCTGCCTTGACTTGCATACAGGTCATGCACTTCTCGATGTGCTTAGCGACATCCCGCTTCATCCCGAGCCACCAATAATTAGTTTTTAAATCTTTATACATTTTAGTGGCCCCGGGTGTATTGAATAGCGTGATTTATGGGCTTCATCGAGTAACAGGACCTTAACCCACACGTGTTTGGAACCCAAATCCTTTCGAACCGGGTTTTTAGCCCATTGACGTTGTCTACAAAATTACCGACCTGCCCTTGGATCCTTTCCTTCTTCCATTTCTCTTGTTTTAGTGCTTCAACTTGAGCTTCTCGTATTCGGTCGATTAGACCCGAGGTTTCCACGAGTTGCATAGATTGCACCCGTATAGGATTATAGCCTTCTTTGCGACTTAAGGCATCGGCCGCCACATTGGCCTTTCCCGGGTGATAATGGATTTTACAATCGTAATCTTTTATTGTTTCTAACCATCGCCGCTGTCTCATGTTCTAGTCTTTTTGGTCGAAAAAGTACTTTAAGCTTTTATGGTCCGTGAAGATTGTGATATTTACCCCATATACATAGTGTCTCCATATCTTCAAGGCAAAGACCACGGCTGCTAGTTCTAGATCGTGAGTTGGGTATTTAGCCTCGTGGGCCTTCAACTGTCTTGAGGCGTAAGCTATAATTTTGCTTCGCTACATTAATACACATCCCAACCCGAGACTCAATGCATCCGAGTAGACTACCATGTCTTTCATGCCTTCGGGTAAGGTAAGTGCCTGAGCATGGGTCAATCTTTTCGTAAGCATATTAAACGCCCGGCCTTGCTCTTCCTTCCACAGGAACTTTTCATCCTTACAGGTAAGTTTGGTTAAGGGAGCGGCAATCTTGGAGAAACCTTGAATGAATCTCCGATAATACCCATCGAACCCCAGAAAGCTTTGGATTTCAGATGGGTTCTCGGGTGGACTCCATTTGGATACGGCTTCTATTTTTGCACGGTCCACCAACGCCCATTTGCAATTGATCACATGCCCAAGGACTTGGACCTCTCAAATCCAAAACACGCACTTCGAGAACTTGGCATAAAGTTTCTCTCTCCTTAAGGTGAAGAGTGCCTCGCATAAATGACGATCATGATCAACTTCATTCTTGGAGTATATGAGGATGTCGTCAATGAACACTATCACCGACTTGTCGAGCATGGGCTTGCAAACCTGATTCATTAGATCCATGAACGTCGAGGGGGCATTCGTCAATCCGAAAGACATTACAAGGAATTCATAATGTCCATACCACATTCGAAAAACAGTCTTGGGCACATCGACCTCTTTTACCTCCAGTTTGTGGTATCTCGATCTCAAAATAATCTTGGAAAACCAACTCGCGCCCTGCAGTTGATCGAATAGGTCATCAATTCGTGGGAACGGATATTTGTTCTTTATTGTGAGCTTTTTTTTGCTCTCGATAGTCAATACACATTCGGAGGCTTTCGTCCTTCTTTTTCATGAATAGCACCGGTGCTCCCCAAGGGGATACACTTGGTCGGATGAATCCTCAATTTAGGAGGTCTTGGAGTTGAACCATTAACACTTGAAGTTCCGAGGACTAGCCGATAAGGAGCTTTGGCCACCGGCTTAGCCCCCGGAATGAGTTTGTTCCCCGGCTCGACTTCTCGATCAGGTGGTATGCCAGGAAGTTCCTCCGGAAAGACGTCTTCGAATTCTCGCACCACTGGTACATTTTGAATTTCCACGACATTTTCCCGCGCATCAGTCACGTATGTTATGTAAGCTTTGCACCCATGTTGCATAAGCTTTTTGGATTCAAGTACCGAACATACAACCGGGTTACAGTTCATTTCCCCGTGTATAGTGATTTGCTTCCCGCTTGGAGATGTAGGTTTTATCATCTTCCTGTAACAATTTACGCGGACGTGGAATTGTGACAACCAGTCCATCCCTATGACGTCTTTGAATTCTCCCATTCATGGGCACCATATCCACCGAGAAATCCTCCCCGTCTAAGTTGATCTCACAACCTCGACATATATCAAAAACAACAAAATGTTTATTATTACCTACTTCTACTTCTAGTGGAATAGGCAATTTCTCAAGCGTGAATGATGAGTGCCGAATAAGTTTGTGCGAGACGAAAGACTTATTCGTACCCATGTCAAGTAGCACTTTTGTAAGTATAGAATTTACAAGGAATGTACCTACAACCACATTCAAGCCTACTTTTGCCTCCTCGGAGGTGATATTGAATGATCTTGCCCGCGACTTGGAAGTTTCTTTTGGGCTTTCGCTTTTAATATTTGGCTTTGCCACGTCAGGGCATTTGGACTTCTTGTGCCCCAGCGTATAGCATTTGAACACACACTTCTGCTTTAGCGGGACAATTGGCCATAATGTGATCAAATCACTGAAATTATAAGCTTCAGTGAAAACGAAAAAGGTTTTCAATCAGACTATATGATTAATTCAGATTGTTTAAACAAAATTAACAAGCTTAAGCTTAAGCTTGATAATAGGCACATTTTTAATCAGCCTAATAATTTACGAAGTCTTGTTTCTAAAGCATTCTTGAGAACAAATAAAATCTTTTATTGCTATAATACTGAAGAACTTTCAGTTGACATAACAGAAACTTCAGGAAGATGTTATTTACCACTCTTAACTAAAGGAGAAATAGAAAAACGACTATTAGCTATTAAACCTGAATTAAGAAAATCCATGAATATGGTACATATAGGAGCTGTAAAAATCCTTTTAAAAGCTCAATTTAGAGACGGGATTAACTTTCCCATAAAAATGGCACTTGTTGATAACAGAATCATCAACAGACAAGATGCACTTTTAGGTGCAATTCAAGGAAACTTAGCCTACGGAAAATTCATGTTCACCGTATATCCTAAGTTTGCCTTACATCGAGATTCAAAAGATTTCGATAAAACCTTAAGTTTCATACATCAGTGTGAAAGAACTGATCTTATGGAACCAGGGAACAAAGTTTTTACGATTAATTATTTAATTTCGTATGCTTTAACTAATAGTACTCATTCTATTGAGTATAAAGAAAAAGAAAAACTATCCTTAGATGATATATTTTCAGAAATAGGTACTGTTGAAGGAAGTAGGTTCACCAAACCCTCACAAATACAAGAAAATTGGGCGATTAATATTGCTCGAGATAAACAAATTATGAGTTCTAGACCTTGATATAGTTTCTCAGGAGATTCTTTAACATTAAAAGAATCATATTCTTGACCAAGACATAGTTTCTCAGGAAACTCCTTAACTTCAAGAGAAACTTGTCCACCAGCAATTCAACTGATGAGAACCATATCGTCTATATCAAATAGAATAGATAAATATGGAGAACTCCTAAAAGAAGTCATAGGAAGTCATAGTCCTTAAAAAATACTTTTTTACAAAATTAATATGTCTCTTGTCAGGATAGAAGAGCTAATTAAAGAATTAGCTAGCAAAATAGAAAGAGTCTCTACAAATGGAAATTTAGAAGCCATTGCTGCAAAAATTATTAAAGACGTTTCTGAAAAACTTGATACAATTGAGACTCAAGAAGTAAATCTTGAAGAACGTAAAGAAAAGAATTTTACAAAACTAAAAAGTTTTCAAAAATATTATTTTCCTAATTTCAATGTAGGAAATCCTTCATTAGGAAGTTCTAAAAGTCCAAACGCTCTTACATGGCCCTTTGGATCAACTTCAAATGACAAACATAAGTCAAATTAAAAATTCTTTTAGAAAGATTGAATTAGAAAAATCTAGACATTATTTTTTCATAGAAAGAAATAATCAAAGAATTATTGAGCTGCATACTGATTGGAATATCCATCCGTATGATAAACTTAACGAATTAACTGATTTACATCAAAAAAATTACATCTTAAAGAAAGATATACAAAAACTAAATGATATAAAAACTATTTTGTCTTGTGGATAAAATGGCCCCCATTACTCAAAAGTTAGAACAAGTTTTTGATGAAAAATTAGAAACCTTGTCTGGGGAACAGATAAATGAACTTGTTCAACTAATGTCACTAAGTGACAACGAATGTGAACAATTTTTTTTTGAAAATAAAGAACTGAAAGAAAAATACTTTCCTGAAAACAGTGAATCAGTTTTTGTTTTACATGAACCTAAAACAGAAGATGAAGAAGATGAATCTTCTTCGGAAGAAGAAAAACCTACATACAGGGTAAATCACTCGGGCGCTAGTTCAAGTTGCACGAGAACGCCTCGAAATGTGAAAACAAAATTCACCATGCCATATCACAAAGGTATACCAAATTCTGACAAAGATTCTAAAAATGGAAGTTCAACTGCTATTGAAACCATAAAATTAGATTGCATCTTTGATCAAAAGAAAAGAAAAGAGGTAATTGATAAATGCAACACTAAAATAAGCTTGATTATTCAATCTAATGAAGAAGAATTCTCTAGAGTTAAAGCTGTTCTACTTTTAATAGAGCATAAGTCATCAGGAATAATTCAAGATTTCATTAAAGGAACAAATTGGAGTGAAACTTTACATGGGAATGATCTCTTTGATCAAGTCATTAATGCCATATATATGATGTTTTTGGGTCTTGATTATTTAACTAATAAAGACTTCGAAAATCAAAAATTGCTCGAATAAGCGAGACAAGTTTTAACAAAATCACAACTTTGTGATATATGTCTTCTTGACGATTTTACTTGTGTATTTGAGCAAAATCTCTATAAACTAATTTATGGAGAATACCACTCTTGGATAGAAGCCTATCTCATGAAAATTCCTATCGTTAGTGAAAAAGCCAAAGAAAGATGGAACAAAGAAAGGAATGCTATGACAATGCATTCTCTTGGATTTGCCACAAGGATTGTTAAAGAAGAAATTGCAGTATACTGTGATTTTTCTAACAAACAAAAACAGTTAAAGAAATTCAACAAAAAATGTTGTGAAAAACTCACTGAAATTCCACAGTTATCTTTTGGTTGTGATACCAAAACTTATTTTAAAAAGAAATATAAACATACATCAAAAAGAAAGTTTTGGAAAACCAAGAAAAGAAAATTTACTCCGGGAAAATACTTTTCTAAAGAAAAACCTAAGGTTTGTCCTCAAGGAAAAAAGAAATGTCGTTGCTGGATATGCTCAGAAGAAGGGCACTATGCCAACGAATGTCCAAATAGGAAAATTTTTCCTGAAAAGGTAAAACTCATCCTAATGGAAGAAAATGAAGGATACTTTCCTTCAGAAAACATTTTTAGTAATTACAAACAAGTTTTTTCATTAGAAATAAAAGAAGACCCAACAACTTCTGATATCTCGTCCGAAAGTTCGTCAGAATGATTAAAACAAGTTTCGATCATACTACCAATTTAGGGGGTGTTTGGGATTGATTATTCAAAACAGATTATGCGTTTTGAAAAAGTAGGGGTGGAGCTGCTTATAGATTATTGTGTTTTGGTAGCCTAAAAAACTGATTATCTACGTTTTCAAAACGCAATCCCAAACACTAAAAACTGATTATCTGCGTTTTCAAAACGCAATAATCTAAAATTCAGATTCAAAACGCAATCCCAAACACCCTCTTAGTATGTTACAATTTAATAAAAAAAGATAATGAATTAGTTTATTCAAATATAACTAATCCAAATTCTATTTATATCAAAGGAAAGATATTCTTTTCGGGATATAAAACTATAACTCTACACTGTTACATAGATACAGGTGCAAGCCTTTGTCTTGCAAGCAAACATGTTATCCCTGAAGAACTATGGGAAAACACTCCTAAAGAAATCACGGTAACAGTTGCCAACCAAGATACTATTAATTTAGACAAGGTTTGTAGAAACCTTATAGTTTATTTCTCGGGAGAACCATTCTCTATTCCTACTATTTACCAACAAGAAACAGGAATAGATATTCGCATAGGAAATAATTTCTGTCAGTTATACGGTCTATTTACCCAATGGCTAGATAGAATCTCATTTCATCTTGATAAATAAATGATTTTAATTAAAAAGGTTACAAAGACCCTTCGAGTAGGAAAACCTGATTTTCTTGAATCGATGAAAAAGGATTCAAAAATAAAACAAATTCCAGGAAGTAATATAACTTGTGAAGTTATCAAACCGGAAGAAAGATATTTTTTAGGAATACAAAAATATCAAAAAATTGAAACTTTACTTGAAAGAGTTTTCCCTGAAAATCCTATTGACCCTCAAAAATCTAAAAATTGGAAGAAAGCGTCTATAGAATTAATAGATCCTAGAACCATAGTTAGGGTAAAACCTATAAAATATAGTCCACAAGACAGAGAAGAATTTAGCAAGCAAAACAAGGAATTACTTGATCTTAAGCTAATTATTCCTGGTAAATCACCTCACATGTCACCAGCATTTTTAGTCGAAAATGAGGCTAAAAAAAGAAGATGTAAAAAGCGTATGGTTGTCAATTACAAAGCAATTAACGCAGCTACCAAAGGAGATAGTCATAATCTCCCTTGCATGCAAGAACTATTTACTCTTTTGAGAGGAAAAACCATTTTCTCCAGTTTCGACTGCAAAAGTGGATTTTGGCAAGTTCTGTTAGATGAAAAGTCTCAACTCTTGACGGCGTTTACATGTCCAGATGGCCATTATCAATGGAAAGTAGTTCCTTTTGGATTAAAATAGGCACCTAGCATATTTCAAAGACATATGCAAAATTCTTTAAGGGGATTAGAAAACTTTTGTACCGTTTATGTTGACGATATAATAGTTTTCTCAGATTCTGAAGAAAAACACTATTTCCACGTTTTGGCAGTTTTAAAATTAATTGAAAAATATGGAATTATTTTATCAAAAAAGAAAGCAAATCTTTTTAAAACAAAAATCAATTTTATAGGTCTTGAAATAGATCAAGGAACTCATTGTCCACAAAAACATATCTTGGAAAATTTACATAAGTTTCCAGATACTCTTAAAGATAAAAAACATCTTCAAAGATTTTTAGGTATCCTAACCTATGCAGAAAGCTACATTCCAAAGTTAGCAGAGACCAGGAAGCCCCTACAGGTAAAATTGAAGAAAGAATATGTATGGGAATGGAAACAGTCTGATACTGACTATATGAAAAGGATAAAGAAAAATTTAACAACTTTTCCTAAACTTTATCTTCCAAAGGAAGAAGACTTTATTATAATAGAAATAGATGCCTCAAATGACTTTTGGGGAGGGGTTTTGAAGGCTAAAACAACTGAAAAAAGAAGAAATATGCAGATATACTTCTGGCAGTTTTAAACAAGCCGAAAGAAATTACCATAGTAATGAAAAAGAATTATTAGCGGTAAAAAATACGATTTCAAAGTTTTCTATCTATCTTACCCAGTAAACTTTTTGGTAAGAACTGATAATAAAAACTTTACTTATTTCCTAAAGACAAAAATCTCGGGAGATAACAAACAGGGGCGTCTTGTCAGATGGCAAATGTGGATTTCAAGATATTCGTTTAACATTGAGCATCTTGAAGGAACCAAAAACGTGCTTGCTGATTGTCTGACACGAGATTTTCAGAATATATGAGTAATTATTGGAAATATTTTTGTTTTACAAGAATGAATATGGTAATTTTACAATAATACATAAACAATTTTGTATCCTAGCTAAGAAAATTGTCTATATATTGAAGCAAAAATCTTTCAAACAAACCATCAACAATAAAAAGAAATATCAACATTTGAAAAATGGATGATCTAAAGGCCTTACACCTCCAAGAAAAAATTCTTCTTATAGAATTAAAAAATATTCGTGAAAAGATAGCAGTCTATGACGAAAGTCAAGAAACAACTGTTAATTCAGTACAGGAAACCGTAAGGTTACAAATTGAATCTATTCCCTTGCAAACGGCAAAGGGTAAAGAAAAATCAAACCCGTTGACTCCTGTTGCTTTGGAAAAAAGAAAAACACATGAAGAATCACAATCTTCATCTAGCTCAGAAGCAAACGGCTCTGGTAAAGGCATATCAAATTCGTTGGTAGCTGACAGTTTGCTAAAAACTGAAAAGGTCTCCCTTAGACCGAGTTACTCTCAAATCATTCATGAACCCATGACCCTTGGTAAATCCAGATTTTATGTTATTTTTGATGGAGAAAACAGAGGCATTTATGAAGACTCGTCTATAGTCTCTCGATATGTTACAGGGAATACTTTTCCATTTAAAAAGTTCGCAAGTTTGCTACAAGCTCAACAAGAAGCCACTCGGTATTCGACAGAATTCAGAAAGAAAGAAATACCTTTAAAGGTAACATTTTTCCCTGAACCACTGAAGGTCAAGAAAAAAGAAAGAATTGTAGAATTCAAGAAAACTTTTCCAAAAAACTTTTTAAAAGAAGAAGTCGAAGAAGTGACAATATCATCTCTTTAGATGAATTCAGATCTATCTGGTCTAAGGCTAGATCTCTAAGTCAAACTGATTTTGAGAAAAAACACATCTATACAGAAGACAAGGCAACTAAAAGTCTTATTATCTTTTGTCCAGGTGCAGAACCAGAACTTTTTTCTCAAGCATTTATGGCTGGATTAATTAAGTTTATCTACCCTTCTCCGAATTTATTAGAAATTAGCCATTTTTCTGAAGGAATAAAGAAAGCTATCAAAAACTTTCGTAAAAAGATTGCTGCAGCAAGGGACGCAGACATCTTCATTAAGTGTAATTCTACGCTTCCGGACTGGTATCAAGGAAATTCGTTCCAAAGTTACCATCATCTAGAAATCGGTATTGCCAAAGCAAGAACCGTCAATCCTTCCAAAAGCATGGAAGAAAGTTTCGAAGACCCAGAAAATTGGGTTGAAATTAGAGTCAGAGGATTCTTAAAAATCCTTGATAACCTGCAAAAAATTAAAGTGGGAAGCATTAATAAAGTTAATTATTGTAGTAACAACTGCATAATTACAAGTTACAGCGGTATTCCACTACCCAAACATGAAAAGGAAGCTTTGGAAAAGACAGAGCAACATATTATCTTCAATAAAGTAAAGGCAGGTCCCATCACCAAAGAAAAACTCTGTCAAAAACTTCAACGCACTTATGAAAATCATAATTGCGAATATTGTGCAAATAATACAACTAAAGAATGCAGCTCCTCTCATTTGGACAGCTACACCTCAGAAGAAGACACAAGAGAACTAGACCCAACACATGGGTATGTCAATTAGAAAAACGTCATGCATGACGAATTAAGAAGGCTAGTTTAGTCTTTTGTACAAATCTTCTCCTAGTATATAAAGGAGATTGATTTTAGTTAAAGATCATCGAATGCTCTCCCCCAAAATTCTCATCTTAAAAATCTAGTATGTGTAACTAAACTCCCTCTCTTAAGGGGAGCTGTATAAATACGATCAAGAAGTTCTTCCCTTGGGAAAAACAGTTATGAAATAAAACTTTCCTTTCCTATATATCCTAAATTGTTTATGTCCATCTTGTAAAACCTGGAGCCCTGGAGCCATGAAAGAGTACCGTTTAGGCAGAAGGTCATAGGGAAATGCTGGTTGGGTTGGTACATTGCAGGGATCATTTATGGTTTACATATTAAAGAAAGGTATAATTTTATTTTATGCTGGTAAATTACTTCAAAGTATTTATTTAGTTTCTCCTTAAGCATTAATTAATATGCGTTTTACAAACAAAAAATAATCATAACTTTTAAGTTTTCAAAAATGCGCCCATCGCTAAAATTAAAGTCTTCAAGAGATACATTCTCTATGACAATTATAGAATTGTCAATCAATGCATTATCAATTATCAAGATGCTTTATAAAATGTTCGTAACATTATATACAAGATACATGCCTTGTATATTCAAGATGATCAATCATGATGTCTACAATACATACACAAATGATCCTTTAACTTCTAAGGTATCATCAAATTTCTGCAATAGATACACAAATGATCCTTTAACTCTTAAGGTATCATTTAATCTTAAATCTTTCCCCTACAACATGGTTACAGATCATTTCCCCGTGTATAGTGATTTGCTTCCCGCTTGGAGATGTAGGTTTTATTGCCTTCTTGTAACAGTTTATGCGGGCGTGGAATTGTGACAACCAGTCCATCCCTATGACGAATTTGAATTCTCCCATTTTCATGGGCACCATATCCAACGAGAAATCCTCCCCGTCTAAGTTGATCTCACAACCTCGACATATATCAAAAACAACAAAATGTTTATTATTACCTACTTCTACTTCTAGTGGAATAGGCAATTTCTCAAGCGTGAATGATGGGTGCCGAATAAGTTTGTGCGAGACGAAAGACTTATTCGCACCCATGTCAAGTAGCACTTTTGCAAGTATAGAATTTACAAGGAATGTACCTGCGACCACATTCAAGTCTACTTTTGCCTCCTCGGAGGTGATATTGAATGATCTTGCCCGCGACTTGGAAGTTTCTTTTGGGCTTTCGCTTTTAATGTTTGACTTTGCCACGTTAGGGCATTCGGACTTCTTGTGCCCCAGCATATAGCATTTGAACACACACTTCTGCTTTAGCGGGACAATTGGCCATAACGTGACCGTTTTTTTTTTGTTTTTTTTTGTTTTTTTTTTTTTTTTTTTTGCAAATTGGGCATGGCTTATTCTTAAAATAGCATTCTCCCTTGTGGCCTCTACCACAATCGTGCACGCGCTGGGCGATCTGCCCTTCGCATTCCCTTTCTTGGGGATTCCCCGACCTTTTGTTTCTTGTTTAGTCTTGGGTTTGAGTCCACCAACCTCCTTTCACCCCTTGAGGGGGTCATGAATTCCCTGAACTCGGCCCCTAGTGTGTTATGGTAGTAATAGATATTTTGGTCTTCAATTTGAGCTAAGTCCCCACAGAACTTGAGTTTATCTAGAAAGATCCTCGTGATCTTATCTATTGTTTCCCCTTAATGTATAAGCTGCGTAAACTCCTCCTCGATCTGATTCATCGCCGCCTTGGGGCTATGATGTTGGAGGAATGAAGTTTTGAATTCCCCCAAGTCATGTACCTTAAGGCCTTCGAGCTCAACCGGCTCCTTTTTACGTCCCACCAATTCTTGGCTAGGTCGCGTAACTGCCTAGTGGCATAGGCTACTTTATCCTGCTCTTCTCATCCAGTTCGATAAAAGATGTCCTCCCTTTCATAAAGACTTGGCTTGCACACCATAAACTTATCATACAGGCAATTTTTCTGAGTGTTGTTTCGATTGACTTCTTGGAGAATGCTCTCCTTGAGTTCCTTGCACTTCTCTTCGATTACTGATAGGAGTGTTGTTTGAAGTTTACTTAGGAACCCTGGCATAGCAATTTTTAAAGTCGTTCCGATCTATTCAGAAACGACCTCCTTGACCTCTCCCCGAGTCACGGGAGTTTGTCCACTCGATGTGGAGTCATTAGCCATCTTATGCTGAAAGGTTTACCATGAGTTAGAAACATTTCGAATTCATTTGTTCGATTGCACCATGTAATGATATGATCATGAATCCCCAATTTCCGGTTCGACTGAGCCCTAGCTCACCATGACCGTGTAATTGGTGTGTTTCCGGGTCTTAGTGCTTAATGCACTATCCCTACGTTTTTTCCTGATTGACTCGTGTTCAATCCTAATGTATATCATTTTTTACTAGATTAGAAATAACTTCCTTACTGGATAGATGATCAAAGTCGAATCGAACGCCTCAATCAACCTTGAGCTCTGATTACCACTTATAAGACTCCAACCATAATTATAAAAGATTTCACTCACTTAAGGATCAAAACACTGAGTTTATGGTCATAATCATGATAATTACACAAAATCGTAAATACTAATTTAAACAAGAGGTGTTGTAGTTTATACAAATGTTCAAATGGCTAACAACATCAAGCAATTACTGTATTGGACCAAAAAGTGTAAACGCGAAAACGAAGGATTGAGTATGCGTTTGTTCTTCAAATTTGAGCTTGGATCATCTCCTGAGTCACTAATAAGACGCACATAGGGTCAACCAATCAAGAGAAACCCGTTAGATATTAGAAAACTACACGAAATGGTGGAACAAAAGGGCAAAAAGCTCGGATGAGAGCCCCGCCGAAGCCTACGGTCTGCCAACCATAGGCTATGGTTGGCTTTGTTTGGTCGACCAGCAAGGTCATAGCCTATGGCCTCCTCGCCGTAGGTTACGGCTGTTAAAGCCTGACTTGATTTGGTCAGGTGGCCCTAGCCAACGGCATATAGCCATAGGTTATGGTTGTATACTGCTGAATTATCCTGTACAACCTTCTTTATGTGCTCGACTTTATCATTTGAGTCGCCAAACAACTAAAGGTTCCAATTCCATGCCCATTAACATAACTTGCCCTGTTTTAATGCATCTAATACGCATCATAACACTAACGATCGGGATTTTATCATTCCAACTCTAAGGCATTACAAATTTTGTGACCCGTTAAGGCCTAACAAGCCAATACCTGGATTTGGAAGCTGTCTAAGACTACAAGAACTTACCGATTGGATATTTGACCTATTCACTTGCACATATGAGCTATGCTATCGTGCTAGGATCAATAAACAAGGAACTTGGCAATCCAACTATCACATGGTTAGACTTTTTGGGGCGTTTAGTGTCACACCCCGCCAAGGCGGAAACACGGGGATGTGACCTCGAAAGGTTTTCAAGCACAAGGTTCAAACAACACACAAATTTATTTAAATAAGTACCATCAAAGTATGGATATTGTCATAGAATTATTCAAACCATCATCACATTGTTTAGAGAAATAGGAAATTGTCTGAAATTCATGAACTTGAAACTAAAAGATCATGGGATTGACAAAACCCAATCCAAAGTGGTACCACCCAATGCATGCTCGAACCTCCGTTGCTCGCCATCAATTACCTGAAAACATGCATAAAAGAGTTGTCAACAATAATATTGGTGAGTTCACAGGTTTTAGTGTAACAAGAAAAAGTGTTCGTGTAATTCGTGTATGACCAATCATAAGCTAGCTAAGCGAAGGATTACTGTGCAAACCATGAGTCCCGTAACCAAACCTCTTAACTGTTGTGCCTCGTGCATTGTACACTAAAGACAATGTATGTATAGTAGAATACTAGCACTCTTTTGTATGTAACTGGTTAGAGCGACTAACAAAGAGTGGGGGTGTCAACCCAATAGATCTATTAAAGTGTTCCATGGCTTTCGATAGCTAATGGTTATAGTGTAATGTAAGGACGAGGACTATTAAGATCTCATGAACCGAATGTCTCATGTTCCACATGGTAGTCATGATAGAATATACACACCAAACGTGAAAACCCACCTGAGAAGGATATGTGAGGTCCGGTAAGGCAGGAAAACGAAATAGCTACTGTCTTGACAAATGATTCCCTGTGATCATTATGGACATAGTAAGTTGTACGGTCTTGTTTAGCATACAAGTTGTTCACCCGATGTTTGTGGACCTTGGTCTTAGTGTATATGGGCCATGTTTTTGGTGCATGAGATGATTTATAAACAACCCAACCATGTTAACATGTGTTTAGACCTTCTTTTGTATCAAAGTTAGTCCTAAAATATGTTTCGGTCATGCTAACATGTGTTATGAAATGGTAGCCAAAGCTAACACATATCATGGGTCTCGAATGTAATTGTTTAAAGATCCAAAATTGGTCGATTTGTGTTTGTTAGTGTGTAACTGAAATCTCCCCATGTGTGTTGATGTGTTTCTTATGAAAATCGATTATAAAAGCCTCTCACTCGTGCCTTAGTTTAAAGTATGTACAAAGTGAGTTTTGATTATCAAATCCGATCCATAGCTCAACCATTTGTTGTACCACAATCGTGAAACATTAATCAAGTGATAGTTGTGTTGCTATGGCCGATTCATGATGTGATAACTTGACAAAGTGTTTACTAGTTATAAAAACAAACATTGTGTATAGAGACCTTTGTGTGGTCGATTGTTCATGGCCATGGGTTGGTGTCTAGGAACATAATAAGGCCGATTCATAAAAGTTTTAGGGAGCTTAAATGAATTACCTAATGGTGAGTTGAGGTGGTGCAAATCCTAGGAACCTTGGGACTTCCTTTCCTTGGCTTGAAGGCTTGAATGTTTTGGTGAGTTTGAAGTGTTTGGGGTGGGGTATTCAATTGCTATCAAAGGTCAAGAATGAAGTGTTGTGGTGTGAGGTTATGAGGAATTGAAGGGGCCTTTATATAGAGGTTAATGTGGGATGAAGACAAAACAATTGTGGCACCTCTACTCCTCTCGGCCAAAGCTAGTGTTAGAGGAAAGATTCATCAATTAGTGTAAAGGAATGTGTTGGAGCTTCTAATCAATATTAGGGGTGGGTTGACTTGGTGAAAGAGGCTAGTGTAGCATAGTTTGTTAACCAAAAGTGTGTAAGTTGCTCACCTTCTTGTCACCTTGGTCGATTGTCCTCATGTGCAAATCATAGGTTTCTTGATCAATCATTGTCATGAATTTGGAGGTGCATAGTCGGCCGAAGCTTTTGGGGAATGCAAGGTTGACAATGACTTGTCCATGACACACCTTGTCTTCACTTGTTGGATGGTGATGGTTCAAGGAATGTCTTAGTTATACACTTAAAAGATACTAATGTGTTCATGGGGGTACTTGGCGAAATCAAGGGTCAAGAGAGGTTATAAAAGGGTAAAGATCAATTGACGGAATGGTGAGATGTAATTGTAAGGTTCATTTTGGTATAAAAGGGGGTGTTTCCCTAGCATTCCTTGTAGGCCAAGTCTTATCAGAAACATTGTAGTTACCCCTTGCACTTTCGGGTGTACTGTGACTTTCGCGCTGTGAAGTAGACTGTCTAGCGGGTACTTTAAGATTCGAGTAGGTAAGCCTGTGAGGGTAACCTCTTAACCGGTGGTTTAACAGCACAACAGTATTCTAGGGTTTCCCCTTGAGAAGGGTCGAGGGTGTCTAGTCTATTCTTGATGTTTAGTATTTTAAGATCCCGGTTCCACACCAGTTCCATAGCCATTAGAAGCTTTATCATTCATGTGTAGGATTCTAGCCTAGGTAGTGCCTTCCCATCCATCTGATCTCAGTTGCAGTCTCCAGTTTGTGTATTTAGTTATTTTAGTTTTATTATTTTATTTATTTGCATTAGTCTTTTAGAAAAACACCCCCTTTAAGCAATAAAACATTATTAAGTCAGTATTTAGGATAAGTAATCGAGTCTAGTTTACGTTTTCCAGTAGAGTCTCGTGGGTTCGATACTCGGACTTACTTTAGCTGTACTGCACTGACCGGTACACTTGCCGATTGTGTGGTTTAGGTTTAGGAAGTCTTAGGTTATAAATTTAAAACTTAGAGTGTCTAGTTTAGGTTAATTTAGTTAGTTATTACTAAACCACTTTGAGCACATCATAATGTATCCTAAGATCTTGTATTTGTCCCATTCCATGTGATAGTGATAGTGATAGTCCAAGACTCTTAGTTGTCATTTGAGAAGCATTTATGTGTGTGTGTGTGTGTCTGTGTGTGTGTGGTGTTTCGACCGAAGGTAGCAAAAGGAAAGGCAAGCCATTCAAGTGCAAGTGTGTGATCGTGTACATACATATATGTATAGTAATGTTTCGGCTCACACTAATCCACTTTATATGGGTACAACCTCGATGGTATGGATAATAATATATGTAGGTGTAGCGTGCGATGAATGGTATACTAGATTGTACCGGTTTATAGTCGATCATTTGCATAGGAATGCAACTTGATTTTGTCTAAGTGGCAAGGATGCTTGATGACGATATCAACATGTATTTTGTGAATCACAAGATATAGTAGCGGGTTACCAACATATATGTCAACATATAAAAATGTTCATGATTCGTATACACGTGTTAGTGATGGATTACCATGTGTTAGGGTGTGGTAACCTCATCAAATGCTTTTTGGTAATGGACCGGGTGTTGTATGACTAAACGAGTGATCTTTGTTTGAGTTTCCTGAATAACTCATGCTTCACTAGACGGCGGGGGGGGGGGGGGTATAGTGTGTGCAATATGTCTAATTATGCACATGTAATGACAATAATAAGTAAATGCGTATGGATGTTGACTGGTGTCATATTTAGCGACCCTATTATACAAAAGTTTGTGATTCCCAACTCTATGTTATTTATTACCCTTTCCCAACCAAGTTTTGATTCGAGAATATGAGCATCTCCCCAAATCATCCTACCGTTGTAGAAATGTCTCGCATTCATGGCCACATGTACCACTTCGCTTAGTCAATCCTTGCCCAGTCCGAATGACTTTTTATATATTTTCCCTTTTCAATTCATAAGTCATTTTGGAATCACATCACCGCTCAACTTATATGTACTCCTATCGATTTGCGCATGATTTACACATATAATTAAAGTCATGGTGATGACTTACCTTAGTCGTGGCTTTTCAACCTCAAATCCTTTACGCTTGACTTCCCGTGCCTCTTGCTTAGTACCTAGTGATTGTGTTACACATGAACATTCATGTAACCATGATTAGACACATGTTCAAGCAACTATACAAGTTTAACAAGTGTATCAATACAAGGTCTATGGTCCAATGAAGTAAGCTTTATTGTGGCGTTTCATCAAACACTTGGTGGGCATGATTTTTACAACATTAGATTATAGGTCACCTAGACCATAAGAATCATACCCATATCAATATCTAAGGCTCATATAATTCAATTACCCAATTTCATCATATATCACAATTTAGGTTCAAGCATACACACCCATTATTACCAAGGATTCCTAATGTTTACTTACCACCCAAATAACCCACCATGTTCATACCATGAACTTTAAGGGTTTCCCATATAGGTTGCAAGTTACTATGATTCTCACAAGTTTATTTCATTTTAAAGCTCTCTTGTACTAGAGATACCTTTCTTAGTCACCAATTTATCAAAATCAAAGATTCTAAATTTCCATCATGATTACATAAATTAATTTTACACCAAATTGAATGAACCTAGTTGATTGATACACCTTAGATTATCAGAATCTCATTAATGCAAGGGTTAATCGCTTGATTCTTGGCTGGATTGAGCTAGTCGGTGGTTTAGGTTTGCATGTGTGTGTTTGTATGTGTTTGGCGTGAGAGATGAAGACCAGGGAATGAATCCCTGGTTGTTTTGTTTTGACTTAAAGACCAGGTTTCAAGAATGATAGTTTTAGCCCCTCTAGTTGTGTTTTTTTTTTTTTCCAAATTACACATATATAATACTAAACAAATTGGTTCTCATCGTAGGTTCTTATCCTTGTTTAGTTTTAAAGTTTTAATCTTAAGCCCTTAAGTGTCGTTGAATAAGATGTAACACGTTTATTGAATTTTGGGGCGTTACATAAGGATGGCACTTTCTCCTCTAATAGATTGTGGTTTGATCTATGTGCAAGAGCTTCTGTCAATGGTGACGGTGGGCGTTTTCACTGGATTGCTTGGGCCCCATTAAAGATAAAATTCTATGCCTCGAGGGTGGAATTGAGGAAGATTGGGTCTAAAATGGAGTTGGTAAGGCGTGGGGTTCACACTCCCAACATAGTGTGTAGTGGCTACAACATTTGGATGAGACGTGCGACCATATCTTTATTTCCTGCCTTGCGGCCAGAATTATTTGGTGTCATATTTTTAGATGGTTAAGGCTGCGTATCTTGCAGGATTGTTGCTCGGTTGCTGATGTTTTGAAAGTGGTGGCTGCTTTGGTCGGCTCAAAGAAGTGGAAGAATATTATCACCATGGTGGTCTGCGACACTATTTTGAAGAATTTGGTATGCTCGCAATGAAAGAGAATTCAATGGCACGAATCTCCCTTTCATGAAGATCGTCAATCTCATCAAGGAGGACTCGTTTATTTGGATTAATAATAGGGCTGCATGTACGACCATTGATTGGGTCAAATGGTTAGATTTTGATATTTTGGATTGCTTGTAATTGGCCCCTTTTGTTTTCCAGCTTTTTGCTAGCTTCTATATTTATATATAGTTGTTTGCCGTTAAAAAATAAATAAATAAATAAAAGGGTTGCATGGACCAGGGATCTCTCTTGGAGGTCTCATGTTCGATTTCCACGAAGGACATAATGAGAAATGATGGATGACTCAAAGCCTATGGTCATGAGTTCGAGTCCTGATCTCGCTAGGTTTTACCCGTTCACTACTGTCGTGCCTTCGGGCAGGTATGTGGGTCGGGTTTTCCCTGGAAGCGGGCTGTCGGGCGGGCTAGGGGCTTCGTGCGTCCAGGGTGGGCCGGGCTGTGCCCCTGTCTTTGCCACTGAGAAGCCGCGTACGAAGTACCCGGCGTTGTTTAGTTGGCCGTTAAAAAAAAATGGGTTGACCGTTGTTCAAGTTGTTTATTTCAAACGCAAACCATTCATTCAATTAAAAAAACGCAATAAGTATGTGAACTTGAAACACAGTTCCTTTATTTATAAGAAGACAACCAAGAAACGTGATTGATTATTTTTGTGTAACGTTAGCAACGACCACTATTAAACCATAACTGAAAAATCACTAGTTTTATTTTTACATAAAAAAACACGCTATTTATCTAAAAAAACAAAACATAACAAAATTAATAATCTATATCTATCTATATCTATTATTAATATATATAAAAGAATTGAACATTATCTATTATTAATATATATAAAAGAATTGAACATTGCTGACGTGGCGTGCAATGGTGCCTTCAACCCCTCCATGAAAGTGCCACGTGGCATCATAATTGAAAGATTTTAATGTTTTTGAATTATTTCCTTTTTTTAATTAAAAAAAAAGATAAACATAAAACCCTAAATTTATCTATCTATCTCTCAATTCTCAATTACTAAAATTAAATTGAGTTATTTTAGGAAAAACAATTTAAAAACAAATTTAAATTTTTCTCTCTTATGTTCCTCCCATAATTTTTAAACGTTAATATCTTTTATATTCGAGATTTTTAAATAAAAAAATTACACCAAAATAACGAGCGTTTTATTATCTTTCCAACGAGTACCATAGTGCTATATAAAAAACGGAGAAAAAAAACGACTATTTTTTGTGGGTTATGTTCATACAGAAAAAAAACACAAAGTGTTCAGGTTATTCATTAATAATGTTTTTTCTTTTAAACCAGGTTCTTATCTACGATGTTGAAATTCAGCCCAATCGTCATGCTATCATTGTAATTTTACTTTTCTAAAAATGGATAGGTATACTTCATTAAGAGAAGCTAGGAGAAAATCGCGCAACACTGCAACACATGGTGTCACCTTATAGCAAGGTTATTTTTTTATTTATTTAACTACAAGAGTAATAATTATTACTATTAGTATTAGTATTATTAGAATGGTTATATTTTTCAACCCCCATCATGAATTCTACATCTATATAAGTCAAAGTCAAATTGTAACATATTTTAAATTACGTGAAGATGATTATATGTTGAAGGTTATCTTTTTAATACTGTATTATGTTTAATATGGTTTATGCTTTTTATTTTTTTTAACTTTTTAAATAAATGTTTTTTTAACTAAGATTGATTATGTTTAAGTTATTTACTCTTTTCGTGATTTGAGTTTTCTTCTTTTATCATTTTTTATCATTTTTTATTAAATCATATTAAATTTTTCAACCCCGGGACCTTCCCGGGGTAATCAGCTAGTATATATATATTGCAAAGGGATTAATCCTACATGTCATACTTTTATGTAATCTCTCTCAATCTCTCCTTTGAGAGATGCCACATAAGATGTGATGTGGCAACTTTAAACCAATTAATAAAAAGAAATAAATATGATTTAACCTAATTTATTATAATCTTTAACCTAATCTATTAAATACCTAATCTACTAAATCTAAATATTAAACCTTTATTATTTTATCTCTCATGTTTCATCCCATAACTTTTAAACGTTAATATCTTTTATATACGATATTTTTTAAAGAAAAAAATTACACCAAATTAACGAGCATTTTATTATCTTTCCAACGAGTACCATAGTGCTATATAAAAATCGGAGAAAAAAGTGACTATTTTTTGTAACCCGACAGGTATTGTGTCGGCTTTGGGATTAGTTTAAAAAAATGTGGGTTTGGGTCGGGTCTGGGATTAGGTGATACCCGACCTGATTACCCGAAACAACATACCCAAATACCCGAACTACATACCCGATCATATACCCATGAATTTTTTAACGCATCACATAACCCTTAGACAAATGCGTTCGATATTTCAATAATTAACTTTTTTTTCTTATTTCATATTAGTTCTTTTTAGAATGATCGATTACAAACTTCCGAATTCATTTGTAGTGGCACTAGATTTATACCCCCGGCGCAGGAATTCGTTTTTTATATTTGAATATGATAACTTATGGCAGAGATTTGTTTAAAATAATAATAATAATAATAATAATAATAATAATAATAATAATAATATTTTATTATTTATACTAGATATTTCAACCCGGGACGCTCCTGGGATAAAAACTAGTTGAAATATATAAAGACACCTTCTTTATCAAAAAGAACAAACAAAAACAAAATTACAACGAAAAATGCGGGTAAAAAGGACTAGGTTTGTCATAGGGGTGCAAATGAGCCGAGCTGCTCACGAGCTTGTTCGGTAAAAAAAAACACTGCACTATAAACCATGGTGAACCAAGCTTCACGGTTAGATCTACCTCTTTACATGAGGATATTGCTAGACCCCATAGAAGTTTGGTATGTAGGTTTCGTTTTAAGCTCATGCTCAAATTCGCAACTCGGAATGAACCAAGGTGCTGGATTGTCGTCACTGGGACTTGTGGCTTGATTAGAAACCTTGATGAGAATGTTACCATGCTTTTTAGTTTTTAGTATTGTGAAAAGACTTGATTTTTTTGTTTATCCTTTAAATATTGTTTGTTTTTCTATGTAACTATACAAATCAAAAGATTCGTTTAGCGCCTTGATTTAAATAGTACAAATTTATCTCTCTCTCTCTAAAGGCATGACTGGCCGGTCGTCTAAAATTCCGGCCAACATTTTATCAAGAATAACCAAGATCTTTGTCACTAATCTCCCGGATAAATGTAGCGGCCAAGATTTATCAGAGTTCATCCGCGAGTATGGGGATATCTATGATATCTACATTGCTCGTAAAAGGGATAAGTTTGGGAATCGCTTTGGTTTTATTTCTTTCTTAGACGTAAAGGATTCTAGCGAGATAATCAGGAAGATTCGGAATACGTGCATAGGAGATTGCTGGTTGAAGGACAACGTTGCTAGATTCACTCTCGAGGAAGGGGAGATCCCGCCTGCTGCGAAGAAAAAGAATAATCCTCCGGATGAAGATGGCCGTAATGCGAACAAACAACCTCCATCGTTTTTCAATGGAAGCCGGTCTTTTTCAGATACTCTCCTAGGAAGACAAGGAGTTTTAAAGGTTGGCAAATCGGTGGCCATTGCAGATCAAGAGATTGCTTTTAGCGGTATTCATGGGAGGGCTCTGGTGGCTCGCATGATAGATCTAGAGGCCCTTAAAAGCATATATATCATTCTGAATGATATATGTCCAGGTAAGGGTAGAGTGCAATACATTGGAGGATTGTCGGTGTTAATTACATTTGATGATAATCAGACAGCGACCTGGGTTCGGGACGCAGCCAAGGAAGTTTTGGGTAGGTTTTCTGCAGTGGATATGTGGGAAGGACAAGTCTTTGCTTTTGAACGTCTAGCATGGATCACTATCACGGGTGTTCCGTTAAACCTACTGTCATCCAAGGTCGTCAAAACGATTGGGTCTTCAATTGGTACAGTGGTTCATACTCCTGATAGGTCTGATGATGATGCTGACTTATCTTACGACTATATGGGTATCATTGTGGGAGATGGCAAGAGAATAGAGGAGGAAGTCACTGTTACGTGGAAGGACAAAAAATTCAATGTATGGGTTACGGAAGCATCGGGTGTGTGGGTCCCGGAATTCTACGCAGTTCCAACTCCAGATTCAACGTCCGAAGATGGGAATGATGTCAGTCCGACGCATGAGGATGACGGCACGATGGTTGATACGCCGGAAAAAAGTGCGCCGGATTTCGTGGGTGACGAGGTTCCAGGTTTGGTAACTAATAATGACATTAATTTTGTTATTAATGATAATATTCCTGATAATAATGAGGGGGGAGTAACTCCTTCTTTATTGGAGAATGTTATGGGTAATCAGGAGTTTATTCCGGGTATGGATTTTGACTTTGATGCTCTTAATAATGGGGAAGAAAATTTGGAAAGAAATGGACCGGTCATAAATAAAAGAAAAAAGAAAGGCCCAGTGGGCTCGTTGGGCCAACGTAATCCAGCATATTCAAGCAGTTTAGAGAAAGATAAGGTGGGCAAGAAACATAGAGCACAAGATGATGACATCTTTGGGCTTGACCCCCTGTTGGGCCTAGACAAACATGGAACCGTGGGTATAACTAAACAGTTGGACTTAAATGCTCAGCCTGTGGGGGAACGAGGGCCCACTATTATTTCTGAAGATGAACGTGGGCCTGAAGATGAACGTGGGCCTGATAAAGCTTCGTTGGTTGATGAGACTATTGGGCCTGACATTTCTAACGAAGTGGACGAGAACCATGTTATTGAAGCAGTATCTAAATTTCACAACTTTGAAGAAGTTTGCGCCACAATAGTCATGGGAGAAGCACTAGGGGCAGATCTTTCCAAAGCCCACGATTTGATTCAAGACTCTATCGACAATGAAGGTTTACAAGGGGTGAAAACAATGAATTGTTTATCGGTGAACATTAGAGGGGTTGGAGGTACCGGAAAAGCAAGTTGGATTAAAAAGATCAAGTCGGATAATGGAATTTCTTTTGTGGGTATGCAAGAATCTATGTGTAACAACGTTCTTCCAGGTTTGATTTCGGCGTATTGGGGGGGGGGGGGACCGGTTTTGAATACGAGTTTGTGGCAGCCAATGGGAATTCGGGAGGTATTATTAGCGTTTGGGACCCGAAAGTTTTCTCGAGAGACAAGGTGACCAAAGATTGTAACTTCCTTCACGTTAGCGGTACTATAATGGCAGCCTCTATTAGAATCAACGTCGTTAACGTGTACGCTCCTCAAAACAACGGTGAAAAAACGAATGTTGTGGTCGAAGCTTGATAGTATTATTAACTCAAACGAGGGTTGGTGGATTCTTCTTGGTGACTTTAACGCCGTGCGTGAACGGGAGGAGAGAAAAAATTCTAAGTTTGAGAAATGTTGCTCTAGAGATTTCAACGAGTTTATCGAGCAGAATGGGTTCCGTGAATACAATCAAAGAGGCTTCCTCTTCACCTACATGTCATGTCGTAAGGGCATTTACACTTGGAGCCGCATAGATCGTTTCTTGGTTTGTGAAAATTTTTTCAACAAGTGGCCTAGTGCTTTTGTTCGAGTTTTGAATAGGAACCTTTCGGATCATTCGCCTTTGATTTTATCGGTTGCGGATACTAACTTTGGGCCAAAACCTTTTAGGTTTTTTGATTCATGGGTTGATCGAAATGGCTGTGTGGATGTGATTGAATCAGCGTTTTCTTCTTGGGTTGACAATGGGCCTGCTGATCTTAATCTTCTAAGAAATTGGGCTACCTTCGAACCCGGCTTAAAGATTGGTTCCAGTTTACGAGTACAGCCGAAAGGATGGAAGAAATAAGGCTTCGAACCGAGAAAGAAGAGATTGAGCAGATTATGGAGGCTAAAGAAGTGGAAGAATCTGATGTATGGATATGGTCCGAATGTAAGGTGGCGCTAGAAACTATTGAGCTCAACAAGGCGCGAGACCTTAAACAAAAGTCTCGCGTCAAATGGGCTTCATTGGGGGATGAAAATTACATTTTTTTTTCACAATGTGGTAAACGGAAGGAAGGCTCAAAATTCTATTCCGGGTGTATTGATCGATGGCGAGTGGGTAACCAAACCGAATATAGTGAAGAGGGAAGTTCTTCGGTTTTACCGGTCTCATTTTAAAGAAAATTGTTCCTCTCGGCCGAGAATAGAGTGCTCCGGTATTAATCATCTTGACGAGACGGACCGGAATTTCCTGCTCGAGGAGTTTTCTAGACAAGAGACCAAGAATGCAGTGTTTGAATGCGGGTCTAATAAGGCCCCGGGTCCAGACGGTTTCAACTTCCGTTTTGTTAAGCGTTTTTGGAAATACCTAGAGGAGGATTTTTGGAATATTATGAAGGAATTTCATGCTTCAGGAACCATTAGTCAAGGATGCGGGTCTTCTTTTATTACTCTCATTCCGAAGGTGAAGTCTCCCATGGGCCTCAAAGATTACAGACCGATCACTCTCATTGGCATGATTAGCAAAGTCATTTCAAAAATCTTAGCTAATCGTATCAAAAGGGTGATGGGCAAAATTATATCTGAAGCACAGTCTGCCTTTTTATCGGACCGTTTTATTTTAGACGGCCCTCTCATGGTGAATGAAGTCTTGGCATGGTTAAAAAAAGAGAAAAAAGAAAGCGTTTTTATTAAAAATCGACTTTGAGAAGGCATACGATAATGTTCACTGGGGATTTTTATTTTCTATTATGGCCCAAATGGGTTTTCCTCCTAAATGGTGTGATTGGATTAAAGGTATTTGCCTTTCCTCTAGAGCGGCGGTTTTGGTTAATGGATCCCCTACGTTTGAATTCAAATGTGAAAAGGGTCTACGGCAAGGAGACCTGCTTTCTCCTTTCCTATTCTTGATTGTTATGGAAGCGCTCTCTTGGACCCTTAATAAAGCCGAAGACATTGGGATGTTTAAAGGAATAAGTTTAAACAGGAATGAGGTGGTTTTAAACCACCTTTTGTATGCGGATGATGCTTTACTCATGGGGGAGTGGTCATATGTCACACCACGCCAACGGCGGAAACACGTGGCGCGACGCTCGAAAGCATATCAAAGTCAAGATTAACACAAACTATATTTAATTAGAAAAGATCATTATATTAAGATGTCGGGAAAGGATACCTGGTTTCAAACATTACTTAAAATCACAAACATTAAGTTTAAAGTGGGGCGTTTCCGTTCATGTCCCAACCCGATGGTAACAATAGATGAAACCCCCAACCAGTGTCCGACATCCCAAATTCCACCGTACTAGCCGCATACCTGTTCAGCACTTAGTTACCTGAAAGATATGTTTAAAAAGACGTCAATATATAAAATATTGGTGAGTTCACAGGTTTTAGTTTCGTAAATACGACATTTTTACATTCTGTGCAAATCCAGCACGTGTTTACTTCCTGTGCAAATCCAGCACATTTTTACATCCTGTGCAATCCAGCACATTTTGTGGCCTTTGTACGGAGTAGCTAGCTCCTACAAACTATGATGATAAGCAATCCCCTGAGTCCCATAACCAAACCAAGACTAATAAATTTGCCCCGCTCCAAGTCGTTTCTCGGAACCCAACGACTTAAGTTCAGAATACGTGCACCTCTTGTCTTTACCGGGTTGACGCTATCAACCAGAGGTGGGCCTCGTCAGGCACCAATAGTACTATCCAAATATTCCTTTGGTTTCATTTTACCTGAATTAATGGTTACAGTAGCGAGGACCCAACCCCGAGTGGCGACCAAAAACTCAAGTACTCATCATGCCACTTACCACATTTTAACCTTTGAAAACATTTCAATATGTGATAATTTTTGACAAACATATCTTTCCCCCAGTTAAAACAGTAAAATGGGGCCGTGAAACTCACCTTAATTTCCATGCTTAGCTAGCAAACAAAGCCCGGAGCTTTGACCGACTTCCTCGTGCCCTATTACCAACAAAGTACACCTTAAAAGTCTATCGCATATAAACCTAGCCTATTATCCGGCCCAAAGATAGTTCATCCAACTATCTAAACTCGTGTGTACTAACTCGAGTCTTAGTATGCTTTAACTCAACGAACCGATCGTGACTTATCTTACATACGCGTTGACACACGACATAGTACCCAAGTTGCGCACTTGTTCTATTCGCGTTTAACCCACGTTGGACTAATGCCTCGAAACGTATAACTTTTCCTGAGCCGTAGCACGTCTCGTTAGTCAGATAAATGTATTTGTCTTGTACGTTTATTTTTAGGAAAGTATACTTTGCAAATTAATATTCTTATTATTAATTCCGACTAATAACAAATGTTACTTCCTTCCCAAAATCCGAACATTTAAAGTATTCAAAACTTGGCTTTTTATAAAAGGTTCCCAAGTACAATCGAACGTTTATATATTATTGAATCCGAACAATAAACATTGCTTAGTTGCCGAAAACCTTCAAAAACTCGTCATACATGACACTCGGTGAAAACTATATATTTGTTTTAAAAATTTATGTCCGGGATTTTGTTATCTTGTTACAAACTATTCTTGTCAAAACGTTGCGATTTTATGAATACATTTATAAAGACATACAACGATAGTCGCTTCGTTGTGCTTTGGATTTTTATAAAAATTTCGGCAGAGATTCCCCTGTTTTTATACAAACCAGACAACACAAGTTGTCTACAATTTTCCCAAAATCAATTTCTAACTCAAGACAAACAAATCCATTTATCCGCAAAATTTCATCAACGAGACTTTATACGTTTCGACCGCTTATATAAATTACACTAATTTATACGAATATATACCACATAGTTCAATAATTTAGTCCGATATATGATATTATTAGCCACGTTTTTTTTTTTATATATATATAACTAACAAATAATCCGATTACTTATCTTTTATTTTCGTACACGGTTCGTTCGCGAGTTATCACACTTCATTAGCTTTCGTATTTATATATATTTATAATTTATAAATATATATATTCATGAATAGTACGAAAATAATAAACGTGAGTTTATTATACCGAAATTACACGGACGTATCCCGAAGCCGCCTCGCTTTGACGCGTTGACTAAACCGAAGCATTGACCGGACCCGAACCGTGCTTTGACCGGATTGACCTAGCTGGCCGAGTTGATCCGATCTGACCCGGTTTAAAAATCTGATCCTTGAAACGAGACCCGAGCCTGTAACCTGACCCGACGCCGACCGGAGCTGACACCTAACCGTCGGACCAACCCAACGCCACGAGACCTACCATCGTACCACAACAGGCCTGAATCTGCCACCAAGACCACCGATAACCACCATAACAGCTCACCACTTCCACAGACGCGAACCACGAGCAACAATGTCACACCTGCTACCCCATCCCGTCGCTGACCAACAGAAACGAACCACCTCGTCTGCACCCCCGAACCAACACCATCACCGCCGTACCCACCCTCTTCGGCCATCACGTCACAACCAAACCCGACCCTCGCCATTATCGGACCACCGAGCTACCTCCTTCAACAGTTACGTCGTTTTTGCTCGTTTTCTGGGCTGAGAACGTTCACGCCACCACCACCGAGGATGGTGGTGGTCGGCCGGTGCTGGTGGGTGCGAGAGGGTAAGGGAGAGGTTAGGGAGAGAGTTTAGATCTAAGGTTTTTAGAGAGAGAGTAGAGAGAGAGAGAGGGGGTTGCGGCTGCTGCCAAATGAGGAAGGAGAAGAAGAATGTTGCCCTTTTATACTTAGGGTTTGGGTAGGTGGGTTGTGCACCGCGTATCGAACCCGTATAAACGTTTTTCGCTTCGGTTTATTATTAGGCTCGAAAATAAGTTATAAAAATCATTCGGTTTTGTTCGTAATTAAGAACACAACTAAACCGAGCAATTTAGTTATTATTCTCGTAACTCGATGCGTGAAAACGGAACACGCGTTAAAATCGCGTTAATCGATCCGGTCGAGCTATCCTTCATTTAGACGACCTGTTTACTTCCGAAACTAAATAAATGAAATTATTTATAATAAATAATTATTCCGAAAGTTCGATAACGGTTAAAACCACACGTTTTGACGTTCGAATCCCACGTCAGTTCCTCTCCGCGTTCTCCAAAACGCTGCGTTTTAGGCCGTTTTTCGCGTCGATTTCACATCCGATTGCATCGATAGTAAATACTTGTCGTATTTACATTTATTAGCTTTATGTTAGTCCACTTTGACAAATTTTCGCTGATGTCAGTTCGTTACGTTAATTACGCGAAGTCTTCCTTTAAAGGCATCAAGACTTCAACGAACTTTCAAAAGGATATCGTAGGACTCATATTAGCTCAACTAACCATAATTAACCTTAAACCATGTTAATTATTTCTAAAACATGATTAGCATCACGTTAATCGTTGTACGAAATTTGCCGGTTGTCACATTCTCCCCCCGTTAAGAGAATTCCGTCCCGGAATTCAGTTCAAGTCATCCGATACATTAGTATCCTTGAACAGGGCGGGATGTTTGCAACTCGCACGATTACCCCTTTTCTTCGTGAACTCCAGTTCACGCTTAGCGTTCTAACGAACACAATGTCATGAGTCGGCTACGGCCGAGCTCTTGGGTATCGCAATCCGGCACAAATATCGGTTTTCCCGAAATAGTAGAGCTTTGCGTCAACCTGAATCCTGTCGGTTGAGGAATTGACAATGCTTCCTCAAGCCAGACTTGCGGGATTCGTCAAGAGTCCCACTAAGCTCTTGCGATAGTTCGAGCTTGTTTCGTTGCAAGGCCAATTTTAACTGACAAATCCGAGTCACTGGAGTACTAAGCGAAGTCACTCCATTACCGTTCTCGTGCTTAACAACACCCTTTCAGAGTATAACACTCAGCAAGGTCCTATACCGATTCAAAGTTCCTAAGGCTAACACCTTGTTAGTACAACTTCCCGATCGGTTTGGCCACTTATTCAAAAAGATTTGAATCTACCAGATTCGTTGGTCACCTCTTGAACTCACGCCAGATCATGTGTATATCTCTATCTGACATTCAATGTACTAGAGACGTACACGTATGCACTCCAGAGGACTTCGAGCAGTACACCCCGAACACTAGGGTGATGATTCCTATCACATAGGAAATTCTGGCGATGAAGTACACGAATTTGATTTGCCACCGACACTAATCGTATCACACAGGACACTTCCGTTCAGGACAACAATTCATTCGTTCGAGAATGGTAATCCATAACCATCTCAAATTGAATATTCCAGACTTGCGTGCAAGGTTTGGCACACCCTGGGGCAGGATAACTCCTAAAATTCGATATTGTGAAAGTTGACACCTAGTGCCTAGCCACAACTCTCCAAGAGTATAGGTGGCTATCCGTATGGCTCATATTATAACCACAAACGAGTAGGGGATGAGAAGGTTCCAAACAGCAATCGATCATTGCCTGCGTCTCATCACAGTCACCGGACACCTCAGGCGACAAGGCCATTAGGTTCGCTCGTTGAATTTCACTATCGGGTGACCTTACCAGATCACAAAGCGGTCAACATTCTTGAGGACGCTCGAGGTTGTTTATAGTAGCGGATGGTAATCCCGTGTCCTCACATGGACCGAAATTCACTATGCATCCACTTACAACCTTTTCGTATGAGCGATTATGGTTAGTGGTACTAGGACGCCTAATATGGACTGATGGAGGTCGAAAGTTTTTGCGTCACTTCCACCCCTCAGTTCCCCAGGCAGTAGACAGTGTATATTCAACACACAGCCGTACAATTCCACAATACGCGAGGATTTAAGCCGACTTAAACACAAATGTCTAGAGGCTCACATCAACTCACCACGTTGGTCAACACGGGAATGATGTATATGAATCATCATGATATGGTTGCAGCAACAGACAAAGGGTAAGGTCTCGACAACATTTCAACACGTTGGTTTCCTCGAGACGGTAAGCAGAGCATTGGTAACTACCCGAAACAAGGGTACCCAGTGCTTGTCCTGCTATATGTGCCTCACGAGCACTGGTGTCCTATCGTTATTAGCAACCTAGTAAGTCAATTCTAAACAATACAGGACACACGTTCCTTAATTTGACTTTCAGATCCTATGCAGAGATCTGAGTGAAAGGAGTCCTGACCCGGAATCCTCACTCGCTGAATATTCCATCTTCCGGGATCTTTCGAGGTAAGAGGTGAAATTGAGTCATAGATGAATGCATCTGTCACAGATCTCACGTTTGGGCTTGACGGCTTCATGCGCCAAAATCGTTACTTAAAACAACAAACGACCGAGATCGCTCTACAAGAAGTAGTCTTGAGCCCTCCAATAAGGCATCCCATTCAACGACTCAGGTAGTCACACGCATGGGTGCAACATGTAAGCTTTCGAGCTCATCTTGGTTAGTCAGGTACTAAACGCACTAACCTGGCAGCTCATATTACCATGGCGTCTCTAACAGTGTCTGTCCAGGACAGGGGATTTTGCTCTGGCGCGAGCAATGCTACTGAAAAATAACTGGGAACACCCGTATCGACCCAAGGTCGAAAGGGTTCCACTATCCCAAGAATCTACGTAACGACACCAAGACAAGATAAACCTACCATTAGCAGGATAACATCAATCGAAGGGCTGAGTTGATCGAAGATCTCATCATGGTAGGGTAGCACCCTTATAGAGTAGACAATGCTACATGCCCTTCTAGATTCAGGGTTTCATAAGACTTCCGAATCACGTACCGGGGACTCCACCAATGCACTCGCCGTGGGTGGGTCCACACTGTTATTCCCGTAGTCATCGGCATGACACTTGGCAGGAATGATGTTAAACAATCCACTGGGATGAGCAATAATAAATTGAGTCTTTCAACTCCTACTAGCCCAAAGGTATGGGTCATAATATCGCTCACATTTTCTCGATACCTTCAAGTTCGAGATGTATTCGAAATCCCTTATCACGAAGACGAGCCTCACCCCGTCGTGTGTGGATCATGGGATTTCCTTCCGACATGACTCGAGAGTGGTTAGTCGACCGAAATACACGTAAAAGGTTAAGGCTGGACATGGCGTCACTGATGCCTTAGGTCTTGAAGAGGTAATGCTCACGAAACGCGCGAGCATATAAAGAGGTCGACGCATGATTCGGTCAATTACTGAAACTACCACGAGATTCGAACTTTAGAGGGATACATGTGCTAACACTAGGACTAGAGTGTCTTATCATGACTTCCGAAAGTCCGTTGGACACCCGATATCCTACATAATCAATGGCGACACTACACAACCATTCAGCAACATAACAACAGTCACGTGGGTTTGGGGTAATGTCTTTATTCCAAGGGAACCAAGAGTGAATCAAACGACAAGTTATCACATCATCAAGTCAATCCAACAATTGTAGCAATACGCTCACGGTGCGATACGGCAGTAGAAATAACATGACATGACAACAACACATCCACGAACACATCAACAAGGGAACACCGCACGGGAACAACACGACGACAAAGAAGCATGACAACAAGGCAACACCGCAACATGGACCGCATGACACAGAGAAATACGACAACAAGGCTACACCACTGTAGGAGCAGCACAACAACAGGAATGCACCGTCGACAGCGAAACGCAACCGCATGGATATGCAGTCGGCAAAACTGTGCAACTACAAGAATGCACAATCGTTAGGGGTAACACCACAACATGAATTCACGACAGCAGGACGACACGCAACCTAGCGAGTCCACTATACCTAACTACAAAAAGCTCCATTACGGGAGCACGCACCCCGGTGCGTTTCAGCTCACTTATGGTGATAGAATCCTTATTCGTATCCTCAGCCACAAACCTATACTCCATAGGCTCATTAGTAGGAACGATTGGATCACCAAAGGCATCCGCCTTCATAACAGAAATGGGAACGATGGGTTCCACATAATTTAGCAGACTTATCAGGCCGATATCGTTCTTAGGGAGAATGACTGTATACTCGATATAAGTCACTCGAATAATAGCAACTGTAGCATTGACAGGCTTAACCATACCTGAGAGCCATCGCCAACATTAGTCTTGGCAGGAGCCAGGGAATGATAACGAGCGGTTCAACGAAAATCTCCAAGAAAATGGAGTTAACAGCAACGAACTCCATTGTGACACAACCATGTTCATAGCGGCTTGGCAAGGGTCTTAGAGATATCTATGTCAATGGCAATGATCTTAGTAGGAGCCTTCGAAACAACAGCAACATCAAACTTGACAAAAGCCATAGAAACATCCTTAACACGCTCAGTATGAGCTACACTCTCAGCAACGATGACATGATTCGCTTGGGCCATAGAACAACGATGGCAGCAACAACAGCAGGCTCAGCAGAAACCTTAGACCGTCGTACCTATTAGATGTGTGGTAAATAGTATCCATAGGACCTAGAAACCAATCTATACCTTTTCCAATATCACCATATTGGTCACAACGAGAATAGTAGAGGTAGAAGGATCATAATTTATCGAGACACCACGATAAAATAAAAGACGATACAGGACTCTGGCAATCCAGCCGAGTCATCCTTCTCCTTAGGGTCCTCTTGCATGTTATTTTGGTCCTAACACCGATAGTCATCAACTGAAATGCCTCTCCGTTACCTAAGCAAGGCCAGTGAACTTTCCTTCATGACAGGCCACACATGGAGAGTATCGAAATATGACAAGAGATTAGACAAGTCACATTGTCCATGACGAATGGATCTCGCAACCTTGGTTTATAAAACACCGTGACACAGGGACGCAACGTCTCAATATCTATGGGGATTGATGGAATACACTTCGCATCAACTGCCACCCCAAATAGACAACCAGTCTCGTCGTCCTGACGGGGGTAGTAGACGTTCAATATTGCAACATGAGCAATGGAATTGCTGTCCCATGGGTAAGTTTAGTTGACAGAATAACGTGACCACTCCCAGTAGTCCGTTATTTGATCTTCGAGGGGGAGTTTCGATGTCTGCCAGAGCGTTCCGTGACACTTGACAATTACGTGTCACACGCTTTACGATTTCGGCTCCCGAAATGTGGTTTCACTCCCCGAGTATTATGACGGATTCAGACGCAAAACGCACGTCGTGATCCTATATTCAATATATATGTATGTCTCCATATATATTAACTGCCTTGGGTAAAATTATCTCCGACTCGACTCACTTTACCATATAACTACTTTCCCATTAAGTAGTCATACTAGGATCTTGTCAGTCGAGATTTCATTTTTCCCATAATCGACTCGACTCATCCTTCCATATATTTATTTTCCCATTAAATAAATATACTATGATATTGTCGATTCGATATTACATTCTACAACCATCGACTCGACTCACTTTACCGTATAATTGTTTTCCCATTAAATAATTATACTAGGATCTTGTCGATTCGACACTACGTTTTACAACCACCGACTCGACTCACTTTACCGTATAATTATTTTCCCATTAAATAATTATACTAGGATCTTGTCGATTCGATATCACATTTTATAATCATCGACTCGACTCACTTTACCGTATAATTATTTTCCCATTAAATAATTATACTAGGATCTTGTCGATTCGACATTACATTTTACGACCATCGACTCGACTCACTTTACCGTATAATTATTTTCCCATTGAATAATTATACTAGGATCTTGTCGATTCGACAACACCTTTTACAACCATCGACTCGACTCACGTTACCGTATAATTATTTTCCCATTAAATAATTATACTAGGGTCTTGTCGGTCGATATTTCGTTTTCGGCACCCGACCCGGCTCACTTTACCATATATTTATTTTCCCATTAAATAAATATACTAGGATCTTGCCGATCGATAATTCATTTTCAACACCCGACTCGGCTCACTTTACCATATATTTATTTTCCCATTAAATAAATATACTAGGATCTTGCCGATCGATAATTCATTTTCAACACCCGACTCGGCTCACTTTACCATATATTTATTTTCCCATTAAATAAATATACTAGGATCTTGCCGATCGATATTTCGTCTTCAACACCCGACTCGGCTCACTTTACCATATATTTATTTTCCCATTTAAATAAATATACTATGATCTTGCCGATTCGACATTGTTGATTTAGACGGGGGCTACCATGCCTTCTAGATAAGGATGATCAAGCCTATCAACCCAGTAAGGTCGATTCTGCCCTCCAATAGGGGAAGAAATGCTTGACCCTCGAAGACAACTTGGGCATGTGTTAGATCAAGAATGACTTACTCACCGTAATAATATAGCAGCACACGGGCAACTAATCTCAATACTGATCCACACAGGGTCCCGTGCTCAAAACGCACTGGTTTTGCAGGGACGCACCCTCAGTCTTCACTGGGTTCCAGGTTTAGCATTCCACGCATCGTACCATGCATTCATCTCTTCGGTAGGCAGTGCATCCTCGTATGTCCGCTCCATCGAAGAACTTCGTGCGGAGGCATGAAACTCCTATACAAGGAAGTTTTCGTCTCCTGTCCTTATCCGATGCGAGGGTTTACGTCAGATTACTCATATGAAGTAGACGTCCGAGCTCTTCCGTGTTCGTACCTTAGAGGTAATGCTGAAGAAAGCTCATTCAGTTTGCGAGGATCAAAATCAAGGGATATCAACAAGACTTCCCTTTTAGCCCGTTGGCCAATCAAAAGCTAAGACTGACCCTACAGTGCAAGAATAGACAAGGCAAGGGGTGATCACCAACCCCAGCCCTAGCGCCCACCTAGGTTACCGTGCACCACAAGTTATTATTACGTGTGCACCCGCAATGATAATCGGTGTTGCCAGGTAATTTTGGTGCCCGCTAGTTCCGAGCTTCCTGATCCAAAACAAAGATTTCACAAATAAAGGACCTAGACTAGCTTTGCCTTCCCATCATCAGCAACACGACAACGTCCACTAGCACGATAAAGGTTAGCCCTTCCGATCATCCCGTCCGCAGGTAAGCGGGTGAGTTCGTCGTAGACCACCGCTTGTCCTTCCCGCTTGTCGATGTCGGTAACCGATGCAAAAGTGCGGACTAAAGTGAAGTGTGAGACGATATCCTTACAGGCAAGCTATCTGTACTACTTATATGCATTAACTAGCACTAGTTAGAAAATCGGATCTCTACACAATTTAAACATTCACATCCATATTTTCTAACATTTTATATATTGACACACATGGCTAGTCGGTCGGAATTTCCCCTTGTACAATCCATGTACAATTTTCTTTCTTTTCTAAAAATATTTCGTTGTGTTTTATTTTTGAAAACTCCGTTTTCGAGCCAAAACCGGTTATAGTCTAGATTTTTCAAAACACTAGTTCGCTATAACCTTGGCTCTGATACCACTTCTGTCACACCACGCCAACGGCGGAAACACGTGGCGCGACGCTCGAAAGCATATCAAAGTCAAGATTAACACAAACTATATTTAATTAGAAAAGATCATTATATTAAGATGTCGGGAAAGGATACCTGGTTTCAAACATTACTTAAAATCACAAACATTAAGTTTAAAGTGGGGCGTTTCCGTTCATGTCCCAACCCGATGGTAACAATAGATGAAACCCCCAACCAGTGTCCGACATCCCAAATTCCACCGTACTAGCCGCATACCTGTTCAGCACTTAGTTACCTGAAAGATATGTTTAAAAAGACGTCAATATATAAAATATTGGTGAGTTCACAGGTTTTAGTTTCGTAAATACGACATTTTTACATTCTGTGCAAATCCAGCACGTGTTTACTTCCTGTGCAAATCCAGCACATTTTTACATCCTGTGCAATCCAGCACATTTTGTGGCCTTTGTACGGAGTAGCTAGCTCCTACAAACTATGATGATAAGCAATCCCCTGAGTCCCATAACCAAACCAAGACTAATAAATTTGCCCCGCTCCAAGTCGTTTCTCGGAACCCAACGACTTAAGTTCAGAATACGTGCACCTCTTGTCTTTACCGGGTTGACGCTATCAACCAGAGGTGGGCCTCGTCAGGCACCAATAGTACTATCCAAATATTCCTTTGGTTTCATTTTACCTGAATTAATGGTTACAGTAGCGAGGACCCAACCCCGAGTGGCGACCAAAAACTCAAGTACTCATCATGCCACTTACCACATTTTAACCTTTGAAAACATTTCAATATGTGATAATTTTTGACAAACATATCTTTCCCCCAGTTAAAACAGTAAAATGGGGCCGTGAAACTCACCTTAATTTCCATGCTTAGCTAGCAAACAAAGCCCGGAGCTTTGACCGACTTCCTCGTGCCCTATTACCAACAAAGTACACCTTAAAAGTCTATCGCATATAAACCTAGCCTATTATCCGGCCCAAAGATAGTTCATCCAACTATCTAAACTCGTGTGTACTAACTCGAGTCTTAGTATGCTTTAACTCAACGAACCGATCGTGACTTATCTTACATACGCGTTGACACACGACATAGTACCCAAGTTGCGCACTTGTTCTATTCGCGTTTAACCCACGTTGGACTAATGCCTCGAAACGTATAACTTTTCCTGAGCCGTAGCACGTCTCGTTAGTCAGATAAATGTATTTGTCTTGTACGTTTATTTTTAGGAAAGTATACTTTGCAAATTAATATTCTTATTATTAATTCCGACTAATAACAAATGTTACTTCCTTCCCAAAATCCGAACATTTAAAGTATTCAAAACTTGGCTTTTTATAAAAGGTTCCCAAGTACAATCGAACGTTTATATATTATTGAATCCGAACAATAAACATTGCTTAGTTGCCGAAAACCTTCAAAAACTCGTCATACATGACACTCGGTGAAAACTATATATTTGTTTTAAAAATTTATGTCCGGGATTTTGTTATCTTGTTACAAACTATTCTTGTCAAAACGTTGCGATTTTATGAATACATTTATAAAGACATACAACGATAGTCGCTTCGTTGTGCTTTGGATTTTTATAAAAATTTCGGCAGAGATTCCCCTGTTTTTATACAAACCAGACAACACAAGTTGTCTACAATTTTCCCAAAATCAATTTCTAACTCAAGACAAACAAATCCATTTATCCGCAAAATTTCATCAACGAGACTTTATACGTTTCGACCGCTTATATAAATTACACTAATTTATACGAATATATACCACATAGTTCAATAATTTAGTCCGATATATGATATTATTAGCCACGTTTTTTTTTTATATATATATAACTAACAAATAATCCGATTACTTATCTTTTATTTTCGTACACGGTTCGTTCGCGAGTTATCACACTTCATTAGCTTTCGTATTTATATATATTTATAATTTATAAATATATATATTCATGAATAGTACGAAAATAATAAACGTGAGTTTATTATACCGAAATTACACGGACGTATCCCGAAGCCGCCTCGCTTTGACGCGTTGACTAAACCGAAGCATTGACCGGACCCGAACCGTGCTTTGACCGGATTGACCTAGCTGGCCGAGTTGATCCGATCTGACCCGGTTTAAAAATCTGATCCTTGAAACGAGACCCGAGCCTGTAACCTGACCCGACGCCGACCGGAGCTGACACCTAACCCGTCGGACCAACCCAACGCCACGAGACCTACCATCGTACCACAACAGGCCTGAATCTGCCACCAAGACCACCGATAACCACCATAACAGCTCACCACTTCCACAGACGCGAACCACGAGCAACAATGTCACACCTGCTACCCCATCCCGTCGCTGACCAACAGAAACGAACCACCTCGTCTGCACCCCCGAACCAACACCATCACCGCCGTACCCACCCTCTTCGGCCATCACGTCACAACCAAACCCGACCCTCGCCATTATCGGACCACCGAGCTACCTCCTTCAACAGTTACGTCGTTTTTGCTCGTTTTCTGGGCTGAGAACGTTCACGCCACCACCACCGAGGATGGTGGTGGTCGGCCGGTGCTGGTGGGTGCGAGAGGGTAAGGGAGAGGTTAGGGAGAGAGTTTAGATCTAAGGTTTTTAGAGAGAGAGTAGAGAGAGAGAGAGGGGGTTGCGGCTGCTGCCAAATGAGGAAGGAGAAGAAGAATGTTGCCCTTTTATACTTAGGGTTTGGGTAGGTGGGTTGTGCACCGCGTATCGAACCCGTATAAACGTTTTTCGCTTCGGTTTATTATTAGGCTCGAAAATAAGTTATAAAAATCATTCGGTTTTGTTCGTAATTAAGAACACAACTAAACCGAGCAATTTAGTTATTATTCTCGTAACTCGATGCGTGAAAACGGAACACGCGTTAAAATCGCGTTAATCGATCCGGTCGAGCTATCCTTCATTTAGACGACCTGTTTACTTCCGAAACTAAATAAATGAAATTATTTATAATAAATAATTATTCCGAAAGTTCGATAACGGTTAAAACCACACGTTTTGACGTTCGAATCCCACGTCAGTTCCTCTCCGCGTTCTCCAAAACGCTGCGTTTTAGGCCGTTTTTCGCGTCGATTTCACATCCGATTGCATCGATAGTAAATACTTGTCGTATTTACATTTATTAGCTTTATGTTAGTCCACTTTGACAAATTTTCGCTGATGTCAGTTCGTTACGTTAATTACGCGAAGTCTTCCTTTAAAGGCATCAAGACTTCAACGAACTTTCAAAAGGATATCGTAGGACTCATATTAGCTCAACTAACCATAATTAACCTTAAACCATGTTAATTATTTCTAAAACATGATTAGCATCACGTTAATCGTTGTACGAAATTTGCCGGTTGTCACATCATATGGCAATATCCAAAATGTTGCTAGGATTCTTCGCATCTTTTACTTGTGCTCGGGCCTTCGTATAAACCTTCACAAGTCTAATATTTTTGGGGTTTGCACGGATGAAGATGAGGTGGATAATATGTTGGAGTACCTAGGATGTAAACGTGGATCTTTCCCATTTACATACCTAGGTATCCCAGTTGGCGCTAAAATGACCCGTATTAAAAGTTGGGATCCGGTAATCGACACCATTAGAAATCGGCTTGCATCGTGGAGAGTTAGACACTTATCTATTGGTGGTCGTTTGATTTTATTGAAGTCGGTATTAGAGAGCCTCCCTATTTATTATCTCTCATTATATAAAGCTCCTCAAGCCGTATTGGATACCATCGAGTCTATTATGAGAAGGTTTCTTTGGGCCGGTCCTAATATCGAGCATAAAATTTCTTGGGTCGCATGGGACATTGTTACGACCCCGAAGAGCAAAGGTGGTTTGGGTATCTCCAAACTTCAAGAGGTAAATTTGGCTTTACTTCTAAAATGGACTTGGAGATTCAAGAAGGAGGGATGTAGCCTTTGGAAAAAGATCGTCTTGGCATGTCACGGATCTAGTAGACCGTGGTCAGCATTACCGTGCAACCTATCGTCAAGCGGAAGCTGGAAGTTTATAGTTAAAGCCGGGGAACACAAACTTCCTAATGGTAGGTTATTGAACTCTTTTTTTATGGGGACTTTTGGTGACGGTAAGCACATAAGCTTTTGGGGTGACAAGTGGTTACTCGATACTCCATTGCGAGTAGTATTCCCTAGTCTTTTCGCCATTGAAAAGAACAAATGGGTTAAAGTGGGCGATCGGGTTACATGGACGAATGGGAATAAGCAATTATCGTGGGACTGGAATGTGGAGCCACACACGCATGCTCAGTTAACAGAGCTGTTCGAGCTGCTTCATCTCCTTTTCGAGTTGGAGTGGCGGGGAGGTGAAGATAAGTGGAGCTGGACCGAAGAGAAGGACGGGCAATTTACAGTCTCGTCAGCCAAGAAACTTATGTCTAGCTTCTATATAGGGGTTGGAAATCTTGGTATCAAATGGAAAAGTTGGGTGCCATTGAAATGCAAAATTTTAGCTTGGAGAATCGCTCGAAATCGCATCCCTACCATAGCTGAGCTCATCAAACGCGGCATATCCTTGCAACAGACTGATTGCAGATTATGTTACGGTCATTTGGAAACGGCTCTACATTTATTTACCGGATGTGAGTATTCGCATGAGGTCTGGCATCGGGTAGAAAGATGGTGTCGAATCAGTCTCAATCCCCTTTTCGACATTCCAGATATTTGGGAGATTGCGGAGTCTCAAGCGGTACAAAAAGACGCGAAATTCATTCTCACAGGTATCATATACACCACCATATGGCATTTATGGAGTGAAAGAAACGAGCGTGTATTCAACGATAAAAAAAGACATCCGGCTCAGCTAGTGGAAAACATCAAAGCAACGGCTTACTTTTGGCTTCGGAATAGATCTCGATGGAAAACTATTGATTGGAAAATATGGTGTAATTATCCTTTCGATTGATGTATTCGTTTTTGCCGCTTCTTAAGTCCTTTTTCTGAGGACTTTTGAGCGTGTGTTTTTAATGAAATTTTCCTTTCAAAAAAAAACTATACAAATCAAAACAAAGGTAATCAAACACATCAAGATATAGAGTTGGTGGATCATAATTTAATGTCCCTTTATCTGGTGATGTGATGGAGACAGCGAGACACTTATTTACCTTGTGTTACATTGCAACGGTAATATGGCCAAATCTCAATATTTTGTGCAAGATCAAAACCAAATTTTTGCCTTATCGGTTAGAGACTTGTTTGAGCTTCACAAAACGGTCCTGAAAAATGATATTCAAAAGGGAGTTATTTAGGGTATTATCTTAATTGCTTGTTGGTGTATTTGGAAGGATAGAAATGAAGTTCAATTCACATACAAAGAGACCAAGGTGGAGCAAAAGTGTTATTTTATTTACTTCAACTCACTTTAAGACATGATTTGAGAGACAATCAATTTCCTACCTTCCTGCCTTCTTGGTTCGTATTTGAACGTACACATGTCACATGTGTATGCCTATATTGACTTGTTTATTTTTCAACACCACTTTAATTAATTAGTTTCTTTTCTAGATCTTTAAATGAGTCTTAATCAACATTGGCCAATCAATTTTGTTTGGTTATTGTCAATAAAAGATGATATGTACTTCTTGAACCAAAATTCTATATATATATTTTTTTTTACTTTTTTATATTTTAGTCCAATTTTTAAAGCTAATTAGAATTCATACACCCATATTTAGGATTCATACACCCTAGTCCACATCAGTTACCAATAGGAGGCTACACATACCCTAAAATGTGATGTCACACCCCAGAATGTGACGTCACAGGGTGTATGAATCCTAGAACCCTTTTTTAAAACGCCAAAAACTTTTTCATAATTGTTAACTTTTTTCAACTTTCACCCACATTTTTAAAACATCAATAACTTTTTATACGACATTTTTTTTAAATTACACCATAAAACAAGCTTTTTATTCTATTTCATTTGCATACTCAATTGCTATGCTTTAAAAAAAAATCACTGGGTTGATAACTTGATTGTGCTCTGTTCTTCACTTTTTCCATTGTTCATGACTAGCTTGTTCTATACATTAACTGAGAACTATTTGTCATTGTAATTTGTCAAAAAAAAGGAGTGAAAGTAATAAAAAGAAGTTCAGATGGGTAGTTTCTTGTGAATCAATGAAAATGCAGAAACAATATATCTCGTCAGGTCAACAACCTTGTTGCAGAACGTAAACACATCTGAATACTAATAGTTCTTAAAGTTTATTACGTAAACAATTGAAGATTATTATCTAAATAAGCAGGTGAAATACAGAAAGTGTTGATTTCATGTGATTTAAGCAAATAATAAATGAAAATAAATAAGTAGATATCATCGTTTAACATCTCAAAGATTAAAATGAACATATTATATAACTTGCGTATTAATATGTTATAACTTGCGTGTTTAATACAATTGTTTAAAACTGTACAATATTTAGACGCAAGTATATTATTGTTTATTAATCTTTAAACGCAAGTAATTAATATCAAGTTTGTTACATTCAGACGCAAGTTGTTACTGCTTATGAATGTTTAAACGCAAGTAAGTAATATCAAGTTTATACATTTAGACGCAAGTTATTATTGTTTAAACGCAAGTAGGTAATATCAAGTTTTTACATACATATAAGCAGATTTACAGATTGTTCACATAAGTATGTAATAAGGATTCTCTTTCTTTATAAATTAATAATTTTCAAAGAACTAGTTTGTGAGAATCTAACGACAACAATATCCCACCATCACATGAGGTGAAAGGAGATATTAGCAAAAACATGATAGAATGTCAAAGAAGGTTAACGAAGGTGATCTTCAAACCTCCAATTATTATTCACCTCACAAAAATAGACAAACATAAAAAAAACAAAATTATTACTGTTCTCACATTGATTCAAATTGATTTCCATCCTCGTGGCTCTCCGCGTCACAAAGAAACAAACTAAAAAAAATATAAAAGGCTATTGTTACACTCAGACACAATAGCTTATGAATATTTAAACACAAGTAAGTAATATCAAGTTTTTACATTTAGACCCAAGTAATATCAACCCAACAATTTTTTTTAAAGTATAGCAATGTCACACCACGCCAATGGCGGAAACACGTGGCGCGACGCTCGAAAGCATATCAAAGTCAAGATTAACACAAACTATATTTAATTAGAAAAGATCTTTATATTAAGATGTCGGGAAGGAGTACCTGGTTTCAAACATTACTTAAACCACAAACGTTAAGTTTTAAAGTGGGGTGTTTCCGTTTATGTCCCAACCCGATGGTAACAATAGGTGAAACCCCCAACCAGTGTCCGACATCCCAAATTCCACCGTACTAGCCGCATACCTGTTCAGCACTTAGTTACCTGAAAGATATGTTTAAAAAGACGTCAATATATAAAATATTGGTGAGTTCACAGGTTTTAGTTTCGTAAATACGACATTTTTACATCCTGTGCAAATCCAGCACATTTTTACATCCTGTGCAAATCCAGCACATTTTTATATCCTGTGCAAATCCAGCACATTTTTATATCCTGTGCAAATCCAGCACATTTCGTGGCCTTTGTATGGAGTAGCTAGCTCCTACAAATTATGATGATAAGCAATCCCCTGAGTCCCATAACCAAACCAAGACTAATAAATATGCCCCGCTCCAAGTCGTTTCTCGGAACCCAACGACTTAAGTTCAGAATACGTGCACCTCTTGTCTTTACCGGGTTGACGCTATCAACCAGAGGTGGGCCTCGTCAGGCACCGATAGTACTATCCAAATATTCCTTCAGTTTCATTTACCTGAATTAATGGTTACAGTAGCGAGGACCCAACCCCGAGTGGCGACCAAAAACTCAAGTACTCATCATGCCACTTACCACATTTTAACCTTTGAAAACATTTCAATATGTGATAAATTTTGACAAACATATCTTTCCCCCAGTTAAAAACAGTAAAATGGGGCCGTGAAACTCACCTTAATTTCCATGCTTAGCTAGCAAATAAAATCCAAAGCTTTGACCGACTTCCTCGTGCCCTAAGTACCAATAAAGGACACCTTAAAGTCTATCATATATAAGCCTAGATTAATTTCCGTTTAAAAGATAGTTTATTCAACTATCTTGACTCGTGTGTACTAACCCGAGTCCTTAAGTGTTTTAACTCGACGAACCGATCGTGACTTATCGTAGTTCATGCGTTCACATGCGAAATAGTACCCAAGTCGCGCACTTGTTACTATTCGTGTGTAAACTATGTTGGACTAATATCGCGAAACGTATAATTCACCTTGAACCATAGCTCATCTCGTTAGTCGAATAAATGTATTTGTCGTGTACGTTTATTTTTAGGAAAATAAACTTTGCAAAATATGATTATTGTTATTAATTTCCGATTAATAACAAATGTTACTTCCTTCCCAAAATCCGAACATTTAAAGTATTCAAAACTTGGCTTTTTATGAAAGGTTCCCAAGTACAATCGAACGTTTATATATTATTGAATCCGAACAATAAACATTGCTTAGTTGCCGAAAACCTTCAAAAACTCGTCATACATGACACTCGGTGAAAACTATATATTTGTTTTAAAAATTTATGTCCGGGATTTTTGTTATCTTGTTACAAACTATTCTTGTCAAAACGTTGCGATTTTATGAATACATTTATAAAGACATACAACGATAGTCGCTTCGTTGTGCTTTGGATTTTTATACAAATTTCGGCAGAGATTCCCCTGTTTTTATACAAACCAGACAACACAAGTTGTCTACAATTTTCCCAAAATCAATTTCTAACTCAAGACAAACAAATCCATTTATCCGCAAAATTTCATCAACGAGACTTTATACGTTTCGACCACTTATATATATAACTAACAAATAATCCGATTACTTATCTTTTATTTTCGTACACGGTTCGTTCGCGAGTTATCACACTTCATTAACTTTCGTATTTATATATATTTATAATTTATAAATATATATATTCATGAATAGTACGAAAATAATAAACGTGAGTTTATTATACCGAAATTACACGGACGTATCCCGAAGCCGCCTCGCTTTGACGCGTTGACTAAACCGAAGCATTGACCGGACCCGAACCGTGCTTTGACCGGATTGACCTAGCTGGCCGAGTTGATCCGATCTGACCTGGTTTAAAAATCTGATCCTTGAAACGAGACCCGAGCCTGTAACCTGACCCGACGCCGACCGGAGCTGACACCTAACCCGTCGGACCAACCCAACGCCACGAGACCTACCATCGTACCACCACAGGCCTGAATCTGCCACCAAGACCACCGATAACCACCATAACAGCTCACCACTTCCACAGACGCGAACCACGAGCAACAATGTCACACCTGCTACCCCATCCCGTCGCTGACCAACAGAAACGAACCACCACCACTTCTGCGCTGCTGTCTCTGCACCGCACAGCCATCGCCGTCCGCCCCATGCCCATTTTCGGGCTTAAACCACCACTACCGGCCACCAAGCGGCCTCCACAACCACCCCCGACATCACTCGCGCGTCACCTGCACCCGACCAAACCCGTTTCAGCTCGTCTTCGGGCTTAAACCCCGTTTTTCGTAGCTGTTCCAGCCCGTTTTGGGGCCTGCGACCACCGCACAGCCACTACCCATGGTGGTGGCGGCCGATCTTGGGCATGGCGAGGAAGAAGGAGCTCGTGGGTGAGTGCACGGGTAGAGAGAGAGAGAGTGAGATCAGATCTAGAGAGAGAGAGTAGAGAGAGAGAGGGTTGCGGCTGAAATGGAGGAGAAGAGAGAGGTTAAGGAGCTTTTATAGGTAGGGTTTCTTGGTAGGTGGGAGTATACCGCGTATCGAACCCGTTTTAAACGAAAACGCTTCGGTTTGTTTTTAGGCTCGAGAATATGTTATAAAAATCATTCGGTTTTGTTCGTAATTAAAAACACAACTAAACCGAGCAATTTAGTTATTATTCTCGTAGCTCGACGCGTGAAAACGGAACACGCGTTAAAAATCGCGTTAATCGATCCGGTCGAGCTATACTTCATTTAGGCGACCTGTTCACTTTCGAAACTAAATAAATGAAATTATTTATAATAAATAATTATTCCGAAAGCTCGATAACGGTTAAAACCACGCGTTTCGACGTTCGAATCCCACGTCAGTTCCTCTCCGCGTTTTCCAAAACGCTGCGTTTTTGGCCGTTTACCACGCCGATTTCACATCCGTTCGCATCGATAGTAAATACGTGCCGTATTTACATAGAATAAGCTTATGTTATTCCAGTTTGACAAATTTTTACTGATGTCAGTTCGTTACGTTAAACACGCGAAGTCTTTCTTTAAAGGCATCAAGACTTCAACGAACTTTCAAAAGGACATCGTAGGACTCATATTAGCTCAACTAATCATAATTAACCTTAAACCAGGTTAATTATTTCTAAAACATGATTAGCATCGCGTTAATCGTTGTACGAAATTTGCCGGTTGTCACATTCTCCCCCCGTTAAGAGAATTCCGTCCCGGAATTCAGTTCCAGTCATCCGATACATTAGTATCCTTGAACAGGGCGGGATGTTTGCAACTCACACGATTACCCCTTTTCTTCGTGAACTCCAGTTCACGCTTAGCGTTCTAACGAACACAATGTCATGAGTCGGCTACGGCCGAGCTCTTGGGTATCGCCATCCGGCACAAATATCGGTTTTCCCGAAATAGTAGAGCTTTGTGTCAACCTGAATCCTGTCGGTTGAGGAATTGACAATGCTTCCTCAAGCCAGACCTGCGGGATTCATCAAGAGTCCCACTAAGCTCTTGCGATAGTTCGAGCTTGTTCGTTGCAAGGCCAATTTTAACTGACATATCCGAGTCACTGGAGTACTAAGCGAAGTCACTCCATTACCGTTCTCGTGCTTAACAACACCCTTTCAGAGTATAGCACTCAGCTAAGTCCTTTACCGATTTGAAGTTCCTAAGGCTAACTCCTTGTTAGCACAACTTCCCGATCGGTTTGGCCACTTATTCAAGAAGATTTGAATCTACCAGATTCGTTGGCCACCTCTTGAACTCACGCCAGATCATGTGTATATCTCTATCTGACATTCAATGTACTAGAGACGTACACGTATGCACTCCAGAGGACTTCGAGCAGTACACCCCGAACACTAGGGTGATGATTCCTATCACATAGGAAATTCTGGCGATGAAGTACTCGAATTTGACTTGCCACCGACACTAATCGTATTACACAGGACACTTCCGTCCAGGACAACAATTCATTCGTTCGAGAATGGTAATCCATAACCATCTCAACTTGAGTGTCCCAGACTTGCGTTCAAGGTTTGGCACACCCTGGGGCAGGATAACTACTAAAATCCGATATTATGAACGTTGGCATCTAGTGCCTAGCCACGACTCTCCAAGAGTATAGATGGCTATCCGTATGCCTCATATTATAACTGCAAACGAGCAGGGGGATGAGAAGGTTCCAAACAGCAATCGATCATTACCCGTGTCCCATCACAGCCACCGAACACCTCAGGCGACAGGACCATTAGGTTCGCTCGTTCGAATTTCACTAATCGGGTGATCTTACCAGATCACAAAGCAGTCGACATTCTCGAGGACGCTCCAGGTTGTTTATAGTAGCGGATGGTATTCCTGTGTCCTCACATGGACCGAAATCCACTATGCACCAACTTACAACCTTTTCGTATGCGCGATTGTGGTTAGTGGTACTAGGACGCCTAATATGGACTGATGGTGGTTGAAAGTTTTTGCGTCACTTTCACCCCTCAGTTCCCCAGACAGTAGACGATGTATATTCAACATACGGCCGTACAATTCCACAATACACGAGAATTTAAGCCGACTAAAACACAGATGTCTAGAGGCTCGCATCACCTCATCACATTGGTCAACATAAGGATGATGTATATGAATCATCATAATATGGTTGCCGTAACAAACAGAGGATAGGGTCTCGACAACATCTCAACACGTTGGCTTTCCTCGAGACGGTAAGCAGAGCATTGGTAACTACCCAAAACAAAGGTACCCAGTGCTTGTCCTGCTATATGTGCCTCACGAGCACTGGTGTCCTATCGTTATTAGCAACCTAGTAAGTCAATTCTGAACAACACAGGACACTTTCCCTCGAATTGACTATCCGATCCTATGCAGTGATCTGAGTGAAAGGAGTCCTAAAACTGGAATCCCTCACTCGCCGAAGGTTCCATCTTTCGGATCTTTCAAGTTAAGAGGTGAAATCGAGTCATAATGAATGCATCTGGCCTAGATCTCACGTTTGGGCTTGGCGGCTTCATGCGCCAAAATCGCTACTTAAAACAACAAACGACCGAGATCGCCCTACAAGAAGTAGTCTTGAGCCTTCCAATAAGGCATCCCATTCAACGACTCAGGTAGTCACACGCATGGGTGCAACATGTAAGCTTTCGAGCTCATCTTGGTTAGTCAGGTACTAAACGCACTGACCTGGCAGCTCATATTACTTTGGTGTCTCCAACAGTGCCTGTCAATGACAGGGGATTTTGCTCTAGCGCGAGCAATGCTACTGAAAAATAACTGGGAACACCCGTATCGACCCAAGGTCGAAAGGGTTCCACTATCCCAAGAATCTACGCACGACACCAAGACAAGATAGACCTACTATCAGAAGAATAGCAACATTTCCCGAACGGTTGAATCGATCATCCATCTCAACACGGTAGGGTAGTACCCTTATAGAGTAGACAATGTTACACGCCCTTCGAGACTCAGGGTTTCATAAGACCTCTGAATCATGTACCAGGGACTCCACCAATGCACACGCTGTGGGTGGGTCCACACTGTTATTCCCGCAGTCATCGGCATGACACGTTGGCAGGTATGATGTCAAGCGAATCCACTGGGATGAGCAATAATAAATTGAGTCTTTCAACTCCTACTAGCCCAAAGGTATGGGTCATAATATCGCTCACATTTACTCAATACCTTCAAGTTCGAGATGTTCTCGAAATCCCTTATCACGAAGACGAGCCTCACCCCGTCGTATGTGGATCATGGGATTTCCTTTCGACATGATTCGAGAGTGGTTAGTCGACCGCAATGCACGTAAAAGGTTAAGGCTGAACATGGCGTCACTGATGCCTTAGATCTTGAAGAGGTAATGCTCACGAGACGCGCGAGCATATAAAGAGGTCGACACATGATTCGGTCAATTACTGAAACTACCACGAGATTCGAACTTTAGGGAGATACATGTGCTAACACTAGGACTAGAGTGGCTTAGTATGACTACTGTAAAGTCCGTTAGACACCCGAATTCCCACATTATCGATGGCATCACTACACAACCATTCAGCAGTATGACAACGGTTACGTGGGTTTGGGGTAATGTCTTTATTCCAAGGGAACCAAGAGTGAATCAAACGACAAGTTATCACATCATCAAGTCAATCCAACAATTGTAGCAATACGCTCACGGTGCGATACGGTAGTAGAAATAACATGACATGACAACAACACATCCACGGACACATCAACAAGGGAACACCGCACAGGAACAACACGACGACAAAGAAGCATGACAACGAGGCAACACCGCAACATGGATTCACGACAGCAGGACGACACGCAACCTAGCGAGTCCACTAAACATAACTACAAGAAGCTCCCTTACGGTGAGCACGCATCCCGGTGCGCTTCAGCTCACTTATGGCGACGGAATCCTTATTCGTGTCCTCAGCCACAATCCTATACTCCATAGGCTCATTAGTAGGAACGATTGGATCACCAAAGGCATCCGCCTTCATAACAGAAATGGGAACGATGGGTTCCACCTAATTTAGTAGACTTATTAGGCCGATATCGTTCCTAGGGAGAATGACTGTATACTCGATATAAGTCACTCGAATAATAGCAACTGTAGCATTGACAGACTTAACCCAAGCTTGAGAACCATTCTTGGCGGGAGCCAGAGAATGATAACGAGCGGTTCAACGAAAACCTCAAAGAAAATGGAGTTAATGGCAACGAACTCCATCGTGACACAAACATGATCATAGCGGCTTGGCAAGGGTCTTATAGATGTCCATGTCAATGACAGTGATCTTAGTAGGAGCCTTCGAAACAACAGCAACATCAAACTTGACAAGGGCCATGGAAACATCCTCAACACGCTCAGTATGAGTTACACTCTCAGCAACGACGACATGATTCGCTTGGGCCATGGGACAATGATAGCAGCAACAACAGCAGGCTCAGCAGAAACCTTAGACCCGTCGTAGCTATTAGATGTGTGGTAGATAGTATCCATAGGACCTAGAAACCAACCAACATCTTTTCCAGTATCAAAACATTGGTCACAACAAGAATAGTAGAGGTAGAAGGATCATGATTTATCGGGACACCACGATAAAATAAAACGATCCAGACTCTGGCAATTCAACCGAGTCATCCTTCTCATTAGGGTCCTCTTGCATGTTATTTTGGTCCTAGCACCGATAGTCATCAACCGAAATGCCTCTCCGACACTTAAGCAAGGCCAGCGAACTTCCTTCCTGATAGGCTACGCAGTGAGAGTTTCGAAATATGACAAGAGATCAGACAAGTCACATTGTCCATGACGAATGGATCTCGCAACCTTAGTTTATAAAACACCGTGACAAAGGGACGCAACGTCTCAATACCTATGGGGATTGATGGAAAACACTTCACATCATTTACCACCCCAAATAGACAACCAGTCTCGTCGTCCTGACGAGGGTAGTAGACGTTCAATATTGCAACATGAGCAATGGAATTGCCGTCCCGTGGGTAAGTTTAGTTGACAGAATAACGTGACCACTTCCAGTAGTCCGTTATTTGATTTTCGAGGGGAATTTCGATGTCAGCCAGAGCGTTCCGTGACACTTGACAATTACGAGTCACACGCTTTACGATTTCGGCTCCCGAAATGTGGTTTCACTCCCCGAGCATTATGACGGATTCAGACGCAAAACGCACGTCGTGATCCTATATTCAATATATATGTATGTCTCCATATATATTAACTGACTTGGATAAAATTATCTCCGACTCGACTCACTTTACCATATAACTACTTTCCCATTAAGTAGTCATACTAGGATCTTGTCAGTCGAGATTTCATTTTTCCCGTAATCGACTCGACTCACCTTTCCATATATTTATTTTCCCATTAAATAAATATACTATGATCTTGTCGATTCGATATTACATTTTTCAACCATCAACTCGACTCACCTTACCGTATAATTATTTTCCCATTAAATAATTATACTAGGATCTTGTCGATTTGACATTTCGTTTTACCACCATCGACTCGACTCACTTTACCGTATAATTATTTTCCCATTAAATAATTATACTAGGATCTTGTCGACTCGACACTACATTTTACAACCATCGACTCGACTCACTTTACCGTATAATTATTTTCCCATTAAATAATTATACTAGGGTCTTGTCGATTCGACATTGTATTTTACGACCATCGACTCGACTCACTTTACCGTATAATTATTTTCCCATTAAATAATTATACTAGGGTCTTGTCGATTCGACGTTGTATTTTACGACCATCGACTCGACTCACTTTACCGTATAATTATTTTCCCATTAAATAATTATACTAGGGTCTTGTCGGTCGATATTTCGTTTTCGGCACCCGACCCGGCTCACCTTACCATATATTTATTTTCCCATTAAATAAATATACTAGGATCTTGCCGATCGATATTTCATTTTCAACACCCGACTCGGCTCACTTTACCATATATTTATTTTCCCATTAAATAAATATATTAGGATCTTGCCGATTCGACAATTCATTTTCAACACCCGACTCGGCTCACTTTACCATATATTTATTTTCCCATTAAATAAATATATTAGGATCTTGCCGACTCGACAATTCATTTTCAACACCCGACTCGGCTCACTTTACCATATATTTATTTTCCCATTAAATAAATATATTAGGATCTTGCCGATTCGACAATTCATTTTCAACACCCGACTCGGCTCACTTTACCATATATTTATTTTCCCATTTAAATAAATATACTAGGATCTTGCCGATCGATATTTCGTCTTCAACACCCGACTCGGCTCACTTTACCATATATTTATTTTCCCATTTAAATAAATATACTATGATCTTGCCGATTCGACATTGTTGATTTAGACGCGGGCTATCATGCCTTCTAGATAAAGATGATCAAGCCTATTAACTCCGTAAGGACGATCTTGCCCTCCGATAGGGGAAGGAACGCCTGACCCTCGAAGACAACTTGGGCATGTGTTAGATCAAGAATGACTTACTCACAGTAATAATATAGCAGCACACGGGCAACTAATCTCAATACCGATCCACACAGGGTCCCGTGCTCAAAACGCACTGGTTTTGCAGGGACGCACCCTCAGTCTTCACTGGTTTCCAAGCTTAGCATTCCACGCATCGTACCATGCATTCATCTCTTCGGTAGGCAGTGCATCCTCGTATGTCCGCTCCATCGAAGAACTTCGTGCGGAGGCATGAAACTCCTATACAAGGAAGTTTTCGTCTCCTGTCCTTATCCGATGCGAGGGTTTACGTCAGATTACTCATATGAAGTAGACGTCCGAGCTCTTCCGTGTTCGTACCTTAGAGGTAATGCTGAAGAAAGCTCATTCGGTTTGCGAGGATCAAAATCAAGGGATATCAACAAGACTTCCCTTTTAGCCCGTTGGCCAATCAAAAGCTAAGACTGACCCTACAGTACAAGAATAGACAAGGCAAGGAGTGATCACCAACCCCAGCCCTAGCGCCCACCTAGGTTACCGTGCACCACAAGTTATTATTACGTGTGCACCCGCAATGATAATCGGTGTTGCCAGGTAATTTTGGTGCCCGCTAGTTCCGAGCTTCCTGATCCAAAACAAAGATTTCACAAATAAAGGACCTAGACTAGCTTTGCCTTCCCATCATCAGCATCACGACAACGTCCACTAGCACGATAAAGGTTAGCCCTTCCGATCATCCCGTCCGCAGGTAAGCGGGTGAGTTCGTCGTAGACCACCGCTTGTCCTTCCCGCTTGTCGATGTCGGTAATCGATGCAAAAGTGCGGACTAAAGTGAAGTGTGAGACGATATCCTTACAGGCAAGCTATCTGTACTACTTATATGCATCAACTAGCACTAGTTAGAAAATCGGATCTCTACACAATTTAAACCTTCATATCCATATTTTCTAACATTTTATATATTGACACACATGGCTAGTCGGTCGGAATTTCCCCTTGTACAATCCATGTACAATTTTCTTTCTTTTCTAAAAATATTTCGTTGGGTTTTATTTTTGAAAACTCCGTTTTCGAGCCAAAACTGGTTATAGTCTAGATTTTTCAAAAATACTAGTTCGCTATAACCTTGGCTCTGATACCACTTCTGTCACACCACGCCAATGGCGGAAACACGTGGCGCGACGCTCGAAAGCATATCAAAGTCAAGATTAACACAAACTATATTTAATTAGAAAAGATCTTTATATTAAGATGTCGGGAAGGAGTACCTGGTTTCAAACATTACTTAAACCACAAACGTTAAGTTTTAAAGTGGGGTGTTTCCGTTTATGTCCCAACCCGATGGTAACAATAGGTGAAACCCCCAACCAGTGTCCGACATCCCAAATTCCACCGTACTAGCCGCATACCTGTTCAGCACTTAGTTACCTGAAAGATATGTTTAAAAAGACGTCAATATATAAAATATTGGTGAGTTCACAGGTTTTAGTTTCGTAAATACGACATTTTTACATCCTGTGCAAATCCAGCACATTTTTACATCCTGTGCAAATCCAGCACATTTTTATATCCTGTGCAAATCCAGCACATTTTTATATCCTGTGCAAATCCAGCACATTTCGTGGCCTTTGTATGGAGTAGCTAGCTCCTACAAATTATGATGATAAGCAATCCCCTGAGTCCCATAACCAAACCAAGACTAATAAATATGCCCCGCTCCAAGTCGTTTCTCGGAACCCAACGACTTAAGTTCAGAATACGTGCACCTCTTGTCTTTACCGGGTTGACGCTATCAACCAGAGGTGGGCCTCGTCAGGCACCGATAGTACTATCCAAATATTCCTTCAGTTTCATTTACCTGAATTAATGGTTACAGTAGCGAGGACCCAACCCCGAGTGGCGACCAAAAACTCAAGTACTCATCATGCCACTTACCACATTTTAACCTTTGAAAACATTTCAATATGTGATAAATTTTGACAAACATATCTTTCCCCCAGTTAAAAACAGTAAAATGGGGCCGTGAAACTCACCTTAATTTCCATGCTTAGCTAGCAAATAAAATCCAAAGCTTTGACCGACTTCCTCGTGCCCTAAGTACCAATAAAGGACACCTTAAAGTCTATCATATATAAGCCTAGATTAATTTCCGTTTAAAAGATAGTTTATTCAACTATCTTGACTCGTGTGTACTAACCCGAGTCCTTAAGTGTTTTAACTCGACGAACCGATCGTGACTTATCGTAGTTCATGCGTTCACATGCGAAATAGTACCCAAGTCGCGCACTTGTTACTATTCGTGTGTAAACTATGTTGGACTAATATCGCGAAACGTATAATTCACCTTGAACCATAGCTCATCTCGTTAGTCGAATAAATGTATTTGTCGTGTACGTTTATTTTTAGGAAAATAAACTTTGCAAAATATGATTATTGTTATTAATTTCCGATTAATAACAAATGTTACTTCCTTCCCAAAATCCGAACATTTAAAGTATTCAAAACTTGGCTTTTTATGAAAGGTTCCCAAGTACAATCGAACGTTTATATATTATTGAATCCGAACAATAAACATTGCTTAGTTGCCGAAAACCTTCAAAAACTCGTCATACATGACACTCGGTGAAAACTATATATTTGTTTTAAAAATTTATGTCCGGGATTTTTGTTATCTTGTTACAAACTATTCTTGTCAAAACGTTGCGATTTTATGAATACATTTATAAAGACATACAACGATAGTCGCTTCGTTGTGCTTTGGATTTTTATAAAAATTTCGGCAGAGATTCCCCTGTTTTTATACAAACCAGACAACACAAGTTGTCTACAATTTTCCCAAAATCAATTTCTAACTCAAGACAAACAAATCCATTTATCCGCAAAATTTCATCAACGAGACTTTATACGTTTCGACCACTTATATATATAACTAACAAATAATCCGATTACTTATCTTTTATTTTCGTACACGGTTCGTTCGCGAGTTATCACACTTCATTAACTTTCGTATTTATATATATTTATAATTTATAAATATATATATTCATGAATAGTACGAAAATAATAAACGTGAGTTTATTATACCGAAATTACACGGACGTATCCCGAAGCCGCCTCGCTTTGACGCGTTGACTAAACCGAAGCATTGACCGGACCCGAACCGTGCTTTGACCGGATTGACCTAGCTGGCCGAGTTGATCCGATCTGACCTGGTTTAAAAATCTGATCCTTGAAACGAGACCCGAGCCTGTAACCTGACCCGACGCCGACCGGAGCTGACACCTAACCCGTCGGACCAACCCAACGCCACGAGACCTACCATCGTACCACCACAGGCCTGAATCTGCCACCAAGACCACCGATAACCACCATAACAGCTCACCACTTCCACAGACGCGAACCACGAGCAACAATGTCACACCTGCTACCCCATCCCGTCGCTGACCAACAGAAACGAACCACCACCACTTCTGCGCTGCTGTCTCTGCACCGCACAGCCATCGCCGTCCGCCCCATGCCCATTTTCGGGCTTAAACCACCACTACCGGCCACCAAGCGGCCTCCACAACCACCCCCGACATCACTCGCGCGTCACCTGCACCCGACCAAACCCGTTTCAGCTCGTCTTCGGGCTTAAACCCCGTTTTTCGTAGCTGTTCCAGCCCGTTTTGGGGCCTGCGACCACCGCACAGCCACTACCCATGGTGGTGGCGGCCGATCTTGGGCATGGCGAGGAAGAAGGAGCTCGTGGGTGAGTGCACGGGTAGAGAGAGAGAGAGTGAGATCAGATCTAGAGAGAGAGAGTAGAGAGAGAGAGGGTTGCGGCTGAAATGGAGGAGAAGAGAGAGGTTAAGGAGCTTTTATAGGTAGGGTTTCTTGGTAGGTGGGAGTATACCGCGTATCGAACCCGTTTTAAACGAAAACGCTTCGGTTTGTTTTTAGGCTCGAGAATATGTTATAAAAATCATTCGGTTTTGTTCGTAATTAAAAACACAACTAAACCGAGCAATTTAGTTATTATTCTCGTAGCTCGACGCGTGAAAACGGAACACGCGTTAAAAATCGCGTTAATCGATCCGGTCGAGCTATACTTCATTTAGGCGACCTGTTCACTTTCGAAACTAAATAAATGAAATTATTTATAATAAATAATTATTCCGAAAGCTCGATAACGGTTAAAACCACGCGTTTCGACGTTCGAATCCCACGTCAGTTCCTCTCCGCGTTTTCCAAAACGCTGCGTTTTTGGCCGTTTACCACGCCGATTTCACATCCGTTCGCATCGATAGTAAATACGTGCCGTATTTACATAGAATAAGCTTATGTTATTCCAGTTTGACAAATTTTTACTGATGTCAGTTCGTTACGTTAAACACGCGAAGTCTTTCTTTAAAGGCATCAAGACTTCAACGAACTTTCAAAAGGACATCGTAGGACTCATATTAGCTCAACTAATCATAATTAACCTTAAACCAGGTTAATTATTTCTAAAACATGATTAGCATCGCGTTAATCGTTGTACGAAATTTGCCGGTTGTCACAAGCAATATGGTATGCAAATGAAAGAGGATAAAATGCATGTTTTTATGGTGTTTTTTTTAAAATAATAATAATAATAATAATAATAATAATAATAATAATAATAATAATAATAATAATGTCGTATGAAAAAGTTATGGACGTTTATAAAATGGGGGTGGAACTCAACAATTGTAGGTTATGCCTATTTTGCCCTTCCCCTTCTCTTTTGGAAACTCAACGTATACTTTTCCTATTTTAATCTCATCCATTGATTTATTTTTTATCAAAAGCCCAAAATCCCTCTTACAGTTTTTAAGCTAACACCCTTTTTACTGTAAACTTTCTCTATTATTATTATAATCGTTTCTTGCTTCTTAAGGGGGACGGAGCACCACCCGAATTGGTCACGGGTACCCACTACCAGCACGGTAACACCACCGCCACCCATGCTGGTAGTGGTCCCGTAAACTGTTTTGTTGGTTCTGTTTACCGTGCTGGTAACCGTTTTTATTTTATTTTTGACTTAAATAAATACTATTTTTTTTTTGTGTTTTAACCGTTTGTTTTTTAGTATTGTTTTATTATTTTTACCGTTTGTTTAATATTGTTTTAACCGTTTGTTTAAAGCATAAAAATACATTAAAATCTAATTAAATAAAAAAACATAAATAAGAACATTTCATTAAAACATAAAATTAAAACATAATAATATTAAACATAAAATAAAAATACATTAAAACAAAGAAAAATAAACTTAAGGTTTGTGCAACAATTGCCATGCCTTGACATGGTCGAAATTGTTGTCGTGTCGAGCCTCATACTCATAGTGAGTGAAGTCGATAGCCAACTCGTGATCGAGGTCCGGATCGTCCCTCATCGTTTGCTCGTAGAGGGTGGTCCACCTCTCACACTTGATATTGAGATCGGCCCACTTCAACTGGATGTCTGGGAGGGTCTTGTTTGTTGGTGCAAACGTGTTGGTTTAAGTCGCTCAACAAGCGGGCCCAAAACCCCTCCGGGGGGTAGGCCGATCCCTCGCCCCTCGGGAGTTGTATATCCGGGTCGTTTGTGACGTCCTTGTAGCAAACCACTAACGCCATCTCTTGTTCCTCGGTCTAGGGATTCATCTTTGTGGGTGTTTGTTTTTTTTAAACTGTGGTAAAGTGTGACTTTTAACCCAACGGTTTGATCTATTTATATACAAAATTTTGAACGGTTATACTGTTAAAATTAAAGGTCTGGCCGTTTAGGTGAATTCAATTAAATTCAATCGACGGTTTTCAAGAATTACAAATTAATTTTGCTGACCGTTTGGTGGACGGTCGTAATAGTATGAATTAAATGTTACTAACTTGTTTAAAAATTGAAACCGTGTGAAATTTAAAAAACAAAAAAAAAGTTTGGGTATTTAAATGAAAATAAATAAAAAAATTAGTGGAGTGTTGCTTTCAAAACAAGTGTTTATGTGAACCAAATCAGTGAAGTGATGTGACAAGGCAGGATTGATTAAAATCAGTGAAAGAAAAAAATTATGCTAGAAGCACCACTTGTGCCCTTATATATCTTTGTTAAAACCTTATCGATATATCTTTGTTTACCCTAGGGTGGTGGGAGTAATTGGGGAAAAAGGCTTGATTGTCGCGTTTTATTACTTTTTGGGCAATAGCCTTGACCGTTCGACTCTCAACGTTTGACGTGGATAAGAGCAATAGTGGCGATCATCACGCAAGTCGCCGCTATTGATCTTTTTTCTTGTAACCAATCGCCGTTATTACTTAGTAAAGTAGGACCCACTAAAAATATTCTTGAGACATGATTTTGCTTTGCAACTAAGATGGATTGCACATTTGTCTTACCGGCATATTGAAGCGAAGAAAAACACAAAGTCATAAGTCTTATTTAGTAAATATATGCATAAAATCAAATTTTTACATTACAAGATAGGCGTAACACATGTTTCTTGCAATGATACATATGATAAAGGATACATAAAATAAGTCGTATGTTCATATTCTACATTCTAACACATCAAAAAAAAAAAAAAAAAAAAAAAAAAAAAAAAAAAAAAAAAAAAACCCTTATATCCTATCAGAGCCTCTTGTTTGTCATATACCTAACACAAGTTGGAATTTATATGATCTCCTTGGTTAACAAGGTCGTTTTACGTGTCCCGTTTGTGCAACATTTTTTATCTTTAAATATTGATCCTAATTTGGTGTTGATTTTTATATCTGAATTGCTTTTTAGTTATTGATTTTCTTTATGTTAATTAGAAACAGGAGCAGTGGCGGATCCACGATTTTTTTTCTATGGGTTCCTTTTTTCAATGGTCAAATATCTCATAACCAAAACTTAAAACTTTCAAGTCGGGTCGGGTCAAATTTCTTACAACCAAACGCTAAATTTTTTTATTCATTTGTCCTAATTTTCTCACGACCAAACATTAAGATTCAAGTAGCACAATTATTTACCAAACCAATGCCTCCTTTTGGACTCGTAAACACATTTAAACAGGAATGATAACGCCATCATTTAATTTATAGGTCACCTTGAGGATGTATGCTTAAAGATTAAGACTCTTGCGACTTGTTTCCTTCATAAGATTAAAAGTTGCAAGGCAAGCACAACATAAAAAAATTCGAACTAGGGACTTGTGGTATTAAATGGAGCATTTCAACCACTAGAACACTATGCAACTTTGTTTATGGGTTCCTAAAATATTTACTTATGGGTTCCTTGCTAATTTTTTATATATGTTAATACTATAATTTTCGAACCGACTGGGTTCCCGGGAACCCACCAAATACCACTGAATCCGCCCCTGATTGATGGTCGAGACTTATTATATGTCAAATCAAATGACATATTCTATGTTTGAGACAGAAGAACGACACGGGTTTCTGCTTTTGGTGGTCGGGGTATCACATGAGGGCATACCTAAGTTCACATCAAGGGTCAACTCGTGCATAAGTTCAATCACTAGCCACGAACAAATATTGGCAGCTGGTATCAGTGGCGGATCCAGGATTTATTTTCTATGGGTTCCTTTTTTCAATGGTCAAATATCTCACAACCAAAACTTAAGTCGGGTCGGCTCAAATTTCTTACAACCAAACGCTAAAATTTTTTATTCATTTGTCCTAATTTTCTCACGACCAAACATTAAGATTCAAGTAGCACAATTATTTACCAAACCAATGCCTCCTTTTGGACTCGTAAACACATTTAAACAGGAATGATAACGCCATCATTTAATTTATAGGTCACCTTGAGGATGTATGCTTAAAGAATAAGACTCTTGCGACTTGTTTCCTTCATAAGATTAAAAGTTGCAAGGCAAGCACAACATAAAAAAAGGAGGCTACTGTTTCTTTATTTCCTTGTCAAACCATTGAGTGGGTTTTGAATATAAAAGAATAGAAACGAAAAACGAAAATTTTTAATCCACCTGCAGGATTCGAACTAGGGAGTTGTGGTATTTAATGGAGCATTTCAACCACTAGAACACTATGCAACTTTGTTTATGTGTTCCTAAAATATTTACTTATGGGTTCCTTTCTAATTTTTTATATATGTTAATACTATAATTTTCGAACCGACTGGGTTCCCGGGAACCCACCAAATACCCCTGAATCCGCCCATTATTGATGGTCGAGACTTATTATATGTCGAATCAAATGACATATTTTATGTTTGAGACAGAAGAACGACACGGGTTTCTGCTTTTGGTGGTCGGGGTATCACATGAGTGCATACCTAAGTTCACATCAAGGGTCAACTCGTGTATAAGTTCAATCACTAGCCACGAACAAATATTGGCAGCTGCTATCAGTGGCGGATCCAGGATTTGTTTTCTATGGGTTCCTTTTTTCAATGGTCAAATATCTCACAACCAAAACTTAAAATTTTCAAGTCGGGTCGGCTTAAATTTCTTACTACCAAACGCTAAATTTTTTTATTCATTTGTCCTATTTTTCTCACGACCAAACATTAAGATTCACGTAGCACAATTATTTACCAAACCAATGCCTCCTTTTGGACTCGTAAACACATTTAAACCGGAATGATAACGCCATCAATTAATTTATAGGTCACCTTGAGGATGTATGCTTAAAGAATCTTATGAAGGAAACAAGTCGCAAGAGTGGGTTTTGAATATAAAAGAATAGAAACAAAAAACGAAAATTTTTAATCCACCTACAGGATTCGAACTAGGGACTTGTGGTATTAAATGGAGCATTTCAACCACTAGAACACTATGCAACTTTGTTTATGTGTTCCTAAAATAGTTACTTATGGGTTCATTTCTAATTTTTTATATATTTTAATACTATAATTTTCGAACCGACTGGGTTCTGGGAACCCACCAAATACCCCTGAATCCGCCCCTGATTGATGGTCGAGACTTATTATATGTCAAATCAAATGACATATTTTATGTTTGAGACGGAAGAATATGTCAAATCAAATGACATATTTTATGTTTGAGACCGAAGAACGACACGGGTTTCTACTTTTGGTGGTCAGGGTATCACATGAGTGCATACCTAAGTTCACATCAAGGGTCAACTCGTGTATAAGTTCAATCACTAGCCACGAACAAATATTGGCACCTGGTATCAGTGGCGGATCCAGGATTTTTTTTCTATGGGTTCCTTTTTTCAATGGTCAAATATCTCACAACCAAAACTTAAAATTTTCAAGTCGGGTTGGGTCAATTTCTTAAAATTTTCATCTCTGACACTAAACCCAGTTAAATATTGTCGATAACTTTGGGGGTATTCATGTCTTTTTGTCTGCCCCTTTTTGAAACCCTCTACAATCACCCTCACAATTGACAACACCCCCATAACCACAAAACCACCATCACTGGTTCCTTCGTCTCGGGAAAACCCAAATCCACCGCCACACGACCGCCTCATCCACCACCTAAATCAACCGACAACCATCACTTTCTATCCTCTCTTTCTCCCTCTTCTATCTGTTTTTGATACGGTTTGTTATATGATTCAAAGATAAATATAAGTTTTACACATAGTTGAAGCAAAAGACCCTATTTCATCTTCTCATTCTGTTCATTAATCCTAGTCGGATCAACAACAATCAGACTGTTACCTTCAATCGGACCCAGTTTTAGTCGATCTTTCCTTCAACTTTCAGTCTGGATCTTCTGTCCAACTGTTAATCTTCTATCGATTTCATTACCATAATCAGCAGTTATATGGAAAGAGAGAAAGGAAATAGATTGTTTTGTTTGCAGGTTCTAAACGAGAAGTAAGAAGATTTCCAAAAGGGTTAAGTGGCCACTGAAGGTTTATAAAAAAATGTAGGGTTACGATTTTGGTTTAATGAAGGTAGAGGTTTTGTGTTTAGATTGGGTTTTAAAGGGCTAAGGTAAAAAGTCAGAAATACCTCCAAAGTAACAACAATATTTAACTGGGTTAGTGTTAAGGACAAATTTGTCAACAAAACGTAAACCTGAAGGATCCAGGTGTAAAAAAAAAAAAAAAAAAAAACTATTTTGGACTGATGTGGCAAAAGTAACCAAACCTTAGGAACAATTTTGGTCATTAACTCTAATATCAATATACAATTTAAGTATAATTTATATAAACATATAACAAAAATTGCATAGAGTAATCGACCATGTACCTCGACCAATTTTGCATGTATCCCGTTCCCATCTCATCATCTTGTTGACAAGAAGTGTTATGAATTTCCACTTAAATTACCATGCAAAAATGATATTGAAATGTATAAAACTACATAAATACTATTTTGTTATTATAAGAATCTAATATTTTAGTTATATTTAACATCTTAAATTAACTATTCAAAATTTGTCTACTAAAATTATTTATGATTATAATTTATGACTAAAATGAAATAAGATATGTTTTTAATGTCTACATACAATTTACCAATCATCAAGATAAAAATATGACAAAATATTTGAAAAGAAATGAATGTTGAACCATCATGTGTAGTTGACAATAGAAAGTGGGAGACAAGAAAAAGCCCGTTTTACCATAATTTCCCTTTTGCAGCTTGTCATGCACTAAGATCGAACTACCACTAAAGCACATGAATTTTAGAATGGAAAGAGAATCCTACTCTTTGCTTTCATGTTTATACTTTTGGATTTTGGACAATAGGTAAGAAATTCAGGACAATAGGTAGCAAAGAGAAATTCATATAGATGATATATATTGAACAAATTATATCTTGACAACACCCAAACAAATATATTATAATGTTTGCCATTCAAGAGATATGGCTAGCTAATTTAAAATAGTGGCACCTTATATTTGCAAACGATAAGAGAAAGAAAACGAGATGCTTAATTTTGAAGTTGTTCGAGAATTTTAGCATGATCTTCATCGAAACATTCTTAATATGATTACCGTTATATATATAGGATCCGGATCATATTAGAACTCTACTGAGTTGTGAGAACTAGAGAACTCATCTGGACCACACATACACATATTAGCATTATAATAATAGGAGGGTATCATAGTAATTTAGCACCTCCCCCACCCCACCCCACCCCACCCCACCCCACCCCACCCCACCCCACCCACACCTAATCACCTTTATATAAAGGTTTATAGATTTTTTTTAAATCTCTCTCTCTCTCTCTCTCTCTCTCTCTCTCTCTCTTCTCTCTCTCTCTAAAATCACTCTCTCTCTTCTCTCTTCCTCGATACGTTTTTCAAGGGTTGCAGAGGCTGTGCAGGGTGGGTTGCAGAGGGTTTTTGAAGAGGGTTTTTAATGGTGGCAGGGGGGTTCGATGGCTGTGACCGGTGGCTCGATGGGGTGGGAAGCGATGGTGTTTTTTCAGGGGGGGTTTTCAGCGGTGGAGGTGGAGCTCAAGGGGGGGGGGGGGGATGAACAGATTGTTGGGGGGGGGGGGGGGGGTTCGATGTGTGGTGGTTGAGGGTTGAGGGTGGTGGATCTGTGGTGGTTAAGGGTGGAGGGTGGTGGATCTGCGGTGATGATGAAGATGACGGTGGGGAGAGGTGGTGGTCCGACCAAGGGAGGTTGAAGACGACGATGAAGATCCGGTATGTTTTCTTTTTATTATTATTATTATTATTATTATTATTGTTATTATTATTATTATTATTATTTCCTGTTATTATTATTATTTTTTATTTTCTGTTATTTTGTTATTATTATTATTATTTTTATTTTCTGTTATTATTATTATTATTACACTGGTGTTATTATTTTTTTTCTGTTATTTTGTTATTATTATTATGTAATTACACTGGTGTTATTATTTTTTTTCTGTTATTTTTATTATTATTTTTATTTTTGGGAATGGGTAGGTGCTGTAAACACATATGGTACAAGTGTTAATAATTTGTCTGATTTCTAATATTTAGTTGTTTTGTTGTTGTGGATGGTTTGTTTGATAGCTCGGGACAAATAACAACTTTTAGTTTTGAATAGCAGGTACGAAGATGATGATGTTTTTCGTTTAAGGGGGATGATGCCGTGAAGATGACGATGATGGTGTAGTATGATGTAAGAAAACACTGGTGTAAATATCAGTTTACACTAGTGTAAATATGAATGTATAGATGTTGGTGGTTATTTTACACCACCTGTAGTATCATTTTGTAAGAAAACACTGGTGTAAGCATCTGTTACACCAGTGTAAAATATTAATGTATTATCATTTTGTAAATATTAATGTATTGTAGTATTATATAGTTTTGGTTTTTAAACTAGTGTATTTTTTGTATAAGTTGTGTATGGCAAATTTTACGCTGGTGTAAATCATCCGCATTATATGATTTTTGTTTGTTTTTTACACCAGTGTGAATTATACTTATCATATGTTGGTTTTGGTTTTTACAACATATTTTGTGTATGGCAGATTTACACTGGTGTAAATAATCACACCAATGTAAATCATGATAGATCATCTCATCAGATTTTCTTTTAAAAAATGATTTTTTTTAAATAATTAAATAAAAAATTAAAATAGTATTATAATAATTATTTCTCTTTCATGGTGGTTTTACCTAAATACTCTTTATTGTACTTTTTGTATTAAAATATACTAATAATATTTTAATTGGCATGTAAAGACAAAAAAAACATCTAGATTAAATCTTAACCATAGGATCATCACAATCAATGGTCCACAAGAGTTCTCTAGTTCTCACAACTCAATGTGGTTCTCACACGATCCTAACCCATTGGAGTTCTCAAGTTCTCGCAACTCGGGTGAGTTCTCAAATGATCTCATTCCTATATATATATATATATATATATATATATATATATTTATTGTACAATAATGAATATATGACCAGACAAGTAGTTACGTTGATAGACAATGGTCTTGATCCCTCTAATCTTATTACTCTAATCTTATTGTGACAAACAAAAATACATAACCATATTGTTTTAACAACGAAATCCTAAGTAGTTTGGTCAAGTAATCTTACACACTGTAACAAAAATGAGAATGGTGAGAAGGATACAAAAACTCAATAAATCATAAAAATGACACAATGATAAAAATAAGAAAAATACACAATGCTACATAAAAGACACAATGATATAACGTAAATTCTAAAAACAACAAGCTAAAAATCCAAAAAAACGAAAACCTAAAAACTATTATCGCATGGTTCGATGAGACGGTTCCAACGTCGCTTCAATGAGTTCAATCATAGTCTGTTTGATGCTATTCCTACGACTTTCTATTTTTCTTTCACTTTATATTTAATCATAACCCTTTTAATTAAACAACAAGAAGGAAAATAGGATTGTTAACAAAATGATTTGAAATACCAATTTTAGTTGGTTATATATTATCAATATGCAATATATATATATATATATATATATATATATATATATATTAATAATAATATTATCTTTCTAAAACCATCTACACTAGTTTTGTGGTGTTCCTTCACTTAATCACTTATGTGTCATACACCTTTATCATTCACCCAAAGATTTTTTTTCTTTCAAATTACCTATTTATCTTTCACTAAATATCATCACATTTTATAACCACGTCATCTATATCTATCTATATAAGACCATGTGTAGTGGGGGGCTTTATTTATAAAGCCCCCCTTCCTGATTGGTCCACGTGGCTGCTGAGTCAGCGTGGAGAGAGAAACTGAAAAAGGGGTGTAGTGGTGGGGCTTTATTTATAAAGCCCCTGATTGTGATTGGTTGATTTTTTTATTTTTTTAGTCTTTTAATTCAAAATAATTAAAATAAAATGCAAATAAATATAAAAAAATTACAAATAATAATAAAAACTAATATTAAAAAAAATTACAACTAATATTAATTTTCATCTTTGGATTCTTCATATTCGTCTTCATCATCTTCTTCTTCTTCTTCGTCACCTTCTTCTTCATCATCATCATCATCATCATCTTCTTCTTCTTCTTCTTCTTCTTCTTCTTCTTCATCTTCGTTTCCTCCTGGGTTTGGAATATACCGAACCGACCACGCTTGTTGGACCATATCCGCAGCTAACGCGTCATGTACTTCATGGTCACGAAGTTCATGTGCGTTGAGCACTCTTTCTTGCATATTAGCTTGCGGTAGATCCTGAACGGCTTCCGGTACATAATTTTGGCATATCGCTTTACCTTCATCTTCTAATATCATATTATGCATGATTATACATGCATACATAGCATCTCGCAGCTTGTCTGTGGTCCATGCACGAGCAGGGTTTCTTATGTAATGCCAACGCTGTTGAAGAACCCCAAAACATCTCTCTATGTCCTTTCGCGCCGCCTCTTGGACCTTTTTAAAGTGTGCCCTTTTTTCATCGTACGGGTTACTAAACGTCTTAACGATAATGCTATACCTCGGATATATTCCGTCAGCCAAATAGTATCCGTGTGGGTAGTAGTTTCCATTAGCGTAAAAGCACGCCTTTGCTGCCCTGCCAGAAATGAAATCTTCAATAATAGGCGACTGCTCAAAAACGTTTAAGTCGTTGCATGAACCCGCAACACCAAAATAGGCCGACCAAACCCAAAGATCGACTGAAGCCACCGCTTGAAGAATAATCGATGGTCCTTTTTGGTCACCACGCGTGTGTTGACCTCGCCAAGCGGTTGGGCAATTATACCACCGCCAGTGACGACAATCAACGCTACCCAGCATTCCTGGTAACCCATGTTCATTCGTATGCACCTCGTAAATTTTTTGTAAGTCGTACCAGGTGGGCCTTCTAAGATAACGGGCTCCGTACAACTTTATTATTCCTAAAACAAATAAATACAAACATATATAAAAAATAAATACAAACATATATAAAAAATAAATATAAACATATATAAAAAAATTGATCTACCTTGGCAAAAATACTCCAAAGAATCGCGTGTTGTTTTCTCGGCCATTTTTAAATACTCGTCGTTGATATCCGTCGTGTTGCCGTATGCGAGTATACGCAGTGCCGAGGTACACTTTTGAATAGACGTGAATCCCATCATCCCCCTAGCATCCGCTTTTTGTTTAAAGTACGGAAACGCGTTTTCAAGATCTCCGGATATACGTAGAAATAAACGTTTGCTCATCCGGAAACGACGCCTAAAGATCTTTGGGTCGGGGTAAGTCGGGTTTTCATCAAAGTAATCCTTTATCAATCGAGCATTTGCCGATACACGATCTCGTTCGTAGTACTGCCTAGTTTGTTTTGGAGGTGTAGGCGTACTAGTTTCTTCAAGATACCACGCCGAAAGCGCTAGCGCACTCGTAATGGCATCTTGCTCCAACTCTTCGTCTGTGGAATAACCCTCGTCGCCTAGAAACTCTCTATAATATTCTCTCGCAATAGATGATGACGCGGGGGAACCCATTCTTTTATAATTTTTGTGGAAAGTGATTTTTAAGATTGGAAAATATGTGTTTTTGTGTGTTTTATGTGATATATATGTGTTGTGGATATATATATATATATATATATATATATATATATATATAAAATAAATAGCCGTTCAAAAAACTAACGGTAATATTACCGTTCACCACGACCACGTGGCCATTTCTGATTGGCCCATCAAACAAGAACCAGCGTTATTTTTATCGCGCCATGTCAACAAATTGGAAAATAGCGCCCCCCTGTTCCGGTGTTGGGGGCGCTATTTTCCAATTTGGAAAACACACGTGATGTGTGTAAATGTATATATAAAAATAACACAAGCTTTAATTAAAACGACTCACCTAAAAACTACACACGCACGGCAAGTGTACCGGTCGCAAAGCAGTAAACAGATAAGACCGAGTATCGAACCCAAAGACGCGAATGCAACTCTAGATCACAACCTATACCGAATACTAGCCTAAATAAATATATACTTAAATGGGGGGTTAAACTAATAATTATAAAATTAGAATAAAATAAATATAAATAAAACAACCTCGACTGCTTATGGGAACTAGGAGCTAGGAGAAATCGGATAGGAAGAAGGCTGGTAACCTGGGTGGAATCCCTAGACTTTGGTTATAAAAGCTGACCTATGTAATCCGGTTGGAGACCCTGTTCTCATCTAACAAACCTCCTGTCAAGGATAGTCGACTAGACTCAAGGCGGGACAAGTGTTGAGATGCTAAAATGAAAGTGGATCGCCCCAGCGAAACCAAATCCCACAATAATCCTTTAATCAACCACTCTTGGATCGAAAACTCCCAAACTGTGAAGCAGACTTAACTAATACGAATGAAATCCTAAGAAAACTCTAAGCACGAATAAGTAACCGGTCTCGCCCTAGCGATAACCAAACTACCAAACAATGCCTAGTTAGTCAACCTAGCAATCCTGAGTTATATTCCTAACCTTCGGGAAGGGATTGCACACCTTAGCTAATTGATTTTAAAAACCTGTTAAACTTGCGCTATTCCTAACTGCGAGAACTAGCTCGACAACAAAAGTTAATCAAACTAGAATGATTTCTAGATCTAGGGGATATTCCTATGTGCCTAGAACATCAAAACCAACAAACAAGTAATCAAATCAAAAAGCGCCAGCACACAAATATTCAAAATCAAACATAAAAATTAAATCATGTAACCCAACACATCCAAAACGAAAACACATAGGTCTTTAATTAAAAACCAAAATCTAGTTCATCATCCCAAGTCACCAATAAAAGGTTTAGCCAATAATATTTAAAAACATCTTCACAAAATAAATAAATATAGCTTTAACCATGTCTATGGAAAAAATAAATAAAAACTAAACCTAACCTAAGGCTCGTTGGCTATTGATCTTTAACGTGCTCGTGGCCTTTTCTCCTTCCGTGCCCTTTCGCTCGTCACCGTAGCTTGGTCGATCCTTCAATCTTCTCTGGCAGCTTCTTTTTTGTCGAAGTCCAATATGGTTACTTCGAATCAATAATTTATAAATCGTCTTTGAAAAATAAAATTGCTGCCGTCGTTATTTCCCCAAGTATATTAATATCTATAGATAGATGAAAACATCTCTCTCTCCAAACAAGTGCACCGCCATATATTGTAATTGTGTTGTATTGTCTTGGGCTACGGCCCAAGCAATTTGTTTTTTTTTTAAATTATTATTATTATTATATAATATTATTATATATAGCATTTTAGCTCCGTGCTCTCAACTCGGGTGTTCTTGACTTGACCAAAGTTACTCGTTTACACTCCAACGTCCATGAACACCTACAAAAATATAAAAACGAGTACTAAGAGTACCAAAAACTAACAAAAAGTATACAATGATAAAAATAGGCCAACAAACGAATACACGCCTAAAACCACTAAAAACTATATACAAACGACTCAATTATGACTCAGAATACATAGGAGAATAGATGTGTTTTACGACACATCAAACATCCCCACACTTAAACCTTTTTCGTCCCTGAAAAAGAATTATGCTATGGGATCACAATCAAATAATCTGGCCTCAAAACATAGGTTACTTTAATTTTAAAAATCTAATCACGTACCACTTGCGATTGCAGATATACTTGTCCTCTTAAACCCAACCGCCGGTTTCTAAGCCCCTTATCATGTTAGTTTCATTTTTAGGTTCATTTAGTCTACCTAGGGTCTCACACTAAAGAAGCCACAGTTTCACCTAATCCCGCCTCAAGCTTATGAAACAAAAGGAACAACCAATTGACTATTCCTAACCGTTTTATGTAGAAAACCGAGAGAATTTTAAATCATTTGTTGTTTTTTTTTTCTCTTTTTTTTTCATCTCAGCATACTTAACTCAGAGGGTGTGACCAATCCAAGTCGCTATCCCAGTGGCCAGGCACCTTAAGCTTCAGCATTTTCGCTTTGATTTTAATTCATGAGCTTTTTTAGATATTTATTTTCAGACAATCCTAGAGGGAGTCGAGTCCGGAGTCACTATCCCTAGAAACGACACCATTGGCCTTGCCCTTATTTTATATCCAGCTCTTTTATTTCTTTTTTTTTTCAACTTTCGATTAAAAATTCTAACGGTTTTAAACTTATAACGGTATTCCTTATACTATTATTGGCGGTTTCAGCTTCCCCATTTTTTCCTAGATGACAACCCACAAGGTATCCTAATATATTTAGTGTATTATCTCAAAGGAAACTTTTCTACCGGCTGGGCCTACCCACACATCCCAAGTTAACACGCTTTCAATTATTTATTCTTCTAATACATATAATATTTGAAAACCAGACATTTGATTTTATCTATCATTTCCCATATTTTATAATGCAAACTTCAAAATCAGGGACATTTTTTTTAATTTTTTTTTTTACTCAAACGATACTGAAACGACTTTATATACAAACTAAACGACAGTTTCCCATCCCCACACTTAAACTCTACATTGCCCTCAATGTAGGAATAGAAAATGACTCAAAAAAAAAAAATTCCGAATACAAAATAAAAAAAAACGAGGGCAAATTGAAAAGGACTTAGCTGGTTTATTAACGCGTAAGCTCCAAAAACTCAAGTCCAATCCAGCTCGATCGTATAGCATTTCATTCGCGATAGGCTATGACACAATGATAAACTATGGGCTTGCTTTGATAAATGATAATAGCTCCGGAATCACCCGAATGGAGATTGAGTACGGGCGGTGCAATCCAAACCTGCGCAAAACGAAACAAACAAAACCCGAGCATAATACCGAACCACACAAAAATAAAAAGACACAACTACTAACTTAGACTCATAACATAACAACAAACAAGAAGACGTACCTGCTTGGCAAAATGGCGGTGAATGGTGGTAGAACCAAATAGGTAGAGAAGAAAAAAAAAATTATGGATGTCGCTCAACGTAAAGGACACTGGTGATCACAACACGCGTTGCAAGCGGGAAAAAAATATAACTTTCCGGGGTAATAGCTGGTCGCATGAGGCGAACAGGTCAGCCCAGACTTCTCACATTACGTGAAAAGTCTTTTTTCAGAGAAAGTTAATTAATTTTTTTTAAGAAAAATTCTCTTATTAACCAAACCTTTACCAAAACTCCCACTCATAAAATATATATAAAGATAATACATGGGATCCACTCATTGTGAAATTTCCTCTACCTAAGCAAACACGCAAACTTGCTCAAAGACACGAAAACAAAAAAATAAAATAGAAAGATAAAAACCTATGAACCACTACCGAAGGACGGACCACAAATAAAAAAAAATTAAAAGCTAGAAAAAAATAAATAGGTATAAATATAAATTTACAAACTCTACAGAGCCTCCCCACACTTAAACTTAATCAGGGGGCTTCTCTTTTATCTGGACCCGATCCAACCCATTTAATTCCACCCGGTCCATATTACTTAGCAAAATTAAATTAGTGGAATTGAAAAATATTTTATCGAATTTAAATGGGTCGGGCCACCAATATTTAAATTTACCTGGACCAAACCTGATTCTTGGCATGTAATGAGGGGACTTGTTGTCTCTGTAACTCCTAACCCTCACCCTGTATCGGTCCAGGTGCCTCTTCGCCTTCTCCCGTGGTGGTGGCCATGGTGGTGGCACTAGTAGCAATGTAATATCCAATGCCTGCACGGGCCGGCTGTGGTGTTCTTCTTCTTTCATCACTGCTTCTTTCTCATCTTCCTTGTTTGGTGACACTTCGTCAAAATCTTTGTCCACTTCTGGAGCTGACAAATCAACCAACTCGTCACCAAACTCTGCTTCCCCATCAGCTGCTTCTTCAAGCAGGTCAGTGGTGTCTTCCTCTTCCACCACTTCTTCCTCAAACAGCCAGTCTGTGGATTCAGAAAAATCCATATCTTCCTCAGCCTCCCATGTCTTCTCCATCATGGCTTTCCTATGCGCGTCCCAGGCTATCCTTTTTATCTCCTCGTCATCACTCCAGACATCTGCCTCCCAAGGGTATGCTGCTGAACTAGAGATCTGGCAAGGCTGCTCATCCTGCTGAACCAAAGGTGGGACTAAGGCGTCCATTATGGTCTCTGGCTCTAACCCTGAATCCTGCAAAATATCATTCTCACAAGACAAGTGTAAAGAATCATATGGGTCAGTTAAATCATGCACAGAATCAGATGAGTAAGGACAAACAGTTTCAGCAACGGGACTAATACAATCAGGTAATATAAGTGTTACCATCTCGTCTGGATCATCATATGTGAAATAAACCTGCTGAACTGGAGGTGGGACTTCAACGTCCATTATGGTCTTCAGTTCATCCACCTGAGCCTCTAGCCTCTTAATTGCCGCATCTTGTTCCCTCAAATAGCCGGTGCGCTTGGATAGCAAAGAATCCACATCCTCGAGCATGAGCTGTTGTTTAGCAAGTAAGGCGGCAAAATCGGGTCTAGTGTGAGACGAGACATCCCGATAATCGGGATGTGGATACAAATGTTGGCTAGGTGGATACTCTGACAAGAAACCACCATGCCTTTCCTCATACATCTCATCTTGTAGACGATCAAGCCGACTTTTTCTTCTGTCTAGTGACTCAGACGTTGCAGGGTTAAACCACCGGTTTGCCTGTGGGTATGAAGGCTGGTATGACTGATATGGTTGCGGCTGCAAATACGTGTTAGAATAATAATCCATGGAATACCCCGATGAATATGAATGAGGGCATCTTATGGTAAAGTGGGGTCCTCTGCAGATCTCGCACATGATAAAAAAAATTATATATTACGAATAAAAAATAATAATAAGAAGAAGAAGAAGAAGAAAAAAAATAAAATAAATAAATAAAAGCAAAAATTATTCACAAAATAGTAGACCATAAACGGATCGGATAATTCTCAAGAGTGCTAATTGCGTCCCCGGCAACGACGCCAAAAACTTGATGTGTGTAAATGTATATGTAAAAATAACACAAGCTTTAATTAAAACGACTCACCTAAAAACTACACAAGCACGGCAAGTGTACCGGTCGCAAAGCAGTAAACAGATAAGACCGAGTATCGAACCCAAAGACGCGAATGCAACTCTAGATCACAACCTATACCGAATACTAGCCTAAATAAATATATACTTAAATGGGGGGTTAAACTAATAATTATAAACTTAGAATAAAATAAATATAAATAAAACAACCTCGACTGCTTATGGGAACTAGGAGCTAGGAGAAATCGGATAGGAAGAAGGCTGGTAACCTGGGTGGAATCCCTAGACTTTGGTTATAAAAGCTGACCTATGTAATCCGGTTGGAGACCCTGTTCTCATCTAACAAACCTCCTGTCAAGGATAGTCGACTAGACTCAAGGCGGGACAAGTGTTGAGATGCTAAAATGAAAGTGGATCGCCCCAGCGAAACCAAATCCCACATTAATCCTTTAATCAACCACTCCTGGATCGAAAACTCCCAAACTGTGAAGCAGACTTAACTAATACGAATGAAATCCTAAGAAAACTCTAAGCACAAATAAGTAACCAGTCTCGCCCTAGCGATAACCAAACTACCAAACAATGCCTAGTTAGTCAACCTAGCAATCCTGAATTATATTCCTAACCTTCGGGAAGGGATTGCACACCTTAGCTAATTGATTTTAAAAACCTGTTAAACTTGCGCTATTCCTAACTGCAAGAACTAGCTCGACAACAAAAGTTAATCAAACTAGAATGATTTCTAGATCTAGGGGATATTCCTATGTGCCTAGAACATCAAAACCAACAAACAAGTAATCAAATCAAAAAGCGCCAGCACACAAATATTCAAAATCAAACATAAAAATTAAATCATGTAACCCAACACATCCAAAACGAAAAAACATAGGTCTTTAATTAAAAACCAAAATCTAGTTCATCATCCCAAGTCACCAATAAAAGGTTTAGCCAATAATATTTAAAAACATCTTCACAAAATAAATAAATATAGCTTTAACCATGTCTATGGAAAAAATAAATAAATACTAAACCTAACCTAAGGCTCGTTGGCTATTGATCTTTAACGTGCCCGTGACCTTTTCTCCTTCCGTGCCCTTTCGCTCGTCACCGTAGCTTGGTCGGTCCTTCAATCTTCTCTGGCAGCTTCTTTTTTGTCGAAGTCCAATATGGTTACTTCGAATCAATAATTTATAAATCGTCTTCGAAAAATAAAATTGCTGCCATCGTTATTTCCCCAAGTATATTAATATCTATAGATAGATGAAAACATCTCTCTCTCCAAACAAGTGCACCGCCATATATTGTAATTGTGTTGTATTGTCTTGGGCTACGGCCCAAGCAATTTGTTTTTTTTTTAAATTATTATTATTATATAATATTATTATATATAGCATTTTAGCTCCGTGCTCTCAACTCGGGTGTTCTTGACTTGACCAAAATTACTCGTTTACACTCCAACGTCCATGAACACCTACAAAAATATAAAAACGAGTACTAAGAATACCAAAAACTAACAAAAAGTATACAATGATAAAAATAGGCCAACAAACGAATACACGCCTAAAACCACTAAAAACTATATACAAACGACTCAATTATGACTCAGAATACATAGGAGAATAGATGTGTTTTACGACACATCAACACGCCCCACTACGGGGGGTCTAATAAAGAAAACTCTTTTACTGACATGTGTTTATTTAGATCAAGATCCCTCTAGACTATGAGGTGTGGTCATGGCAAGGCTTGAGAGGACATGTCGCCATGACACCACGTCAGTAATAAGTGGGCCCATCTTGTATTTAGACAACTTGAGGACTACCCAAGGGTGTGAGGGTAGTCTTCCTTGGGTAGTCTTTCACTCCTATTGGTCAACATTTAATTTTTATTTTCTAATTTTCAAATAACTAAATAATTAAAATAAATAACATAAAAACTCACATAATATTAAAAAGGTTACAATAGAATTTATTAAAAAAAAACCGAAACCTAAAATTTAAAAAAAAAACACACCGAATTAAAAAAAAAGATCGAAAGTAAAATAAAAAAAAACACACCGAAATTAAAAAACAAACACCTAAACATTAATAAAAAAACACTAAACACCAACATTAAAAAAACGCATCAATTGTCATGCCAGAAGATGAAGGATGCTGAATTCATGCCCCATAGCATCCCGGTTGTCTTGTTATGTGCGCGTTGGACTACCGCTCGTTGGGTAATACCAGGGTTCGCCTCCATTGTGGCTTGAAATAGGGTGTTCCACTTCGTACACCTTCTGTATAGGTCCCGCCACTTATTAACGAGTTGATCTGCGGTGTGTTGATTTGTTTGGCTTAATCGATTGAATTCCGCCAAAACATTGTTCCAAAAAGAAGACGTATTTACATTTCCGGTCGTTGTTTGGTTGATATTGATCCAGACCGTCACCAACTTGATCTCGTCATCCGAAGTCCAAGCCATTTTTTAGAGAAGATGGTTTTGTTTTTTGGTGGTTTTTATAAAAAGGGGGTGAAGATTATAGAGAGGATGTTTGAAATTTGGATGGTTTTTAAAAAAAGCGAAGATATGGGTGGTTTTTAAAGGTGAAAAAGAGTAATTTTTATAACATTCAAATAACCGTTCAAAGTGGCCCCACAATTTTGAAATACACCAATCAAACAACTCGTCTTCAACGTCCAAAATTGGACGATTTGGTTGGAGATGGAACGTTGGGCGGCGTTGGGCCCAGTATTGGCCGCCCTTGAACGGGCTGGACGGGCCATAGCCGCCCCCCACACCCGATGGTCTTGAGTGACACATGAAAATAGGTGATGCATTTCTCCCTTATTTCCTTTAAAAAGTCTTTTTTTTCTCTCATGTTTCTCCACACAATTTTTAAACGTTAATAACTTTTTTATACGAGATTTAAAAAAAAAAAAAATTACACCAAGTTAATGAGCGTTTTATCGTGTTTCCATCAAGTACTATGGTTCTATACAAAAAAAAATGAAAAATAAATGAATTTTTAGTGGGTTTAGTTCATACAAGAAAAAAAAACACAATGTGTGCAGGTAATTCATTAATCATGTCTAGGCATAGAGACTTCACTCAAGCAAGAGGTGCACACGTAGAATTAAAAGTAGGTTTTTTAGTTATCGAATGTTGATCCGTTACAAAAAAAAAAAATAAAAAAAAAAATCTGAAAACAGCCTATTCCTTCTATGGTACACACATTTTATCACTTTATATTAGATTTGTCTATCACGAAATACTCCCAATATATGAACTAATTTATTATATAAAACTATTCAATTTCTATGCTCTAAATAAATACATAAAAATCCTTAAACTTACTTTAAAAAACAATTTTATAGTACAAAATTTGATTGTTCTTATATTAATAAGTATATTTTTTATAAAAAAAATTATTAAGCTTATACATTAATATTAATAAACAAAATTAAATATGAAAAGGGCCCACATATTTTTGCCCATCTAGCCTTCCTTCTCACAGACAGTGGACAATGCAGTATCCATGGACCATGGCTACTCTTAGGCATGTAAACAAATCGAACGAACACGAATAAAGTATGTTCATGTTTGTTCGTTTAACTTTAACCGAATATGAACACGAACATATAATCAAACACTTTTTTTTTGTGTTCCTTCATTAAGAAAATTGGCATGTTTGTGTTCGTTCCTTTAAAACCTAAACGAACATATCATGAACGTAAACAAAGTTAAACAAAAAAAACTTAAATGTACATAAACCGTAAACGAACATTAGTGAACATGATAGAACAAATTTAAGCGAACAGAAATGAACATGATTGAACAAACATAAACGGATATAGTTAAAATTAATGAACACAAACAATATGTTTTCAACATTCAATGTTATCCAGAAACACATCTAAATTAGAATTAACGCATACTAACACTGATTAGCTTTTTTAAATACATAATAAATAAGTAATCATTTATGATAAGTAATTAGTGGCGGATCCATGAATTTTTTTCACTGGGTTCCTTTTTTAGATGTTCTAATTTCATACAACCGAACATAAATAGTCTGGTTCGGTACATGGATTCGGGTCGGTTTGACGGTTCGGGTCATTTTAAGGGTTCGGATCGGTTTAGGTTTCAATAGGTTAAAATTTAACATCTCTAAAATAACTAATGCGAAAGAAGTTCCAATCAGTTAGATTTTGAACAGTTCAGTTACCAAACTATACTAGATGTAACAAAAAGACCGTAAAAAACAAGTTTTTCTCAACTTCTTGTGTTGTTTTTAGTACTGGCAGTCCATGTAAGCTACGAGGGCTTCAATTTATTATGAAAATACCTCTTACATTTGGAGTTTTCAAACAAGAAGACCTTAAAGAACCATTACTATTAGGCATTAGTCCTAAAATTCAAGTTTCAAAAAATGTAAAATTACTAAAGACGTTAAGCTCATATCAAATTTCAAGTTCATATCAACTAGGTGAATCTACCTACAAAAACCACCAAACACAAGTAATGAATTCACATCATATCTTATCGCATATTACGTATTTGAGTTAGAAACAAAAAAAATGAAAGAAAGTTTACCTCAAATATCGCATTCTTTCCTGCTCAAAATTGTCAAATATCAACCCTAGAATATTACAATAACAAATTATAACATATTACAATTAACCAAAACATATTTAAATTAAAATCAGTAACCAATAATAATGGATCACAACTAACTAAAACAGATTTAAGCACAAATCGGTAACAGATAATAACAAATTACAACCAACTAAAACATAATACAAGTTCAAATTTCAACCCTATGAACATAATGTACAACTAACTAAAACAGAGTTGATAAGTCCAAATTTCAACCATAGAAAACCCTAAAGTGGGTTAAAATAAAAAACAAAGCAAAACACGGGTCCTTAAGGGATTCGAATCGGGTACATGTAGGAAGAAATAGGAGCTCTCAACCAACAGAACACTTATCATATTTAGTTATGGGTTCCTTTCATAATTTTCTTATGGGTTCATTTCCAATTTTATATATATATTAACATGCAGGAAGAAATATTGGTTTGTGTGAGAAGTGTAGGAAGGATTAAAAATTGATATGTATGCATATTACCTACCATATATATATATATATATAGGGTCAAGATCGTGCACAAAGTGTTTTTTTTGTGAGAAGTGTGAGAAGTATTAAAAATTGATACTTAGGCATCATTTTTTGAACTTAGTCGTGATGTTTTGGATTGTTTTGCCTATAAAAACACCAAACATAACAATTAAAAACTGAAAACAATGTATTTTAGGCTTAAAACTTAAAATACCATGTTAAGAAAATTAGCAGTGTGTTTTAAGCGTTAAGTAGTGTGTTTTAGCTGTTTTTTAAATTTAATGACTATAATACATTGTATTGTGTTTTAGATTGTTGTGTTTGGTGTTTTTCAAGTTAAAACAATCTAAAACATCTTTCCTAAATCCAAGACATGATGTCTACAAGTCAATTCTTAGTCCTTCTCACACTTCTCACGAAAAATGTACTTTGTACAAGATCCTAAACCTATATATATATATATATATTCTATAGAGTTTATTAAAATTTAAACAAAGATAAATGAATGAACATGATTGTTGTTCATGTTCGTTTATTTGTTTATCAAATAAACGAACATAAATGAACTTTTCTTCAAACAAGTTCATAAACAGCTTATAAATGTTCAATTTGTTTACAAGCCTAGCTACTCTCCTTAATCTATGTAGCCATCCGTAGCCCGCATTAGTGTATTATGGCATAGATTGTAAAAACAAATAATATTGTGAAGCAACACAAATTTTCAGTATCAGATGCACACAAATACATATTATATTTAATTTTTCCGTATTTCATATAAGGAAGTAAAAGGAAAAATATGATGGTCGTACTAAACCATGCACGCTCATGCCCCTTTCCCATGAAAAGTTACTCTTCACTTTCTCACAACAGTCCCCACCAATATGAACCCATTGCAAAGTCAATATTTGACTTTAATAATGAAAAAAATTAGGTTAATTCTGACTTTTTTTTGGTCAATAATCGAAAATAGGAAAGGGAAAGTGTTTATTAATTTACGTGGAATTAAACTGTATTAATGTAATGCTTAAGCGGGTGGTGTGAAGGAGCCCAACCTTTGATGATGACTCTTCACATCAGCTGTTACGTCACTGTGGCTTATGGGGCAGCCTCGTATCTTTCGTGATGGAGTAAGGGTGTGGGTGATGAACCTCACTCCCTTTAAAAAATAATAATAATATAGGCATGTGTATGTCAAAAACCAATCAAAGAGGCTCCCGTCCAAATCGTCTGGTCTTTAACATTTTCGATGGGACACACCCAAGGCGGGTGGGGTAGTCTGCCCTTGCCGGTCCTGGCCGACCCGTGGACGAGCCCCACACCGGGTAGCCTTATAGCAGAGTGTATTATATATATATAGGGGAAGTATCGTTAGAAAACCCTCGTTTTTTTAGTAAACCCCTAGAAAACCCTACTTCCCGAGCTTTTTTTTTATCAAAAAATTAGGGCATGTAATATACATGTTTTTAAGTGTTTTGAGCCAAAAAAAAATAAAAAAAGCGCCGAACGGTTCTTTTAAAAAAATAATAAATAAGTTGTGCATCATAACATATGTTAGCTTATTTTTGCACTGGTAACATATGTTATGATGAAAAATTATTTATTTTTTAAAAAAAAAACCGTTCGGCACTTTTTTGATTTTTTTGACTCAAAATACTTAAAAACTTGTATATTACATGCACTAATTTTTTTCAAAAAAAAAAAAAAAAAAACTCGGGAAGTTGGTTTTTCTAAGGTTTTCTAGAGTTTTCTCAAATATTTAAGGTTTTCTATAGAACCATACCCTATATATATATATGGGGTGGTTAAAATAAAAACCCACTCAAAATGAAGAAACCTTGTAAACCTTATGAGAGCCATTGATCTAAAGTGATCAATGGCTTAGATTAATTCTATATTATTTTAATAGATTTAATAAGGTAGAGGACAAAATAAGGGCACAATGGTCAAGTGCCATTTTTCTGAAAAGCACATATGACAAGTGGACCCCACACATGTCACATCATCTCTCTCATACTTTTGTGACCATGGTCCTAAATCTGTTAGCATGTCGTGTTACATATGTAACATACGCAGTGTTGCGTACGTAAGAATAAGATTTATAGCAATTGTTCCAGCACCAGTTCAGAATCAGATTTATTACCACATTTTTTTTTGGGTTTTATTGTACCAACACCAGGGTTGTTGCGTCCGTAACGAAAAGGCAAAAATGGTTTCTCTTTTTAATATTCACTACTTTTTAAAACAACAAACATAATATATAACTTTAAGATTAAACTCACAACATGAGACAACATAATATGTTAAGATGCATCAGCCAACAACATTTGTTCCATACTAAAAAGAAAAAGCTACACAAACATATTGTTCATACTGTATCAACAACAAAAACATACTATTAAAAGATTCATACACCACCCCTTGGCTTCCAATAACCATTCTTCTCATAAAAAGCCAATTCTTCACATGTAATGTGCAAACCCAGACATCCTGCATTGCAACCAACAGTAGCAGACGGCATCCAATAACCATATTTGACATAAAAAGCCCACTGTTCCTTGGTATAACTTATACCCTCCCATTCTGCCCTAATACGCCCACCTTCCTGAGACGTAACCGACAGCCCAGGTTTGTTAAATTTAGGTTCATATGGTTCTTCATATTCAGCCCCTGGGTCTGTTTCGTAACCAACAGCCCATTCAGGTGTGTGAGCTACATCATGCGCATCATCCTCCGGTGTCATATAGTCTTCTGGTGGCGGATATTCTTCGGGGAAAACGTAATCAAATGCGGCATTCCAATCGAAATCATCGTCGCTTACAAACCCATCATCCGCCTGCTCTATGGGTATAACTGGTTCTACGGGCGGGATGACCGGGGCAACAGGGGAGAGGGGTTCATGTTCAGCTTCAACAGGGAGTACATCTAATTCAACATGTGGGGGTAATTCAGGTCTAAATGGCATGACCGGTTCAATTTGAGGTGGCTCGGGTGCGATAGGGCTGAGCTGCTGACGGGCCTCAAAAACCTCCCAATGGGGAGTGCTGGGGTTGGAATTCATGATTTGACTATTAACAAAACAAATCTGGTTAAAAAAATCGAGTGTTACGTGTGTAAACATGATTTTTTTTCTGCAAACACCTAAAAAACTTTGTAGTCTGCAAACATCAAAACATTCTGACTGCACACAAACACACATTTACTGCAAAAAAAAAAAGGATACGCTACACACGTAACACATTAACTAAACACAGATATGGTATAACTAAACACAGATAAAACACCTTAAGAAAAATGAGTCTTTGTAAAAAAAATTGATTCTTTATAAAGAAATACATAATACACAATAGGGGGCATAAAAAAAAAAAAACGTTTTCTGTAAAAAAAAGACATAGGTAACATAAAAAATATCCCATACATTAGAACACCAAAAAAAAAAAAAAAAAAAAATAGAAAGACATGGTGCAAAAACACACAAAATGTTACATGTGTAACTGGAAAACACAGGCAAAACTTTTGTAGTCCGCAGTAAACAAATAGCAGATTTGATATTCTTGAAAACATAGAGCAGAATCTGACATTAACTAAACACATATATGATACACACGTAAAAGGCCTAACATAACAAAAAGACGATAAAAACACACTAACTAAACAACAAGATACTACAAACATAAAACACAAAACAAAAAATCATTTTCGATGATTAACATAATAAGTCACCCAAAAAAACAAATGCTAGTAACACACAAAAAAACAACAATTATTTACAGCTCAAAAAAAAATGAAAATACAGACAACACTTATGTAATGTGAAACAACAATTATTTTCAAAAAAACAACAATTATTTACATGTGTAACAGGAAAAAACACAGACAACACTTATGTATTCTATGTTAAACATAGAACAGAATTTGATATGCTAGAAAACAGAAAACATAATTTGATTGCAAATAATAGATATGCTACACACGTAACAGGCTAACTAAACACAAAGATTATACGAAAATATAAACGATAAAAACAGCCTAACTAAACACAAAGATACTCCGAACATAAAACACAAAAACGAAAAATCATTTTCGATGTTTAACATAATAAAATAACCCAAAAAAAAGAGATGCTAGTAACACACAAAAAAACAACAATTATTTTCAACTTAAAAAAAAATAAAATATTAAACCACCTAAAAACCCAAACCACGCCCCCCACCCAAAAAAAAAAAAATAGAAACACAAAAAAATATATATATATATATTAAACTACCTCCAAGCCCATCATCCTCTGATTCGTAAAGCCTATATAAGAAACACAAAAACATACATTTTCTGTAAAAAAAAGACATATGTAACATAAAAAAACTCATACATCATAAAACGAAAAAAAAAAGACAGACATGGTGCAAGAATAGACGAGTATTACATGTGTAACATGAAAAACACAGACAACTCTTATGTATTCTGCAGTAAACATATAACAGAATTTGATATGGTATTAAACATAAAACTTAATTTGACTGCAAAAAAACAGATGGGCTACACATGTAACAGCCTAACTAAACAAAAAGATCATACAAAAATGTAGAGGATAAAAACAGCCTAAAATAAAACACAAAGATACTACGAACATAAAAACACAAAACGAAAAATCTTTTTCGATGTTTAACATAATCAATCACTAAAAAAAAAAAGAGATGCTAGTAACATGCAAAAAATCAACAATTATTTCCAACTTGAAAAAAATAAAATATTAAACCACCAACTTGAAAAAAAAAACAAATTTTTACAAACTAAAAAAAAAAAAAACAAAACACATAGATGCCACATAAAAAAGGGCTGGAACATATAACTGATCAAAAAAAAAGTTTTTTGCCTCTAAAAATCTGATAAAAAAAAAGGGCTGGAACATATAACTGGAGCAATCTGATCAAAATCTGATCAAAAAAAAAAAAGTTTTTTGCCTCTAAAAAATCCTTATGAAAAAAACAAGGTTTTCAGTTGAATCTATAAATGCTTTTTTAACAAACATCCAGGAAAACATTGACAAAGAAAACAGGGCTGGAACATATAACAAGCTCGAAAAAACTTATACCCCCTAATAATAAACTTAAAAAATATAACTAGAGAAATAAAAAAGGCATAACCGGTAAGAGCAGGTGCGACGATGATGAATCTTAGGTGGTCGGCTTCGATGATGATGGCACTGTTCTGATGAACAAAAACAACGGTCCGTGGTGGTGGAGGTGGTTTAGTGGTACGGTGGTGGTTGGGTGGTTCAGTGGTACGGTGGTGGTTGGGTGGTGCGGTGGTGAATAGGGTGGTTCGTGGTGGTGGAGATGCTTTACCAGAGAAAAGAGGGGGAGCCAAAGAAGAAAGAGGAAGGAATGAATGATTTGAAAAATGGAGAGAGAAAGGTGGGTTTTATAGTGTGATTAATGTGAGTGGTGGGTAAAATTACAAAAATAACCTTGATTGAATAAAATAACATATAATAGGATGGACCATGTGGATTAATCTTGGCCACTCATTGAGTTTTTGGGAGTTTCTTCATTTTGAAGGGTTTCTAGAATCCCTTTAGCCTATATATATATATATATATATATATATATATATATGGAGGATCAAATAATAAGAAATTTAATGTAAATATGAAATGAAGAAATGGGATAATGGTAAGACATTTAATAGTTTAACTCTTCTTATATTAATTGTTTTTAACTTGAATTTGAACCCCGCGCGTTACGCTTGGGGGAGGGAATGTTGTAAATAATCTATAGTTATATACCAGCAGAAACAATAAGCAAATGTAATACTTTCTTTAGAAATTGAACAATATTATGTCACACAAATATTTCAAATGAAAATCGCTTACATGTGACGTCTACACATCTTCTATAATATATGTTATTTACAACTATAGTCCTTTTACTTTTCATCTTTTCCAGATCAATAAAAAGTTTGAGTTTCATTGAATCGTTACATTTTTATATGAAGTGTTTACACTTTAATTTAGTACGTATATGGTGATATAATAAACGTATAATAAAGTGACGCTTAAAAAACAAAATTTTATTTAATATTTATAAATTTAAACGTTTGAAGTTTCACAAAAGTTTTTGAAATGTTAAAGTTATAAAACTATGTTAGTTTGGTTAAGTTTATAAAAGAAAATTGTAACCTAGTTAAGAGTTAAGGGACCAAAAGTGTCAACATTTGAAACATGAAAAATCATACTCCTCTATCCCTCCTTTTCATTTTTCCGATCGGGCACTCCCTGGTCCGACGAGTTACTCTGGTAAGCTTCTTTAAAGCCATTTTAATCACCCTTTTCGGTTCCTATACGTTTCTCCACCTTACCCCAACGCATTCCAATCATTTAAACGAATTTTTTATGGTGTTTTAATCGGGTTTATAGAGAGAGTAACGACCATAATTAAATTTCAAGCCAAAGGTACGTTTTTGTGCGACCTCTATATAAACCAAACCTTCTAATCTTTTCTGCACACTTAAACATTCCAAAGGACCCATAAATCATCGCTAATTCATCCAAGGAAGCTCCTATTTTTTTTGGTTTTGTTTTCGTGACCCAACCTCCTAGAAGTCGATATCAAACATCATTGTAAGTTCTAATTTTCGTTGCCGTTTAGTTGTTTAATCATCACTCTTTGAAAGCCCTATGGTTTTGGGTTCCATTATAATCGAATTGGAGGTCTTAAAAATCTAGGGTTAGGATTATGTTTTGGGGAAGAAAATAAAGTTGTTATTATTAGATAAATATAATTTTTATTCAAACTTTTCAACATAAGATGCATATGGTGTAGGTTGTATATGTGTGGGTGTTGTTAACAAACTTGAGTTCGAGTCTTCTAAAATCCATGGGTCTGGGTTTTATTTTTTTGGTAGATTATATTTATTTATTTATATATAAATACATTTATATCTTAAAATATTCATAACTAATTCATGCTTTATTCAAAAATTATAAAACTTTAGGTGTAACACCTTAACACCATAAGCTTAAGTTTCACATTTTAGTTTCTGGAACACAAATTATTTTGTATTTTTAATAATTTAAAGTTTTTTAATCATAATAAATTGATTAAAAAATCATTTTAATACCAAAAGTTTTGTGAAAATATTATTTCACATCAGAAACATAATCTTTAATTATTTAATTAGAAATGATTTATTTTTCTATTTTTCTTTATTTTAAATCATTTAATCGTATATTTAGGTTAAATAAATATGTTTTAAACGGAAATAAAAGGAGAACAATTGTGGAAAATTTGTGTTAGTTATTCCTCATCGGGAAATAAATATTTTTCATAGAAGTGATATTTTTAAACATATCTTATATTTTAGTTATATTTATTATTAAATAAAAATTATATATCATTTATTTATGCTTAATATTTAATTTCTGGTTTATAACATTATTTTTTTATAAAATAGAAACATTTTCGTACTTTGAAATTGAGATCTTCATTTATTTAAATCATATTTATAACTTAGATTTTATTATGCATTATTTTTAATTATTATGATATTTATATTTATAATTAAAAACAATTAACATAATTCTTTTGCCTTAATTATTTAAAACATATTTTAACCGAATAATCAATGATAATAATTAGATTTCCTAATCATGTTTATAGACTTAATCATATTTTTTATATACAAGTTTATCATTTCGATTTATCGTAAAATCTCTAATTCCCCGAATCTACTTTGCAAACCCTAATGCCTTAAAATTCTAGATGCCTTAGACTTTTAAGACATTTCCCCTATTAGTATTCTTATACGTATAGGTAGAATTCGTCGGAATTCCCATTTCCAACTGGCAACAAGCTTATATTGGATTTATCGCTTTAAATAAAATTGTGAGTATACTTGTCCCTTTTTTGTTTTCTTACACTTTTGGAGTGAAATATGTACACCTATGAAACTTACACTTGCACATAGTCATAAATGTTTTTATATGCAATTCTTATACGTATTATGTTTGGAATTTTTGTGCTTTTTTGTTTTCTTACACTTTTGGAGTGAAATATGTACACCTATGAAACTTACACTTGCACATAGTCATAAATGTTTTTATATGCAATTCTTATACGTATTATGTTTGGAATTTTTGTGCTTTGTGGTTAAACATAAATGTAGTATACTTGCAATCATTACAAAATCATTAACTTAGCTAGCCGACTTAAACAATGAATAAGGCTATTTGGATTGACAACCCACCTGGTGGAAAGTACCTATGTGTGTGGGAAGTCCTAAGTCATTGTTAATTCCTTAGTTTTTATCATCATAAAGGTTTGATTTTGACCCGCATTATGTGCTTACGTGTTTACCATATTTCCTTGAATGAATTGTAACACTTAAATTGTGTCACACCCTTGTGGGGTTTTACCGCGAGGCGTGTGACATACCAGGATCCAAGTCAACGGTCACAATAAACGACAACTATATGCAATAAAAATAATATAGAAATACCAACCACGCAGTTTATAAGTTTAAAAATGAAAACAGACAATGACAATGGAAGCTTTAATGTTTACAAAACCATAATTCAAAAGTATGTATGCAAACCAAACACGGTTCGCTTATGAATGCAAGACTAGACGCAGTGCGACTCCAGTGCGCCTAAGACTCCCTACTACCTTAGCGACTTGAGAAAACATGCAAAGTTAGTCAACACATGCAGTGCTGGTGAGTCACAGAGATAAAGTTTGCAAAAGTTTGTAACAACAGTAATCCAGACTCAACAATCCTTACATCTATACCTGATGCTAGCTAGACATTGTTACATGATACTATAGTGTCGTGAACCATTGCTGAACATTAGAATGCCTCAATACCCGTCACCAGTTCATCACCCGGTGCCGTAAGTTGTAGGACAAATATGCACCCGCCACCGACCTCCAGTCGGCCCGAGTGGGGCTTGATATGCCCAATAGATGTATTCACACTTTCCCTGCTATGTATCCACATATTAATGGTTCACTAAGTTTGAGAGAACTTTACCGATGAATATAAGTCACTAAGTATCCATGTGATATAATGTAATATGTTGGTCTAAAGTAAGAAAGTTCATACCGCGTGTTTCTCCCCCAAAAGTAATGAAAACACTAAAGGATGGGGCTATGACACTCACCTTAGTTTGCGTTCTTCAAAATATAGAAAAAAAGACAAGCCTTGATAATCCCAACTACCGAAGATCTATCATAAAAGTTTTCCTAAGTGTTTTGACTAATAACCCTTAGGTTAACTAGTCCCCCGATTGTCCAGATCATGACTAATAACCCTTAGGTTAACTAGTCCCCTATATGGGTTATTAAATATTATTATTTTTATTTAATAATTAATTATTTTACCGGTTTATTCGGTTATCCAAAATAAACAAAACAAAAAAAAATTGTAGAACCAAAAATCAAACCAAACACCGAATTAGCAATTCGGTTTCGGTTAAAACCAAACCAAACACCAAATTCGTTGTTCGGATTGGTTTTTTCGGTTACGGTTTGGTTTTCAGTTTTTATTTGGTTTGCGGTTTTTCTTAACACCCCTAAGACCGACCCGACATCCCGTTGGTGACCCATTACATAAACTAATCAAGTACACATAGATTACACATATGGTTCAGGCATGAAATACTTAGTTTGCATCAAAAATCGCACATACGGAGTTGTAAGGTCGAATCAACATGGAATGGGACTTGGTTCGACCCAAATGACCTTGGTTCGACCCATTTAGAGTTCATTCGACCCATACATAAGTTCATACAACCTAACACATGTTCATTCGACCTTAACACATGTTAATTCGACCTAAATCATGTTCGTTCGACCAAATTAAAGTTTATTCGACCTGTTAAGTTTTTGGTTCGACCCCCAAAACTTCCATTCGACCCCACGATGGGTCGAATGAAGTTCTGGTTCGACCCAGTCTGTAGAAAACATCCTAAAACGCATCAAATCGCATTAAAACAGTCCGAAAACATCACGAAACACAGCAGTCAAGTATGAATAACATATCCCCACGAAACTCTACCAATTTTACTCCAAAATCAGTCTGTTTTAATACTTACCCCAAATGGTAAAATTTTGGAAATGTCACATCATGCATGAAAACCTTACCCAATTTGGAAACTTTATAAATTATTCAATCAATTAGCTCAAAATGCTCATATTATTATGTGTATAAAAACCCCCCCAATCATTTCATTAACATTAAAATTAAGAATCAAACCCTAGATCTATCAAAAATCCCCAAAATAAACAAAACATCATCATCCAACAACTTATAACCTAAGACAATTAAAACTCATCATCAATAACAGTCCTAGAACATCTCTATAAAATCTACACAGCATTCAATCATCAAATAACACATAACACAACATAAAGGATAATTAACACATGTTAATTTATATGAAAACTCATGTTTTATGATGAGGTTTTGTTTAGAAAGATGTTAGAAAGGTTTTTAATCATAAAAAACTAACTTAAAACGGATCTGGACCTTTGAGGTTTAATGAAAACGAATAAAAAAATGCTTAAAAGGATTTTGGATGAAGAACACACCTTAGATCTTCACTTGTTTATGACATAGAAGGTTAGATTGTGAAAAACAAGGTCAAAAACTCCTTCCCCAGTGATTAAAGTCGAGAGAGAGAGTGTTTAAAAGCGTTTAGTGTTTGTGAAATGATGAAAAGTTGCAAAGTATGATATTTATAGTTACTGCAGGTTTGACACTTGCAGGGGTCGAATGAGGGGTTGTGAGTTCGAATGGAATGTTTAGGTGACTCGGGAACTTGGTTCAACCCCCCTTAAGGTCGAACCAGTTTCTAGGTTTTTCCAGATTTTCCAGTTTTGTCGTTTTAACGCATTTTAACACATCCTTACACATGAACATGCAATCCTAACATATGCTAATCATATAGAATCACGTTTAATCATCTAAACACCGTTAAAACGCGTATTTGCACATTATATAACATATATGGATCAATCTATGTATAACACTTAATTCAATTCATGTAATTCACCAACAACGGGACTCAACACTCGTGTGTACGCAAAATAACACCAATGATCCTCCAGATCATTGAACCCTGGACAATATGTAAGGTAACCCGACTCAACTGACCCAGTTAAGTACGTTAATCAAACGTTTCTCGCTAAGGTAGAATTATAAGTTTGTAAAATGTTAAGTTGAATATGCCGGGTATCACAAATTGTAAAACATTTTTATACTTATACTATACGTACATAAGCTAAGTATACTCACCAACATTATTGTTGACGTCTTATTTTTGTACATGTTTCAGGGAACACTTGATGATTATCACTTAGGCTTGGACTTAAACTTAATGAACAAGATTTATGTTCATTTTTGTTTTAAGAATTGATGTATTGGTTTGACTTTGATGTTTGACTTTTAATCATGAATTCAATAATATTTACACTTTAGTACCATGAGCGGTTGAACAATAGTTATTACGTGACACCTAAATTATTCCGCCATCGGTTGGGGTGTTACATTACATAACCTCAAATCTACAATACACACAACCTCTAAGTATAAAGTGAATGCTAACATAATATAAATTTCATACAATGTAACCTATAAAATGATGTATGCGACCATAGATAGTACCACCGCCAAATGTCATAGACTACAATAGTTAAGGTAGGACGGGTGAAACCGGTCATATGATTCGCGAGTAATATCATCTTCCTTTAGTATGGATATTTTGCCCTTCAAGTAGGTATATAGCGAGCTCGTGACGTATGCTCCACCCGGATTATCGCCATTTAATCGCGGATGTCACATACCCGACACTCGGATTATTATCATTGCACGCTAAACGTTCTTTAACTATTAATGCTTGATAAAGAAAATCCAGTTAAAACACGTAGCCTTCACACATGCTCAACTTGGATTATAGTTGTTAATATTTAAACATGCAAAAAAAATAAACTTTTAAAGAAGTAAGATTAAATGACATATTAACAAACATAAAACAAATAATAAATGAACACCAAAAACACACTAAACTCAGTTAACGATTAACAAAGCTCCTGTAACTTGTCATTGCTTTTGAGGTCATGAACAATGACAACCTGATTTAATGCCATTGCAACATCTCAAGCCCATAGTTGCATTAGGTTCTTCTAATTCATCACTGCTTTTGCGCTCCTTAACCACGACAACCTGATTTATTGTCATTGCAATATCTCAAGCCCATAGTTGTGTCTTTGTTCTTGAAAAGCTCAGATAAATATCAACATCACAAAAAAAATGGCTCAGAAAAATGACTACCATTGGAATATAGTTTTCACTTGAAAACATAACATCAACTAACTTATTTGGGTGGTCCATGAACTATTGAAAGATACATCGTTAATCATTTGGAACCCCAAAAAGTGTAGCCAAAAGAATTCATCATTGCCAAATAAATGCTGAAAACCAATGGAAATATCCATTAAAAATGACCAGACAAAAACAAAAACATATAAAAAACTTTAGATGTTCGTTTACAATGTGATTCCCAACATTAAGCGTAAGAAAAAAACGAAACCTATAAGGGTCAAAGCAGTAGAAGGCAGAAAAAGGATACCGCCAAGGCTACAAAGAAGGTTGCAACCCATAAGGTGCCATCCATAAACCCTGCCACGCCAAGGCAACAATCGTATCAACCTTTCTTCAGAATTACTAGCTCATCATAGCCTTAAAATCAAATAACCAATAACCAATGGAAACAGACTACGATGAAGCTGTGCCAGGACCAGATTCATGGGTCATCACTCTAACTGTCAGGATAAGTCATAACACAGGAGTTTTACATAAACTATGGTAATTAGCAAGGCGTTTGTACTATTTTAGTAACTCAGTGAGGGTAACGACAACACATTCACGATGAAGTTTTGTCATGCGCCAGATTCTTGGTTCATCACTCAAGGTGCATAGACAGGCCTTAACACAGGAGCCTTGAATCAAATATACTAATTAGAAAATCATTTATGTTATTCCACATACAAACAACCAGATAATCACAACTAACTTGTGTCAAGGGGCAAATTCCTGATTCATCACTCAAGGTGTCAGGACAAATCTTAACACAGGAGCTTAAGGTTATTCCAATCACTCAATCAAGCACACAACGAAGAAAAAAGGTAAACAACAAAAAATATGAAGCAACATAGCCACAGAACACTAAAACAATCAGATAACTAATAATCCACATAATAAGCTTAAACACCAGTACCCCTAACCTGGCCAAATGCTTCTAGATATAACAAACTACCAAAAAATGATGAAACAATCTCACCAGCATTACCCAAGTTAGGGTATCTCCAAAACTGTATTCCTTTGACTGGGATAAAAGCAACCAAGAAACAATTTTCATAACATGACGCCTTTACCTATATATATATATATATATGTGTGTGTGTGTGTGTGTGTGTGTGTGCGCGCGCATGCGTGCGTGCGTGTGTGTATGTATATATATATATATATATATATATATATATATATATATATATACTAGTTTTATACCCGTCCGTTGGGCGGGTTGTACAACAAAATTATACAAAAATATATAAACATCATATTTCTTTAAGGTTTGTTTACTAATCACCAAATCAAGAAGTGAATCATCTGTTGCAAGCAAAGTCTGTTTACTAAGGTCTGTTACAGGCCAGTGGGTATGTTAAAGAGACCTGTCTGAAATAGCTATTACTAAGGTTTGTTCCATAGATGATATGTTTATGAAACAGACCTTAGTAACAGTTGTTTGAAACAACAGAAGCTCCCCTTAATAGACTCAGTGCTTTGGAACAGATCTTAGTAAACAGACTTTGCTTGCAACAGATGATTGATTTCTTGATTTGGTCTTTAGTAAACATACCTTAAACAGTTGTTACTAAGCTCTGTTTCATAAAAAAAATGCTCTTTTTTTTCGTTTTTTGTATAACACTATGGTACTCGTTGGAAAGATAATAAAAGCTCGTTAATTTGGTGTATTCTTTTTTTCAAAAAAAAATGTCGTTTAAGAAAGTTATTAACATTTAAAAATCATGGGGAAAGTTCATGTGCCATGCACATGAGAGATAAAAAATAATTTAATTAGTAAATGAAGTATCCTGACCCATTTATTTGACCCAGTAAAATGAGCGGGAAAAACAAAAACTATGCTCTCATATGATGACATGTGTCCCAACTTTACTTTCATTTATATATATTATTATTAGTAGATATATATTGGGGGATCAAATGATAATAAAATTTAATATGAGAATAAAAAGAAGAAATGGCATATGGTAAAATATTAAAAACTTTAACTCTTATTCCATTAATTACTAACTCTCTAATTAATTATTCATTAATATTTAATCCTACATATTATCAAAATTCATTCTACATATATTAAAATTATCATACATTTACCCTACACATATCGGGATTATCATACGTTAGTCCTACACATAGAGAAATTTATCCTACATATATCCTACACATATCGAAATTATCCTTCACAGTAAACTAGGTTTTCATTTAAACAATACATTTTAAAAATGATTTATAAGTTTCATTTATTTAACTAGTTTTGGGATTACAAAAAATTAGCCATTTATCTAACATTAAATAGAATTAATAAATGAAGGATTCTTATTGGTTTAAATTTGTTATTTTTCTTCTTACAAAACTTTTTCTTCTCATTTGAACTCTCCACTTTATATATTTATGCACACTAATTATTACATATACAATAACTTTTAAACTAAAAGTAATTATGTATTCTTGTTTGACAATTATTTTGGTTTTGCTAATGATCGAGTCAGTCACAAATGGATGATGCCTGTCTCTTTTATTTGAGTTTGAATATGTTAGTCAAATTTTTATGTATTATTTTTAGTATAAGTTAATAAGTTATTTAATTGTTGTACTTTTAAACTAAAAGTCATCATGTATTCTTGTTTGACAATTATTTTGGTTCTTCTAATGACCTAGTTAGTCACGAATGGGACGATGTCTATTTCTTTTATTTGAGTTTGAATATGTTAGCCAAATTTTTATGTATTATTTTTAGTATAAGTTAATAAGTTTTTACAAGCTTTTATAAAATATATAAGTTAATAAGGTTTTTACAAGCTTTTATAAATACTATTGCATTATAAATATAAATGCTAGATCTAATAACCCTACATTATTGTTTGTCATTTATTACACTACATTATTAAATGCTAAAGTGTAGAGGGACAATATTGCAAATGATAAATTATTTATGCATTAACACTTGTACCAAATGCAAAAAATATGTTTTTATGTGTCTTAAAACTAAATGAAAATTACTATTTTACCCATCCAGAACATATTATATAGTAGTATAGATATAGATATAGATTTTTTTTGAACAGTGACTTTCTTCAAAGCGGAAGTGGCAGAAGTTCATCACACCCGCCTAATCGGCAGGCCCTAACCCTTTCCACACGCCCAGACTATGTTGTCTGAACCGGGTCCACGCTGGCACTGTGGGGGCTTCGGTGTGACACCCGACACGTTTAGGTTAACATTTTATAAAACACATAAGTCTACCTTAGCGAAAAACGTTTTCAAACATACTTAACTAGGTAAGTTGAGTCGTTACGATGGTTCCGGGAATCATCGGGAGTCGTTACGATGGTCCCGGGAATCATCGGGAGTCGTTACAATGATCCACGGGATCATTAGGAGTCGGTCCATAACCACGTGAACACGAATAGGTGATCTGTAGAATCGTCGGGTTTAACGCACACATGTAAATCTTGGGTCCTGGGAATTGGTGATCGGGCGGGAACATGTTATTTATCATGCATTATATGTTGGTAATCATTATGTGACTTGTCGGTATGTGGAAACGTGTTTACATATGTTAAAATAAGGTTTAACGCGCCAAAAACTCAGACACTTGGGCTATAGGCGATTAGGGCATGTGGGATAGCCCTAATCGCCCATACTGAGGCGAATAGGAGGCCCATTTGGGGCGAGTAGGGCCTAAATGCTAGTTGTTACTAGCGAATAGGATCCTACTCGCCAATAGCTTCTGCGTACTCGCCTATACTGCAGGTCACGACTAAAAACAACTATAAATACCACCCTTATGTTTCAAAACATCATTTGTGAAACCCTAATACACCCCAAAGCCACCCCACACCTTATCCAACCTCTGCAACACGTTTTTGAACAAGAAATCATATTTTCAAGTCTTACAACCCATAATCTCACCATTTCAAGGTGTGTTCTTCATCCCAAACCTTTATAATAGTATTGTTTTGATCCCTAAAGGTCCAGACCTAATTTATAAACGTTTGTGTCTTTGAAAACTTATTAAAATCGGTTTCAAAACAAACCCACACATCTATACTTGTTTTATGTGATGTATTCATGCAAGATAGGATCTTTATCGCCTAAACATGATTGTTCTTGTGTTATTGATATGTTTCTGATCTAGATAAGTTAATATGATGATAATCTAGGGATTTGAAGGTTCATGGATGTGTAATATTGATATTAGGCGTTTTGACCCGTTTGGGCGATTATGGTGGATTGATGATGATATGTTGTGTTTTGTTGATTGTTTGAGGATAGGGTTTGCTCTAGGATGATGCTAGAACAGTAGGATAATGTCGGGTAACGTCGTTATGTGATGAAATCTGAGTATTTGCTATTTAGGGTAAGTTTTACATGCTGATGTGATGCTTACATGCAAGATATGCTATTTTGGGAAACCGCGTGCATTCAGGATGGCTAGGGTGATGATAAATTAGGGGTTTTTGCTTGAAATAGTTGGATTAATGTTTTGGGTTGGATATTGGGTGTTTTTACATGTTTCAGATCTGATTTGGAGAGTTTGACGCGCGAAAACGCACTACAGAGGTGCAGAGGCGAGTAGGATCCTACTCGCATGAAGCTTCATGCAAATAGGCTCCTAATCGCCTGAAGTTCATGCAATTACAAATCCTAATCGCCTATATATAGGCGAATAGAGCCCTATTCACCTCAACAACTAGCAAATACAATCCTAAATGCCACTTTTACTAGCAATTACAATCCTAAATGCTAGTTTGATTCCTAATCGCGTGTAATGCTGCTGTATGTATATTTTAACATCCCGAAACACGGATTGACACCTAGGAACATGTTAGGAACCCCAGGACATGTCTAATGACTTGGTAACACGTGTTCGGACTTTGTTATGCGTTAATTGGGCGTTATGCTAGATAGGGTGAATGTTTGCGCATGCTAAGTGTTTAATTGCATAAGTTGCATGATATCTTGCTTTCGGCTAACACGTGGGATGTCGGGTCACCAATGGGATGCCGGGTACTGTCTGGGTTGGTCGGTTTAACGTTTAAACATGTTTTCAACATACACGGTCATGGTCTGGACAACTTGGGGACTGATTAGCCTTCGGGTTAGTAGTCATCACACTTATGTAAACGCATTGATAGGTCGCCACTAGTTGGGGCTATCACACACGTATCGGATTTCTGTACTACTGAGGACGCATTCTAAGGTGAGTTCACGGCCCCACTTTTATTGGTTTTGTTTTCGGGGGAGAAACATGTTTACATACTTTTAACACATGATTTCAAGTTATACTATGGCTATCTTTATATTACTATACGGCTCATCTAAATCCCAAGGAAACCACTAATACGGGTATGTAGCGGGGAAATGTGGATAGCGCTATTGGGCCTGACAAACCCCACTCGACGGCCGGAGGCCGGGCGGGTGCATATTGTCTCAAACACACAGGGCCTACCGGGCATGACGGTAGTCCGAGGGGTACCACACAGTAACAAACACAGTCAGCAATGGTTTCAACCGTAGTAGTAATTAACTTAACGCCTAGCTAGCGTTCACACAACATAGTAGTAACTGTAACGGTTTTCAAAGGATTTACGAAACACTTATTATAAAACCTGTGAACTCACCAGCATTTTATGTTGACATCTTTTGACATGTTTCTCAGGTCGTTGAGGTAGCAGCTTATCATAGGCGCACGGAGTCTCACGGCGTCTAGGATTCATATGCATCTTACTTAGCTTTTTCAGACTTACGTACTTTTACATTTGGGTTTGTAATAAAGTTTTACGCTTCCGCAGCGATGGATCATTTATGAAAACTTAATGGTTTGCTTATGTCATTTTTACGTATCATATAGTGTCGTTTATTGTGACCGTTGACTTGGATCCTGGTGTGTCACGCGCCTCGCGGTAAAACCCCGCACGTGGAAATTTGAGGGTGTGACATTCGGTGTCCGCCCGGAAACCGTACTGCCTCCACACGAGTTTTACCTCGCTGGAGTAACAGCCGGATGAAAACTGGGTCAGCTCAGGATCGAACTTGCATCACTTGGACCACAAGCCTCACCATCATTGCCTTGTGTCCCTCAAATGCAGCCCGTGGAAATCGAACTCAGGTCTCCCAAAGGGAAGACCGGTCCCTTCACCATCTGAACTACACTTGAAGGACATAGATATAGATAGATACCACATAATTAACATCTACTTGTAGGAATATAAACCTACATTAATTATATTTAAAAATATCAATCACCAATGCAGCCCTCTAAAACAATTTATATAGTTTATTTTTATTTGTATTTTGACCTTGAACATATATAGCATATTGAGGAAACTATGTGCATAGTCCCCGTGGTTTGCACAAAGTGCACAAATGCTCTGATCTATCATCAATGGTCTTTAATGTTGACATTTCATAACTCCCATAGTCCTTACTAGCTAACGTTATTAAGTTTCTCAATCAAGTCATATAAAATGACCAAAATACCTTCACCATCTAAAAAAATTAACTAATCAACCATCACCCCCTTCTTAACCCTACCTCCACCTAAAGCTTTCATCTCGGTCTCTTCTTCATCATCAACCCAGTCACAACCACCACCTCTCACTACTATTAGTAAGTTACAGAAACAGAAAAATTATTCTGGGTGTAGCAATAAACGAGATTTATGGTGATAGTAAAACTCAATACAAAAACACACAACAAACTAATAATAATAAAAAATACTTCATGAGTGATCGTTGGTTCAAAAGGAAGGTCTTGTACATGAAAAAGGCTTGATCGGAAAATCCAACATCTGGATAGCGGTGGTGGTTGTCACCTCTTTTGGGTGGGTTGAAGAAGATTCCGTCACTGGTGGTTGAAGGCGGCAGCTTTACAACCAGATTAAAGACAACAACTTTAAAACCAGATAGTTCATGTGCATCAAATTCTTCAGGTGGTGGTGGTTGTTGACTTACTCGAGATTATCAACCAGATTCTTCAGGTGGTGGAGATTAACAACCTTCTAGCTTTTTATTTTCAAATAGTTCATCAACAAGAGTGCTTATGGTAGAGGGTTTTGTAGACAGAAGGTGGTGGTTGGGGGAAGATGGAGATGGTGGCTGGGGGTTAAGGAAGACAAAGATAGAGAGAAAGTTTATAATATATTTTTTGTTTTTTTATAAAAAGGATAATTTAGTAATTTCACATGAACTTAACTAAAAAACTTAACATCCATTCAATTCAGAGACCACCGATGCAATAAAATTCAAACCATAAATCCCATTGGTGTAATTTTAAAAAGCTGAGGAGCAAACTTTAAATTTAGGCAAACCACATGGATCATCCATGCAGTTTACTCTAACGTATTACATATATAGAGGAAGATTTTTGTACAAATTGGTCTTATCCTACAAATAGCCCTTAACGTGAGAAGTGAAGGATGGATTTTTATTATTTTTTGGAAAAAAAAAAAATTAATCTTGTTAAACATGTATTTTAGTACTGAAATCTAAAAAAAATAGTGTTGAGTAATTCCTCTAATGTAAACTATTGTAATTACTCTAGTGACGTAATTACGTTAAATTTTATATATATATATTTCATTTAGAAAGTATTTTTAAGTAGATGAATTTTTTTTTAAAAAAACTCCCCCTTTTAATTTTCATATGCAGTAAGTTAAGCCCATTTGTAAGTCTATATATACATAGTATAAAGTTGTGTTGTGAAGGGTATATTGGTTGTTTTTATATTTTAATCTTCGTAATCTCATGCAGTGATGACTAACAATAATCATGACTAACAATTTAAATTACAGTTTGCCCCCTAGGTTTTTTTTACATATATATATATATATATAGTTATGTTATGAACTCACTAAAATCCCATGAGTGTTATAACCATATATCGATCTTGCATATATCTCTTTCTACACACATACATATAGATTCCCCTGTCACTCACTCTATATCTCTCAAACATGAATTATTCATCTCTCTTGTGAAAAAGGAGGGAGGGTTTCTCATGGATACACATACAGATACAGTTTGGCATTCTGTCCACCTCCACATGATGTACGTGTTGATGGTGGTGATGATTGCCGGTTCGGAGGTGGCCAGCCTGCTAAACTAGCTCTGTAAGTTTTTTCATGTGAGGCCATTAAAACAAACTACACATGAAGTTGATAATGATATGTACCTGTGTGATCTTAATTTTTATTAGTTGTTTTACTTGAGTTTACCTCTAAACAACCGAAAAGCTAGATGATCATCATATACATATACAATTAAGTTAGAATGTTAATGATTAGTTTTCTCTCTTCTTTAACTTTCATTTGTGTTCAAGTAATATAATAATATTCTCAATGTCAATTGTTCTCCATTGTTTATACATTCATTTTCACGAAGGAAAACAATTTGAGTATTCTTCAAAATCCATATTAAGAGTTTTCTCCATTGTATGTCTACCGATTTTGTATGGTCGTTGATTCAAAAGTGGAGTAACATGGCGGTGGGAATTGGAATCACACTGAAGGAGATTATGCAATTTAAAGAAAAAAAACAAGGGGAAGCAAACCATACAAAAGGATGATACAAAGTCAGTGGCGGATCCAGGGGTTACCCCTTCGATTTTGAAAAAAAATTGAAATATTAGTGAAAATCAGTGAGAATCTACGAAAGGAAACCCTTTGGAAATAATTCCTGGATTCGCTAAAGTATCATTCTAGCGACGATGTGGAGTCCATGAAAAACAAGGAACTAGAGAAATTTCAACAAGACCATAAAGAAGCCAGGAGGTGATGGATTGAACTTACATTTTAATAACTTGAGCTTTCACTTAAACTTGAGAATTGACCATCTTCTAGTATCTTGCTAGTATGATCTTGGTTAATAAAAATTATCTTGCCGTTAAAAAATGGAAGTTAAGTTATTAAACATTAGGTTTTTCTCTGGTTTATATAAAACTAGATTTTTTTTTTCGCTTACCCTCCTAATATGTTGCTAGTATTTACATCTTTCCTTCGTGTTCTACTCGGATCCGGATCAATGCGGATCCGGATCAATGTTAAACTAGATTTTTTTTATATATATAAATTTAACTTAGATATGTCAAAGTACTATATGATTCATTCATTCATTTTTTTAACGGTAGATTGAGATACATGTAAAACCGGTTACCATGGATGTTCTTAAAAGACAAACATTTGATTGCATGCGTTGTATTTCTTTTTGTTTTATTCATATACACTTAAAGCCATGATATATGGAATTTAAATGTTGATTTTACGGTAGTCAACCCATAAAAAACAACTATTAATATATGGAAAATATAATAAAGGATGTAAAAATGGAGTGAAATTGAGCCTTTTGACTTTTATTATTTCTTTAAAAGTGGAAAACTTAAAGGGTTAAAACTTTTTGTCAGTAGTAAATGATTTAAAACAAAGGATGGTGACATAACATATTTCTTTCAATACCTCATCATCATGATGAATAACTATTGTGTGCTTTCAGGATGGAATGCCCACTTATAGCATTGGATTCTTATAAGCATTATACACTTCCATCCATTCTCTTTCTCTCACTTATATATATATATAGTATGGAAACCGCGCGTTGTGGCGGGGTCGACAATACAAGGCGGGAACATAATTCAAACCTTAAAACGATAAAAAAAATCATATGTAAGTTGTATATATTTATATATAAAAGCACTCGCGCTTAACGGCAGGGAAGTCTCTAACATTAATTAGGATAGTTACATGATACAATGTTACGTTCTATATACATACTGACAAAAAAAAAATATGTGGATGGGTCTTTAGTTTACACTAAACGGGGAAGCATAAATTCTCTTTCAAAATATGTAAAAGTTGTATAAGAAAAAAAGGAATTATGCTAAAACAATAAAAAAAAAACATTTTTGATACGTACAACAAATATAGGTGCTTGGATATGTTCTTTAAGTTGGTATTACAACTTGAAGTCACTACAAGTCAATATGACCAATCAAATCCAATAGTTTATTGAAACTAATTGTTAAGATTATTCATTATTGTCTAACCAAATGTAAGTTTAACCATCTATTTATGATTCTAATTATTCAAGTTGGTATATTGAACCCAGTTAATTTCTATTCTATCATGAATGATTTGAGCTGCCGATTTAGTAATAACTTATTGTTTTGGCTTCAACACTATGCCTGCATTTTCAATCTTTGCCCCTACCTTAATTTCAACCTCCAAATGAGATATCCCTGGAAAATGGGAAAAAATAATTTGCATACTCTTTAAACCTTTTAAATATATAAAGGTATCGGATTGAGAATTAAAAGGATGGAATGAAAGTGATTTGTAGTATTGAATTGGGTCTTTATAATGAGGGTTACATATTTCAAGGGGTAGAAATTGTGTATAAGACAATTATACTATTGGCATTAAAGGTTGTACATAACGGTATAAATGGAAGAAATTGGGTAAAAATATAGAGATTACACTTCAGACTTTTGGAATGTCATCTTAACTTTGCCAAGTTAGACATTTTTGCCCATTGCTCCCTCTTTATAATGTAGTAGAGATATAGGTCAAGTATAAAATGAAAACCTGTTTGAGTTGAGAAAACTTTTGAAAACCCATGTAAAAAAACATTTTTTTTCTTTGAAAAAAATAACAAATGTAAAATACATGTTTGTAAGTGTTTTGAACCAAAAAATAAAAAAAAGCGCCAATGAGATTTTTTTAAAAAAAAATAAACAAACTTGCTAAAAACATAGGCAAATAGTTGAAAACATATGTTTTTTTAGCAACTTTGTTTATTTTTTTTAAAAAAATCTCATCGGCGCTTTTGTTATTTTTTTGCTCAAAATGCTTAAAAACATGTATTTTACATTGGTTATTTTTTCGAAAAAAAAATAATGGCTTTTTACATGGGTTTTCAAAGGTTTTCTCAACTCATGAGGGTTTTCATTTTATCCCTCACCTATATATATAGTGTAAGTATATGGTGAAAACCCTTTTTAGAGTGAAAACTTTGGAAACTCTGACTTCCTAAGTTTTTTTAATGAAAATTTTAGGGCATTTAATATACATGATTCTAAGCATTTTGAGCCAAAAAAATAAAAAAAAGCGCCGAGCGTTTTTTTTTTTTTTTTAAAAAACGTTTTCGGGTAACACATGTTACACGAAAATAACATGTGTAATTTTGGTGTAACATGTGTTACCCGAAAACTTTATTTTTTTATTGAAAAAAAAAAACGCTTGGCGCGTTTTTAAAATTTTTTGCTCAAAATGTTTAGAATTATGTGTATTAAATGCCCTAAAATTTTCAGGCACTAAAAAGCTCGGGAAGTTAGAGTTTCCACATTTTTCACTCTAATGGTGGGTTTTCATAATATCCATCCCATATGTGTGTGTGTGTGTGTATATATATATATATATATATATATATATATATATATATATAGGGGGTGGATATTTTGAAAACCCACTCGAGTTAAGAAAACTCTGAAAACCCGTCAAAAAACTATCTAAAAAAGTTTTTTTTTTTTTTTTTTGAAAAAAATACACAAGGTAACATACATGTTTTTAAGCGTTTTAGGCCAAAAAAATAAAAAAAGCGCCCAACGAATATTTTTAAAAAAAATAAACAACGCAAACTTTGTAATAGCGCTGTTAACATATGTTTTCTGCTTTTTAACATATGTTACAGCGCTGTTAACATATGTTTCTGATTTTAAACATATGTTAACATCGCTGTTACAAAGTTTGCGTTGTTTATTTTTTTTAAAAATATTCGTTCGGCGCTTTTTTTTATTTTTTTGGCCCAAAACGTTTAAAAACATGTATGTTACCTTGTGTATTTTTTTTCAAAAAAAAAAAAAAAAAACTTTTTTAGATGGTTTTTTGACGAGTTTTCAGAGTTTTCTTAACTCGAGTGGGTTTTCGATTTATAGTTTCCCTATATATATATCAGGAAAAAGTAAAATGAGAACATGTTTGAGCTGTAAGAACTAAGAAACTCACATTATAACAACACACTTAATTTAATCAAAAAAGAATGTGTGGTTGTAAATTAAAGGATAATAAAATATTAAATAGAATCTACATCTACATCTACACTTCTACACTTCTACACTTCTACATCTACATCTACACTATATAATAAAAGAAAACACATGAGGGACACATGGCACTCCCTCATGAATTCTGTCATTTTATTATTTAATACATTAAACTCAAATTTAATTATAATAATTGATTTGCAAAACCATGATATAAGTTTATTAAATTAAATTTTAGTAATTATATTAATAATCATAGTTGTAACTGAAATCTACATCTACATCTACAATATTATTATTATTATTATTATTATTATTATTATTATTATTATTATTATTATATAAAAGAAAACCCAAGAGGGACACATGGCACTCCCTCATGAATTCTCTCATTTTATTATTATTTTTATATAATAAAAGAAAACACATGAGGGACACATGACACTCCCTCATGAATTCTCTCATTTTATTATTTAATACATTAAACTCAAATTTAATTATAATAATTGATTTGCAAAACCATGATATAAGTTTATTAAATTTAATTTTAGTAATTATATTAATAATCATAGTTGTAACTGAAATCTACATCTACATCTACACTCTACACTATATAATAAAAGAAAACACATGAGGGACACATGGCACTCCCTCATGAATTCTCTCATTTGAGTTTATTATATAGTATAGATTTGCAAAACCATGATATAAGTTTATTAAATTAAATTTTAGTAATTATATTAATAATCATAGTTGTAACTGAAATCATTAATAAAAGAAAACACATGATTCTTTTTTATATAACATATTTATATTTATGTATTATTAACTTTGAATTTAAATCATGTACCTTAAACTAACCCATTTTAAAAAAAAAAAAATCTGTTATTCTAAGTTTAAAATTAATTTTGTTACAATATTTGACAAATGATTATTAAGTTTTATTATTTTGGTCATTGTTTTAGATGTTAAACTATGTTCAACAAATACATATTAATTTTAAATGCTTAAAATAGTTCAAAAGTCAAATAAACAAATTAATAATAACACAATGCAATTAGTTAAGCTTTTTTTGTGAGACTTTTATATTGTTCAAAACAAATAAATAAAATAAATCAATCAACATTAATCGATTTTATCTATAGTAATAAAAGACAGCACAAGGAAAACATAGAAATCCTTTATAAAGCCTCCCATTTTATTATTTCAAACAATACATTTATTTTAATTTGTTTCTTTATTTAATAATTATTACTTATTCAGTTTTTATTTGTTACAACTATAATTATTAATATAATTACTGGAATTCAGTTTAATATATATATATATATATATATATTCTATGTTTTTGTAAATCAATTAATATAATTATATTTTAATACAAAATTAGAAATAAATTAATAGACATAATTTGAAAATGTTTATGAACTAACAAAAGTAATCTTTATTACTCCCTCCGTCCCTATTTAAATGTCCATCTTTCTATTTTTGGTTTGTCCTAAATTAAATGTCAATTTCCAAAAAGAGAAATGCAATTTCCAGTTTTGCCCATAAAAGACAAAACACAATCACCACTTTTGAGGATATTATTGTCATTTGACTACATACAAACAAAAGATTTCTTAAAATCAATTTCCAAAAAGATTTAAATAGGGACAGAGGGAGTAAAAATTATTATTTTTTTTTAAGATAATGTATTTATATGTTATTAAATTTAAATCGTGTACCTTAAAAAACGTGTTTATTAATATGTGGTCTTTCACTCTAAGTTTAAAACTATATTTCGTACAATATTCTAAACAAATAAAATAAAACAAATCAATCCACATTAATTAAATATTTGATTCAATACAAAACTAAATATGTTTGGCTATTTTCGTATTATAATAGCTTGATATATAAAATACATTTTATATATGAAAAATCATTAGTTGAAATCTTCATTGACTTTGTTTTTTCAAGTTACTTCAATAGAGAAATGCAATATCTAAACAGTCTTTGCATTACTAATTCATTTCAATCTTTATTTTCAGGCTATTAATTTACATAATCTTTTTTTTATAATACAATCAAATTGAACCAATAAATGTCATTATGTTTAAGGACATTGATGTTAGAAAAAAAATGATTATACACTCAAGGTTAGAAATACTTTGGCTTTGAGGAAACTTGATGTCAAATTCCAAAATGAACAATAGTCGATTAGGATGGTTTAACGGATGAGGAGAAATTTTAAATTAATTTCAATTTTTATATCCTATCCTAAACAGATTTACCTTTATTACTTTTTTTATTTTTGTTTTGTTTTGTTGTACATGCAATCTACAAGGTAATAACTGTGTATGGAAGATATATTTTGGAATGTTTGAAAAAAGTTTTATGTGGATAAAATGTTTTTTACAAGAAATCATTTAGGGGCTGATGAATATTTAATATTTTTTCAATTGTCCAGGAAACTTTTTTTATTTTAAATAAAATACGTAATCTAATTTTTCTTAATTATATTTTAAATTTATATATAATATATATAATTTAAATTGTTCAACCGTGTATCACACGGGTACATAACCTAGTATTCCTTTATTTAAAAAGCCAATATTGGTGTGTTGTTGTTTCTACAACAGTGTTAAACCATTGTAAAAAAAAAACATTCTTTTACGGTGGAGTTACCCATTTTTACATCGATGTGTAAAAAAATTTTAAATTCACATTTTACGTCGGTGTTCTCACGGTTCTTCCAACTCCAGCTAGTTTTCATTTGAACCTAATCCTATATATATATATATATATATACACACACATATGTGTGTATGTATATATAAATACCATATTTTGTGAGTGTGAGAAAGATAGTACCTAATATGTAGATACCATTTTTTGGACTTAGTCGTGAAGTTATGGATTGTTTTGATTAGAAAAACACCGAATATAACTATTAAACACATAAAGCAATGTATTTTATGTTTAAAATTTAAAACACCATGCCAAGACAGTTAAACAATGTGCTATAAGTGTTAAACAGTGTGTTTTAAAAGTGTTTTAAACTCCATGGCTATAATACATTGCATTGTGTTTAAATTTGTTATGTTCGGTGTCTTTTCTAGCTAAAACAATCCAAGACATCATACCTAAATTCAAACATGATGCCTACATGTCAATTTTTAATCATTATCACACACTCTCTCGCTTTCTCTCTCTCTCTCTCTCTCTATATATATATATATATATATATTTATATGATAAGAATCATACGAGAACTAGTTTTAGAGAGAGAACTCAAGTGCTAGTGTGAACACTATATATATATATATATATATATATAGGCCAAGTATTTAATGAAAACCCAAAAATTTGAAGAAACCCATGGAAACCCATCTAGTGGCTCTAATTGTTCCACATCACCCCATTAGCAATATATTATTTTATGTCTTGAGGGTTATATTAGTCATTTTGCTTTCTCCCCCCAATTTAAAAGTTTGAATATTTTATTATCCCTCCTATATAAATAACTATTTTCTCTCTCTCACACACACACAATCTCTCTCTTCTCTATCTAACAATCCATGGATTTGAAGGAAGCTTCATAGCAAGAACCATTCTTGAAAGGCCCTGGAACTTTTCCATTAGATGGAAATGTGGTGACAAGGGAAGGGGGAAGAATCCAGGGATTTGTTGTTGTTGTTGTTGTTGATAATCGAAACCGGTCACCGGTGGTGACCGGAGAAGATGACCGGTGGAGAACATGACCGGAGAAGACGACCAAGGTACTTCCTCTCAACTCTTTCTAATCAACTCTAGTTCGAAAGAAAAAAAATATTATTAATTGATATGTTATTCATGTTTAATGGATTCTGAGCTCATGGATTATGGTGATGATGATTTTGGAGGTTGTACGGTACAACAGACACAACAACAATGTTCTTCTTGGCTATGGTACTTGATGTTTTCTTATCTCTTTATTATTAAAAGCTTTTGTAGCCGATGGGCTAATGTACAAGTTTTTCAACCTATGGTACACCCATGTTTCTAGATTTAAATTAGTAAATATATTAAACAAGGTTTTGAAGTTGGAACATGATCTTTTGATCTTTTGAATGTTTTTCAACCTATGGTACACCCATGTTTCTACTTTTGAATGTTTTTTGTTCTGTAAAGTTTTTAAGTGATTTTATACATTGTATTTGTTTTTATATATTAATTAACCTTTTTTTATATATTAATTAAACAAAAGTCACTAATCATGGAATGAAATCTATGTTGCGTCTGTTTTGTATGTAACAACAGAACTAAGTTGGTATAAATTCGTTTCTGATTTTTTTTACCAGATACAAAGGTTTGATTTTTTTGACTGGGTTAGGATCAAATACACAAGACACTTTTTCTAGGAAGAGTGAGAAGGATTGTGATCCATTGATCATATATTTGAAGGGTTGAGAATAGTTTGTTTGAAAAAAATAAATAATAAATTAGAGAAAGGGCATAAAAGGAAAACCACATTTGTTGACTTTCTCTCTCCACATGCAATGCACATGTCAATTCCCCCCATCATTTTAAAACGTCTATAACTTTTTCATACGACATTTTTTTTTCAAAAAAATTTCACCATATTAACGAGCGTTTTTTTATCTTTAATATGAGTACCACATTGCTACATTAAAATTGAAAAAAAAATTCGTGCTAAATGGGTTTTTTTTTCTCCGTTGTGTCTTCTGCACGTTCATTGTGTTATAGTATGCATGTGTGCTTTATAAATATGTTATTTATGTTTTTTTAGTCTACACATGATTTAACTTTGTCCATTGTGTTTTTAGTATGCTTTTAATTGTGTTTTACGCAAATGAGTTTTGTATTTAGGCGTACATTGTGTTTAAGTCTATTATTCATTGTGTTTTAGTCTTCTGTTCATTGTGTCTTTTATATGTCGTCAATTGTGTTTTATTAGACTGTTCATTGTGTTTTATACCCTATTGTTCATTGCATATTTAATTGGTACACATTGTGTTTTACGTTATCTCCATTGTGTCTTACGCAACTGGGTTTTCAACTTTTTTTCCAAAAGTATTCATTGTGTTTTAATCTTCTGTTCATTGTGTCTTTATTATGTCGTCCATTGTGTTTTATACAATTGGGTTTTTAACTTTTTTTTTTCAAAAGTATTCATTGTATTTTAGTCTTTTGTTCATTGTGTCTTTCGTATGTCATCCATTGTGTCTTACGCAACTGGGTTTTCAACTTTTTTTTCTTCAAAAGTATTCATTGTGTTTTAGTCTTCTATTCATTGTGTCTTTAGTATGTCATCCATTGTGTTTTTTACTAGACTCTTGATTATGTTTTATACCCTATATTTAATTGGTGTTCATTGTGTTTTACATTCCATTGTGTCTTACGGAAGTGGGTTTTGAATCTTTTTTTCAAAAGTATAGCAATATGGTACTCATATTAAAGATAAAACGACGCTCAATTTTATGGTATAATTTTTTTTAAAAAACGGATGACGTATAAAAAAGTTACGGGCATTTAAAAATGAAGGTGGAAATGGCATGTGACTTGCATGTGCATATGTTTTTGACAAAATTACCCCTCCCACTTGTTAATCCTTTGGACACATGTCATTTTCTAGTGGCTTCTCACCCTTCTCATTTTTTGTAGCCTTTGTAGAATAACCCAACCCTTTTTTGACTTTCATGAGTTACACATGGTATCAAATCTATGTTTGCGTCTGAAGTATAGATGTGTGTGAATTAAAATCTGAAGTATGTTGTTTCATATGTAACACTGTATCTTTTTTCTTAAATATATTTTTGAATCTAATTTTCACAAATCATCACACATGTTACTAAGGAAGGGTATTATATATTTTAATGGTTTGTTGTTATTATTGTTATTCTTATTATTTTGTTGTTGTTGTTGAAGAACACGTTTTTGTCGATGATGAATTAAGCTTTTGAATAAAAAAGTAGTGAATTTTAAAAAGTAAATTCATATGGAGTGTGTGCAATGGTACACATTTTTGTTAAGCTGCGTATGATACACATCTATGCTGTTGCGTATGATACAAATAGTGAATTTTAAAAAGTAGTGAATCTATATTGCGTCTGTTTCGTATGTAACAGAACTAAGTTGCGTATGATACACATCTGTCAGTTTTATAACATGATAAGTTTGATAATTTTTGATATCTAAATGGATAAAACATTGTTTACTTTCAACACTAGTTGCATATGTTAATACGCGGGGGGGGGGGGATTACATGTAAATTGATGATTTTGTTTTCTTTTTGCAGGTGAACATATTTGTTGCATTAAATATGAAGATGATTATCAAGAATTATGTGTAGACAAATTTTTTTTATGATAGTTTTTTTAGCATTTGTTGATTGTAATGACTGTTTTGATTGTCTTTAGAATTTGTAAGAAACATTCTTGTGTACTTTTGAATGTTTTTTGTTCTGTAAAGTTTTAAGTGATTTTATACATTCTATATGTTTTAACATATGCAACAAGACATCACATATGAGATCAGAGTATGTGCAATTTTTTAAGTGATTTTTAAGTGATTGTATAAAACAGATAGAATGTATAAAATCATTTCCGCTACTCTCTCCCTTGTTACACATGCAACATTTTTAAGGTTAATTTAACATATGCAACTGGTGCCTACTTACTAGGCTTTTTTCCTAGCACATGCAATATGTGCAAGCTTAAGATGTAGACTTTTATATTGTTCAAAACAAATAAATAAAATAAATCAATCAACATTAATCGATTTTATCTATAGTAATAAAAGACAGCACAAGGAGTACATAGAAATCCATTATAAAGCCTCCCATTTTATTATTTCAAACAATACATTTATTTTAATTTGTTTCTTTATTTAATAATTATTACTTATTCGGTTTTTATTTGTTACAACTATAATTATTAACATAATTACTGGAATTCAGTTTAATATATATATATATATATATATGTATATATTCTATGTTTTTGTAAATCAATTAATATAATTATATTTTAATACAAAATTAGAAATAAATTAATAGACATAATTTGAAAATGTTTATGAACTAACAAAAGTAATCTTTATTACTTCCTCGTCCCTATTTAAATGTCCATCTTTCTATTTTTGGTTTGTCCCAAATTAAATGTCAATTTCCAAAAAGAGAAATGCAATTTCCAGTTTTGCCCATAAAAGACAAAACACAATCACCACTTTTGAGGATATTATTGTCATTTGACTACATACAAACAAAAGATTTCTTAAAATCAATTTCCAAAAAGATTTAAATAGGGACAGAGGGAGTAAATTTTTTTTTTTTTTAAGATAATGTATTTATATGTTATTAAATTTAAATCGTGTACCTTAAAAAACGTGTTTATTAATATGTGGTCTTTCACTCTAAGTTTAAAACTATATTTCGTACAATATTCTAAACAAATAAATAAAACAAATCAATCCACATTAATTAAATATTTGATTCAATACAAAACTAAATATGTTTGGCTATTTTCGTATTATAATAGCTTGATATATAAAATACATTTTATATATGAAAAATCATTAATTGAAATCTTCATTGACTTTGTTTTTTCAAGTTACTTCAATAGAGAAATGCAATATCTAAACAGTCTTTGCATTACTAATTCATTTCAATCTTTATTTTCAGGCTATTAATTTACATAATCTTTTTTTTATAATACAATCAAATTGAACCAATAAATGTCATTATGTTTAAGGACATTGATGTTAGAAAAAAATGATTATACACTCAAGGTTAGAAATACTTTGCCTTTGAGGAAACTTGATGTCAAATTCCAAAATGAACAATACTCGATTAGGATGGTTTAACGGATGAGGAGAAACTTTTAAATTAATTTAAATTTTATATCCTATCCTAAACAAATTTACCTTTATTACTTTTTTTTATTTTTGTTTTGTTTTGTTGTACATGCAATCTACAAGGTAATAACTGTGTATGGAAGATATATTTTGGAATGTTTGAAAAAAGTTTTATGTGAATAAAAATGTTTTTTACAAGAAATCATTTAGGGGCTGATGAATATTTAATATTTTTTCAATTGTCCAGGAAACTTTTTTTATTTTAAATAAAATACGTAATCTAATTTTTCTTAATTATATTTTAAATTTATATATAATATATATAATTTAAATTGTTCAACCCGTGTATCACACGGGTACATAACCTAGTATTCCTTTATTTAAAAAGCCAATATTGGTGTGTTGTTGTTTTTACAACAGTGGTAAACCATCGTAAAAAAAACATTCTTTTACGGTGGAGTTACCTATTTTTACATCGATGTGTAAAAAAATTTTAAATTCACATTTTACGTCGGTGTTCTCACGGTTCTTCCAACTCCAGCTAGTTTTCATTTGAACCTAATCCTATATATATATATATATATATATATATATATATACACACACATATGTGTGTATGTATATATAAATACCATATTTTGTGAGTGTGAGAAAGATAATACTTAATATGTAGATACCATTTTTTGGACTTAGTCGTGAAGTTATGGATTGTTTTGATTAGAAAAACACCGAATATAACTATTAAACACATAAAGCAATGTATTTTATGTTTAAAATTTAAAACACCATGCCAAGACAGTTAAATAATGTGCTATAAGGCTTATCGGTGAGCAGACAGCCTACATGCCCCGTCCCACCTTTTTCGCCCCCGTCCCACCTGCTACACCGCCCTAGTTGCCCGTCTCGGACACCCCCGTCCCCCCGTCCTTGAAGAGACATTTGAGACGGACGAATAGGAAATTTTCTTTCTTTTTTTTTTTTTTTTTTTTATGAATTGCAACGGTCATATTATAAATGCTTGAGACATGGGGTTTTTCATGTCTGCACACCCCACCCATGTCTCAAGAATAGTGAGACACCACCTGAGTGATGTGGCAGCCTACGTGGCACTGAGACATGAGGTTTTTCATGTCTGCTTACCCAGTAGCCTAAGTGTTAAACAATGTGTTTTAAAAGTGTTTTAAACTCCATGGCTATAATACATTGCATTGTGTTTAAATTTGTTATGTTCGGTGTCTTTTCTAGCTAAAACAATCCAAGACATCATACCTAAATTCAAACATGATGCCTACATGTCAATTTTTAATCATTATCACACACTCTCTCGCTTTCTCTCTCTCTCTCTCTATATATATATATATATATATATGATAAGAATCATACGAGAACTAGTTTTAGAGAGAGAACTCAGTGTGAACACAATATAAATATATATTTATATATACATATAGGCCAAGTATTTAATGAAAACCCAAAAATTTGAAGAAACCCATGGAAACCCATCTAGTGGCTCTAATTGTTCCACATCACCCCATTAGCAATATATTATTTTATGTCTTGAGGGTTATATTAGTCATTTTGCTTTCCCCCCCAATTTAAAAGTTTGAATATTTTATTATCCCTCCTATATAAATAACTATTTTCTCTCACACACACACAATCTCTCTCTTCTCTATCACACCTACACACACAATCTCTCTCTTCTCTATCTAACAATCCATGGATTTGAAGGAAGCTTCATAGCAAGAACCATTCATGAAAGGCCCTGGAACTTTTCCATTAGATGGAAATGTGGTGACAGGGGAAGGGGGAAGAATCCAGGGATTTGTTGTTGTTGTTGTTGATTATCGAAACCGGTCACCGGTGGTGACCGGAGAAAATGACCGGTGGAGAACATGACCGGAGAAGATGACCGGAGAAGATGACTGGAGAAGACGACCAAGGTACTTCCTCTCAACTCTTTCTAATCAACTCTAGTTCGAAAGAAAAAAAAAATATTTTTAATTGATATGTTATTCATGTTTAATGGATTATGAGCTCATGGATTATGGTGATGATGATTTTGGAGGTTGTACGGTACAACAGACACAACAACAATGTTCTTCTTGGCTATGGTACTTGATGTTTTCTTATCTCTTTATTATTAAAAGTTTTTGTAGCCGATGGGCTAATGTACAAGTTTTTCAACCTATGGTACACCATTGTTTCTAGATTTAAATTAGTAAATATATTAAACAAGGTTTTGAAGTTGGAACATGATCTTTTGATCTTTTGAATGTTTTTCAACCTATGGTACACCCATGTTTCTACTTTTGAATGTTTTTTGTTCTGTAAAGTTTTTAAGTGATTTTATACATTGTATTTGTTTTTATATATTAATTAACCTTTTTTTATATATTAATTAAATAAAAGTCACTAATCATGGAATGAAATCTATGTTGTGTCTGTTTCGTATGTAACAACAGAACTAAGTTGGTATAAATTCGTTTCTGATTTTTTTACCAGATACAAAGGTTTGATTTTTTTGACTTTCATGAGTTACACATGGTATCAAATCTATGTTTGCGTCTGAAGTATAGATGTGTGTGAATTAAAATCTAAAGTATGTTGTTTCATATGTAACACTGTATCTTTTTTCTTAAATATATTTTTTAATCTAATTTTCACAAATCATATAAGTTAACATGTTACTAAGGAAGGGTAATATATATTTTAATGGTTTGTTGTTATTATTGTTATTCTTATTATTTTGTTGTTGTTGTTGAAGAACACGTTTTTGTCGATGATGAATTAAGCTTTTGAATAAAAAAGTAGTGGATTTTAAAAAGTAAATTCATATGGAGTGTGTGCAATGGTACACATTTTTGTTAAGCTGCGTATGATACACATCTATGCTGTTGCGTATGATACAAATAGTGAATTTTAAAAAGTAGTGAATCTATATTGCGTCTGTTTCGTATGTACAGAACTAAGTTGCGTATGATACACATCTGTCAGTTTTATAACATGATAAGTTTGATAATTTTTGATAACTAAATGGATAAAACAATGTTTACTTTCAACACTAGTTGCATATGTTAATACGCGGGGGGGGGGGGGGGGGGTTACATGTAAATTGATGATTTTGTTTTCTTTTTGCAGGTGAACATATTTGTTGCATTAAAGATGAAGATGATTATCAAGAATTAAGTGTAGACAAATTTTTTTTTTTTATGATAGTTTTTTTAGCATTTGTTGATTGTAATGACCGTTTTGATTGTCTTTAGAATTTGTAAGAAACATTCTTGTGTACTTTTGAATGTTTTTTGTTCTGTAAAGTTTTAAGTGATTTTATACATTATATATGTTTTAACATATGCAACAAGACATCACATATGAGACCAGAGTATGTGCAATTTTTTAAGTGATTTTTAAGTGATTGTATAAAACAGATAGAATGTATAAAATCATTTCCGCTACTCTCTCCCTTGATACACATGCAACATTTTTAAGGTTAATTTAACATATGCAACAGGTGCCTACTTACTAGGCTTTTTTCCTAGCACATGCAATATGTGCAAGCTTAAGATGTAAAATATGCAACCCTTTTCCATACTATATTTGTTACACATGCAACATTTTTATGGTTAATTTAACATATGCAACAGGTGCATACTTAGCATGCCTTTTTTCTAGCACATGCAATATGTGCAAGCTTTAACATGTAAAATATGCAACCTTTTTCCATACTACACTTTGTTACACATGCAACATTTTTATGATTAAGTTAACATATGCAACAGGTGCTTACTTACCATGCTTTTTTCTTTCTAGCACATGCAATATGTGCAAGCTTTAACCATAAAGATATGCAACTTTTTTCCACCCTCTTACACTAAATCTATTGTTTTACACATGCAAAATTGTAATTAACTTTAATATCAGCAAACATACGTTCATACATAACTTTCCCATACACAAAAATAAACCAACCAGAATTTTAATCAGTACCATTAACCTACACATGCACACATAACTTATCTAACATTAGTTTGTTTGGCAAAATATACAACCAACCATATGTCTAATATGTCTTTCAACCAACATCACCTATCCCCTCGATCATGTCCACCATTTTTTTAGGTGAAACAAATCGCCAGGTGGATACCTTGCTCTCCAGCTAGCAACCGCTTCATCCCTATTACTTAAACGTGGCAGTGAACTAAACGACACCCCGCCGTCAGGAATCCCCAAAAGTGTTCGGATCAGTTATGCATCAATACAGATTGTACCACATGGAAGATAGAGTTGCAACCTTTCTGGATCTAAGTTCTCAACAACGTAGTGACCCAACTTCGACGGTATCCCATCCATCTTGAACTGAAGTAGTCTACCAAACCCCATCTCTTTCACAGCCCGACATTGTTCTTCGCTGAAATGCTTATGCACCTTGCAAACTAGAATGGCGAAGACCTCGTACGTATACCAGGCCATTCATCCTTCTTCCTTTGTTTACGTTGTTTACCAACTTCAACCTTCCCACGCGCCGCTTTCCCACTCCCCTTTCTCTTCACCTTTTACTACCTTCCGTCCTTTTACTTGTCTTTCGCTTACTAGGTCCAACTCGCGCATCCACAGGTTCATTGTCCTTAGTTGTAGATCTTGTTACCCTCTTTGAAACTGCCAAAACATCGACATGCTGTTGATGTACACAGAACAAAGACACTAGCCTCAGGTTAGTACGCACTTTTTTTAAAGATAAAGTCAAGCACATATCTAAGTGTTACATACGCAAAGTCACGCTTTATTCATACCTTGATTATCTCCACCATTTTTTAGTGAACGTGACGACCCACCAGCCTTTTTACCTGGGAAATCACAACTGTGTTACATATGTTAAGCCTACAATAAAAAAAGCAGTTTTTTTCCCTAACCTTTATCCTTTCGAGAATCCATTCTTGATGCAGCACTTGTGCCACCCTCATGATCTGAGACAAAATTTAAATAATATAGTTTACAAACATAAGCGACACCTATCTATACTTTTTAATAGTTCACAATAAGAAGAAAGCGCGGTGTAAGTTACCTGATTTGCGTCTTTTGAATGCAATCAATAGCGTGTTTGAGTCATTAGAGTCATAATCTTCCGAACATGAATCAATAAACTTAAAAATCATCCCTTTATAATTGAAACCTTTTGTAAACAATAGACTGAATCCAAATGACTATTTTACCTAGTACATGCTTTGTTCTTCCACTACGCCTTTGTGTTGTATTGTCATTAGTAATGGCAATGATCTTTTGTTTCCATTTCTTCTTTGATTTGGTCACGTCATCAGTTAATACCACAACATTTCTTTCAATGCTTGGCGATACACTACTATCAACCACATTAGCATTTTTACGTCTTTCCCTGATTCAAACATAGTACACAATGAGCTATTACACACCACACCCCTGTTTATAATTAATCATAAAAATGTTGCATGTGTAACAAAGAACACCCCTATTTATAATAATGCTAACACTAAACCATTGACACTAAACAATCGATCATCATACCCAAAACACATACAACCCCCTGGTTAACAATAACATTTAACCCCTGGGTTATAATCATGCTTATACCCAACCCCCCTAAACCCTATTTATAACACACTAACAACCCCCCCTCTTTAACATCATCATGAACGATTACCCAAAAAACACACTATATGAACAATGTTACACAAGATCATTTAACCCCTGTTTTATAATCATGCTTATACCCCCCAAACACACTAACATCATAAAAAAATAAGAAAATAATAAAATCAATACTAACAGTACATCCAAAGAACATACATGCGATCAGATTTCTTTAGCTTCCAGTGTCTTCTCTTTGAAGACATTTACCAGAAAAGAGGTTTCATTATTATCTTGATCGTTGTACAGGGGTAGATGAAGTAATTGATGTACATGGCTTTGTTTATCGACGTACGATGCAATGATTAAACGTCTTTGGTGATGGACGATGATGGACGTAGAGGGTTTGATGATCGTCGAAGGGTTGAAGAACAGAGGGTTATGGACCTTGAAAGCTTTTTGGGGAAATTTGATTTTTTTGATCAAAGAGGAGAGAGAAGTGGGTTATATAGGTTGTAGGATGTTGATGATGTGATGGACCTGCCATGTGTAACACCCCAACCGATGGCGGAAACATCGAGGTGTTACGTAGTGATGATTGTTCAATAGCTCATGGTACTAAATGGAAGTTGAATATTACTAAACAATTTACAATTTGTCATACAATTTAATAAATACATAAATTTGATTTACATAAACTAGGTCCAAAGCTCCTATGTGATCCAAGACTTGTACAACTTCCAATAGCAAGTAAAACCTGAAACATGGTGAGTTGGAAATATGGGGGGGGGGTCAACTATAAATAGTTGGTGAGAATACATAGGTTTTGCATATAGTTGAAAACAATATGTTGTATAGCAATCATAGTTGAAGTATAATAATGAGTAATGATAGAATATGAGTCCGACATGTAACAATGCGTCTTTTGTACAATAAAACCTTGTGTCGACTGAGACCTAACTCGTAAGTTAGTAAAAGTGTAACTGTTTTCGATCATCCCTGAATTTATGCGAGGGGATGGGTTTGTCAGACCTATAGCCCTATAATCTAAACAGGCGGCTTGATCAATGTTAATGATTGTACTGTGTCTTTTTGTTACAGTCAAATGATATAATGAATAAATGATAGTGTAATTGTATCACAAGTTTCAACAATGTAAGAATGAGTAAATGATAGTGTATAAAATGTTTTAACATGTTTCACCCCAAAATGTAAAACAGAAAAAAAAGGGGCTATGTAAACTCACCTTAGGTGCATAATGAGTTCGTGTGTTTTATTGAGCGTGCAAACACTTAGTAATAATGCCTTGGAAAACTCGAAACTAGCTAGAGGAGATAATGACGGATGAAAACTTTAGTATATGGGAGATGGGATAATAATGTTTTTTTTTTTGAATGGTATAAAGAGTTGAATGGTAGACTAGTGTATTTATAGTGTAAAATTTGGAGTTGTAATTAGGGACTACTTTGACTAGGCTAGAATTTAGGAACAACTTTGACTTGACTAGAAGACCATATTTACTAACACTTTGACTTGACTAGGAGACCATATTTACTAACACTTTGACTTGATTTGACTAGGAGACTACGTTTGACTTTTCAGGTTTGACTAAGGACCTTGAAAGGGTTTAAGTTTAATTGGTTTTAATTAACATCACAAAACACCAAATGGTGTAGTGGTTTGTGTGGTGTGGTTAAGGTTTAGCCCGCCAGGGACTCGGGTTCGAATCTGGCACAGGCAAACATTTTTTTTAACGTTTTTAAATCAGAATTTAATACAATCCAATTTAATATTGATTATACGTCATTATTTAAACAAAAAAATTAACAAAATGGATGGTAAAGATACTGTAAACATGAATCGGATGAATAAACAAGGGAGTTCTATATATATATATAAAGAAAATTTGTGTGATGTTACAGTCTCCCCTACTTTTAGGAACTTCGTCCCGAAGTTTATTTTAAGAAGAAACATTTGAATAGTGTTGAGGATAGTTAGGGTGACTATGGTTCAAAGTAGGGTAAGAGTTTAAGGAATGTATAAGATAACCATAAATGCTAGATGGACTACCAAATAACTAGGGTTTGTTTTTGGTCTGACCATACAGTATCCCTTTCCACGTATCATTAGTGTTTATATATAGGATGTACCGCAGCTAACCCATCACACCTCTAATACTTCAAAAACATACGGGGTATCTCCCAAAACCTTAATAGAATTTCACACTACCTTAATGTACCTGTAAATTCATGATTACGTTCCGGACCGCAATCACCAATTTACCTTACATTAGGGTTTTGTGTCCTTCTATGACTCTAAACACACATGTAAGTAATGCAAAATAGCCTTGTGATTGAATCGTATACAATGTATCCAAAAATAAGTCCAACTGTTGAGCAGGAAAAAGACCTCTACCAGTCAGTGAGTAAGAACCTCTACCGATTGTTGAGCAGGCATGATGACCTCTACCAATCGTTGAGTAGGTTATTTGGTACTCTACTAACTGTTGAGCAAGTACTTCATCCTCTATCAGTTGTTTGATTAAGTGTACCAATTATTACACACATGAATTGCAAATTGATAATATGTACATGTAAGCAATCAAGTATCAAGTATAGCATACGAGTTGTAATAGAGTTGCCCTAGACAAGGTTAATGACTCTAGGTGTGTCTATAGCAAATAGTTTATATTCCATGAATTCTAGTTTCAAATGTTCAAATATGGTAGATGGTCGAATCCTCATGTATAACTAAGGATTATGTTTGATGCAACACACAATCAAGTTTCAATAGTTTGGTTATCATGGGTAACTTGTTCATGTGTGAGAAGGTGAGGGATATGAATTTAGTTCTTGAGAGGATGATGAAAAATCTTGAAGCAGAATCAAGGTTGTGAGAGATAGTGAATGTGAAGATAGTTGATAAAGAGTTTATTTTATAGTAAGGAGATTATGTAGTAGTGTAAATTTTGGGGTTCGGATCAAAGGTTATAATCAAGTGTATAAGAAAACATGATTGTGGTATATGCCAAATATTGTACAAATTTGAACAAGTTGAAAATGAGTGAGTGTCCATGGAGAATTTAGAGACTAGATATTATTCCTATGGATAAAAAAAAAATCTTATTTTCAAAATTGGTTTTATACATAAAGCAAAAGTTGTTAAATAGTACAAGCTAAGTGGGCTTTGATTAAAATATTCTCGTTAGTTGGAGATTTTAAACATGACATTAGGTTTTGAAGATCAAGGTTCTATTAAGTGATTTTTAATAGTTTAAAGCATTATATAGAAAATTGTTTGTTACGTCAATAAAAAAACAATTGAATTTAAGTTCGAGGACATATTTTGACAAAAATATGTACTTTGTAAAGTTACTAGGTAATGAAAATACAACAGGATTTAGAAATCTTTAGTTTGTGCTAAGGTATGAGGTTATAGTTTTTAAAAATAAGTAACATGTGGAGAAATGAAATAATATGATTTGGGTAGGGTGTTGAATATTTAAAAAGTGGCTAAGATGGTAAGGTGAAGTGTGATTGTGAAATCCATAGATGGTTATGAAATGAGATTGATTTAAGCTGTAAAATTTTGAGATTTTAGAGCTTAGTTTAAGGAAAGTGAGTGTAATCATTTATTCATTAATTAAAATGAATAAACGAAAACGTTGACTTATCAAAACTTCTAGATACTAATAACATAGTGAAGACATACTTTAGCCTATAAGTGAACACTCATCCCGAGAATTCCTAGGTAGACATCCGGGTCCCTCGTCTGATTGGGATTTATGCGCAATGCCAGTCCTAGACAGAAAACTCAGAATACAGGCGTTCACCCTTCCAGATTGCACGTGTTCGTTATTAAAATCTAGAACTTCGACAAGATCTTCAAGGTGGTTCAGGCTAAACCTGAGGATTTGTCCTATTAGTCTAAGAGTAGATCTTGTGATGGAGAACAATCTTCTTGTAGGGACTAAAGTAGGGATAAGAAGTAGGAGGGAGATAGAGAATAGAAAAAAGTAGGGTTGCAAGTAAAAGGAACAAGTACTGATTATAATCCTATGGTTATAGACTAGATTATTTTTCTAATAACCTAATTCCCTATAACCATGTCTCTGATACCAATCTGTAACACCCCAAACGATGGCGGAAACATCGAGGTGTCACGTAGTGATGATTGTTCAATAGCTCATGGTACTAAATGGAAGTTGAATATTACTAAACAATTTACAATTTGTCATACAATTTAATAAATACATAAATTTGATTTACATAAACTAGGTCCAAAGCTCCTATGTGATCCAAGACTTGTACAACTTCCAATAGCAAGTAAAACCTGAAACATGGTGAGTTGGAAATATGGGGGGGGGGGGGGGTCAACTATAAATAGTTGGTGAGAATACATAGGTTTTGCATATAGTTGAAAACAATATGTTGTATAGCAATCATAGTTGAAGTATAATAATGAGTAATGATAGAATATGAGTCCGACATGTAACAATGCGTCTTTTGTACAATAAAACCTTGTGTCGACTGAGACCTAACTCGCAAGTTAGTAAAAGTGTAACTGTTTTTGATCATCCCTGAATTTATGCGGGGGATGGGTTTGTCAGACCTACAGCGCTATAATCTAAACATGCGGCTTGATCAATGTTAATGATTGTACTGTGTCTTTTTGTTACAGTCAAATGATAGAATGAATAAATGATAGTGTAATTGTATCACAAGTTTCAACAATGTAAGAATGAGTAAATGATAGTGTATAAAATGTTTAAACATGTTTCACCCCAAAATGTAAAACAGAAAAAAAAGGGGGCTATGTAAACTCACCTTAGGTGCATAATGAGTTCGTGCGTTTTATTGAGCGTGCAAACACTTAGTAATAATGCCTTGGAAAACTCGAAACTAGCTAGAGGAGATAATGACGGATGAAAACTTTAGTATATGGGAGATGGGATAATAATGTTTTTTTTTTTTTTTTGAATGGTATAAAGAGTTGAATGGTAGACTAGTGTATTTATAGTGTAAAATTTGGAGTTGTAATTAGGGACTACTTTGACTAGGCTAGAATTTAGGAATAACTTTGACTTGACTAAAAGACCATATTTACTAACACTTTGACTTGACTAGGACACCATATTTACTAACACTTTGACTTTTCAGGTTTGACTAAGGGACCTTGAAAGGGTTTAAGTTAATTGGTTTTTAATTAACATCACAAAACACCAAATGGTGTAGTGGTTTGTGTGGTGTAGTTAAGGTTTAGCCCGCCAGGGACTCTGGTTCGAATCCTGACACAGGCAAACATTTTTTTTAACGTTTTTAAATCAGAATTTAATACAATCCAATTTAATATTGATTATACGTCATTATTTAGACAAAAAAAAAAATAACAAAATGGATGGTAAAGATACTGTAAACATGAATCGGATGAATAAACGAGGGAGTTCTATATATATATATATATAATATATATATATATATATATATATATATATATATATATATAAAGAAAATTTGTGTGATGTTACACCATGCAACAGAGATAACAAAACCAAATGGCTATAATACCCTTTTGCCCACTTGTGTAGTACTTTCATTAATAAAATAACCAAGAATTAATGGTAGCCATTGATCTTGGAGATCAATGGTTATGATGAAGTTTTCATGGGTTTCTTCAAATTTTTGGGGTTTTAATTCTAACCCTTCCCTATATATATATATATATATATATATATATATATATATATATATATATAAACCCAATCTTCACCCCCTAAAAACCTAAACCCACCCACACTACCCCTCGTGAGATGCACATGTGCATCTAAACCCCCCACCCCCTCCCAAAAACCGAACCCCCATTCCATCGCACCAAAAAACTAAACCCTAAAGATAAACCCATCAAAAAAACCTAACTATAATAGTGAAATGTACATGTGCATGCAGTATACGTGTCTTATTTTCTAGTCCTTATATAGAGTTGTTTTAAGTTTATTCATGTTTGTTGCCCTACACGTGTTTTATTTTCAATTTATGTTATAATATGCATGACTAAACAATTGACAAGTTCGAGTGTATTTTATATCTCACTTCGCGTCCATTTAATGATCATTGAATAAAATTTTTGCCTCGTTATATCTCACATCGCGTCCATTTAATTATCATTTAATTATTGTAATTGACAATATATTCAAAAGTGTGCTCTAATAATGAAATGCACATCTACGTATGGTACATGTCTGTATATCATATTTGCATCGGACATGTCGTAATACAAGCCAATTTTTTATTTTTTTATTTGTTTTTCGAAAGAGTAACACTAGATAAACATTTTAGTGTTTCTACTTTTTTTTAATCATTTTACGTTATATATTTTATTTTTATTATTATTATTTTGTTTTTTTGAGGATTTTTATGTTCACACTTGGTTCTTGAGTCTCTCTAAATAGTGGTTCTTAAATGATCCAAATCATATATACTAGTCTATTGCCGCGTGGACACGCGGTTCATAAACTTAGAATTATTTGGACGGTAAAACGTATAAAAGAATACAGTAGAAATATTTTATAAAAATTTAAAAGCAACGAATACACATTTTATTCAAATATCACTAAATATTTCCTTATATACCACATTTTTTGTTTTAGTTTTGATCAAAGTAACCAAAAAAAAACATAAAGTGCAAACACACCATTTATTTAGATCAAATTAGTCTCAAAAACCAAACAAACCATAAGTGAAAAAAATTGTCACCAAACATTAAATAAAAATCCTGACAATAAAGAAATACGTAAACAAACGGATCATTGTTCCTATTTTTCAACCTTAGGAATCAAAACGGGAGTCTCAGTTGATTTCTTAAAGTAGCTTTTCTTATCAATCTTAAGAACTTTAGTTGTAGATTCAGTTGCACCATCGTCCAGCTCGTACACTGTCACACCCTCAAATTTCCACTTACGGAGTGTTACCGCGAGGCGCATGACAAACCAGGATCCAAGTCAACGGTCACAATAAACAACACTATATGAAATACGTAAACTCAAAACTTGTTATCAAACCATTAAACCATAGCGGGAGCGTTTCAAAATTTAGTCAACTACAAAACTGTGTTCCAACATGTTCAAAATACTTATTTAAAATATGATACTAAGCCTAGACGCAAGTGCAGACCCGTGCGCCTAGTCCAACCGATGCTACCTTAGCGACCTAAGAAAAACATGCCAAAAAGACGTCAACATATATAATGCTGGTAAGTTCACAGGTTTGTTCAAAATGTTACCAAAATAGTTACCAAAACGTTACCATGTCCATACTATACCAATGTTACCAAGTACGCTAGCTAGGCGTATGTTTTATTACTACTACGATTGGAAAACCATTACTAGACACGTTTAGCAATGTTTAGCAATGTTCAGCCCGAATGTTCAGCATGATACCAATGTTACCAGTTCGAGACAATATGCACCCGCCCGGCCCTCCAAGCCGACGAGTGGGGCAGGTCACGCCCAATAGATCTATCCACACTTCCCCCGTTGTGCATCCCCGCACATTCATGGTTTCCCCCCGGGACTTTAAAAGATCGTATAGCAATGCAAGTTAAAACTATAGTATGACATATGCTACCAAAATAGTTTAGCGCATGTTTTCTCCCCCAAAGTTAAAGCTATAAAAGTGGGGCCGTGAACTCACCTTAAATTGCGTTCTTTGGTAATTAGTAAAATGCTAAGCCCTTGATAATCCCTCTACCGGAGATCTATCAAAATGTTCACGTAAGTGTTTCCGACTAATAACCATAAGGTTAACTAGTCCCCGATTGTCCAGATCGTAACCAAGTATGTTTTAAAACGTGTTTAAGTGTTTAACCGACACACTAGACCGACCCGACATCCCGTTGGTGACTCATTACCCTAACTAATCAAGTACACATAGATTACACACAAGGTTCAAGCATAAAACACTTAGTTTGTATCAAAAATCTCATTTTTGAATCAGAAGGGTCGAACAAGAAAATAAATCCTCCTTCGCCCGGTTTTAAACCACCTTCGACCCTTTAAAAGCCACATTCGACCGTTCTTAACAGGTTCGACCAAACTGTCCAGGTTCGACCCTGGGATTCCACATTCGACCACTCGACCGGTCGAATGTGCCCAGGTTCGACCCTGGCAGATTATTTTCCCAAAAACGCTTCAAAAACATCCGAAAACATCCCGAAACATTACCAAACACTGCAGTCAAGCATGAATAACTTATCCCAACAAAACCCCACCAATTTTGTAACATTACGCATTTATACTTGTACGTTACCATCATTTTGAATAAAAACGTCAAGTTTCTCATCATTATTTATCTTTTAAAAATATTATTGCAATGCATTTGGAGCCCTAATACTATATTACTTATATATAATATACATATATATATATATAGATAAATTGCAAAAAAATACATTGCTTGGGCCGGGAATCGAACCCGCGCCCAAGCCGGGTCACAAACACACACAAACCCAACCATCTGGTCTACCCTACACTTCTTGTCTTAATCCCAGCCCATAATTGTTATATCACGTGTTTTGCTCTTCACAGTTGACTTGGAAAGTCAACTGTGACAACAACCTACCAAAATTAACCATCTTGGACGCGCTTTTGATCCTGGTTTGGAATGAATTCGTGATTTCCGGTCTATTACGAGTCATTCACACATACAATTATCATTAAGTCGTATCAATTATACACGATTACACGACATTACATTCAATACACGGTCAAACTTACCAATTCGACGACCCAGACCATATCACTATAAATTGGACCTCCCCAAACCTTCACAACTCGCCGAATTCCCTCTCTCAAACCTCAATTTCTGTTATTTATCCATCATTCGAAGCATACGTATTCGTGTTGACTTTTTCTGTTGACCACACAAGGATCACGAGATTTGTGTTTGTAAGTATCATTTTCGTTGTGGGTTTTGATCTTTGGCATACACACAACAATAACCCTATGATTAATTGGGTTATTGTTGTGTGAATCATTGAATTGAAAAGCTAGGGCTCGAACGGTTTAATTTTCGGGAAGAACACGTTCAGAATCAGATTATATATTTTAAATAAACTGAATCAAACACAACCACTGATCTAGATCAAGTGGTTGTGTCTGATGTTGTTAAGTGACACCACGCGGTTCGAGTCCCGTGTAAAACGGTTTTTATTCTTTTCATTATAAATCAAAATTTTCTTATATTATATAATTATATTAATCTGAAATTGAACGTTCTCAGGGTCCAGACCAGTTGGTCTGGGCTTGTGATTTAAAACACACGAACCGGCCTAGGGCCCGGGTTCGAACCATGACATCAACAACATTTTTTTCAATTAAACATATATATATATATATATTACTTTATATTTTTAAAAATTCATTCTAAAATACTAAAACTCTTTTAAAAATTCTACAAAAATTATTTTGTGTTATCCTAGTGAAAAAGTTTAACATACAATTTTTAGTTTTCAAAAATTTATTTATTTAATATATATAATAAATAATTCAAGTTTATTCTATTTTATTTATAAAATTCTATAAAAATATCAAAACAATTTTATAAATTTCCACAAAAATTATTCTGAGTTTTTATAACAATAAACTTTTCTGAAAAGATTTTTATTTCTGAAAAATTATTTATTTAATATTTTTAATCAATTTTTGTTAGTTTTAATCATAAATAAATCATAATAAATTCATTTTTCAATATTTTTGCACCAAAATTTTATATAAATCATTTCTGATTATTTGGAACAGAAATACAATTTTTAATTCTGTAAATTTAATATTTTTAAATATTAAAGTTATATTTTGACAATTTGTAATAAATAGATTTAATATTCTATTTTTAAGAAAATAATTTATTATAAATTATTTTCATACTTAAAACTTTATATTGTGACCACCTTTAATTTAAAATTTACAAAAAGACTTTTGTTTATTTAATTATCAAATTTCTCTTATTTATTAAAACATTTTATTATTAATCCAACAAATGTTTATCCTCAAATCGAAACCCTAGAATGTACTTGTAGACTAGATAGACTTAGACTTATTTGTTACCTTATACATAGGGTAATACTTGGCACTCTTTGGGGCTACACTTATACTTTTCTCGAGACTTAATACTATACTAAGGTGAGTTTACGTAACCATGTTTATGCAATTCTTCATACTTGCAACATTATACTTAAGCAATTCTACATGCATGTCTAGTTGTAAACTTTAATGCCTCATGATTTAGACAACAACAACAGTTTCAACGAGTTTCAACATTACATAATCATTAGCTATGGCCAAGCCGGCGATACTCAATAATAGATCTATTGGATTGACAATCCCACCCGGATACGTGTACCTCCTACATAGGTAGCGTGAGTGATTGTTATCGTTCCAACATATTATTAAGGTGAACCGTGGATGACGGGATGGACCTAAACTAGTCGGAGGTTTGATTATGTCGATTCAACATATCATGTTTATTCATATAGACTTAAACTTACGATAGACATATGAATTGCTAAACTTTTATACTTAAACTATTTGCTTGACATGGATTATGTATTCTCACCAACTTCTAGTTGACCCCCCCCCATTTTTACAACTCAACAGGAAATAATGATGCATGAAGACTAGAGTATTTACATGAGAAGGCGAACTGAAGTCTATGCTTGTTTGGTTTTTGTGATGTATTAGATTTCCACTTAAAACTCATTATGTATTTTCATTTTTGGATATTTGCACTTTAAATTAATTTCAATTAAAATTTGATTACCATGTGCTACTGTATACTCATTCTTACGTGACACCTCGATGTTTCCGCCATCGGTTGGGGTGTTACAAATTTTGCCCCAAAACCCATCCGTTTCAGCCCTTTCCTAAAATGGCAAAAATTATGGAAGTGTCACATCATGCATGTAATCTTTACCCAATTTGGAAACTTTTCAATATTAATCCATAATCATCTAAAAATGCTCAGTGTATCATGTAATTGAAAACCCCCAATCGCTTTATTGATAATACTAACATGCACAAGCCCTAGATTCAATAAAATCCCCAAATTAGACTTGATATCATCATCTATCTAATTATAACCTTTTATACTCCTAAACTATCATCAATAGCAGCCCTAGATCATGTTTCTAGCATTAGCACAGTATCAAATCATTAAACAACACATAATATCACATAACACACAATTAACATATGTTTATTGATATGAAAACCTATGTTTAATGATAGGGCTTAGGTTTAGAAAGATGTTAAAAGGTTTTTATTGATAAAAACTTCCTTAGAACAGATCTGGATATTTAGGGTTAGATAAAAACGAATTAAAATACTTGAATAAGGTTTAGAATTAAGAACACACCTTGGATTCTTGATTAGATGTTGTTGATAGGTTAGATTATGAAGAAGAAGAGCAAAAACTCCTTCCTTAATGAGTAAAATCGTTTGAGAGTGTTTTGAGACGGTTAGGGTTTGTGAAATGGTGAAAAATGGCAAAGTTTGGTATTTATACTAGTCCACATTCGCCCCTTCTGCCTAGGCGAATGTACCCACATTCGCCCCTTTCACAGGGTCGAATGTGCATGTTCTGGTCGAATGAAACTTTGTCATTTCCACATTCCAGGTTCGCCCCTTTGCTAAGGGTCGAACCAAGTTTATTATCCAGGTTCGCCCACTCGATGTGGTCGAACCAGAACTTATGTTTTTTCTAGTTTTCCAATTGGTCGTGTTTAACACATTTTAACGCACCTTAACATATAAGCATGCATCCTTAGTCTATGTTTAACATATTTAAGCATGGATGATTATCTACACATCGTTTAAACACATCTATGCATCTAATCCACCACACAACAATTAATCTACACATACACTTAATTAGTTTATGTAATTTCACCAACAACGGGACTCAGTACTAGTGTATTCCCAAAACGACTCCCAATGATCCTCCAGATCATTGAACCCCTGACAATCCTAACTTGACCCGACCCGACTCAACTAACCTAGTTAAGTCCGTTTATAAATGTTTCTCGCTAAGGTACACTTAGATGTTACTAAAATGTTTAAGCCAAATATGCCGGGTGTCACATCATCCCCACGTTGAAAGAATTTTCGTCCCGAAAATTGCACGAAGCCCAAAAATGAAAGAGACGGAAAGAATGAAACGAAAAGAAAATTTACCGGATGTCACATCATCCCCACGTTGAAAGGAATCTCGACCCGAGATTCATTCCGCTTCAGCAGTAACATGCCTCGATTCGAATGCGCGTTTCGGAAAAAGATGAGGATACTTAGCTTTCATCTGATCCTCCCGTTCCCACGTGAACTCCGGTCCACGGTTCGAGTTCCAACAAACTTTGACGATGCGGATTTTACTCTGATGAAGGCTACGGATCTTGTAGTTGAGAATCTCGACAGGTTCCTCCACAATGCGAAGACGATCATCAACCTTGATCTCTTCCATTGGTACAATGAGAGATTCATCAGACAAACACTTCTTCAAGTTAGACACATAAAGACGTTGTGAACACTACCGCGCTCCGCCGGTAGGTCCAGTCTGTATGCCACCGGTCCAATCCGATCCAGGATTGCGAATTGTTCGACATAACGAGGGTTAAGCTTGCCACGCTTTCCAAAGTGAATGACACTCTTCCATGGTGAAACTTTCAGAAGTACCCTGTCCCCAACCTGGAACTCCAAAGGTTTGCGACGGCGATCGGCATAACTCTCTTGACGATCCCGCGCAGCAGCCAGACGGTTGCGAATTTGTACGATTTTCTCCAAAGTTTCGTACACCAGTTCTGGACCGGTGAGCTGGCTCTTGCCCACCTCGGCCCAACAAAGAGGTGATCGACATTTCCGTCCGTAGAGAGCCTCGAACGGAGCTGCCTTGATACTAGAGTGATAGCTGTTGTTATAGGAGAATTCCACCAACGGTAGGTGAATCTCCCAACTCTTACCAAAATCGATAACACATGCCCGAAGCATGTCTTCTAAGGTTTGAATCGTCCGCTCACTCTGTCAATCAGTTGCGGATGATAAGCTGTACTCATATCCAACTGAGTACCCAAAGCCTTGTGTAGAGCCTTCCAGAAACGCGAAGCAAAACGAGAATCACGATCAGAGATAATAGAAACAGGCACCCCATGCTGAGCAACCACCTCCTTAAGGTAAAGTCGAGCCAACCGCTCGAGTCCATCGGTTTCCTTAATAGGTATGAAACGTGCCGATTTTGTCAACCGGTCAACAATCACCCAGATCATATCATAACCACTAGGTGACTTTGGTAGTTTGGTGACAAAATCCATCGTGATTCGTTCCCACTTCCATTCTGGAACCTCTGGTTGTTGTAGGGGACCAGACGGCCTCTGATACTCCACATTGACTTTAGCACAAGTCAAGCATTTGCTGACATAAGAAGCTATATCAGCCTTCATGTTTGGCCACCAATAAAGAATCTTCAAATCCTGGTACATCTTATCGGAGCCAGGGTGAATAGAATACCGGGATTTGTGAGCTTCATCCAAGACAAGCTCGCGTAATCCCCCGAACAAGGGAACCCAAACACGTCCCGCGAAATAGTGTAAGCCATCGGTCCTGAGTTCAAGATGCTTGTCAGCACTGTGCATAGTTTCAGCTTTAAGGTTCTCCTCCTTCAAAGCTTCCAACTGTGCAGAACGGATTCTGTCAGGCAATGAGGAATGAATGGTGAGCTGTAAGGCCCGAACACGACGAGGATTCACAGACTCCTTCCTCCTCAAGGCGTCCGCCACAACGTTCACCTTGCCAGGATGGTATTTGATGTCACAATCATAATCGTTCAGGAGTTCAACCCCGCGACGCTGCCGCATGTTCAACACCTTCTGGTCGAAAATATGCTGAAGACTCTTGTGATCGGTGTATACTTCACACTTGGTACCGTACAAGTAATGTCTCCAGATTTTCAACGCAAAGATCACCGCACCCAGTTCCAATTCATGAGTAGTGTAGTTCTTCTCATGAACCTTGAGTTGACGAGAAGAATAGGCAATAACCTTCCCGCGTTGCATCAACACACAACCGAGACCACGAATAAAAGCGTCACAGTACACAACGAAGTCGTCCGTACCCTCAGGTAAAGATAAGATAGGTGCGGAACAAAGTTTAAGTTTCAGCATCTGAAATGCTGATTCCTGTGGTTCATCCCAGTCGAACTTTCGATCCTTCTGGGTAAGAGTAGTGAGGGGTTGAGCAATCTTCGAAAATCCCTCAATGAAATGACGATAGTAACCCGCAAGACCTAGGAATTGCCGCACCTCAGATGGCGTCTTTGGTGCTTCCCAGTCTTTAATAGCTTTGATCTTAGCCGGATCGACATGAATTCCCAGTTCTTTCACCAAATGCCCTAGGAATTGAACTTCACGTAACCAAAAGTCACACTTCGAGAACTTAGCATACAACTGTTCTTGTCTCAAAAGTTCCAAGACCAACTGTAGGTGTTCCTCATGATCCGTCTTGTTCTTGGAATAAATCAGAATATCGTCAATAAACACAATGACGAATTTATCAAGGTAAGGTTTACAAACGCGGTTCATTAAGTCCATGAACACCGCCGGTGCGTTAGTGAGACCAAAAGGCATGACCAAGAATTAAAAATGGCCATATCGAGTGCGAAAAGCAGTCTTCTGAACGTCAGCTTCCCTGACGCGCAACTGGTGATAACCGGACCACAAATCAATCTTCGAATAGTAACTAGAACCCTGGAGCTGGTCAAAGAGAACATCAATGCGAGGAAGAGGATAACGATTCTTGATGGTCACTTTGTTCAGCTCACGATAATCAATACACATTCGGAGGCTTCCGTCCTTCTTCTTCTTCACAAACAAAATAGGAGCTCCCCACATGGAAGAACTCGGTCGGATGAAACCCTTTTCCAAGAGTTCCTGCAACTGGCCGGACAACTCTTGCATCTCGGGAGGTGCAAGACGATACGGAGCTCAGGCAATAGGAGCGCGCCCGGAGTAAGATCAATACCAACTCAACCTGACGATGGGGAGGAAGACCAGGCAAATCATCAGGAAACACATCGGGAAAATCACGAACCACCGGGATATCCTCGATCTTCTTCTCATTGTCAGTAGAATCGTTAACAAGTGCCAGAATGGCCGAGCAACCCTTCCGAAGATACTTACGGGCTTTCATGCTAGAAATGATACTCAGCGGAGCACCGCTTTTCTCGCCATGAACCGAAAGAGTCTCTCCATCAGGGAGAGGGATCCGAATAATCTTATCGAAACAAACGATCTCCGCACGATACAACGATAACCAATCCATGCCGACAATGACATCAAAACTACCCAGGGGTACCGGCATAAGGTCAATGGGGAAAGACAAACCCGACAGTTCCAAGCGACATTCCCTAAGGGTGTGTGTCGCTTTGATTTTCTTACCATCAGCCAATTCTATTAAGTACTTAGCCTCTAAAGGTGTGGGTACTATATCTAGCAATCGACTAATGTCCATAGATACGAAACTCTTATCGGCACCAGAATCAAACAAGACAAAAACATAGCGATCATTAAGAAGGAACGTACCGGTAACTGTGTCTGGATCCTGCCTAGCCTCTGCAGAACCAATGACGAAAGCATGTGCAGTCCTGCCTCTGCCCCCGTTGTTCCCATTACCATTTCCGCCCCTCCCATTATCGCCCTGCTTCAATTTAGGACATTCACGCTTGAAGTGTCCCGTATCACCGCAGTTATAGAACCCCCTGCTTTCCTGGAGTCCCCTGAGAAGCAGGAGTAGGAGCAGTAGCAGGAGTCTGAGTTGGGATGAGTGCCACCCTGCAATCCTTGGCATGATGCCCCAACCGATGGCACCGATGACAACGAGCCCGATCACAACTCCAAGAATGATGAAAACCACACTTATTGCACTTGGGATGCTTCCCACATACCCACTTGACTACTGCCCAGAAGAAGACCCAGATGATTCAAACTTCTTCGCCGGCTGAGATGGCGCTGGCACAGCACTCTTCCCCCCACCATCCCACTTCCTCTTGTTCCCTTCAGTAACCTTCACAGCAGTACCTTTAGGAGGCAAAACACCTTCTGCCACCTTCAGGTTAGTCATCCGATGAGCCGATCGGACAACTTCAGCAATAGTGGGAAGATTCCCAGCAGCCACCAATCCGGAAATCTCCGGCACTAGCCCAGACACATAGTGCTCGATCCTCCTATACTCGGGTGTGTGCAAATCAGGGCACAACACTGCCAGCTCATTCCTCCTCACAGTGTACTCTTCAATCTCCGACCCGACCATCTTGTAGCTCCAGACTTCATGTTCCAACTTCTGCACCTCCTCCCTCGGACATTACTCGCCCCTCAACAGTTGCACAAACTCCGCCCAAGGCATAGCAATAGCCTCCCCCAAACCCATGTTCTGAGTAGTAGCATTCCACCACGACAGTGCAGGCCCCTCGAATGTCGCAGTAGCATACTTCACCCGGTCCCCAGCAGGACAGTTACACATGACGATCACATATTCAACCTTCTCTAGCCATCGGAGCAGTCCCACCGCTCCCTCAGTTCCAGCGAAGTTATGGGGCTGACAGTCCCGAAACTTCTTATAAGAGCACTGAGGTGGAGGTGGATTGGCACCAATACCTGAAACACGGTACACGAGTAAAACACAAACGAAAGAACATGACACCCAAGATTGAGGCAAAGTCGACAGAAATCAACTCACCACCTGTAACATTACGCATTAAATACTTGTACGTTACGATTATTAAGAATAAAACGTCAAGACAACTCAAGGTCTTGGTTGTGTTCTCATGCAACGAGGCAAGGTTATTGCTTATGCGTCTAGACAACTCAAGACTCACGAAAAGAATTATACCACCCATGATCTTGAATTGGGCGCTGTCGTCTTTTCTCTTAAGATTTGGAGACACTATCTTTATGGAACCAAATGTGTGGTTTTCACGGACCACAAAAGTCTCCAACATGTCTTTGACCAGAAAAATCTTAACATGAGGCAACGGCGTTGGGTTGAGTTACTTAACGACTATGATTGCGAAATTCGCTACCATCCTGGCAAAGCGAATGTTGTGGCTGACGCACTCAGTTGTAAAGAGCGTATCAAACTTCATTGTGCGAGAGTTCGTATTGATCTTCAGGATCGTATCCTCCAGGCTCAACATACTTCAGTCACCCAAGGTAACATGTACGACGAAATGTCTTGTGGTGCTGAGACTCAACTTGAAACTAAACCTGATGGTCTACTCTATTTTCTTAATCGACTTTGGATCCCTGACCGTGATGATCTTTGTACCTTTCTTATGAACGAGGCTCATAAGTCTTGTTATTCTATTCATCCTGGAGCTGACAAGATGTACCAAGATATTCGTTATTCGTATTGGTGGCCTGGTATGAAGAAAGATATTGCTCTTTTCGTTGCAAAATGCCTCACTTGTTCAAAGGTCAAGGCTGAACATCAACGACCATCTTGTATGCTCGAACAACCGGTAATTCCTGTATGGAAATGGGAGAGCATAGCAATGGACTTCATCACTAAACTCCCTCGTACACCCAAAGGTTTTGACAGCATTTGGGTAATCGTCGACCGTTTTGACCAAGTCAGCCCATTTCTTACCTATTCGTGAGAAGTATTCTGTGGAAAGGTTGGCAAAGATGTACGTAAGTGAAGTCGTATGTCGTCATGGTATACCTTTGGACATTATCTCTGATCGTGATGGTCGTTTCACCTCTCACTTTTAGGATTCCTTACAAGATGCTTTGGGCACCAAGTTGAACCTGAGTACTGCTTATCACCCTCAAACAGATGGTCAGACCGAACGGACCATCCAGACACTTGAGGATATGCTCAGGGCATGTGTCATCGATTTTGGTGGCGCATGGGATTCTCATCTTCCTTTGGTCGAGTTTTCATACAACAACAGTTATCATGCCAGCATTAACATGGCTCCTTTCGAGGCACTCTATGGTCGTAAATGTCGTTCACCTGTCTGTTGGACTGAGGTTGGTGAAGCCCAGATTACTGGACCCGAACTGATCCAGGAAACCACAGATAAAATCCAACTCATTCAGGATAATCTTCTCAAGGCTAGAAGTCGTCAGAAGAGCTATGCTGATAAACGTCGTAAGCCCTTGGAATTTCAAGTTGGGGACCTTGTACTTCTTAAGGTATCCCCTTGGAAGGGAGTGATTCGCTTCGGTAGAAAGGGAAAACTAGCTCCTCGATACGTAGGCCCATTCAAAGTTCTTGACAGGATTGGAAAAGTGGCTTACAAACTTGATCTTCCACCTGAGCTAAGCAATGTTCACCCAACCTTTCATGTTTCGAATCTCAAGAAATGCTTAGCAGATGAGAACCTCCATGTTCCTCTTGAAGATGTGCAAATCGATGAAACTATGCACATTGTCGAGAAACCCGTCGAGATCGTAGATACTGGAGTCAAGAAACTCAAGCGCAGTCGCATTCCGATCGTTAAGGTTCGTTGGGAATCTAAACGAGGTCCAGAGTTCACTTGGGAACGCAAGGACCAGATGAAGTCTAAATACCCACATCTTTTTCCACCAGACTCTCCAACTCCAACTTCGGGACGAAGTTCCTAAAAGTAGGGGAGACTGTAACATTACGCATAAATACTTGTACGTTACGATTATTGTAACACCCCAACCGATGGCGGAAACATCGAGGTGTCACGTATTGATGAGTATACAGTAGCACATGGTAATCCAAATTTTAATTGAAATAAATATTAAATTGCAAATATCCAAAAATTGAAATACATAAGAGTTTTGAATGTGGAAATCTAATACATCACACAAGAATCAAGCATGCATAGACTCCTTATTTTCTTCATAAATACGCTAATCTTCAAGCATCATTATCACCTGTTGAGTTGTAAAAATGGGGGGGGGGTCAACTAGAAGTTGGTGAGAATACATAATCCATGTTAAGCATATAGTTTAAGTATAAAAGTTTAGCAATTCGTATGTCTATCGTAAATTTAAGTCTACATGAATAGTATAATATGTTGACATAATCAAACCTCCGACTAGTTTAGGTCCATCCCGTCATCTACGGTTCACCTTAGTAATATGTTGAACGATAACAATCACCCACGTGACCTATGTAGGAGGTACACGTATCCGGGTGGGGTTGTCAATCCAACAGATCTATTATTGAGTATCGCCGGCTTGGCCATAGCTAATGATTATGTAAATGTTGAAACTGTTGACTAATACATGAGGCAATAAAGTTTACTACTAGACATATATGTTGAATTGCTTAAAATTGTTGCAAGTATAAAGAATCGCATAAACAGGATTACGTAAACTCACCTTGGTATAGTATTAGGTATTGAGGAATAGTATAAGTGTAGCCCAATAGTTTGCCAAGTGTTACCCTATGTATAAGGCAACAAATAAGTCTAAGTCTAACTAGTTTATAAGTATATCCTAGGGTTTCGATTTGGGGATAACCAATTGTTGAATTTAACATAAAATGTTAATTAAATAAAGGGAAATTTGATAATTAAATAAAAGAAAGTCTTTTTATAAAATTTGAATTTAGAATGTTCACGATAATATGTTTGAAGTATAAAAATAATTTTTATAAAATTATTTCCTTTAAAATAGATTTTTAAATCTATTTATTACAAATTGCCAAAATTTAACTTTAATATTCAAAAATACTAAAATTAAAGAATTATTATTTTAAAAATCATATTTCTGTTCTAAATATTTAAAAATAAATTGTATAAAATTTTGGTGCAAAAATAATAAGAATTGCATTTATTATGATTTAATTATGATTAAATCTAACAAAAATTGATTAAAAATATAAAATAAATGATTTTTCTGAATTAACAATTATTTCAGTAAAGTTTAACATTGTACAAACATAGGATAATTTTTGTAGAATTTAATAAAATTGTTTTGATATTTTAATGAATTTTTATAAATATAATAACATAAAATTGATTTAATTATTATAAATATTAAATCAATTAATTTTAGAAAACCAAAAATTGTAAATAAAACCTTTAACTCAGATTTGAAAAATATAATTTTTTTTAGAATTTATAAAAAGGTTTTAATATTTAAAAATGAATTTATAAGTTTTAAATGTATAATATATATATATATATAATTGGTTTGTAAAAAGAAATGAAATTAAGGAAAAAGGGGGTGTCCAAGCCGGGTCTCGAACCCTGGTGATCCCGGTTACAAGCAACAATCACAACCACTTAGCCTAGGCCTGTGGTTGTGATGAATCCTGTTCTAAAAAAATATAAACATACGCGAAATCAGTTTTAATCCCCAATTCAAATACTCACGAACCCTAGCTTCTGCAATAACACGATTCACACATCGTTGGCCCAATTGATGTTAGGGCTTTTGATGTGTGAACGCCGGTGATCAAAACCCACAGAAAAAGTTTAACTTACAGTGTTGATTCGTATACGATTGGCCGGTCAAAGATAAAAGTCAACTGGTGATCGTATGATGTTGCACAGATTGATTTGAAGAAGATTGAGGGTTGAGAAGAGATAATGAACGAGTTGTTATGCTACGCAGAGGTCCAATTTATATAGGGGATCGATGGATTGTTTAATTGGTAAGGTTGACCACGAATTGAAGTCCATACGCGTATAAGTTTAATTTGATGGACAATTGATCTGTAATTGACGTGTAGCTTAGTCATATGAGGCCGATAATCGAGTATGTTTGCCAAAATTAGATCAATCATGAATTGATCTTGATTGATTAACAAACGCGTCCACACAGTTGACTTTCCTAAGTCAATTTGCAGGTTTAAAATCGCGTATAAGTTTAATTAGTGTTGGGGTTTAATCAGAGTTGATGGCCAGCCCAGTTGGTTAGATGGTTGTGTGGTTTGGGCCGGCTTGGGCGCGGGTTCGATTCCCGGCCCAAGCAGTTTTATTTTTTGATAATTATTACATATTACCACATATATATATATATATATATATATATATAGTATTAGGGTTCCAATAACGCGACAAAAATAATTATTGCACACGAGAATAACGAAACTTGACATTTTATTTAATATGGTTGTGTAACGTACAAGTTTAAATGCGAAATGTTACAGTCTCCCCTACTTTTAGGAACTTCGTCCCGAAGTTGGAGTTGGAGAGTCTGGTGGAAATAGATGTGGATATTTCGTCTTCATCTGGTCTTTACGTTCCCAAGTGAACTCTGGGCCTCGTTTAGATTCCCAACGAACCTTAACGATCGGAATGCGACTGCGCTTGAGTTTCTTGACTCCAGTATCAACAATCTCGACGGGTTTCTCGATAATGTGCATGCTTTCATCAATTTGCACATCCTCAAGAGGAACATGAAGGTTCTCATCCGCTAAGCATTTCTTGAGATTCGAAACATGGAAGGTCGGGTGAACATTGCTTAGCTCAGGTGGAAGATCAAGTTTGTAAGCCACTTTTCCAACTCTGTCAAGGATTTTGAAGGGGCCTACGTATCGAGGAGCTAGCTATCCCTTTCTACCGAAACGAATTACTCCTTTCCAAGGGGATACCTTAAGTAGTACAAGGTCCCCAACTTGAAATTCCAGGGGTTTACGACGTCTATCAGCATAACTCTTCTGGCGACTTCTAGCCTTGAGAAGATTATCCTGAATAAGCTGAATTTTGTCTGTGGTATTCTGGATTAGTTCGGGTCCAGTAATACGAGCTTCACCAACCTCAGTCCAACAGACAGGTGAACGACATTTCCGACCATAGAGTGCTTCGAAAGGAGCCATGTTAATGCTGGCGTGATAACTGTTGTTGTATGAAAACTCAACCAAAGGGAGATGAGAATCCCATGCGCCACCAAAATCGATGATACATGCCCTGAGCATATCCTCAAGTGTTTGGATGGTCCGTTCAGTCTGACCATCTGTTTGAGGGTGATAAGCAGTACTCAGGTTCAACTTGGTACCCAAAGCATCTTGTAGAGACTCCCAAAAGTGAGAGGTGAAACGACCATCGCGATCAGAAATAATGTCCAAAGGTATACCGTGACGACATACGATTTCACTTACGTACATCTTTGCCAACCTTTCCACAGAATACTTCTCACGAATAGGTAGGAAGTGAGCTGACTTGGTCAAACGATCGACGATTACCCAATACTGTCAAAACCTTTGGGTGTACGAGGGAGTTTGGTGATGAAATCCATAGCTATGCTCTCCCATTTCCAGACAGGAATTTCTGGTTGTTCAAGCATACCAGATGGTCGTTGATGTTCAGCCTTGACCTTGGAACAAGTGAGGCATTTTGCAACGAAAAGAGCAATGTCTTTCTTCATACCAGGCCACCAATAAGAATAACGGAGATCTTGGTACATCTTGTCAGCTCCAGGATGAATAGAATAGCGAGACTTATGAGCCTCGTTCATGAGGAAAGTACGAAGATCATCACGGTCGGGAATCCACAGTCGATTAAGGAAATAAAGAAGACCATCGGGTTTGGTTTCAAGTTGGGTTTCAGCACCACAAGACATTTCATCGTACATGTTACCTTGGGTGACTGATGTGTGTTGAGACTGGAGAATGCGATCCTGAAGATCAGTACGAACTCTCGCACATTGGTGTTTGACACGCTCTTTACGACTAAGTGCGTCAGCAACAACATTCGCCTTTCCAGGATGGTAGCGAATTTCGCAATCATAGTCGTTAAGTAATTCAACCCAACGTCGTTGCCTCATGTTAAGATTCTTTTGGTCGAAGACATGTTGGAGACTTTTGTGGTCCGTGAACACCACACATTTGGTCCCATAAAGGTAATGTCTCCAAATCTTAAGTGCAAAGACAACAGCGCCCAATTCAAGATCATGGGTGGTATAATTCTTTTCGTGAGTCATGAGTTGTCGAGACGCATAAGCAATAACCTTTCCTCGTTGCATGAGGACACAACCAAGACCCTGGTTCGATGCATCACAGTAGACCACGAAATCATCATTACCATCAGGTAGAGACAAGATAGGAGCTTCACAGAGTTTCAGCTTAAGAGTTTCGAATGCTTCCTCTTGCTTAGGTCCCCACTCATAGGGTTTACCCTTGTGAGTTAAGGTAGTGAGAGGAACAGCGATCTTGGAGAAATTGGCGATGAATCGACGATAATAACCAGCCAAACCAAGGAAAGAACGGACTTCGGTTGGAGTTTTAGGAACACTCCAATTTTTCACAGCTTCGATCTTTGCGGGATCAACATGAATCCCGTTCATATCAATGACGTGTCCCAAAAATTGAACTTCCTTAAGCCAAAATTCACATTTCGAGAACTTGGCGTACAGTTGTTCTTTCTTTAGGAGACCCAAGATGGAGTGAAGATGTTGCTCGTGATCGGATTTTGATTTAGAGTAAATCAAAATATCATCGATGAAGACGATCACGAATTTGTCGAGATAGGGTCTACAAACCCGATTCATCAAATCCATAAACACTGCGGGAGCATTGGTCAATCCAAAAGGCATAACCATGAATTCATAGTGACCATAGCGTGTGCGAAAAGCTGTCTTGGGAATATCTTCATCGTGGACTCTAAGCTGATGATAACCAGAACAGATATCAATCTTCGAGAAGTGGGTTGCTCCTTGAAGTTGATCAAAGAGGTCGTCAATCCTAGGAAGTGGATAACGATTCTTGATGGTGAGTTTGTTGAGTTCACGATAGTAAATACACATTCTAAGAGAACCATCCTTCTTTTTAACGAACAAGACAGGAGCTCCCCATGGAGAAGAACTAGGGCGAATGAACCCTTTATCAGAAAGTTCCTGTAATTGACTGGCGAGTTCTTGCATCTCAGAGGGTGCAAGACGATAAGGAGCTTTAGCGACAGGATTAGCACCAGGAACAAGATCAATACGAAATTCAACTTGTCGAGCAGGAGGCAAACCAGGTAAATCCTCTGGGAAAACTTCAGGATAGTCTCGAATAATAGGAATGTCTTGGATACTTTTGCCTTTGTCCTTCTTCTCTATCACGTTAGCTAAGAAGGCCGTATACCCCTTTCGTAAGTACTTTTGGGCAGTAGTACAAGACATAAGCTTAAGCTCGCCACAGGGTTTCTCACCATAGATCTTCAAAATCTCACCAGATTCGAGAGGAATGCGTATGACTTTCTCGAAGCACAGAATTTCGGCACGATGAGTTGACAACCAGTCCATGCCTACTATAACATCAAAACTACCAAGATGCATGGGGATGAGATCGATAGAGAAGGTATGATCGTCGAGGTTCAACAAGCAGTTACGAATAATAGAGTCGATCGAAATAGACTTCCCGTTAGCTACCTCTGCCACTAAAGGTTCCTCTAGATTAGTGTGGGGTAAGTTAAGTAAAGGTTCAAACTTTAGCGACACAAATGACTTATCAGCTCCCGAATCAAATAATATGGATGCATAGTGGTTATTAATGAGGAACGTACCATTCACCACTTCGTTGTTGTCACGAGCCTGGTTAGCGTTGAGATTGTAGGCGCGACCTCGAGCACCTTGGTTCTGGTTACGGTTCGGGTTTTGGTTTTGGTTTCGGTTTTGGTTTTGGTTACGATTAGGGCAGTTGTTGATGTAGTGATCAGGGCTGCCACACTCGTAGCATTGACCACGAGTAGGCCTGTTGTTTTGTTGGTTGGGAGCAGGGTTGTTTCTGGCAGGGTTGTTTTGGTTGTTTTGGGCAGCAGGGGCTTGACAGGCATTGGTGTAGTGTCCATACCGTTTACAGTTATTACACTGGCGGCATGGTCTACCAGGAAGATGATGGAACTGGCAGGTGTTGCAAAGAGGGTGTGTTCCACCATAGGGTTTCTTGGCTGGGTTTTGGGTAGCAGGTGGAGTAGCAGCAACCATATAGTTTCTAGCCTTGCGCTTTTTGTTGCTTGAGGTCTCAGGCTTGACTTCAATTGCAGGCTGTGGAGTGTCTTTAGCAACCGTCTTCTTAGTGCCTTTGCGGAAGAGAGTACCGTTCTTCACGTGATTATCAGTAAGAGTGGCCGCTAGACGTTTGGCCTCTTCCAAAGTTGCAGGGTTCCTACCCCAAACGGTGTCCTGGATTTGCATGGGCAGACCACTGATGTACTTCTCGATGGCTACCGGCAGAGGAGTAACTTTGTGAGGCAACAATAAGCTAAGCTCATGAAAACGGGTGTTGTAGGCAAGGTTTTCCCCACTATCTTGAGCTAAGGTATGGAACTCATCCTCAAGCTTCATAACTTCATTGCGAGGACAAAACTCTTCCTTCATGACCTCCTTGACTTGGTCCCATGTCATAGCAAGAGCAACTTCGGCCCCACGAGTACGCTTTTCTTCATTCCACCAAGTGAGTGCTCGTTTATGGAGAACTCTGTTGCAAAACAAGGCCGAGTTGACCGATTACTCCCCGAGTACTCGCTCCAGGGTAGGTCGCCGAGTATAGCCGAGTTGGCCGATTACTCCGAGTACTCCCCGCATAGGCCGACTTGACCCCCGAGTATTCCCCCGATTAGTCCGAGTACTCGCTCCAGGGCAGGTCGCCGAGTACAAGGCCAAACCGAGTTTTACAACACTGATGGAGAACACTCATGGCGTAACGAACCTTGAAGTTGTCGGGGCACTCACTGTTGATGAAGGTATTCTCAATACCCTCAAACCATTGGAGGAGTCCTGTAGCTCCTTCTTCACCACTAAACTTTGGAGGGTTACAAGAGTTGAAATGCTTAAGGGTGCAGGATGGGGGTCCATTTCCATTACCATTGCCGTTCCCGTTCCCGTGACCGTTGCCGTGACCGTTCCCGTTGCCGTTCATTTGGATGACCTGAGCGAGTAAATTGGGAACCAGAGTTGCAATTTGCTGCGCCATTTGTTGAGAAATGATCGCAGCCAGTTGAGCATCGACACCATTGTTGTTGTGGTTAGGAACTTGGTCATGGTTATGGTTATCACCACCTTCTTCGTGGTTCTCACCATTGCTGTTGCGAGTGCTGCGACGTGGAGGCATGATCTGTAATAGACACAATGAAATGAATGAGATTATATAAGGAATGTAATCATTTATTCATTAATTAAAACGAATAAACGAAAACGTTGACTTATCAAAGATTCTAAATTCTAATAACATATGAAGACATGCTTTAGCCTATAAGTGAACACTCATCCCGAGAATTCCCAGGTAGGCATCCGGGTCCCTCATCTGATTGGGATATATGCGCAATGCCAGCCTAGACAGAAGACTCAGAATACAGGCGTTCACCCTTCCAGATTGCACGTGTTCGTTATTAAAATCTAGAACTTCGACGAGATCTCAAGGGGGTTCAGGTTAAACCTGAGGATTTTGTCCTATTAATCTAATGGTGGATCAGGATTGCAGCAGACGAATAAGAGTAGTCACATGTAGGTTTAGGGTTATATAAGGTATAGGATAAGGATAGGATTTAGGGAAGCAATTAGGGTTACAAGTAAGAGAAGCAAGTACTGTTTAAGTCCCTAAGGTTATAGTCTAGATTATTTTCTAATAACCTAATTCCCTATAACCAAGGCTCTGATACCAATCTGTAACACCCCAACCGATGGCGGAAACATCGAGGTGTCACGTATTGATGAGTATACAGTAGCACATGGTAATCCAAATTTTAATTGAAATAAATATTAAATTGCAAATATCCAAAAATTGAAATACATAAGAGTTTTGAATGTGGAAATCTAATACATCACACAAGAATCAAGCATGCATAGACTCCTTATTTTCTTCATAAATACGCTAATCTTCAAGCATCATTATCACCTGTTGAGTTGTAAAAATGGGGGGGGGGTCAACTAGAAGTTGGTGAGAATACATAATCCATGTTAAGCATATAGTTTAAGTATAAAAGTTTAGCAATTCGTATGTCTATCGTAAATTTAAGTCTACATGAATAGTATAATATGTTGACATAATCAAACCTCCGACTAGTTTAGGTCCATCCCGTCATCTACGGTTCACCTTAGTAATATGTTGAACGATAACAATCACCCACGTGACCTATGTAGGAGGTACACGTATCCGGGTGGGGTTGTCAATCCAACAGATCTATTATTGAGTATCGCCGGCTTGGCCATAGCTAATGATTATGTAAATGTTGAAACTCGTTGAAACTCGTTGAAACTGTTGACTAATACATGAGGCAATAAAGTTTACTACTAGACATATATGTTGAATTGCTTAAAATTGTTGCAAGTATAAAGAATCGCATAAACAGGATTACGTAAACTCACCTTGGTATAGTATTAGGTATTGAGGAATAGTATAAGTGTAGCCCAATAGTTTGCCAAGTGTTACCCTATGTATAAGGCAACAAATAAGTCTAAGTCTAACTAGTTTATAAGTATATCCTAGGGTTTCGATTTGGGGATAACCAATTATTGAATTTAACATAAAATGTTAATTAAATAAAGGGAAATTTGATAATTAAATAAAAGAAAGTCTTTTTATAAAATTTGAATTTAGAATGTTCACAATAATATGTTTGAAGTATAAAAATAATTTTTATAAAATTATTTCCTTTAAAATAGATTTTTAAATCTATTTATTACAAATTGCCAAAATTTAACTTTAATATTCAAAAATACTAAAATTAAAGAATTATTATTTTAAAAATCATATTTCTGTTCTAAATATTTAAAAATAAATTGTATAAAATTTTGGTGCAAAAATAATAAGAATTGCATTTATTATGATTTAATTAAGATTAAATCTAACAAAAATTGATTAAAATATAAAATAAATGATTTTTCTGAATTAAAAATTATTTCAGTAAAGTTTAACATTGTACAAACATAGGATAATTTTTGTAGAATTTAATAAAATTGTTTTGATATTTTAATGAATTTTTATAAATATAATAGCATAAAATTGATTTAATTATTATAAATATTAAATCAATTAATTTTAGAAAACCAAAAATTGTAAATAAAACCTTTAACTCAGATTTGAAAAATATAATTTTTTTTAGAATTTATAAAAAGGTTTTAATATTTAAAAATGAATTTATAAGTTTTAAATGTATAATATATATATATAATTGGTTTGTAAAAAGAAATGAAATTAAGGAAAAAGGGGGTGTCCAAGCCGGGTCTCGAACCCTGGTGATCCCGGTTACAAGCAACAATCACAACCACTTGGCCTAGGCCTGTGGTTGTGATGAATCCTGTTCTAAAAAAATATAAACATACGCGAAATCAGTTTTAATCCCCAATTCAAATACTCACGAACCCTAGCTTCTGCAATAACACGATTCACACATCGTTGGCCCAATTGATGTTAGGGCTTTTGATGTGTGAACGCCGGTGATCAAAACCCACAGAAAAAGTTTAACTTACAGTGTTGATTCGTATACGATTGGCCGGTCAAAGATAAAAGTCAACTGGTGATCGTATGATGTTGCACAGATTGATTTGAAGAAGATTGAGGGTTGAGAAGAGATAATGAACGAGTTGTTATGCTACGCAGAGGTCCAATTTATATAGGGGATCGATGGATTGTTTAATTGGTAAGGTTGACCACGAATTGAAGTCCATACGCGTATAAGTTTAATTTGATGGACAATTGATCTGTAATTGACGTGTAGCTTAGTCATATGAGGCCGATAATCGAGTATGTTTGCCAAAATTAGATCAATCATGAATTGATCTTGATTGATTAACAAACGCGTCCACACAGTTGACTTTCCTAAGTCAATTTGCAGGTTTAAAATCGCGTATAAGTTTAATTAGTGCTGGGGTTTAATCAGAGTTGATTGCCAGCCCAGTTGGTTAGATGGTTGTGTGGTTTGGGCCGGCTTGGGCGCGGGTTCGATTCCCGACCCAAGCAGTTTTATTTTTGATAATTATTACATATTACCACATATATAATATATATATATATATATATATATATATATATATATATATATATATATAGTATTAGGGTTCCAATAACGCGACAAAAATAATTATTGCACACGAGAATAACGAAACTTGACATTTTATTTAATATGGTTGTGTAACGTACAAGTTTAAATGCGAAATGTTACAATTATTATGAATAAAACGTCAAGTTTCATCATTATTCGTCTTTTAAAAATATTTTTGTGACGCATTTGGACCCCTAATACAATACTATATATATATATATATATATATATATATATATATATTATACATATTTATGTGGTATAATTATCAAAAATATTTGGCTTGGGCCGGGATTCGAACCCGCGCCCACAGCCGGGTCAACCAAACACAGACAACACAACCAACTGGGCTACACAACACTTGTGGTTTATCTCCAACCCGTTTTAAAATATATAATGTATTAGTATACTAACAGTTGACTTAGAAAGTCAACTGTGGCATCGATTTACCTTAATTATCAGATCCAAACGCGTTTTTGATCCTCTATATGGAATGAATTGGTGATTGTTGACTATTACGCGTACAATTTTACAGCCAATCTTCGTTAAAACATACCAATTTTACACGAATTACACGTCATCACATTCATGCCGAGTCAACCTTACCCAATTCGTTCACCCAAGCCTCACCCTATAAATTGAACCTCCCAATTCATTCTAAACTCGCCGACACATCTCTCTCTATCTTCAATTTCTATTTTAAATCAGCTTTCAAGGTTTCAAATCGCTCGCGTTTGACTTTCTGTTTGACCAAGCATTTCACACGATTTTCATTTTTGTAAGTTGTGTTTCTTTGATGGGTTTTGTTCATCGGATACCTACAAACAATAGCCCCATCATATCAGGGGCTATTGCTTGTTGAATCAGATTATTGAATAATCTAGGGTTCGAAGGATATGATTTGGGGATAAGCCTTCTGCAGTCTTGTGTTTATAATTAATTCTGAACTAAAATCAGCACCAACTGATCAACAGATCAGTTGGTGTGAGCCTTCTGTCTAAAAACACGGACCGGTCTGGTGGCCGGGTTCGAATCCCTCCAAACGCAGTTTTTATTCCTTTTCTTTTAAAAGATTATAAATCAGATTTCCATTATACTATATAATTAATTTAAACTAAGATTATTCGTTCTCAGGGTCCAGACCAACTGGTCTGGGCTTGTGATTTAAAACCCCGACCCGAGTTTGACGCGGGTTCGATTATTGGCATCAACAAAACATTTTTTTTCATTTAAGCTTATATATATATATATATATATATATATATATATATATATATATATATATTCTCTTATATTTTTAAAAATTAGTTTTAAAATACTAAAACTATTTTTTAAATTCTACAAAAATTATTTTATGTTATTCTAGTAGAAAAGTTTAACATACAATTTTTAGTTTTTCAAAAATTATTTATTTAATTTATACAATAAATAATTCAAGTTTTATTCCATTTTATTTATAAAATTTTATAAAAATATCAAAACAGTTATATAAATTTCCACCAAAAATTATTCTGAGTTTAGATAACATTAAACTCTTCTGAAATGATTTTTATTTCTAAAAAATCATTTATTTAATATTTTTAATCAATTTTTGTTAGTTTTAATCATAAATAAATCATAATAAATTCATTTTTCAATATTTTTGCACCAAAATTTTATATAAATTATTTCTATTTATTTGGAACAGAAATACATTTTTTAATTTAATAATTCTTTAATTTTAGTATTTTTTTAATATTAAAGTTATATTTTGACAATTTGAAATAAATAGATTTAATATTCTATTTTTAAGAAAATAATTTTATAAAAATTATTTTCATACTTAAAACTTTATATTGTGACCATCTTTTAATTTAAAATTTACAAAAAAGACTTTTGTTTATTTATTAATCAAATTTCTCTTACTTATTAAACATTTTATTTATTAATCAAACGAACACTTATCCCCAATTCGAAACCTTAGAAAATATTTGTAGACTAGAAAGACTTAGACATATTTATTACCTTAATTATAGGGTAATACTTGGCATCGTTGGGCAACACATATTCTATTTTCACGAGACATAACATTTTGTTAAGGTGAGTTTTACATAGCCCCTTTTCTATTTCACTATTTTTGGGGTGAAACATGTTACAACATTCTATATGCAATTCAATCATAAAGTGTCTATGTGTTATTCTATGTTGCATTATGTCTTAAACATGACTAGGGTAAGCACAATATTCTAGCATAATCATTAACATTGATCAGCTGACGGTATACAATGATAGATCTATTGGACTGACAATCCCACCCGGATACGTACCTCCTACATAGGTAGCGTGGGTGATTGTTATCGCGTAACATAATCGAGTGAACCATGAGCGTATGGGATAGACCACAATATTCTATTCACAAGGGTTGATTATGCACTCGATTTACTGCTAGTATGTTTTCACATATGGACTAGACTTGCCATGACACTTGAATTGTACAAGCTTTATTTGATTATCAAAACCTATGTAATTCTCACCAACTTTTGTTGACCCAAAAATATTTTCAAAATTAACATGTTTCAGGTAACAATGAAGCTGAGGTTTTATGCATGAGGAAATACTATGAAGTTTTTTTTTTTTTTTGAAGTTATTTGAAGTTAATTGCTTTATTTGATATCATGTATTTGAGATTTCTAGACATCATTTCATTTTGGATATTTATGTTATGAATAAATTATTTAAAATTTCAATGTATACCATGTGCTACTGAAACAATCATTAATACGTGACATCCCGATGTTTCCGCCATCGGTTGGGGTGTTACAGATTGGTATCAGAGCCTTGGTTATAGGGAATTAGGTTATTAGAAAATAATCTAGACTATAACCTTAGGGACTTAAACAGTACTTGCTTCTCTTACTTGTAACCCTAATTGCTTCCCTAATCTTATCCCTATCCTATACCTTATTCAACCCCTAAGCCTACAAGTGACTACTCTTATTCGTCTGCTACAATCCTGATCCACCATTAAATTAATAGGACAAAATCCTCAGGTTTAACCTGAACCACCTTGAGATCTCGTCGAAGTTTTAGATTTTAATAACGAACACGTGCAATCTGGAAGGGTGAACGCCTGTATTCTGAGTCTTCTGTCTAGGCTGGCATTGCGCATATATCCCAATCAGACGAGGGACCCGGATGCATACCTGGGAATTCTCGAGATGAGTGTTCACTTATAGGCTAAAGCATGTCTTCATTATGTTATTAGAATCTAGAATCTTTGATAAGTCAACGTTTTCGTTTATTCGTTTTAATTAATGAATAAATGATTACATTCCTTATATAACCACATTCATTTCATTGTGTCTCTTACAGATCATGCCTCCACGTCGCAGCACTCGCAATAGAAATGGTGAGAACCACGAGGAAGGTGGCGACAACCATAACCATAACCACGACGCTAACCACAACAACAACAATGGTGTTGATGCCCGACTGGCTGCGATCATTTCTCAACAAATGGCACAGCAGATCGCGACTCTGGTCCTAACTTACTGGCTCAAGTCATCCAGATGAACGGAAACGGAAACGGCAACGGAAACGGTAATGGAAACGGAAACGGTAATGGAAACCACAACGGAAACGGGAATGATCTCCCAGCTTGCACTCTTAAGCACTTTAATTCCTGTAATCCCCCAAAGTTCAGTGGAGAAGAAGGAGCTACGGGACTTCTACAATGGTTCAAGGGTATTGAGAATACCTTCATTAACAGTGAGTGTCCCGATAACTTTAAGGTCCGTTATGCCATGAGTGTTTTTCACAAACTAGCACTCACTTGGTGGAATGAGGAAAAGCGCACCCGCGAGCTGAAGTTGCACTTGCTATGACCTAGATCAAGTCAAGGAGGTTATGAAAGATGAGTTCTGTCCCCGCAACGAGATTAAGAAACTAGAAGATGAGTTCCACACCCTTGCTCAAGATAGTGGGGAAAACCTTGCTTACAATACCCGCTTTCACGAGCTCAGTTGTTGTTGTGCCCCATAAAGTCACTCCTCTGCCTGTAGCCATCGAGAAGTATATCGGTGGTCTACCTATGCAAATTCAGGACACGGTATGGGGAAGGAATCCTGCCACCTTGGAGGAAGCCAAACGTCTGGCGGCTACTCTCACCGATAATCATGTGAAGAATGGTACTCTCTTTTGCAAGAACACCAAGAAGACTGCTGCAAAAGACACTCCTCAGCCCGCTATTGAGGTTAAGCCCGAGACCTCAAGCAACAGGAAGCGCAAGGCTAGGAACTACATGGTTGCTACCACCCCACCTGCAGCACAAAACCCAGCCAAGAAGCCATACACCGTGTAACACCCCAACCGATGGCGGAAACATCGGGGTGCCACGTATTGATGATTGTTCAGTAGCTCATGGTGAATAATAAATTCCATTAAATAATTTAAATGAATTACATGTAATTGTTCTAGAATTTGTACATCAAATTGAATAAAACTATACACATATCTTCAAGCATCAATTCAAATCTTCAAGCAAAATAGAACCTGAAACATGTTAAGTTGAAAATGTTTTGGGTCAACAAAAGTTGGTGAGAATTACATAGGTTTTTGATAATTGAATAAAAATGTTGTGCAATTCATGTGTCATGTCAATCTAGTCCATATGTGAGAACATACTAGAAATAAATCGAGTGCATAATCAACCCTGATGACTGTTATAAAATGATACATACCATACGCTCATGGTCCAATATGTTATACGATAACAAACACCCACGTAACCTTTGTAGGAGGCACGTATCCGGTGGGATTGTCAGTCCAATAGATCTATCAATGTATACCGTCGGCTTGTACGGAGTTAATGATTATGCTAGAATGGTGCTTACTCTAATCATGCTCAAGACATAATGCAACATAGAAAACACATAGACACATTGATGATTGAATTGCATAAATGATGTGGTAACATGTTTCACCCCAAAAGCGGTGATAAATAGAAAAGGGGCTATGTAAAACTCACCTTGGTAAAATGTTATATCTGTTGAGAAATGTGTTGACCAAATGTATCAAGTATCACCCTAAAATGAGGTAATAAATATGTCTAAGTCTATCAATTCTACAAATGTATAAGTTTTAGGGCTTCGAATTGGGGATAGTTGCTCGTTTGATTAATATTAAAAATGTTCGCCAATTGAGAGAAATTTAGTAAATAAATAACCAAAAATCTTTTTATGAAATTTAAACTTAAGATGGTTACAAGAATGTGTTTAAAGTATAAAAATAATTTTTATAAAATTATTTTCTTTTAAATAGATTATTAAATCTATTTATTACAAATTGTCAAACTTTAACTTTAATAATTTAAAAATACTAAAATTAAAGAATTTGAAGTTTAAAATTTATATTTCTGTTCCAAATAATCAGAAATAATTTCTATAAAATTTTGGTGCAAAAATAATGAAAATTGAATTTATTATGATTTAATTATGATTAAATCTAACAAAAATTGATTAAAAATGTTAAATAAATGATTTTTCAGAAATAAAAATCATTTCTGAAAAGCTTAATGTTATAAAAACTTAAAATAATTTTTGTGGAAATTAATAAGATCGTTTTGATATTTTAATAGAATTTTATAAATAAAATGGAATAAACTTGATTTATTTATTATAAATATTAAATAAATAAATTTCAGAAAACTAAAATTGTAAGTTAAACTTTTACATCAGATTAACACAAGATAATTTTTGTAGAATAAATAAAAGAGTTTTGATAATTTAAAATGAATTTACAAGATTTAATGTAATATATATATATATATATATATATATGTGGTTTGGTTTAAAAAAGATGAAAATAAAAGAAAATAGGTGTCCAAGCCGGGACTCGAACCCGGTTCCCCTCTGTTATCAAACCCAGGTAACAACCAACTGATCTGAGGCTAAATTTGTTATTGGTTTTGTTTCGTTTTTTTTATTAAACATACTTGAAAAGTTGTCATCTTCCCCAAATATCATACGAACCCTAGAATTTGCAATTGTTTGATTCACACATCAATAGCCCAATTAACCTTAGGGCTATTGATGTGTGAATGCCGAAGATCAAAACCCACAAAGATAATTATACTTACAACATTGTTACGAGCACAAACGGCCAGTCAACTTGTAAAGTCAAAAACGTGATTGATTATAACAATTAGAGTGTTACAGAGAGAATGGGAGGTTGAGAGAGAGTTGTGAGCGAGTTGGGACTGTTCTGGTACGTTCAATTTATAGTGTGGTTCGATGGTTAGGTTAATTGGAAAGTTTGACAATTTATTAAAGTCTAATACGCGTAATTACACTAATTGGTCAACGATAATTAGTAATAGACATGTAATCATAGATGAACGAGGCCGGTAATCACGTTATAAATTTAGATGCGTGAATCATGCTGATAAGCTTGGTCAAAAATAGACAAAAAAGGAAAAAAAAAAAATAAAAACTTTATAAGTGTTGCTGCTGTTGATCGTGGAAGGGAAGAAGGGAAAAAGGAAGAAGTGAGTTTGTGTATTTAGATAAAAAGAGTTGGGGTTAAAACAAGAATTGCACGTGGCTCAGCTGGTTCCCGCGTGTGTGTTGGTTTGATGGGTCTCCGGTTCGAGACCCGCTGGAACCATTCTTTTTTTGATTAAACCGTGGCACAAAAAGGAGGAGGGGTTGGGCTTGGTTAATGGGCCGGACCCAGGCCTGGTCTGTGTTTGGGCTTCGGCTTTCAGTCAGACAAGGGGGAAAAGAAGTTGGGCTGCTATTGGGTTGGTTCAAACTAACTAACTAGTTTTTATATTTTTTTTTAACATTATAGTTTATTATTATTATAATTATTATAAAACTATATATATATATATAGATATATATAAGTTGTGAATGAGGAAAAATAAAGACGTTGCCACATTTGTATAAAAAAAAAAATAAAGCGTTTATAAAAAAAAAAAATATTTGGGGGAAAATTTTGCGATGTTACAGTCTCCCCTACTTTTGAAAACTTCGTCCCGAAGTTTATTGAAAACACAGGGTTGAAGGGATTGGATAAAATTTAGGACAAGTGTGACTTGAAGAATTTTATGTTAGGCAATGACAATGAATAGAGTAACCAGTCTCGAATAGCGTGGATAAGAGGCGTGTTACGTGTGAGTTGAGCTACTAAATGAACTACTAGATATCTAATGTTTACATTTGGTTAACTACCGAAAATCTTGATAGCATTTCACACCACCTTAACGTACCTGTAAATTCATGATTACCTTCCGGACCGTAATCACCAATTTACCTTACATTAGGGTTTTGCGTCTCTCTATGACTCTACCGATTGTTGAGCAGGTCTGATAGTCTCCACCAGTCGTTGAGCAGGTGGTAGGGCCTCTCCCCGACTGTTGGAAAGACATGATGACCTCCACCAATCGTTGTGTAGATTGTTTGGTAGTCAACAAATTGTTGTACAGGTAAGCAAGTATGATTATAGATATAGCAATTAGTTTTCATTCAAACAAGCATGCACACAGATGTTGTGATAATACTAGAATTTATTACTTGAATCAAAAAGCGTCATAGAATTAAAAGCAACAACATTTAAATGGTGGGACTTAGGGCATCGTTACGGTAGTGATTTGGGTTTCCACATTTATAGCATAATTACCAGGGTTGTGAATAATTGCAGTCAGTTTGGGCATCAACACCTTTGTTGTTTTTTGTTGTTGTTGTGGTTGGGGTTGTGTTGTTATTACTTTCCTCTTGGTTTTCACCACTGTTATTGCGAGTGCTACGACGTGGAGACATGATCCGTAAATGGACACAATGAAAGTTCAATGTGGCATGAAATGAATGAGGTGATATAAGGAATGTAATCATTTATTCATTAATTAAAACGAATAAACGAAAACGTTGACTTATCAAAGATTCTAAATTTAATAACATATGAAGACATGCTTTAGCCTATAAGTGAACACTCATCCCGAGAATTCCCAGGTAGGCATCCGGGTCCCTCGTCTGATTGGGATATATGCGCAATGCCAGCCTAGACAGAAGACTCAGAATACAGGCGTTCACCCTTCCAGATTGCACGTGTTCGTTATTAAAAATCTAGAACTTCGACGAGATCTCAAGGGGGTTCAGGTTAAACCTGAGGATTTTTGTCCTATTAGTCTGAGAGTAGATCCAGTGATGGAGAGCAACCTTCTTGTAGGAATGAAAGTAGGGATGAGCAGTAGGAGGGAGATAGAGAATAGCAAGTAAAAGGAGCAAATACTGGTTATAATCCTATGGTTATAGACTAGATTATTTTTCTAATAACCTAATTCCCTATAACCATGGCTCTGATACCAATCTGTAACACCCCCAACCGATGGCGGAAACATCGGGGTGCCACGTATTGATGATTGTTCAGTAGCTCATGGTGAATAATAAATTCCATTAAATAATTTAAATGAATTACATGTAATTGTTCTAGAATTTGTACATCAAATTGAATAAAACTATACACATATCTTCAAGCATCAATTCAAATCTTCAAGCAAAATAGAACCTGAAACATGTTAAGTTGAAAATGTTTTGGGTCAACAAAAGTTGGTGAGAATTACATAGGTTTTTGATAATTGAATAAAAATGTTGTGCAATTCATGTGTTCATGTCAATCTAGTCCATATGTGAGAACATACTAGAAATAAATCGAGTGCATAATCAACCCTGATGACTGTTATAAAATGATACATACCATACGCTCATGGTCCAATATGTTATACGATAACAAACACCCACGTAACCTTTGTAGGAGGCACGTATCCGGGTGGGATTGTCAGTCCAATAGATCTATCAATGTATACCGTCGGCTTGTACGGAGTTAATGATTATGCTAGAATGGTGCTTACTCTAATCATGCTCAAGACATAATGCAACATAGAAAACACATAGACACATTGATGATTGAATTGCATAAATGATGTGGTAACATGTTTCAACCCCAAAAGCGGTGATAAATAGAAAAGGGGCTATGTAAAACTCACCTTGGTAAAATGTTTATATCTGTTAGGAAATGTGTTGACCAAATGTATCAAGTATCACCCTAAAAATGAGGTAATAAATATGTCTAAGTCTATCAATTCTACAAATGTATAAGTTTTAGGGCTTCGAATTGGGGATTGTTGCTCGTTTGATTAATATTAAAAATGTTCGCCAATTGAGAGAAATTTAGTAAATAAATAACCAAAAATCTTTTTATGAAATTTAAACTTAAGATGGTTACAAGAATGTGTTTAAAGTATAAAAATAATTTTTATAAAATTATTTTCTTTTAAATAGATTATTAAATCTATTTATTACAAATTGTCAAACTTTAACTTTAATAATTTAAAAATACTAAAATTAAAGAATTTGAAGTTTAAAATTTATATTTCTGTTCCAAAATAATCAGAAATAATTTCTATAAAATTTTGGTGCAAAAATAATGAAAATTGAATTTATTATGATTTAATTATGATTAAATCTAACAAAAATTGATTAAAAATGTTAAATAAATGATTTTTTCAGAATAAAAATCATTTCTGAAAATCTTAATGTTATAAAAACTTAAAATAATTTTTGTGGAAATTAATAAGATCGTTTTGATATTTTAATGGAATTTTATAAATAAAATGGAATAAACTTGATTTATTTATTATAAATATTAAATAAATAAATTTCAGAAAACTAAAATTGTAAGTTAAACTTTTACATCAGATTAACACAAGATAATTTTTGTAGAATAAATAAAAGAGTTTTGATAATTTAAAATGAATTTACAAGATTTAATGTAATATATATATATATATATGTGTGGTTTGGTTAAAAAAGATGAAAAATAAAAGAAAATAGGTGTCCAAGCCGGGACTCGAAACCCGGGTTCCCCTCTGTTATCAAACCCAGGTAACAACCAACTGATCTGAGGCTAAATTTGTTATTGGTTTTGTTTCGTTTTTTTATATAAACATACTTGAAAAGTTGTCATCTTCCCCAAATATCATACGAACCCTAGAATTTGCAATTGTTTGATTCACACATCAATAGCCCAATTAACCTTAGGGCTATTGATGTGTGAATGCCGAAGATCAAAACCCACAAAGATAATTATACTTACAACATTGTTACGAGCACAAACGGCCAGTCAACTTGTAAAGTCAAAAACGTGATTGATTTATAACAATTAGAGTGTTACAGAGAGAATGGGAGGTTGAGAGAGAGTTGTGAGCGAGTTGGGACTGTTCTGGTACGTTCAATTTATAGTGTGGTTCGATGGTTAGGTTAATTGGAAAGTTTGACAATTTATTAAGTCTAATACGCGTAATTACACTAATTGGTCAACGATAATTAGTAATAGACATGTAATCATAGATGAACGAGGCCGGTAATCACGTTATAAATTTAGATGCGTGAATCATGCTGATAAGCTTGGTCAAAAATACACAAAAAAGGAAAAAAAAAATAAAAACTTTATAAGTGTTGCTGCTGTTGATCGTGGAAGGGAAGAAGGGAAAAAGGAAGAAGTGAGTTTGTGTATTTAGATAAAAGAGTTGGGGTTAAAACAAGAATTGCACGTGGCTCAGCTGGTTCCCGCGTGTGTGTTGGTTTGATGGGTCTCCGGTTCGAGACCCGCGCTGGAACCATTCTTTTTTTGATTAAACCGTGGCACAAAAAGGAGGAGGGGTTGGGCTTGGTTAATGGGCCGGACCCAGGCCTGGTCTGTGTTTTGGGCTTCGGCTTTCAGTCAGACAAGGGGGGGAAAAGAAGTTGGGCTGCTATTGGGTTGGTTCAAACTAACTAACTAGTTTTATATATTTTTTTTAACATTATAGTTTATTATTATTATTATTATTATAAATCTATATATATATATATAGATATATATAAGTTGTGAATGAGGAAAAATAAAGACGTTGCCACATTTGTATAAAAAAAAAAAATAAAGGCGTTTATAAAAAAAAAAAAATTTGGGGGAAAATTTTGCGATGTTACACACCGGGCCTCACCCCTTGTGCAACACTTGTAAATACCATCATCCAGCACAGGTGCCATGTCGTTTTTGCACTAATTGTCAATGGTATGGTCACCATGTGAACATCTGTCGAGCTCCTCCTGCTAACGGCCCTGCTGCCCAAAATAACCCAGCCAGAAATGCCCCAGCTCCCAACCAACAAAACAACAGGCCTGCTCGTGGTCAGTGCTACGAGTGTGGCAGCCCAGACCACTATATCAATGCTTGCCCCAATCGTAACCAAAACCAGAACCAGATTCAGAACCGCAACCAAAACCAGAACCGCAACCAGAACCAAGGTGCTCGAGGTCGCGCCTACAACCTCAATGCTAACCAGGCCCGCGACAACAACGAGGTGGTTAATGGTACGTTTCTCGTTAATAACCACTATGCATCCATATTATTTGATTCGGGAGCTGATAAGTCATTTGTATCACTAAAGTTTGAACCCTTACTTAACTTACCCCAAACTAACCTAGATGAACCTTTAGTGGTAGAGGTAGCTAATGGGAAGTCTATCTCGATCGATTCTATTATTCGTAACTGTGTGTTGAACCTCGGCGAACATACTTTCTCTATCGATCTCATCCCTATGCATCTTGGAAGTTTTGATGTCATAGTAGGCATGGATTGGTTGTCAATTCATCGTGCTGAAATTCTATGTTTTGAGAAAGTCATTCGCATTCCTCTCGAATCTGGTGATATTTTGAAGATCTATGGTGAAAAGCCTTGTGGCGAGCTTAAGCTCATGTCTTGTACTACTGCCCAAAAATACTTACGAAAGGGGTATACGGCTTTCTTAGCTAACGTGATAGAAAAGAAGGACACGGGCAAAAATATCCAAGACATCCCAATCATTCGGGACTATCCTGAAGTCTTTCCAGAGGATTTACCTGGTTTGCCTCCTGCTCGACAAGTGGAATTTAGGATTGATCTTGTTCCTGGTGCAAATCCTGTCGCTAAAGCTCCTTATCGTCTTGCACCCTCTGAGATGCAAGAACTTGCCAGTCAACTACAGGAACTTTCTGATAAAGGTTTCATTCGCCCCGGTTCTTCTCCATGGGGAGCCCCTGTCTTGTTCGTTAAGAAGAAAGATGGATCTCTCAGGATGTGTATCGACTATCGCGAACTCAACAAACTCACCATCAAGAATCGTTATCCCTTGCCTAGGATTGACGATCTTTTCGATCAACTTAAAGGAGCAACCCACCTCTCGAAGATTGATCTTCGTTCTGGTTATCATCAGCTTAGAGTCCACGATGAAGACATTCCCAAGACAGCCTTTCGTACACGTTATGGTCATTATGAATTCATGGTTATCCCGTTTGGTTTAACCACGCCCCCGCAGTGTTTATGGATCTAATGAATCGGGTATGTAGACCCTACCTTGACAAATTCGTGATCGTCTTCATCGATGACATTTTGATTTACTCAAAATCAAAGTCCGATCACGAACAACATCTTCACTCCATTTTGGGTCTCCTAAAGAAGGAACAACTGTATGCCAAGTTCTCGAAATGTGAATTTTGGCTTAAGGAAGTTCAATTTTTGGGACATTTCATTGATATGAATGGAATTCATGTTGATCCTGCAAAGATCGAAGCTGTGAAGGATTGGAGTGTTCCTAAAACTCCAACAGAAGTCCGTTCCTTTCTTGGTTTGGCTGGTTATTATCATCGATTCATTGCCAACTTCTCTAAGATCGATGTTCCTCTCACTACTTTACTCACAAGGGTAAACCCTATGAGTGGGGACCAAAGCAAGAGGAAGCATTTGAAACTCTTAAGCTGAAACTCTGTGAAGCTCCTATCTTGTCTCTACCTGATGGTAATGATGACTTCGTGGTCTATTGTGATGCATCAAACCAAGGTCTTGGTTGTGTTCTCATGCAACGAGGCAAGGTTATTGCTTATGCGTCTAGACAACTCAAGACTCACGAAAAGAATTATACCACCCATGATCTTGAATTGGGCGCTGTCGTCTTTGCTCTTAAGATTTGGAGACACTATCTTTATGGAACCAAATGTGTGGTTTTCATGGACCACAAAAGTCTCCAACATGTCTTCGACCAGAAAAATCTTAACATGAGGCAACGGCGTTGGGTTGAGTTACTTAACGACTATGATTGCGAAATTCGCTACCATCCTGGCAAAGCGAATGTTGTGGCTGACGCACTCAGTCGTAAAGAGCGTATCAAACTTCATTGTGCGAGAGTTCGTACTGATCTTTAGGATCGTATCCTCCAGGCTCAACATACTTCAGTCACCCAAGGTAACATGTACGACGAAATGTCTTGTGGTGCTGAGACTCAACTTGAAACTAAACCTGATGGTCTACTCTATTTTCTTAATCGACTTTGGATCCCTGACCGTGATGATCTTCGTACCTTTCTTATGAACGAGGCTCATAAGTCTCGTTATTTTATTCATCCTGGAGCTGACAAGATGTACCAAGATCTTCGTTATTCGTATTGGTGGCCTGGTATGAAGAAAGATATCGCTCTTTACGTTGCAAAATGCCTCACTTGTTCAAAGGTCAAGGCTGAACATCAACGACCATCTAGTATGCTCGAACAACCGGAAATTCCTGTATGGAAAGGGGAGAGCATAGCAATGGACTTCATCACTAAACTCCCTCGTACACCCAAAGGTTTTGACAGCATTTGGGTAATCGTCGACCGTTTGACCAAGTCAGCCCATTTCTTACCTATTCGTGAGAAGTATTCTGTGGAAAGGTTGGCAAAGATGTACGTAAGTGAAGTCGTATGTCGTCATGGTATACCTTTGGACATTATCTCTGATCGTGATGGTCGTTTCACCTCTCACTTTTGGGATTCCTTACAAGATGCTTTGGGCACCAAGTTGAACCTGAGTACTGCTTATCACCCTCAAACAGATGGTCAGACTGAACGGACCATCCAGACACTTGAGGATATGCTCAGGGCATGTGTCATCGATTTTGGTGGCGCATGGGATTCTCATCTTCCTTTGGTCGAGTTTTCATACAACAACAGTTATCATGCCAGCATTAACATGGCTCCTTTCGAGGCACTCTATGGTCGTAAATGTCGTTCACCTGTCTGTTGGACTGAGGTTGGTGAAGACCAGATTACTGGACCCGAACTGATCCAGGAAACCATAGATAAAATCCAACTCATTCAGGATAATCTTCTCAATGCTAGAAGTCGTCAGAAGAGCTATGCTGATAAACGTCGTAAGCCCTTGGAATTCAAGTTGGGGACCTTGTACTTCTTAAGGTATCCCCTTGGAAGGGAGTGATTCGCTTCGGTAGAAAGGGAAAACTAGCTCCTCGATACGTAGGCCCATTCAAAGTTCTTGACAGGATTGGAAAAGTGGCTTACAAACTTGATCTTCCACCTGAGCTAAGCAATGTTCACCCAACCTTTCATGTTTCGAATCTCAAGAAATGCTTAGCAGATGAGAACCTCCATGTTCCTCTTGAAGATGTGCAAATCGATGAAACTATGCACATTGTCGAGAAACCCGTCGAGATCGTAGATACTGGAGTCAAGAAACTCAAGCGCAGTCGCATTGCGATCGTTAAGGTTCGTTGGGAATCTAAACGAGGTCCAGAGTTCACTTGGGAACGCAAGGACCAGATGAAGTCTAAATACCCACATCTTTTTCCACCAGACTCTCCAACTCCAACTTCGGGACGAAGTTCCTAAAAGTAGGGGAGACTGTAACATTACGCATTAAATACTTGTACGTTACGATTATTATGAATAAAACGTCAAGTTTCATCATTATTCGTCTTTTAAAAATATTTTTGTGACGCATTTGGACCCCTAATACAATACTATATATATATATATATTATACATATTTATGTGGTATAATTATCAAAAATATTTGGCTTGGGCTGGGATTCGAACCCGCGCCCACAGTCGGGTCAACCAAACACAGACAACACAACCAACTGGGCTACACAACACTTGTGGTTTATCTCCAACCCGTTTTAAATATATAATGTATTAGTATACTAACAGTTGACTTAGAGAGTCAACTGTGGCATCGATTTACCTTAATTATCAGATCCAAACGCGTTTTTGATCCTCTATATGGAATGAATTGGTGATTGTTGACTATTACGCGTACAATTATACAGCCAATCTTCATTAAAACATACCAATTTTACACGAATTACGCGTCATCACATTCATGCCGAGTCAACCTTACCCAATTCGTTCACCCAAGCCTCACCCTATAAATTGAACCTCCCAATTCATTCTAAACTCGCCGAAACATCTCTCTCTATCTTCAATTTCTATTTTAAATCAGCTTTCAAGGTTTCAAATCGCTCGCGTTTGACTTTCTGTTTGACCAAGCATTTCACACGATTTCATTTTTGTAAGTTGTGTTTCTTTGATGGGTTTTGTTCATCGGATACCTACAAACAATAGCCCCATCATATCAGGGGCTATTGCTTGTTAAATCAGATTATTGAATAATCTAGGGTTCGAAGGATATGATTTGGGGATAAACCTTCTGCAGTCTTGTGTTTATAATTAATTCTGAACTAAAATCATCACCAACTGATCAACAGATCAGTTGGTGTGACCCTTCTGTCTAAAAACGCGGACCGGTCTGGTGGTCGGGTTCGAATCCCTCCAAACGCAGTTTTTATTCCTTTTCTTTTAAAAGAGTATAAATCAGATTTCCATTATACTATATAATTAATTTAAACTAAGATTATTCGTTCTCAAGGTCCAGACCAACTGGTCTGGGCTTGTGATTTAAAACCCCGACCCGGGTTTGACGCGGGTTCGATTCTTGGCATCAACAAAACATTTTTTTTTTCATTTAAGCTTATATATATATATATATATATATATATATATATTCTCTTATATTTTTAAAAATTAGTTTTAAAATACTAAAACTATTTTTTAAATTCTACAAAAATTATTTTATGTTATTCTAGTAGAAAAGTTTAACATACAATTTTTAGTTTTCCAAAATTTATTTATTTAATTTATATAATAAATAATTCAAGTTTATTCCATTTTATTTATAAAATTCTATAAAAATATCAAAACAATTATATAAATTTCCATAAAAATTATTCTGAGTTTATATAACATTAAACTCTTCTGAAATGATTTTTATTTCTGAAAAATCATTTATTTAATATTTTTAATCAATTTTTGTTAGTTTTAATCATAAATAAATCATAATAAATTCATTTTTCAATATTTTTGCACCAAAATTTTACATAAATTATTTCTATTTATTTGGAAAGGAAATACATTTTTTAATTTAATAATTCTTTAATTTTAGTATTTTTTTAATATTAAAGTTATATTTTGACAATTTGAAATAAATAGATTTAATTATCTATTTTTTAGAAAATAATTTTATAAAAATTATTTTCATACTTAAAACTTTATATTGTGACCATCTTTAATTTAAAATTTACAAAAGGACTTTTGTTTATTTATTTATCAAATTTCTCTTATTTATTAAACATTTTATTTATTAATCAAACGAACACTTATCCCCAATTCGAAACCCTAGAAAATATTTGTAGACTAGAAAGACTTAGACATATTTATTACCTTAATTATAGGGTAATACTTGGCATCGTTGGGCAACACATATTCTATTTTCACGAGACATAATATTTTGCTAAGGTGAGTTTTACACAGCCCCTTTTCTATTTCACTATTTTTGGGGTGAAACATGTTACAACATTCTATATGCAATTCAATCATAAAGTGTCTATGTGTTATTCTATGTTGCATTATGTCATAAACATGACTAGGGTAAGCACAATATTCTAGCATAATCATTAACATTGATCAGCCGACGGTATACAATGATAGATCTATTGGACTGACAATCCCACCCGGATACGTACCTCCTACATAGGTAGCGTGGGTGATTGTTATCGCATAACATAATCGAGTGAACCATGAGCGTATGGGATGCACCACAATATTCTAGTCACAAGGGTTGATTATGTACTCGATTTACTGCTAGTATGTTTTCACATATGGACTAGACTTGCCATGACACTTGAATTGTACAAGCTTTATTCGACTATCAAAACCTATGTAATTCTCACCAACTTTTGTTGACCCAAAAATATTTTCAAAATTAACATGTTTCAGGTAACAATGAAGCTGAGGTTTAGAGTATGTATGAGGAAATACTATGAAGTTTTTTTTTGAAGTTAATTGCTTTATTTGATATCATGTATTTGAGATTTCTAGACATCATTTCATTTTGGATATTTATGTTATGAATAAATTATTTAAAATTTCAATATATACCATGTGCTACTGAAACAATCATCAATACGTGACATCCCGATGTTTCCGCCATCGGTTGGGGTGTTACACCACCCATGGCATTAATCCCAGCCTGGAAGTTAGCCATAGCCATGTTCACTTGCTGCTGTAGCAAGTTGTTCAGCTCAGCTTGGGTCATGTTGATGTTACCACAACCACCGCCACCGGCACGACCACCACCGCCAGCACAGCCACCGCCGCCACCACGACATCCACCACCGCGAGCACCAGACATGATCTAACAAATCAAGAAATCGAGGGATTCAGATTCACTTCTAGTGTCAACCACTAGAAATTTATTAGAGTTAACTTAGGGACAAATCCAGGACTATAAATCCAAACTCGAAGTCCATCGGGATTTTCATGCATTTCAGTTTATTATTTCGAAACGTGAAACTAAGCCTAGACGCAATGCAGACTCATGCGCCTAATCCAGTGTTGCTACCTTAGCGACCTGAGAAAAAACATGCCAAAAGACGTCAACATATAATGCTGGTGAGTTCACAGGTTTGTTCAATAAGTTACCAAAGTTACCAAAACGTTACCATGTCCATACTATACCAATGTCACCAAGTACGCTAGCTAGGCGTATGTTTTATTACTACTACGATTGGAAACCATTACTGGACACGTTTAGCAATGTTTAGCATATGTTTAAGCAGCCCGAATATGTTCAGCATGTTTAGCAAAGTTCGAGACAACATGCACCTGCCCGGCCCTCCAAGTCATCGAGTAGGGCAGGTCACGCCCAATAGATCTATCCACATTTCCCCCGTTGTGCATCCCCGCACATTCATGGTTTCCCCCGGGACTTCCAAAGATCGTATAGCAATACAAAGTTAAAACCATAGTATGACATATGTTACCAAAATAGTTTAGCGCATGTTTTCTCCCCCAAAAGTTAAGTAGTAAAAGTGGGGCCGTGAACTCACCTTATATAGCGTTCTTCGGTTACTAGTAAAATGCTAAGCCCTTGATAATCCCTCTACCGGAGATCTATCAAAATGTTCACATAAGTGTTCCGACTAATAACCATAAGGTTATCTAGTCCCCGATTGTCCAGATCGTAACCAAGTATGTTTAAAACGTGTTTAAATGTTCAACCGACACACTAGACCGACCTGACATCCCGTTGGTGACTCATTACCCTAACTAATCAAGTATACATAGATTACACACAGGGTTCAAGCATAAAACACTTAGTTTGTATCAAAAATCTCATTTCTGCATCAGAACGGTCAAACCAGTCAGATTAAGTTTCCTTCGCCCGTTTTTAAGTTTCCTTCGCCCGTTTTGCCACGTTCGACCGTTTGATGTCTCATTCGACCGTTTTATCAGGTTCGCCCAAACACATCCCAGGTTCGACCCTGGAATCACTCCTTCGACCATTCGTTTAGTCGAATGAGTCCAGGTTCGCCCCTGTTGTATAAATTTTCCTAAAAACGCTTCAAACACATTCGAAACATCTCGAAACATCATCAAACACAGCAGTCAAGTATGATTAACATATCCCTACAAAACCTCACCAATTTTGCCCCAAAACCAGCTTGTTTTAATACTTTCCCAAAATGGCAAAATTATGGAAATGTCACATCATGCATGAAATCTTTACCCAATTTGGAAACTTTTTAATACCAACCCATAATCATCTACAAATGTTCAGTTTATCTTGTAATCGAAAACCCCCATTCATTTTATTAATAATACTTAACATGCACAAGCCCTAGATCTCATAAAATCCCCAAAATACCCATAATATCACCATCTATCTAATTGTAACCCTAAACAACAATAAACCAACATCAATAGCAACCTTAGATCATGTTTCTAGCATTAGCACAGCAACAAATCATTAAACAACACATAACATCACATAACACATAATTAACACATGTTTATTGATACAAAACCTATGTTTAATGATAGGGTTTAGGTTTAGAAAGATGTTTAAAAGGTTTTTATTGATAAAATCTTCCTTAGAACAGATCTGGACATTTAGGGTTAGATAAAAACGGATTAAAATGCCTTAAAAAGATTTAGGATTAAGAACACACCTTGGATTCTTGTTTAGATGTTGTAGATAGGTTAGATTATGAAAAAGAAGAGCAAAAACTCATTCCTTAGTGATTAAAATCGTTTGAGAGTGTTTTGAGACGGTTAGGGTTTGTGAAATTGTGAAAAATGACAAAGTTTGGTATTTATACTATTCCACCTTCGCCCCCTATCAGTGGTCGAAGGTAGCCTCCTTCGCCCCTTTCACAGGGTCGAATGAACCCTGACTTGGTCGAATGAAATTCTTCAATTTCCATATCCCAGGTTCGCCCCTTTTCAAAGGGTCGAACCAAAACATAATTCCACCTTTGACCACTCGAAGTGGTCGAACCAGACCTATGTTTATCTAGTTTTCTAGTTTGTCGTGTTTAACGCATTTTAACGCACCTTAACATATGAGCACGCAACCTTAGTCTATGTTTAACATATTTAAGCATGGATAATCATCTACACATCATATAAACACATCTATGTATATAATCCACCACACGGCCCATAATCTACACATACACTTAATTAGTTTATGTAATGTCACCAACAACGGGACCCGGTACTAGTGTATTCCCAAAATGACTCCCAATGATCCTTCAGATCATTGAACCCTAGACAATCCTAACTTGACCCGACTCAACTAACCTAGTTAAGTCCGTTTATAAACGTTTCCCGCTAAGGTAGACTTAGATGTTACTATAAGGTTTAAGCCAAATATGTCGGGTGTCACATAAGGGTCGAACCAAGTTTATTTTCCAGGTTCGCCCACTAAATGTGGTCGAACCAGAACTTATGTTTTTTCTAGTTTTCCAATTTGTCGTGTTTAACGCATTTTAACGCACCTTAACATATAAGCATGCATCCTTAGTCTATGTTTAACATATTTAAGCATGGATGATTATCTACACATCGTTTAAACACATCTATGCATATAATCCACCACAAAACAATTAATCTACACATACACTTAATTAGTTTATGTAATTTCACCAACAACGGGACCCGGTACTAGTGTATTCCCAAAAAGACTCCCAATGATCCTCCAGATCATTGAACCCCGGACAATCCTAACTTGACCCGACTCAACTAACCTAGTTAAGTCCGTTTATAAATGTTTCTCGCTAAGGTAGACTTAGATGTTACTAAAATGTTTAAGCCAAATATGTCGAGTGTCACATACACTTTGTCCAGACTACGCTTCACTTCCTGTTCATCATGTATAAAACTAACTCTACAAGATGAATCTGGAGTATTGTTATCTCTAACAAAATCCTACAAAAGTAAATCAAATGTACAAATTGTGAGAATAAATGACATTCAAAAATTAATTGCATAAATGATTTAAGAAGTCAAACAAAAACCTTAAGAGAGACTGCATTCTGTGTTGAGGATTCACCTATATCGATGTTTTCAAACCCATGTTGATCCATCTAAAAAACATTAAACTTGTAATATTTCAAATATTAACTTGAAGTGTTTTTACGATAAACAAATAACAATAATAATGATTCAGAACAATAATAATAAAGGAATGTTGATATAATGATAACCTGAATGTCAGAGAACCTTTCTTCAAGTGAAGCAACGATTGATGAATCATTTGTAACTTTACGTATACCATATCTATCAAGATGGTTATCAATGTTGAATTGTCCAACTTTAATCTTAAAAGCAAACTTTTTCTCTTCAAATGCATCAAACTCAGCAGGGGTTTTTCTGTCTTCAACGGAAACCTTGAAAACAATAATATAAGTAATATGAAATAGAATCAGTAGATTGTTTATGGCTGAATAGAAATAAGTTACCTGTTTGGAGATTTATAGCAGCTGCGTTGCTGACATTCCGAACATTTTTTTGGCTTTGCGATCGAACAATGTAAGCGATGTTATGCCAGTACAATCCTACACCCTTATTGGAATTCTAAACCTACAGTTTTGAATTACAAAACATTATTAAGTAAATAATATTGTACAAATTTAACTTATGTATATGCAACATAATTCTTACACTGGATCAGTAGATACGATGTGTTTCGGACAATCTTTATTGGTGCAAACCAAGACCTGTTTAAATGAAGTAACATCTTTTGCGTCTTCATCATCAGGTAAAATTAAAGTAGGCTCAACCTTGTGGTTACAGTTCTCGCAACCAAGGTAATACCACTCGTCCTTATCATCCACACCCTTAACAGTTCCAACAACAATGACTTGTTTGTTAACCTGCAAAACAAACATTAATCAGGTCAACATTTAATACAAAATATTGGGAAAAACTGATTAGTAGTTAATACATTTGAATACTTTCGTATAACTTTTATAAGGGCATATCAACATGTATACAAAGTTATAATAACTCGATTCAGCTTTACCTCTGTTATCAAAGGAAGATCACGAATAGTGCTGAAATGTGTTTTTTTTCAAGAATTCATCAGCAATATTCATGCTACCGGACGATCCAAGCGATCGTTGAAAAAGAAGATGATTCTTTAGAGATAAACTTTTCAATATAACTGTAAGTAAAAAGCAGTTTATCATTTATGTATATAATAAAAATAAAAATATATATATAAAAAATAGAAGCACATAAGTATAATACCTTTTCTTAAAAGCACAAATATCCTCAATGTCTTCATTGATAAAGAGCCGAGTGATATTAAATCCATTTTGCACGGTTATATTTCCTTTAAAGAAAAAAATAACTTCAAATGTAACAATAATACACATGTAAAAATATTTAAACTTTAATAAAAAAAAAACGTAATAAAGATAAACCTTTATAATTGTTAAAGCTACCAAATTGAACAATGAGAACGACATGGACTTCGGCTTCATTCTGCTTGATGTATTCAAACATTTGCTCACTATACTCATCCCACAAAGAACACGTAATTTTGATCCCACTACATATAAATACAATATTGCTTAAATGGAACATAATCAAATATGTCTTCGTAGCTATTGACCGTCTACAACTAAATCAACATAGCTGTAGCAATGATGAAATAATAAATTATGATTTGTAAAGATGGAAAACATACTCTAGATTAATCAAGATAAGGTTCATCTTGTTTTTCAACCCAGCTTTGGTTTATGTTGGTTCTGGTGGACTCCATTCTTCAACATACCCAATGCAATCTATAAGGAAAAAAAAGTTTTTTATATAAGTACAAAATCAGAAAAATTTAAGAATAGATGTATGAAATTTTTAGAGTAAGTAAACAAACCAATTCTCTGTTCTTGAGACAGGTTACCAGCTTTATTGCTCGCCTCCAAAGTCTATATACCTTAACTTTGATTGTGTACTGACTAATCCGCCAAGTGATGTCATTCAAAAAGGTTACATTGTTTGGATCCATAATCCTGCAAGTTTATAGTATGTAAGAAAAAAGAAAAAATTAGATTGGATGCTACAATCTTCCTATTGAAGTGATATATAATTAACGAATCTATAAATAATACAGATACCTGATCAACTCTGGAAGAAAAGATTGATAGAAAAGTTATTATTTTGCATCTATATCTATTAATATATATAAAAGAATTGAACATTCCTGACGTGGCGTGCAATGGTGCCTTCAACCTTTCTATGAAACTGCCACGTGGCATCATCATTGAAATATTTTAGTGTTTTTGAATTATTTCCTTTTCTAATTAAAAAAAGATAAACATAAAACCCTAAATTTATCTCTCTATCTCTCAATTCTCAATTACTAAAATTAAATTGAGTTATTTTAGAAAAAAAAAATTTAAAAACAAATTAAAATTTTTCTCTCTTATGTTTCCTCCCATAATTTTTAAACGTTAATATTTTTTATATTCGAGATTTTTTAAATAAAAAAAATTACACCAAATTAACGAGCGTTTTATTATCTTTCCAACGAGTACAATAGTGCTATATAAAAAACGGAGAAAAAAACGACTATTTTTTGTGGGGTTTTGTTCATACAGGAAAAAAACACAAAGTGTTTAGGTTATTCATTAATCATGTTTTTTTTCTTTAAACCAGGTTCTTATCTACGATATTGAAATTCAGCCCAATCGTCATGCTATCATTAGAATTTTACTCTTCTAAAGATGGATAGGTATACTTCATCAAGAGAAGCTAGGAGAAAGAATCGCGCAACACTGCAACACATGGTGTCACCTTATAGCAAGATTATTTTTTTATTTATTTAATTACAAGAGTAATGATTATTACTATCAGTATTAGTATTATTAGAATGGTTATATTTTCAACCCCGGGACACTCCCGGGATAAAAGCTAGTTTATAATATACTAATAGCAAAGTAATAAGCTGAATTTTTTTATTTATAGTATAGATTAGTGAAATGGCAACCGAAATATGAAATGGAAATTAAAATTATGTAATTTACATGTTTCCATAAATGTTGTAAATCATGATAAATGTTAATTAGGATAATTACATGTTTCCATTATGTAATTCATGTAAAATTTTTAGTATGTTTATAAAAATAGCAACGTCACAAATCAAATATTTAAGCATTTATTTTTTGTTTAGATGTCTTTGATTTTTAAATAACCGAAAAATGTAAAAAAAAACATTCATTTTGAATGTTTAAAAATAAAATCATTCAAATGAAAATGTAAAACTTTAAAATCTACCATACTTAGACAGTTACAATTAGAAGGATTTTTAGTTTATGCTAAAAAAACGTTAATATGGATTTGCTAACAATGATTTATGAAAAAATAAAGTTGTTACAAATGTACTAATTCATCTTGTTGACCTTTTATACATTTTAAATCATCAATTTAAAATATAAATAATCACCAAGGATAAAACACAAATTAAAAAAAAATTACATTAAAAAGTCAACTACTGCTATACTTTGACATAAAAAGTCAAAGATTTGTGACTCATGCTTAGAAATTTTATAAAAAAATCTATCTTCGTAGTAGATGCTATACGATAAAAATAGAAAGTCATAAATCAAATATTCTAGCATTTATTATGTGTTTAAATGCGTTTGGTTTTTAATTTACAAAATTCTTTGAAAGGTTAGTTGTCCAATGTTTAAAAAATGAATTAATCCAAAGTCAAAATATTAAACTCTAAAATATAGTTGAAATTTTACTACTTGTATGTTATTTATTAACATTGTTTAAAATACTACACAAAAAAAACGTTACTTTGACTTTTCTATTAATGATTTGTAAAACAATAAAGTACCTTCCAATGTAATATGACCTTGCTATTAATGATTTGAAAAAAAAAAAAAACTAATAACCATTGATCAATGATAAGTCAGAAATTATAAACTTTAACATCAAAAGTGAAACAGTACTAAAAAAGTCAAAGGTTGATATAAAAACTTTGGCAAATTGTAATTCTTTTAAGACTACTAAAAAACTTTAATTGTTAAATAAAAAATTTAGCAAACCTTGTAATCCATTGTCACACGACCGAAATGCACCTGTATTTGTAAAAAACACAAATAGAAAAGGATTGATATTAATATTATTGGATGAGCAAGTGAATGGTATAAAAAATCAGTTAAAAAAACAAAGAAAACCATGATCACTAAATCAGAAAATATATAAAATTCATATTTCAACCTAATCAATGAATCCACAAATCATCAAAATTGAAACTAAACATGTAAATCAGTTTAAGATACATGATCCCTAAATCTGAAAAATGTATAAATAATGATTTCAAATAGAACTGATTAAAATCAGTTTAAAACAATGAAAGTGAATCATTCATAGCACTAATCAATGAATCAACTATAGGTAAAGATTGAAACATGAATCAACGATATACAATACATCAACATTGAAACCTAATCAATAAATCCACAAAAAATAAAAAATAGATTACAAAGTAATCAATGAATAAACAATACATAAAACAATCATCGACCTAAATCAGAAATTTTTTATCAGAAATCAGTGAACCCTAAATCTAAAACAATCAACACACAATATATCAACATTGAAACCTTAAGAAATAAAATCAGTATGAAAAAACATGAAAACCATGAACCCTAATCGACCACGAAAGATTAACTAATAATCATATAAAAAAACGAACACAAAAAACAGAGATGCAACATCGACGTCTGGGTTAAAGAAGAATAGAGGAAAGCTACCTTGAAGGAGACGTTAAGAAGGATATGGATGATCGATTATGGAGTCCTGAGTTGTTGATGATCGGTTATTGTAATGAGAGGTTTTGATTTAGGGTTAAGAATAATATGAATGATTGAGATGCGTTTAGGAGATTAGGAAAGTTATTATTTAGGAAAGTTATTAATTGACAGTTTTTAATGTTTTAATTCAATTTTTAATTTTTTTTTTAAAAAATGAAATTTTTAAAAAATCTCACAAATTGTCATGTGGCACAATGTGGATGTAGAAGAGATTGAGGTGCAATGTGGGAGTGTCATGTATCCCACATTGCTTTCTTTTATTATATGTATATATATAGGGGAAATTTAATTTGAGAACACCTATATTTCGTGTGAACCGTGAGAACGACTAAAACCATTCAAATTCAAAATTTCTTTTTACACTTATCTTTATTACTAAAATATAATCTCAAAAACACAATTTATGCGTAAAAATTCAAACGTATATGAAAACAAATTGTTTTTACACATGTGTAAATTTACTGTTTATGCATGTGTAAACTGTTTCATTTACACATGTGTAAAAAGTTAATTTGAAAGTGTTTTTGCAAGAAAAGATGAATTATTTGGAAAGAAAATTCATTTATTAATGTTGTATTTTGATTATAATGAGGTTTGTATCAAAAAAAAAAAATTTGATTTTGATTGATTTTTTTACTTGTTCTCACGGTTCTCACAATATTTAGCGTTCTCAAGATAACCCTCCCCTGTATATATTCCCATATATATATATATATATATATATATATAGGGGAGGGTTATCTTAAGAACATGAAATTTTGTGAGAACACTAAGAACCATTTTCATCCTTAGATCATGCTCAATCAAGGGCTAAGATTAGAGTGGTTTAAATGAAAAGGGGGACCATATAACAAAACTAAAAAGGGCAAAATTGTAAAGGGAAAATAACAAACAGCTCATGCTTTCCACTTCCTCCTCACAAAAACAAATTCTGACTTACCAAATCTTTAATCCACTGCAAATCAAAATAACGATGATTATACTATTCATTGATAAAATCAAACCCTCTAGAATGCTCTCCCTAATTCCACGCTTCCTGTTCTTGATTCGTGACTTGTTTTGACCATTCAAATCAACATCGATTCTATGGTTAACTCGATGAATCAATTGACAAGTGAAACTAATTCAAAGTCGTACAAACCACCAGATTTGTATAATTTGAGATAGAATTGGAAGAAATTTTCATAGTATTGTTCAAATTTTGATAAGTGGGTGGTTACAAATGATGCGTTACATGATAGTTCAAATAAACAGATGATTACTGGTTTAAAATCTTAGGCAAACACTTATTCGAAAGGCATGTTTGAGGTATTTGATAATAATTGTGGATTGGTACTAGAATTTTGATGCTGGATTGGATAAGAAATTGTGTAATGACATTGGATCTGGATTGAATTCTGAAATTGAAAAGCTATATGGTTAGGAATCGGTGCAGATTGGGATATACTCTTCAAATCCTTAAATCTGGACCACGTGAAACATAATCGTGATGCAGGGTTATCCTCGGTTGATTCATACTAGTACCATTGTTTGTTACACTACAAAAATTAATCACTAATATTAATGCTCAATTGCGAGCTAATGATATTGCTATGGAGTCGCAATGGAAGGCGTGGAAATGGAACATGATGCTCTAGCTTAGATATGTCTGAATGTTGGTATTTGCAATGAAAATAGGATGAGGGATAACAATATGATTGATAATCAAGTTGATAATATTCATACAGAGGAACAATTTGATGAATAGAAATGCTAATTTATGTGTGAAGTTATGGCAAATCAATTTCATGTTGTAAGTTTGGCAGATCGATTTTTTTTTCATTTCATGAGTTTTATCATCAACAATTTACTAGCCATGCTTTATTTCAAGTTGAGGATATTTTTGAATTTGACTTTTTTATTATTATTGCTCTCTCACATTATTTAGAAATCTGCAGGGGAGGATGTTTATTTTTATGATGTATTATCTATAAGATCCTTAGTTACAAATAATATTTGTATATTAGAAACTTAAATGTGTGTAAGTTGTTTACAAACGTGTAATTCAGTATGCATATTTTAGAGAGATTGTGGCGGGTTCCTGATGAGACATAGGGAGCAGTTTACACATGTGTAAAACAGACAAATAAGCAAAACTAGGCACTTACACATGTGTAAAACAGCTGCAAATGTGTATTACAAAAACAATTAAGTGACAGTGAGAAATTATACATCTGTAAAATACACAGTTGAACAAAACTAGACACTTACACATATGTAATACAACTGCAAATGTGTAAATCCCATAAACAAATAAGCGATAGTGAGCAATTTACTCATGTGTAAAACATGCACTTACAAATATGTAAGTAAGTAAGTGTACACGTGTGTAAGTGAGCTATTCCCACGTGTGTACATTAGTAAGTTTATTTATTTAAAATAGCGTCATTTTAAATAGAAACATTTCAGAAAATTGGTACATTCTATTGTCGGTTGGAAAAGGACAAGGAGAACTTTGAGAGGTCAATTGTAGAAGCCCAGAAAATGTTGCGGAGATTATACTTTCAAAAGTGAATATTCACTGACAAGATCTGATCAAGAAAGCATTGGATTTTGAGAGACACCAAAACGAAAACAGAGACGTGATATTTTTTGAGTTGTGAATTGTGTTTATGTTAGCACGCATACTGTGTGTTTAGGATTATACTTTTGTTATTATGTAATCTTGGATATCGTACCTCAAGGATTATATTTGATATATTGGGAAATTGAATACTTTTGATGTATGTATAATACTATTTTGGTTTAAATCCTTAAAATTTATACATAAATATTATCTTTGTTAAGTTACAGTTTACACATGTGTAATTTAGCTACAAATGTGTAATCCATAATCAAATAAGTTGCAGTGAGCAATTTACACATGTTTAAAACAAGCACTTAAACATGTTTAACAAAACTAAACGTAGGTAATATATAAAATACAATACAGTAAAAAGTGAATTGTTTACATATGTATAAATCAATTGCAAGTATATAATCTAGAAAATAATAAGTGACAATATGCATTTTATACACGTGTAAATCAAACACATGTGTAAGTAAAAGACAATGAACAGTTTACACATGTATAAATCAATTGCAAATGTGTAATACAGAGACAAATAAATGACATCAAGAAATTTACACATGTGTTAAACAAACACTTACACATGTCTAAAACAAGCACTTAAACTTGTGCAATTCAACTTCACAAAGGTCTAAATACAAAATAAATGATAGTGAACAGTTTACACATGTGTAAATCAGCTACAAATGTGTGATCCATAAACAAATAAGTGGCCGTGAGCAATTTACACAAGTGTAAAACAGACACTTACACATGTGTAAAACAAGCACTTAAACATGTGTAAAGCATATACGAATGTGTATAATAGGAACAAAAAGGTAAGGGTGAATAATTTACACATGTGTAATAATAGACAAAAATAAGTGATAGTGAACAATTTACACATGTGTAAATCAACTGCAAATGTGTAAAACAGACATAAATTTGTGACAGTGAACAATTTACACATGTTTAAGACATATCACATAAGAAAACATGAAATTTATATGTGTGTAAAACAGATAATTACACATGTGTAAACACAGACATTTGCACAAACATTATTATATAACAAATAAGAAAACACACCCAAACATTGGAACATTGATATAAACAAATATATCACCTCCGCCACCACTTGCAGTACATGATATTTATACATGTGTAAAACAGACAATTTCGCATATGTAAAACAGATAATTACACAAATAAAATCTAAAAACAAAAAATAAAATAAACCAAACACGTAATAATATTGTAACATTGATATAAAAGTATAAACTATAATATCCAACGTCTAAATTAAACTATATGTTAGACGTTTAAAATTCATAATACATGACTACTTTATTCAAACTAAAACTAGTGAAACAAAAAAGAAACATCATTCAACATCATTGTCTTCGTCACTATGACTCGCTTCATCACAATGACTACCTTCATCCGTTCACTCTCATTTTAGGACAATTCCAGGCGAGGGAATCATGGTATCCAAGTTTTCCATAAAAGTAGCACTTCCTTTTACTCTTCTTTCTCTTAACCCTCGCTTGCTCTCTGAACTAATCAAATGACGAGCTTTACCACAACCTTTGTACCTAATACCTTGAGGAGCCACACAAAAAACATTAGCAGGTTATTATCATCCAATTATTTTTTCTAGAAATTTTGCTCTTAATACCCTTGATTTCTTTAACAACTGAAGAAAATTTTAATGATTCACACCTTAATAACTTAGTATATTGCTGAACTAAAACTAAAGCCTTTGACCTAAGCATAACAAGCTTAGCATCATTAACAATGAATATTGAACAACTATTACACATGTGTAAGTCTGAACAGGTGGGAATGCAAGCATTATAGTTACACATGTAGTGTTTACCAGATCAGATAGCCCCACGAGCCTTGATTGTTTTTCTTTGCAAAGAAAGGAATCACTAAAACCCTATTTTGGATGTCATTTGATTTTAGTTTAGGCATATGGGTTAACATTAATAAAAAACATAAATATGGATAACAAGAAATAGAATACGAGATATCAAATGTATATGTAAAAGGTTCAACATCATTAACAATAATGCTAGAATAAAACAAAAAGCTCAAACAATTACACATGTGTAAATCAGAACATGAATTCGAGTGATGCAAGCAATTACAGTGGGAACAGGTCAACATAAAAGACATGTATTATTATATTTGACATACATATGAAAACATAATGAAACCATCCGTTCATGAACATGATTCAAAAGTATGAATACAAATAACACTAATAATTATACATAATACCAAACAAATTGAGAAAGTTAAACATTCATATTCTATTATGTAACACCCATAAAAATTTTTTTTTTAAATACGTAGCGGAAACATTTATAAAATAATGTGATAAAACAACTATCTTTAAAATTCACATTATATATTTATTTGATAAGTTAGGTAATTTACATGACCAGAACTTATTTAAATAACCCATAACTTATATATCCAAAAGTGGGTTATAGACATATGTTCGATCCTTCACCATACCGAGGCTCGATCCGACTCCTTTAATTACGCACTGGTGATTTACCTGAAAAACATTATTTAAACAACTATTAGCCAACGCTAAGCGAGTTCATAAATAAACTATAATGTTTTCCAGATCACAGTTTTATCCACCCACCATATTCCACTCATGGCAAATTATAATTAACTGTGATTTTAACAACTGGCCACCTAACGATGATTTCACGACTGACCACTCAAAGTGGTTAAACGACTGGTTAACCAATGGTAACTTAACAACTGATAACCCGACGGTTATTTTAACAACATACCACATTAATTTTGTGGCACCACTATTTTCTCCCCTTTAACCACTAGACATCATTTTATCATTATTTGTGCAAATATGTTTACACAAATTTTACTACACACATAACATACAACTAGTATTATATATAAATGATGTTAGGGGATTTGTATGAACTCACCTGGACTTCTAGTAAAAACCTCTGGTAAATCCTTTATAAATTGCTTTTTATCTCCTGTCGTTAATTATCACCCGCTAATTATCACCAACAGAACAACGCCTTTTATAAACTACTAACACCACCTTAATTTCTTACTTCATATATATATATATATATATATCTCAAGACTCACTATAATAGGTTTAATGTGTTGTTTTTTTTTTTCCGATTGTATAACAAAGATACCGTTTATATAGGCGTCCATAAAATGGACATATTTCAAAATATGTAATAATAATTGAGATAATTATCTCATCATATACAGATGGCACAAGGGTGAGCTATGTTACCCAAAGGTGCTCGTCCAAATGGTTTTAACCGATAGGTGGCAATTTTCATAGCGTAACGTGGCAACTAAATTCTTGCAACGTGGATTCATTTGATTCTTTGCTGAATTTTTGTCAACGTGGAGGGAACTGGTACATCCTAATCCATTGTGTTGATCATAAATCATAAAAATTCAATATAATACTTGATTAATATTATTGATTTTAGTTAGACACATATTATTTTTCTAAAACTACATTTTGACGATAAAATTCATCATACTTATTTATATTTTGAACATTTAAGTAACTACATAAATACATAACAATTATTTGTTATATAATTATAACATAACTACTAATATATTATTTATATGTTTAAGAACGGGATGTTACAAATATCCCCCACTATTTTAGGTTTCGTCCCCGAAACCACATTATATAGAAAATAAATGAGGATAGTATGTCCTCATTTCATCTTCTGACTCCCACGTGAAGTCAGGTCCCTTTCTATGTTTCCACTCGACTTTAACTTGGTTGATTGTTTTGTTACGGAGTTGTTTAACTTTTCGGTCTACTATAGCAACCGGCTCCTCAACATAGTTCAACTTATCATCCACCTCTATGTCATCTAATGGTACGTAAATTGTCTCATCGGCTAGACATTTTCGTAAATGTGATACGTGGAATGTGTTATGTATCCCACTCAACTCATCTGGCAACTCTAAACGGTATGCCACACTCCCAACTTGAGCTATGATTTTGAATGGCCCAATGAATCTTGGACTTAACTTTCCACATTTTCGGAAACGAATTACACCTTTCCAAGGAGAGACTTTTAACATTACATGATCTCCTACTTGGAATTCAATCGGTCGCCTCCTTTTATCAGCATAAGATTTTTGTCGATCTTGGGCAGCTTTGAGACGAGTTCGTATTAACTCGATCTTTTCCGTTGTCTCCTTCACAATTTCTTTACTACCTAGCTCCCGTGGACCGATCTCTCCCCAACATATTGGAGTTCGACATTTCCTTCCATACAACATTTCATATGGAGACATCCCTATGCTTGAGTGGTAGCTATTATTGTAGGAAAATTCCGCCAATGGTAAATATTTTTCCCAACTTTCGCCAAAGTCAATAATACATGCCCTTAACATATCTTCAAGAGTTTGTATTGTTCGTTCACTTTGACCATCAGTCTGTGGGTGGTAAGCTGTACTGATTAATAACCGAGTACCCAATTATTCTTGAAATTTTCTCTAGAACCGGGAAGTAAACCTTGTATCACGGTCTGATACAATGGATACAGGGACCCCGTGTCTAGATAATATCTCTTTCATATATAATTCAGCCATACGTTCTGAAGAATAGGTCTCTCTGATTGGTAGAAAATGAGCACTCTTTGTCAGTCGATCTACAATTACCCATATTGCGTCAAAACCCTTTGTCGTATTTGGCAATTTAGTTATTAGATCCATAGTTATATGTTCCCACTTCCACTTGGGAATTTCTAACGGTTGGATCTTTCCATAGGGCTTTTGATGTTCCGCCTTCACTTGCAAACACGTCAAGCATCTTTCGACGTATTTTACAATATCCCTCTTCATACCAGGCCACCAATAATTGCCTCGTAAATCATGATACATCTTGGTTGCACTTAGATTAATCGAATATCTTGATTTATGAGCTTCATCAAGAAGTAACTTCTTAACCTCACATGTATGTGGAATCCAGATTCGTCCGTAACGAGTCTTTATTCCAGATTCATTTTCTGACAAATCTTTCACTTGTCTAATTATTCTTTCCTTCTTGTGATTTTCCTCCCTCAACACCTCAATCTGAGCTTCCTTGATTCTTTCAAATAAATCAGAAGTTATCATCATTTTTAAGAATTTTACCCGGATAGATGGATGCTTTTCTTTTCGACTAAGAGCGTCTGCAACAACGTTTGCCTTTCCAGGATGGTAAAGAATTTCACAATCATAATCTTTAACTAGTTCCAACCATCTCCTCTGCCTCATGTTTAAATCTTTCTGATCAAAGAAATATTTGAGGCTTTTATGGTCCGTGTAGATTGTACACTTCACACCATATAAATAATGCCTCCAGATTTTTAAGGCAAAAACTACTGCAGCCAATTCAAGATCGTGTGTTGGGTAGTTTATTTCATGTGTTTTCAATTGCCGAGAAGCATAAGCAATAACTTTTCCTCTCTGCATTAAAACACACCCTAAACCTGAATATGAAGCGTCACAATAAACTACTAAATCATCTGTTCCTTCTGGTAATACGAATATCGGGGCTTGTGTTAGCTTCTCTTTTAGGATTTGGAATGCCTCTTCTTGTTCTTTTCCCCAATTAAATTTAACTTCTTTCCGAGTTAGCTTTGTAAGAGGTGAAGCAATCTTAGAAAAGTCTTGAATAAAACGTCGATAGTATCCAACTAGACCTAGAAAGCTACGAACTTCTGTGGAAGTCTTCGGTGTGGACCATTTCATTACAGCTTCCACCTTTGCTGGATCGACTAGAATTCCATCTGCATTTATAACATGGCCCAAGAATTGAACTTCTCGCAACCAAAATGCACATTTAGTGAACTTGGCATAAAGCTTCTCCTTCCTTAAAACTTCAAGCACTTCACGAAGATGTCGAGCATGATCCATATCATTTCGTGAATATATCAGGATGTCATCAATGAATACGATAACAGATCGATCTAGCATGGGCCGACATACCCGATTCATGAGATCCATAAATGTAGCAGGTGCATTGGTTAAGCCGAAAGGCATTACTACGAATTCATAATGACCATACTTTGTACGAAAGGCGGTCTTAGGAATATCTTCATCTTTTACCTTTAGCTGATGATAACCAGATCTTAGATCGATCTTTGAAAACCAACTCGCTCCTTGCAGCTGATCAAATAAGTCATCAATCCTAGGTAATGGATACCTATTCTTGATGGTCACCTTATTCAGCTCACGATAGTCGATGCACATACGCATGCTTCCATCCTTCTTCTTGACGAATAGAATTGGTGCACCCCATGGTGATTCACTTGGACGAATGAAACCTTTTTCAAGGAGCTCCTGTAACTGCGACATCAACTCCTGCATTTCTGTGGAGGCTAAGCGATAAGGCGCCTTTGCAATTGGTTTGGCACCAGGAACAAGATCAATTCGAAATTCAACTTCTCTTTCAGGTGGTATACCCGGGAGATCATCTGGAAATACATTAGGGAATTCTTTCACCACTGGGACATTTTCAAGCTTTATTTCTTCTTGACTTGAATCGACAATGTAGGCTAAGAACGCCTCATATCCACGAGTCAAGTATCTCCTAGCTTTCATCACTGAGCAAATAGATATATTCTTCTTCTTCTCACCATAAATCGTAATTTGTTTACCACTAGGGGCAAGGAGATGAATAATCTTTTTATAACATACGATATTGGCATGATGGTGAGATAACCAGTCCATGCCAACTACCACGTCGAATTCTCCCAGTATCATAGGAATGAGGTCTATGAAATATACCTCTCCTTCGACTTCGAAACGACAATTTGGATAGACGTAATGTACTAAGAGATTCTTACTATCTGCTATTTCAACTTGTAGGGGATTTGCCAACTTAATAGCAGGGAAAGGAAATGATTCGCTAAAGTTTGTAGACACAAAAGAATAACTAGCTCCAGAGTCAAACAGTACACGAGCTAGAATATTATTAAGTAGGAAAGTACCTGTCACAACATCAGGTATCACCTTTGCTTCTTCAGCCGTGATCTGAAAGGCTCTTCCACGCGTTCGACTAGTTTCTCCTTTCTTTTCTCCACCAACAGATTGCACCGGCTTAGGATTTACCCACTTCCCAATGTTCCCTTGTAGCTGTGGACATTGAGTTTTGATGTGTCCTGGCAAATTGCAATTGTAACACACATTAATCGGACTGGGGCATTGTTGGGTTGTATGACCCACTTTTCCGCATCTAAAACAAAACATTTGTTTCAAGCGACATTCTCCAATATGGTTTCTTCCACACGTGTTGCATTGACGAACTCCAGATCGTGGTTCAAGCATCTTGAAATAAACTCCCGACTTTGGCTTCTTTGCTGGAGTATTAGGAAACTCCACCTTTCGTTTCTCACCTGCTACAACTTGACGGTTCAACTCTGCCTCCCTTTCTCTTGCCCAGTTTATAATATCCCCCAAGGTTTCGCACCTAGAAGGGTTTATAAATTCACGAATATCTTTCTTCAGCATGCTATGGTATCGATTGATCTTCATTCTTTCAGTTAGCATTAAGTAAGGACAAAATTGGAGTTTATCAAAATAGTCTCCAGTAATTTCTTCAACTAACTCAGTGGTCTGAGACATATGAAGAAATTCTTCAGCAATCTTGTCCACTGAGGCTTGTGGACAATATTGTTTCAAAAATATGATTTTGAATTCTTCCCAAGTCATATCTCGTATCTTTTTGTTGACCTTGCTCCGACTTTAAAACTTCCCACCAGTCTCTCGCTCGACCTTTCAATAAGTTTGAAGCATAAATCACAAAATCTTTTGGATCACAATGACTAGTTTCAAAATCACCTTCTACTTCCATAATCCATCGTTGACTAACGATAGGATTTGCTACACCCAAAAATGGTGAAGTGTTGCAATCAGCAAATATCTTGTAAGTACACCCGACTTTTACCGGTCCAATATTCTGATTTGGATCAGTATGTCTTTCACCATTTGTTGCCATCTTACAATTTGATTGGTTCTCCAGTTCTTCCTTCACAATCATTCGTTATGTTATTGCTTACTTGAGCAATAATGAATGGAAGAGAGTTTTCTGATGCTTTTCCAATCTTTTCATTAATGATGTCATCATCGTGAACAATATCGTTTCCTTTTGGCCTCTCCGTCTGATGAGTGCCAGAATTGTGACTTCCTTCGCCCTCAAGTAAGGCTTCATTTTCGTGATGTGAAGTTGCCATTTCTTACGTCTGAAATGACGATACATCTTTAGGATACTTATTATATTCTATAAACCTTAAATTTATACTACTCATCTACTAGATAGTTTCTGCGGCTTTTCATATGTTATATTAAAGCACTATCTAATAGACAATGCACATGCATTTTATCCACCTCCACACCTAATCTTTGCTCATTTTGGCAATCATATGACCACTTCAAGATTGTAATGGTACCGTGTATCTACAATCATCATTGGCCATATGTGATTGTCCATACACTATACACATACATTCTTGTTGTCACCACATTATGTCAAAATTCACAAATTTCAGTTTTCAATTCTTAGCATAAATTTTATGCTATTTAACAACTTATCATACAATTCAATGCATGAATATCTAATCTAAAAAAAATTAGTTAAATTTAATCCCCTCCCCAAATCGAGCCTCGGATCGAACATCACATACTCAACATATCAAGAGCATACGGTTTAAGTCCAAGTATTCTGATAAAATACTTAGTTCGCTTAAACCATTGCTCTGATACCAACTTGTAACACCCGTAAATTTTTTTTTTAAATACGCAGCGGAAACATTTATAAAATAATGTGATAAAACAATTATCTTTAAAATTCACATTATATATTTATTTGATAAGTTGGGTAATTTACATGACCAGAACTTATTTAAATAACCCATAACTTATATATCCAAAAGTGGGTTATAGACATATGTTCGATCCTTCACCATACCGAGGCTCGATCCGACTCCTTTAATTACGCACTGGTGATTTACCTGAAAAACATTATTTAAACAACTATTAGCCAACGCTAAGCGAGTTCATAAATAAACTATAATGTTTTCCAGATCACAGTTTTATCCACCCACCATATTCCACTCATGGCAAATTATAATTAACTGTGATTTTAACAACTGGCCACCTGACGGTGATTTCACGACTGACCACTCAAAGTGGTTTAAACGACTGGTTAACCAATGGTAACTTAACAACTAATAACCCGACGGTTATTTTAACAACTTACCACATTAATTTTGTGGCATCACTATTTTCTCCCCTTTAACCACTAGACATCATTTTATCATTATTTGTGCAAATATGTTTACACAAATTTTACTACACACATAACATACGACTAGTATTATATATAAATGATGTTAGGGGAGTTGTATGAACTCACCTGGATGTCTAGTAAAAACCTCTGGTAAATCCCTTATAAATTGCTTTTTATCTCCTGTCGTTATTATCACCCGCTAATTATCACCAACAGAACAACGCCTTTTATAAACTACTAACACCACCTTAATTTCTTACTTCATATATATTATATATATATATATATATATATATATATATATATATATATCAAGACTCACTATAATAGGTTTAGTGTGTTGTTTTTTTTTTTCGATTGTATAACAAAGATACCGTTTATATAGGCGTCCATAAAATGGACATATTTCAAAATATGTAATAATAATTGAGATAATTATCTCATCATATACAGATGGCACAAGGGTGAGCTATGTTACCCAAAGGTGCCCGTCCGAATGGTTTTAACCGATAGGTGGCAATTTTCATAGGGTAACGTGGCAACTAAATTCTTGCAACGTGGATTCATTTGATTCTTTGCTGAATTTTTGTCAACGTGGAGGGAACTGGTACATCCTAATCCATTGTGTTGATCATAAATCATAAAAATTCAATATAATACTTGATTAATATTATTGATTTTAGTTAGACACATATTATTTTCTAAAACTACATTTTGACGATAAAATTCATCATACTTATTTATATTTTGAACATTTAAGTACCTACATAAATACATAACAATTATTTGTTATATAATTATAACATAACTACTAATATATTATTTATATGTTTAAGAACGGGATGTTAAATATTAAAATTAGCAAATACTAAAAAATGTGTTGTTATGGTTATGACCATCAGCTACATGTAGCAAGTCAGCAATTGATTCGATTAACCGATTACAAATGTAAGCCAACAATTTTAAGCTAAAAATTCAAATCAACAATTTTAGGCTCCCACAAGTTTATTAATCTAACATAAATTACAACTAATATCTAGGTTCTAATCTAATTGATATTCAATTTGGTTTAAGCTCTAATCTAAATTAACATAACGGCTAATTGTACATGACTAAGTTTATGAAATGACATCTACATTACACAAAAGTACATATCATTAGTTCAATTAAAATGCACAGTAATCATACATACAAAGAAAGAGATACATTGAGACACGCTCCAATAGAATAGAAGGTGGAATCGGGCAAGTAGATGGTGGAGAAGACATAAACAACGGGGAAGAAAATTCTAATAAATACATCACCATATATCATCAAGAACAATGGATTCGGTTTTATGACTTCTTTAAATTTGTTTTTTTTTTTTCAGCACTTTTCTTCATATAAACGAATCATCCAATAACCCTAAATCCGAGGTCTAATTCGCACAATTATGGAGTAACGGTTAGGTATCTCTTCAAATCAACCCTCATGGATTGAAGAGTGGTATGAAGATTGATGTAGTGATAAAAATAGGAGAAATTATAATGAATGATTAAAAAAAGTACCCATGGATTAGGAACAGAGTAGTTTAAGACTGATTAATCTAAAGCATTATCGATTGAATACGATTACTGATTGAAGATCTATGCTTGATTGAAGAAGGTATTTGCAGCAGTGAATGAATTTTGATGATAGTGTAAACAAGAGAATATGTAGGGTATTGTATAATTACTAAAATAACCTTTAAGTTAAAACACAAGGAAAATAAATGAGTGGCTGAGATTTGTTCTCATGGTTCTCACAAAAGATGAGTGTTCTCATTTAAACCTTCCCCTATATATATATATATATATATATATATATATATATATATATATATATATATATATATATATGAATCGGTTAACTCACTCCAGTCGTGAGAACTCCAACGTAAAATGTGGATTTAAAAAAATTATTCAATGATGTAAAATGGCTAACTAAGAAATATGTAAAAAACGAAGAAAAAAATATGTCATCCATATGCCTGTGTAACAAAATGACTACACCGGTGTAGCACAATTAATATTTTATTTAATATTTTGTTATGGTTTAATTACAAACACAAATCCATTATACAACTAATTAAATGTGTGGCTAATAAGTGAGTTCCTATAGTTCTCACACCTTAACCTAGTTCTCATTTTACCCATCCATATATATATATATATATATATATATATATATATATATATGGTAGGGTTCAAATAGGAACCATACCTTAAGTAGGAACCATAGTCCATAGGAACCAATCTTAGCCATTGATCTCTAATGGCATGATTGTAAATAAGTAAAACATTAATTAAATATTTAATTAAATCAAAGGGCAATGTGGTAATTGTATATTGACTATTAATAACACATGTTTAATTAGTTTCCTTTATAATCCCATTATTTTAGGAAAGTAGTTATTTTTCCCCATGGTAATCATTCTTCATCAATATGTGCAGTACATGATGTTATATATTTTTGGATAATATATGTTGGTGTATATTATATGGAAAAGGTAATCAATCAAACCTTAAATAAGATAACGAGGTCAAATGTATCACTATACACTAATGTATAATTATACACTGGTAAGAATGGTAGTATTAAATACATATATTATACACTGATGTATAATTATACACTGGTGTATAAATAGTAGTGATAATCAAATGTATCAATATACACTGATGTATAATTATACACTGGTAAAGAATGATAGTATTAAATACATATATTATACACTGATGTATAATTATACACTGGTGTATAACAACTAACAACAAATCTTTTCATCGTTGTCTCTCTCTCTCTCTCTCTCTCTCTCTCTCTCTAAAAAGAAGAACCGATGATGGTCACAGGGGAGGAGGTCCGATGGTTTTTAGGTGGTTGAGGGGTCCGATGATGTTCCTGCAGGGGGGATATTTGATGGTTTTTGGGTGGTTGAGGGCGGTGGTGGCTGAGGGTGGTCTGATGGGGTTTGCAGAGGACGACGAAGGGACGATGGTGGTGGTGGGGTTTGCAGAGGACGACGATGGTGGTGTTTTTTGAGGTCGGTGGTGGCTGAGGGTGGTCTGATGGGTTTTACAGAGGACGGCGGAGGGGCGGTGGTGGTGGTGGGGTTTGCAGAGGACGACGACTGAGGGGCGACGATGGTGGTGGTTTTTGAAGGCGGTGGTGGCTGAGAGGTGGTGGATCTTTTTTAGAGAAACTGATTAGGAGATTGAATTGGGTGAGTTTTTTAAGGAAACAAAAAAAAACTGATTAGATTATGAAATAAAATTAAAAGAAAATGATAATTATTTAAATGTTTAATTACACTATTACCCTTTAGATCAAGATCAAAGATGGAGGGTTAAGATTGGTTCCTAAGTTCCTAACTAGGCTCTTGGTTCTTATTTGATCTTTTTCCTATATATATATATATATATATATATATATATATATATATAGGCTAAGTATCCTGTGAAAACCCTCCCTGTGAAAACCCTCTTGAGTTGTGAAAACCCTATGTAACAACATTGTTTTTTTCTAATTTTTTTAGAATAGCTTGTATACTTAATTGTATGAGTTTCGGCCCAAAAAAATTAAAAAAGCGCCGAATAGATTTTTTTTTAAAAAATTACGTAACACATACGTGTAACAAATAATCTACTCGGCGCTTTTTTGATTTTTTTTGGCCAAAACTAATAAAATTGAATATAAAAGCTATTCTGAAAAAATCAGGAAAAAAAATGTTTTTACATAGGGTTTTCACAGGTTTTCACAACTCGAGAGGGTTTTTAATTTAACCTAGCCCTATATATATAGGCTAATTTAACCCAGCCCTATATATATATATATATATATATATATATATAAGGGAAAGGGATACCGGAAACCCTCTAAAACGAGTAAACTCGGTAAACTCTAACTTCCCAAGCTTTTTATCATCTGAAAAAATTAGGGTATGTAATACACATGATTTTAAGAGTTTTGAGCCAAAAAAATCAAAAAAACGTCGAGTGGATATTTTTAAAAAAAATAAATAAGTTTTTTTTTGTGTTACGTATGTTACACAAAAACAGACATGTTACATATGTAACACAAAAAACTTATTTATTTTTTTAAAAATATCCACTCGGCGCTTTTTTGTTTTTTTTTTTGCTCAAAACTCTTAAAAACATGTATATTACATACCCTAATTTTTTTAGATGATAAAAAGTTCGGGAAGTCAGAGTTTCCCGAGTTTACTCGTTTTGAGTGGGTTTTTATTTTAACCACCCTCTATATATATATATATGATCAAGATCAAACAGGGACTCTTTTGACTTATGAGAACTGTAAGAACGTCTACCTTTTGAAGTTTTTTTAAAGTTATTTTTTTCAAACTTTATATTTTAGATTAACTGTGGTTAATGGAGGAAAAAAAACTTGTATGTGTGTTTTGACGATTGTGTTTTTTTGTTTTTTGTTTTGTTTTTTTTTTACGTAAGTGTAAATTTAACGCTGATTTAATCACATAACTTTTAATTCGTACACTTACGTAAAAATAAAAAACACCAACTGTAAAAAAAAAACACGTAGGTTTCTTTTACTATCTTTTAAGTTCATTAAAAAAAATATAGGGATAAGAAAAAAAGAATTTGAAAAAAAAATCGGAATGTAGGAACGGTTTTCACTTATGATCCTAGCCATATGTGTGTAGGGAAGGGGTACTTTGAAAACTCCGTCTAGTTAGACCACCCGTAATGGTGGGTTAATTGGGCACTAAAGGGGATTTTAGCGCCCCTTTTCACATAGCTACACCGCCCCCCTTTGTGTTAACCGGGCGTTAAAGAGGGTCACGCCAAAAATTTCGCTCACGCCAAATTTATGCCCAACCAATCCAATGCTGCCACGTGGCAGCTTTAAAAAAAGGGTAACGTTCGAATTTGCAACGGTTGGAAAATATAGCCATTGGGATATTTTAAAAATAAATAATTAATTTACTTCTGTATAAATAACCTCCAACCTTTTAATTTTTCACTACCAATTTTACTCACCTTCACCAAATATTTTATACAATCCTATTATTTTTTATAAACCATCAATCAAAAAATGCAACCATTCCGCCCACCTTTCGGTGTACCATCTCGCCCGGGCAACCCAAACGCTATTCGCCCAAATATCACCCAACCTCAACAACCGTATAACTTTCAAGACTTCGACACGAGCAACATGGGGTTTTCGCAATTACTAAACATGCCCCAACAATTCTTCCAAGGTCCTACGGGATACGCTAATATGAATATTAGCGTTGGGGCATGTCGGGGTCTCAACAAGACGAGGAGCAAGTACCGGAGACGCAATCACCCGAGAGCTCCCAACCAAAAAAACGGTCGCATAAAAAAAAGGGAGCACCGGCCAAACCGAAAACAAGAAAGACGTATCAACCATGGACCAAAGACGAGGAGCTTGCGCTCGCCCGAGCGTGGTTAGACATTTCGGAGGATCCCGAAGTTGGTATGGTTTTTTTAAACCGTAACTTTGTATTTTTTTTAAACCGTAACTTTGTATTTTTTAAAAAATTTGTAACTTTTTAAAAAAAAAAATTTATTTGTAACTTGTATACTAATATATGTTATATATTTTTTTGTAGCGAACTACCAAAATTTACCTCTCTTTTGGATAAGGATTCGCGAGACGTTTTTCAACGCGATGGGTAGAGGAGAATATCAGGATAAAGACTCGATTTCGGGAAAGTGGACGGACATCAATCAAAAATACCATGGGTTTCAAGAATATTATCAACGTTTGTATGATAATTGGGGTAGCGGTCGTGGCGATGTTGATATTTTGACGAGAGCGTTGGAGGAGTACAACGCCGATCGTGGGACATTCCCGTACATTAGGTGTTGGGAGCTTCTAAAGGGAAGCCCTAAATGGGCAAACGTACGAAGCATGACGGGGGTAGGCGCAAAGCCAAACGATCGAAAACATCTTCTACGATGGATCCAGACACGCCCAATTCGGATGCTCGGACCGTGGGTTTAAATGAAGAGGGTGATGAAGAAGAAGAAGAGTTGCCTCGACCACCAGGAAGAAGAAGCGTGCGAAAGGGTGGACGTGCGGAGTCGTCTTCGATGGGTGTCGAGCTGAAAGACGAGTTTGAGGTGATAAATCGACGTCTTGAAAGTTTACAAGACCATGGAACAAAGCGGTTGGAGACCATGCAGGAAAGGGCCGTCGAAAACAAGAAGTTCGTCGAGATTCAAGAGGCGCGTCAATTGGAGAAGGACATCGAGTTCCTCAACAGGTCGTCCGAGGGACTCACACCGGAGGCGCTAATTTTATTTAACCTTCGCAGGCAACAAATCATGGCAAAATATAATATTAATTTTTAGTTTTTTTTAGGATGATCGCTTTTTTAATTTTCTGTATTTTTTTTAATTTAGTGAATTAATGTAATTTTTTATGTTTATCTAGTTAAATATTTAAATTAAATAATAGTTTGTTTATTTAAAAATTAAAAAAATAATAAAAAGTGGCATGTGGCCCACATGCCACATATCAAAAAATGTCCCACACTAAATTTCACCCGCCATTATATCCATTGCCCCTTTAAATGTATGTGAGTGTGTCCACCAAATTATATGAGGTGAGTGTAAGTGGTTGTGAGTGGAGGAGAGAGAAAATATTTGGTGGGAGCATTGTTCCACCCTAAATATGAAAAGCTTGTTCACCCCTATATATATTTTAATATTTTTGTAAGTAGTTGTGAGTGAGGAGAGAGAAAATATAATGATAAAAGTATTATTATTTTAATTAGAAGAAAGAAGATTTAAAAGTGAAATAGTAATTTTTAGTGTAGTTTAATAGATGGGATTTGGTGGAAGGGATGTGAATGCCACATGTCATAAAATGCCCCTTTAATACCCCTTTCACCCACAAATTTAACCCACTATTACACATGGTCTTATAAAAATCATGATAACTCCATGTAAAAAAAAAAAAATCAAATTTCGTTTGCTAGAAAATCTTAAAATTATGTTACTGTTACGGAGGTATTTAACTATTATTTCCTAAATAAATAATGTAAGTTATTCTATAACAAATTTATAGGTTTATGAATATGAACTAATAACTCAATTGGGATCATTTAAGAACTCCTTTAAGTTGTGATAATCATATGAACTCACTTTATAACCACACACTTATTTTAATAAAAAATGAATATGCGGTCCAAAATTAAACAACAATAAAATATTGAATAAAATATTAATATACTTACATGGGGTAAAAATCATTTACATCGGTGTAATTCGGCGTAATTCATATATTTTATTTTATTTTATTTACAACGGGGTTTATGTGTTTTTACAGCAGTGTGCAAAAAAAATTCGCATTTTACGTCGAGTTCTCGTGAATTCTCGCAACTCATCGAGTTCTCAATGGATCTCAACCCTTCATATACACACTTATTTTAATAAAAAATGAATATGTGGTACAAAAATAAACAACGATAAAATATTGAATAAAATATTAATATACTTACATGAGGGTAAAAATCCTTTACATCGGTGTAATTCGGCATAAATTCAAGTATTTTTTTATAAATTCATGTATTTTTTTATTTTTGCATTTACGTCGAGTTCTCGCAACTCATCAAGTTATCAACGGATCCTAACCCTAATTCATACTATCACAAATATTTATTAAGACATATAATTATGAAAATTTACAAAGAATGACCCTAGCTATAGGTATCATAGACATTGATACCAACTTGGCATGTTACATATAGGTTTTAGGCACGACAGGGTCAAACCCGGTGGGGGAATCCGGCCTCTGGGAACACCATACCCCGAAAACATGGATTTTTCTAAAAAACCGGGGACCTCCCACTGATTTCCAGGATTTTGGTGAGTTGGGTGTAACGGCCATATGACCGTTGTAACTTTTTCTTAAAAAATAACATTTAAACTCTTTGAATACAAACTATTTTTACCAATTTTTCACACAACAATTCTACAACTTTCTCATTTTTCAAATGGCAAGGAGACTCTATACCAAAGAAGAAGACACAGCTTTGGTTACGGCTTCGGTGAGTGACAAGAAAGAAATGTGCCTCCTGCATCGAGGTTTTTTTGGACCACAACCTTTGAACAGTTTTGGCAACAGTTAGGTCAGACCCACCGCACTGTTGAGGGAATTATTTCCAGGTTTAGGTACATCCACGCAAAATCTAGTAGATCTAATCAAATCTTCACCGAGACAATGAATGGTGAGCTAACGAAGGAGGAATTGATTGAAGCGGCCCATATCGAATACAAACATCGCTACGGAACTAGAAACTTAAGTACGTTTTGGCATAGCTAATTATGAGAAACCATGTCTAGCTAATTCAAGTTGTTTTTTTATTTAATGATGTATTCTTCATTTAGATTAAGTATTTTTATTTTAATTATGTATTTATATTTAACTTAAGTATTTTTATTTTAATTATATTTTCCATTTAAATTAGTTTTGGGGAAATCTAGATTGACACTACAATCTGAAGAAATCTGACATGTCATACAGGGAAATATGCAGAAATCTAGACGACTCCTTTCTCCCTTAAAGACACTCACAATATGCTACACATATGTTCTCTATTTAATCCCTTCTCTCGTGCGTTTATCTAGAGAGATGAAGAGATGCGTTAGAGGGATGGGCGATGCAGCCACCACTACCATCAACCCACCGCTAGTGTCGTCACGCCATCATCTTAACACCATCTTCATCTTTATATATAATCCACTAACCACCACCTCTGTAACCGTGGTCACATGCAGCCACTTCTAGCCATGGCAGCGGCGCTTTAGGTCTCCTTGATTTTCGATCTAAAAACATTAAAACCAGATTTGGAAATACTTATTTTTTTTTAAAAAAATTGATCACAACTTATTGGTTTTTTCTTTTTGGTTTTCTCAAATTTACCATAATTTTTGGGTTTTTTCAAATTACACAAAATTTACATCATTGTCTCTTAGAGTTTTTTTTTTCAAATTAACTATAAAAAATTACATCATTGCCCTAAGAGTTTAGAAAAAAATATTCTTTTCCTTTCTTGGTTTTTTCTTGTAACATGGTAACTAATTATATATTTTTTTTAGAGTTTAAACATATGGAAAAACCATTTAAATAAAATATTAACTTTTGTATCATTTTTTTTTACTTTTTTTACTGTTTTTATTAAAAAAGACTTCTATATGTGTTTATATACAAAAACTCCAAAAAAATGATAAAAATATTTTTTTACATGTAAACATAACCTTTTTATGAGTTTTTTCATGTTTTACCTTTAATTCTTCGATTTTCACTTATTTTGTTTCCAACTAAACCTCACACACACACTTTTTGTGTGGGTTTGCTATCTTTTCAATTTTCTTATTTTTTTCCACACTACAGTTTTATGTTTTGGTATAAAACTTATTCAATGTTTTTACATCTTTTTTTGTTCCACTTTTATGCCGTAACATAAGGGTACAAAAAACTAGTGCATCATAAAAAACCAAAATTTAAAAAATCTATTGATACGGATCCGGATACACTTGAAGAACAACCCGGCCTTAATTACACTAATGTTGGGCCGGTCATGATTCGTGGCTAATATTGGACCATCAAGTTATTATCAAGACCCATTCCAACCATCTTTTATGTTAAATATTATTTATATTTTTTAGAACTTTATCTTTTCCTTTATTATGGGGATTTCTTCTATGTTTATCTCCTTACTTTTCTATTTAAGATTGTAACCAAGGTTGGAATGTTATGCAAGTATTTTTCAATAAGAATTGGTCTTCCAATATTTTCGAACAGGTTATTTGTTCGGGTCTCTATTTCGGTCGATCGAAGGAGGTTTATCCAAGCTAGGGTTTCTAGCTTACACTAATACGAATCCGTATCATCTATAACATAAAACCTAAAGAATTATCAAAATAGACATTTTGATTTTTACTTTTTCCCACAGTCAAATTAGCCCATCATATCCCATGACGTACAGTTGGTGGCGTTAGGAGACCGTGTTCGGGAGCTTGAGGGTCGGTTGGCTGAGGCCGAGCAGGGCAGATTGGCTGCAGTGATGGAGCGATCCGAGATGGGGAGGCGTGTCGAGATGTTGGAGCGTAGGATAGCGGAGACAGACCGACACATGAGGGAGGCGATCATCTCTCTCGCTACTGCTTTCCCACCCCCTTCTTAGATGATGTTTTTATGATGTCTATGCATGTATTGACTTGTGATGTTTTGTGACTTTGGATGTGATGTCTTAAAAAAAAAAACTAATTACGGTTCAACCGCCGTTTTGTACTAAAACTTAACTACTTTTGGGAGTCATGTATGGATGTTATGATGATATGTTAGTGTATGATTTAACTTATATGCATGATTGTGTTGATGATTATATAATTACATATGTATATGCATTACTCATGTTTGTTGTGTTCTTTCTCTTAGTTATGCAAACCCGACAGTCAGCACGGACAACCGAAGGCGGACCACTACCGTCCACTCCCGCCGAGTTAGCTAGAGTAATTGCCGAGGCAATTGCTCAACACGATGCAACTCGGGCTGACTCAAGTGGAGGTTCATGAGGTATCGGTCGCCGTCGAAAAAGCGAAACAAATCACGAGGCTGAAAACTCTAATCATGGCTGTTCATACAAAACCTTCATGGCATGCAAGCCATGGAACTTCTGTGGTACTGAAGGTGCTGTAGGAATTGTCCGATGGATAGAGAAAACCGAATCAGTCCTTGACATTAGTGGTTGCTCCGAGGATCAAAAGGTGAAGTACTCCACTTGTACCTTTCAGGATGAAGCCCTCACGTGGTGGAACCTGCAAGTGCAAACCTTGGGCAGAGAAGCGGCTTACAGTCTTGCTTGGGCCGATCTCAAAACATTGCTCATGGAAAAGTACTGCCCTCGAAGTGAACTGCAAAAGCTGGGATCCGAGTTCTGGAATCTTGCCATGGTGGATGCCAACGTGACTGCATATACCACTCATTTTCACGAACTCTCTCGACTGGTCCCACACATGGTCACACCCGAGTATAAGAGAGTCGAGCGGTATATCTAGGGTCTGTACCAAAGATCCGTAGTATGGCCACTACATCGGCACCCTCCACTATCCAGGCTGCGGTTACCCTAGCTCAAAGTCTGACCGACGACGTCGTTCGCATGGGATTGTTAAACCAAAAAGTTACAGATAACAGTGAGAGTTCCGGGAACAAGCGCAAACGTTCTGACAACCGGAAGAGCAAACACTCCTCTCACCGACCACAAGATGTCGTGAAAGTTTTTGCTGCCACAGCTGCTGAGGAGCCCAAACGCAAATACAGCGGGTCCCATCCTCACTGCAGCAAATGCAACTACCATTACGTAGGTACCTGTGACAGCATCTTGTTCAAAAATTGTAACCGTCGTGGTCATTCAACCACCAACTGCAAGGCCAAAGCCACAAACACTCCCCTTGCCAGATTCGAGTGTTTCGAATGTGGTGCGACTGTACATTTCCGGAAGGACTGTCCCAAGGCCAAGGATCAAGCCCGCGGTAGAGCATTCGTGCTGGGAGCCAACGAAGCACGAGATGATCCTAACGTAATTACGGGTATGTTTCTCCTTAACAATCATTTTTCATTGGTACTATTTGACTCAGGCGCAGATTTTAGCTTTGTGTCCACCGACTTTAAGAAATCCCTTAGGTTAAAATCTAGTAAGTTGGAAACACGATTCACCATAGAATTAGCCAACGGTAAGTTAATCTCTTCTGAGGAAGTTGTTAAGGATTGTGTTCTGGTACTTGACGACCATGAATTCCGTATCGATTTACCGCCTATTCGACTGGGTAGTTTCGATATAGTCATTGGCATGGATTGGTTACCAAACATCGTGCAGAGATCGTCTGTCACGAGAATTTGGTTCGAATCCCCTTGTCAAATGGTGAAACCCTATTGATTCGAGGAAGCCAAGGTTTACCCACTCTTTGGGTCATATCCTGCATTAAGGCGCAAAAATGTTTAAGGAAAGGCTGTGTCGCTTTTCTGGCACATGTCATTGAACAAGAAGCTAAAGATCGGAAGCTAATGGACATTCCAGTGGTGCGAGATTTTCCCGAAGTCTTCCCAGAAGACTTGCCAGGACTTCCACCACCGCGACAAGTCGAGTTTTGCATCGATCTTGTCCCGGGAGCTGCTCCAGTAGCCCGCACTCCGTATCGGCTAGCACCATCTGAAATGTAGGAACTGTTTAACCAACTTCAGGAGTTGTTGGGCAAAGGTTTCATTCGCCCGAGTTTTTCCCCATGGGGAGCACCTATTCTGTTCGTGAAGAAGAAAGACGTAAGTTTCGGCATGTGTATTGACTACCGTGAGTTGAACAACTTGACGATCAAGAACAAGTATCCGTTGCCAAGAATTGATGACCTGCTCAACCAACTGCAGGGTTCCAGCTACTACTCGAAGATCGATCTGCGGTCGGGATATCATCAATTGCGGATCCAGGAGGACGACATCCCGAAGACTACATTCCGAACTCGTTATGGGCATTATGAATTCCTAGTCATGCCATTCGGGTTAACGAATGCTCATGCCGTTTTCATGGACCTCAAGAATCGCGTCTGCAAGCCCTATTTGGACAAGTTCGTTATTGTCTTCGTCGACGACATTTTGATCTACTCGCGAACTCAAGAAGAGCACGAACAACATCTTCGATTGATTTTGGAGTTGCTCAAAGACGAGAAGCTGTTCGCCAAATTCTCAAAATGCGAGTTCTGGATTCGAGAAGTCCATTTCCTCGGTCACGTTGTGAACGAGAAGGGCATACAAGTTGTAACACCCCAACCGATGGCGGAAACATCGGGATGTCACGTATTGATGATTGTTCAGTACTCATGGTGAATAATAAATTCCATTAAATAATTTAAATGAATTACATACAATTGTTCTAGAATTTGTACATCAAATTGAATAAAACTATAACATATCTTCAAGCATCAATTCAAATCTTCAAGCAAATAGAACCTGAAACATGTTAAGTTGAAAATATTTTGGGTCAACAAAAGTTGGTGAGAATTACATAGGTTTTTGAAAATTGAATAAAAATGTTGTGCAATTCATGTGTCATGTCAATCTAGTCCATATGTGAGAACATACTAGAAATAAATCGAGTGCATAACCAACCCTGATGACTGTTATAATATGATACATCCCATACGCTCATGGTCCACTTGAATATGTTATACGATAACAAACACCCACGCTACCTTTGTAGGAGGCACGTATCCAGGTGGGATTGTCAGTCCAATAGATCTATCAATGTATACCGTCGGCTTGTACGGAGTTAATGATTATGCTAGAATGGTGCTTACTCTAATCATGCTCAAGACATAATGCAACATAGAAAACACATAGACACATTGATGATTGAATTGCATAAATGATGTTGTAACATGTTTCACCCCAAAAATGGTGATAAATAGAAAAGGGGCTATGTAAAACTCACCTTAGCAAAATGTTGTATTTGTTGATAAATAGAATAGTGTGTTGCCCAAATACGTCAAGTATCACCCTATAATAAGGTAATAAATATGTCTAAGTCTATCAAGTCTACAAATGTATAAGTTTCTAGGGCTTCGAATTGGGGATAAATGCTTGTTTGATTATTATTAAAAATATTCGACAATTGAGAGAAATTTAGTAAATAATTAATGTTGATGCGTTTTGCGACTAAGGATTGGATAAACATAATTAACATGTGTTAGTGATTGGCCGAAGGTACATATTATGGGCGAAGGTAGTTAAGAATGGGCGAAGGTAGATAGACAATGGGCGAAGGAAGACTGGATCAGACATGAAGACACATTCGACCACTGGAAGTGGGCGAATGTGGAAAATGCCCACGTTCGACCAGCAGAAAGGGGCGAACGTGCATAGTCTATAAATAGGTTTTGCGATTTTGATTATGTAATAGAGTTGTCAGTTGTGTCTGTGTCCAGGTCAGGTTCAGAGGTGTTTTTGAGAGATTGTGTGTGTGTTCTAGATTAACATAAATTGATTGTAAAGGCTTATTTGAATGAAGTTAATCTATGAAATGATGTTGAAAATGATCTTGATTGTGTCGTGATTTGTGTTTTATCAATTTGTTCAGAACTAGGGTTTCCGCACCTGGTTTTGTGACTTGTATGATCGGATAATCCTGTTTTAGCTAAAATCTTTCGCTCACAAAGTGGTATCAGAGCCTAGAGGATCATACAATAACAAATTTGATAAGATCAGAGCTGATTTGGACATGTTTTTGACCTAAAATCATCTGTTTTTACATAAACATTGTTTTTAAGTGTTTTTGATCGATTTAAAGGATAATTTGTGGTCGAATTCAAGTTTTCCAAGAATTAAAGTTGCTCCAAATCAATTCCGAAACATAACCTGATTGAGATCATTCAAATCCATGAACTTTTGAAAATCTGAGATCAGAATAACCGTTTTTCAAACAATAACCGTTTTTCAAAAATGAGATCTGATAGTTTTGGCCGAACCTGGAACCTGACCTGTGTTTAGTGGTCGAAAGTGTTGAAAAGTGGGCGAACCTGAGTAGTTAGTGGGCGAACCTGAAATTTCTTGTTGAACTTTTCACTTTCGGGTAGAAATTTTCACGTTCGACCGGGTTTTAGTTTGGGCGAAAGTGGAAGTTTGTTATTCTGTTTTACATTCTGGTCAAATCTACATTCGGGTGTTACTGTTTGGGCGAACGTAGGATCAGAAGGGTCGAGAGTGATAAAGTTTGGACGTATATAAGAGTTTCTGGTCGAACCTAGATCATTTTGGACGAACTAAGAATATTTCGGGCGAACCTAGGGTTTTTGTTGAAAATTTTTTCTAAGTGTTGAGATTTTCAGATTGTGATCATGTGGCGTTTTCAAACTACTCCGGGATCAGCAACAACACAACCACAACAGCAAACGATGGACCCATGTGTAACACCTCGAGGTGTTACGGGTCTCTTAAACGGGTCGGATCGTACCCGACCACCCGATTATTTATTTAATTATTTAAGTTCGAATCTCGCGACTAGCCGTTTTAATTGATTTTGTAAATAATAATTATTAGATTTTTATTATCTCGATAAAACGCTCCTTATCTTTTATTAAAACGGTTCTTATTTTATAATAATAATTGTTACCAAACACCCGCGTTTTCAGTTATTATCCTTGTTGCCAAACACCCTTGTATTATTATTCTCTTATAACTCTCTTCTCTCTCTCTCTTTTGTCTGATACTCACGAGAATATACACACACATATGTGTGTTTACAAGAGCAGCCACACAACCACCTCTGGCCGCCGGAACCGCCGCCAGTCCCCGCCTTCGTCTTCTTCCTTCTTCTTCGGCATCACCAACCCACCTCCTCTCCTCTGTTTCAATAACCTACTGATAATAATCCTTACCCTAAACTGTTACTCGGCTCTGTCAACATCAAACTACCCTGTCCGTCCCTTTCTGTACCTGTTAGCGGAGCCGGACAGTCACCGATGAAGGTGACTGTCATCAATAACCATATTATCCCTCTGTTCATGGCCGTAGTTGTTACCCAAACCTTGGATCTACCAATATAACCCGATAATATAACCCGGAAACTACCCCGTAAACCATCCTAGAACCACCTGTTCATCTTCCTCTGTTCCAGTTAAAGGGCCGGACAGTCACCGGTAAGGTCCGGTTGACCTCCGGTCTCATACCGACGATTATCCGAGAGATCCCTCTTAATCTGATACGATTCAGATTACATACCGAAAGGTATAATCTTTAACAGTTATTATAGATATGTTGGTATTAATCGTTGATACCCGATTATAATACTGTTTCTGTGATTATTGCGAGGTACCGTTAATCCCATCGGAGAGTTAAACCGTTACCGAGTCAACTCAGTGACTCGGTCAACACCCGGAATAGAACCCGGTCCATTGACTAGACGAGGATTATTAGAATTATACGATTATATATATATAATACGAACAACGTACGGACTTGATAATAATAATAAGAGAATAATAATCATATATAGAATATATACGTTTATATATATAAGATTCGATATATAGAACGATATACTAGACTCGGGTTAATGATAATATGATCAGCCGAACCAGCATCCGGGTAAGTACGTGTCTAGAGTCCTATAGGTTCGTGTGCCAAGCTGTAATGGCCAGCTTTATTAGCTACGAGTGCTAAGCTGTAATAGCCAGCTAGATTCTAGGATGTCCGTGTCGTGTCAATAATAAACCCCGAGTTTAGGACTATCTAATATATACCGAACTCTATATATACATAAATTGTATATGTGATATATATCCTAAATAATACAATCTAACGAGTCCCACGCGTAAAACGTATCAATATATATATTTGACATATAATTGTAATAAAAGAGACTATAGAAGATTATACGCAAACCGGTGAGTATCGTGAACTCCCCTCTTTTATTGTTTTATTAAACGTTTTAGGGGAAACACATGTCGTTTATTAGAAAATATAGAAATGCTTTACATAATAGAATTAATAAAGGAAATATAATAGAAAAGGGGATAATAGAAACAACGAGGACAGTACTGGACGGTATCCGCCATTTCCTTTCTTGCACCAACTAGAGGGCAGGAACCAGTCGGTACAAGTATTTATCACAAACAGAATGATACAATCGATAGGAATGGCAACTAATAGAATATAATAGATTGACATATAATCGGTACAATTTAATCGAATTGGTATAATAGAATATATTTTCCCCACCAGAATTAGAATAGTAAAGCATGTTTTATTAAAAGAATTATAAACAAATGAACTGGCCATTCAATTTATAAAATACACGACCTCACCAACTTTATGTTGACAGAAACTATTTTTGGCATGTGTTCAGGTAACCCAACAGATATGATGACGTGGATCCTGGAAGAGTCAAGACTGTCAATATCCGGAAGTCCGCTGCGTAACTCCGATAACCCGACCCGACAACCCGGCCACGTCAGGCTGGGGTGTTACAGGTTGGTATCAGAGCTGCGCTTATGGACAGTCTTGAAATAATTATTAATCCAGGATCTACCAGAAATGTATTTTAAAAGAAATGTGATTAGAAATATGGATAGGATAAAGGAATATTAGAAGGTAAAATTTTGGGTACCTAAATGCCAAACCATTATAAAGTTGGTGAGCACCATAACAGTATATTAGAAATTAAAACAAATCCACTACAGGATATTACTAGAATGATTTTGTGGGGTAAATTCACAATTCTGTACACAATTGTGAATTTACATACACATTTAATTTCTGGGAAATCTTACAGGATAATAAGGCCATAAGAAATACGAAAGAATATAAAACGGAAATCACGACATTAAAAGAAATAAGACAGAAATACAGAACAGAAACCAGAATATTAAAAGAAACCAGAAAATAAATCGAGATACAAATAAGAAAAGAATAAAGTTATAAAAAGTATATATATATTTATATAAGAAAAATAAATAGATTATAAAACATAATTCATCTATCGTTGATTCAAGAAACTTCAGATAAGTTTATTGAATTATTCCAGTCTCAGTGACTATTTATCTCAGATCGTTAACCTCACGGTTATTCCAATATTATAAATAGAATACAAATATTACGCTCCGACTTGAACATTCCTATGATCGAGTCTCCAGAAATATTATTTTTATTCCAAAAATTCCGAAATTTTATCAGATATGCTAGAGACATATAAATATTATGTTTCTAAAGAATTCCCTCCAATTCTTTTTAATCGAAAATTTGAAATATTCCCACAATAATATCAATTGTTTTTATAAATTCCTTCAGAATATTTCAGTAAATTACTGAATTTATTCTCGGTTATTTTTATTTTATTATTATACTAAACCAGTATTTCAGTTTTGAATAAAAATATATAAATATTGTGTTTCCTAATAATTTTCCTCGATTATTTAAATAAAAATCCCATATATACCGCGATTGTTTAAAAGATTTTAAAATCTTTTCAGTATAAATTTTGAAGTTTATTGAATTTAATATTATTTTTACAATATTTCAGTTTTGAGAAAATATATATAAATACTATCCGTTCAAAATTTTAAATAAACGATTATTTAATTTATAAAATTAAGAAAACCTGTTGATATTTTATTTTTTTAGTATTGATAATTTTTGAAACACCCCAGAATCTATCTCAGGTTTTATTTAAATTTATCCGTTTAATCTTAAAGTTTTGATTCGATATTTTAAAAATTTATTTATTTTATCAATTTATAATAAGAATTTTATTTATTAAAAACTTAAGAATTCCGACACTATGAAAATTTTTACAACGACCCTTTTCAGATAGTTATTATTTTCGAAAATAAGTACTATTATGAAACTTGAATCAGTATTATTATTATAAAATTATTCCTAAAAGTTTTTATATAAAAGAACCACGACCGTATTATTTTATCAAAACATATTTTATATCGCATTTAATGTTATTTTCATAGTGATTTATTCATTAATTCGTATTCGTATATATAAATATTAATAATGTTCTTCCGTATAATTGTATAACTATGTTCGATTATATAATTTCTCGATATTGTTTTAATATAAACGATAAGCATATATTCCGTTATAATCTAAACTCATATTGTAATTATGTAAAAACCTCAGTTGTACCATTTTGTCCGAATATATTTCACTCCATATTCGGTACCATTTTTCGTAAAGATCTTTAGTTGAATTTGTATCCGTATATATATATCAAGATTATTTTTGGCATGATTCTATATTCATATCCGATCGTACAACTTCCTTGATATTTTATCTCGATATAAATAATAAGTATTTACCACGTTCTATAAATCTTTCTTTGGATATATATATCGAAAAACCTTAACCAGATGATATCTTCGATCTTTTCTCCCGAGAATTAAGATAATATTTTGAATAGAAATATTATTATTTCGAAATTCTCGTGACAAAAATAATTTGGAATCTCTCTCTAAAGAAACCGAATTATACTCGTTAGATTATGTGACAATATAAGTACTCTCTTAATCCTGTGACTTGAGCAAGTCAAAGATTAAAAGATGGAATAATTATATTGGACATCTTTTGGTGTAATCAAATTCTTGAACGATTGACAGTCTATTTCGTTAGACTTGGATCAACATGTTCTATTCCGAAATAATATAATTTAAAGAGAAAATAAAGAACAGAATATCAGAATAATATGTGAAGGACACATACCTATTGTGATTAAAATAAATAAGTACTGGAATGTTAGGTGAGGTGGAATAGTAATTATGATCGCGACATAATTATGAATACCACAGGCACAGTAACATTCGAGTAGGAGTTTATCGAGATCACTATATGTTTGTATCATAAACATATTAAAAGAAATAATAAGAAGAAATATATAGTCGAACCATCAGCATATTATATGTGGAGAATACGACCACATAACTGGCAATCTAGTTGGAATTTCTTTATGAAATACAACTAAGAATATATTCGCAGAATAAAAACCATCGATCGGTTAATTTCTACGAATTATAGAAATCAGTATATTGATTTCTGATTGCCAACCAAAGATAGCTGTATGTCCTCTGTGCAATATCAGGGGCAAATGATATCTGGACCCTTACAGAAGGTATATCTGGACATTTGTCACCAGGTCACAGAATTCTTTATAAGGATATATAATGCTATGAACAAATCTTTGTAGTCACTTCGTATGAAGACTCGTGCGAGTTATAATACAATCAAATTGGTTAAAACGGTCAAGTATTACCAAGTTGAAAGTCATGAAGTGATGAAGGAATTGTTAAATCTTTAAAATATAACAGATATAAATTTATATGGATTCAGAAACCGGAAACGGTAGAATCCAACGAATCATTAAAAGAAAATAATTGATACCAAGCGGAATCGCGTAGAGATTCGCAAGGTATAATCGAAGTGAAAATGGAAAATGAATAGAATTATGCTCATTTTTCCAGCGAAACTCTCTGGCCAAAGAATGACGGAATTCCTGTTCCGAATTAAAGGCTGTGAGAGATAATTTAAGAAATCACTGTTCTGGCAAGAACTATCTATACAATTATCCCAACGAAATAAGCCTCGCTTATAATAAGTTGGATTGAGAAGATATGTTACATTGCCTATATATAAGTTTATCGAAAAGTGTTTTCAGACACTGAAAGTATAAACTTTAATTGAATATATAAATAAGAAAGAATTATTCCAAACAAATATATATTATAGAAGTGATGGAATTTATAGTGTGTGCTATAAATGAGTATCAGTATTTGCTTGGATATAAAAGAATATAAAAGAGATAAATAAAAGAATATAAAATCGAAAAATAAAAAGAATTATAATCTAGAAAGACATTCGATATGTCTGAATAAAAGAAAGGCATAGGAAATGCCAAATATTATTTAAAAGGCATCCGATATGCCAAGAAATATAATAATTAGATACGAATAATAGTCGTAAGGAAACGACTAGAAATTTTATAAAAAGAATATTTTATAAGAAGAAGTTATATAATAATTAATCGAGAGTGTTAACGAATTCCAAAATAGTGATATCAAGAAGGAATAATTGCAGAAGTACTTAACGTAATAAGTACTCGTGCATTAAACCTGAATGATAATCATGATTTTGAGAAAGAATAATCGATGCATTGTCATAAGGATCTTAAGTCAAAGAATCGTAACAACGACTGTTACCAGTAGATTCTGAGACTATAAAGATAAATTTACATATGTTGGCTGTAGAATTGTGAAAGACCTCGTTCACAATAATACACTAAGAAAAGTCAAATAATATGTAACGAAATACAATGCAGTTAATCATCAATGAAATAGTCAGTAAGACTATTATAGATGATTTAAGAGAAATCTCAATCATTAATGAATTAGTCTTTTCCGGTACCTTTATACTCCGGAAAAGATACATCTAATGATTTAAAGAAATCATTTCTACTCTTTAAGAATCGGAATTACAATAATGACAGATTCTAAAGTTCAAACATAAGAAATAGTAGCTCGGATCCCATTCAAGTCATGATAATGAAGGGACTTCCGTATCTATCTCTTAAGAACCAACTAGAATCCATTATTGTAAAGAAATCCGAATATCAAGCGATGAATAAATCATATTGATTTGAGACTCTAGAAATGTTTGCGGGAGATTCGTAAATCTCTTTGAAGATAAACGAATAGAATCTCAGAATATATTAAATCATCTTTATATAAGAATAATATTCAGTCTGTTTCTCATTCTAATGAGGAATAAGATAAGAAGAATATTTATAGTATAAAGAAGATATCAATCTATACGGAAAACCTTTAATAGTCATACCAGAAAATACAGATAGTCCATGTATCTGTATTAACATGACTATAGCAAGAAAGGTTAAAACGTAGATGTGAATTGATATAAAGATCGATTTCCTCGCAAACCACGAGTACTGATTATGACTCGTGACGAGTGTTCAAGTTTGCATTATAACATCCTTATCGATCAAGGGTGTAAAATATAAGATCACTCAAATTTCGGGGACGAAATTTCCTAAGGGGGGGAGAATGTAACACCTCGAGGTGTTACGGGTCTCTTAAACGGGTCGGATCGTACCCGACCACCCGATTATTTATTTAATTATTTAAGTTCGAATCTCGCGACTAGCCGTTTTAATTGATTTTGTAAATAATAATTATTAGATTTTTATTATCTCGATAAAACGCTCCTTATCTTTTATTAAAACGGTTCTTATTTTATAATAATAATTGTTACCAAACACCCGTGTTTTCAGTTATTATCCTTGTTGCCAAACACCCTTGTATTATTATTCTCTTATAACTCTCTTCTCTCTCTCTCTTTTGTCTGATACTCACGAGAATATACACACACATATGTGTGTTTACAAGAGCAGCCACACAACCACCTCTGGCCGCCGGAACCGCCGCCAGTCCCCGCCTTCGTCTTCTTCCTTCTTCTTCGGCATCACCAACCCACCTCCTCTCCTCTGTTTCAATAACCTACTGATAATAATCCTTACCCTAAACTGTTACTCGGCTCTGTCAACATCAAACTACCCTGTCCGTCCCTTTCTGTACCTGTTAGCGGAGCCGGACAGTCACCGATGAAGGTGACTGTCATCAATAACCATATTATCCCTCTGTTCATGGCCGTAGTTGTTACCCAAACCTTGGATCTACCAATATAACCCGATAATATAACCCGGAAACTACCCCGTAAACCATCCTAGAACCACCTGTTCATCTTCCTCTGTTCCAGTTAAAGGGCCGGACAGTCACCGGTAAGGTCCGGTTGACCTCCGGTCTCATACCGACGATTATCCGAGAGATCCCTCTTAATCTGATACGATTCAGATTACATACCGAAAGGTATAATCTTTAACAGTTATTATAGATATGTTGGTATTAATCGTTGATACCCGATTATAATACTGTTTCTGTGATTATTGCGAGGTACCGTTAATCCCATCGGAGAGTTAAACCGTTACCGAGTCAACTCAGTGACTCGGTCAACACCCGGAATAGAACCCGGTCCATTGACTAGACGAGGATTATTAGAATTATACGATTATATATATATAATACGAACAACGTACGGACTTGATAATAATAATAAGAGAATAATAATCATATATAGAATATATACGTTTATATATATAAGATTCGATATATAGAACGATATACTAGACTCGGGTTAATGATAATATGATCAGCCGAACCAGCATCCGGGTAAGTACGTGTCTAGAGTCCTATAGGTTCGTGTGCCAAGCTGTAATGGCCAGCTTTATTAGCTACGAGTGCTAAGCTGTAATAGCCAGCTAGATTCTAGGATGTCCGTGTCGTGTCAATAATAAACCCCGAGTTTAGGACTATCTAATATATACCGAACTCTATATATACATAAATTGTATATGTGATATATATCCTAAATAATACAATCTAACGAGTCCCACGCGTAAAACGTATCAATATATATATTTGACATATAATTGTAATAAAAGAGACTATAGAAGATTATACGCAAACCGGTGAGTATCGTGAACTCCCCTCTTTTATTGTTTTATTAAACGTTTTAGGGGAAACACATGTCGTTTATTAGAAAATATAGAAATGCTTTACATAATAGAATTAATAAAGGAAATATAATAGAAAAGGGGATAATAGAAACAACGAGGACAGTACTGGACGGTATCCGCCATTTCCTTTCTTGCACCAACTAGAGGGCAGGAACCAGTCGGTACAAGTATTTATCACAAACAGAATGATACAATCGATAGGAATGGCAACTAATAGAATATAATAGATTGACATATAATCGGTACAATTTAATCGAATTGGTATAATAGAATATATTTTCCCACCAGAATTAGAATAGTAAAGCATGTTTTATTAAAAGAATTATAAACAAATGAACTGGCCATTCAATTTATAAAATACACGACCTCACCAACTTTATGTTGACAGAAACTATTTTTGGCATGTGTTCAGGTAACCCAACAGATATGATGACGTGGATCCTGGAAGAGTCAAGACTGTCAATATCCGGAAGTCCGCTGCGTAACTCCGATAACCCGACCCGACAACCCGGCCACGTCAGGCTGGGGTGTTACACCATGGACAGTGGCAGCGCAAAAGACAAACACACAGTCTTCACAACCACTTAACTACATGACAACGACGAGCACGATGCCTCAAAGTGTAGCACATCCGGCACTACAATCTGATTACTGGGGAGTAGCTGCAGCGGCGGTAAATACTCAAACCACTAATGCTATTTCTACTTTGATTAAGGATTTGTCTACAGGTAGTGGAACTCGGCCACCGAAGCTCATGGATATGCAAGAGTATAATCAGTGGCATACCATGTTCAAGATCCATTTGGAAGGCATGGGAGTAGAAGGAGCAGAGGCTTGGAGCATGATTGTTAAAGGTTACACAGCACCTATTTTGGAGAACACAGGTGAGATGATTCCTTTGGAAAGCTTAACTGAGGACGAGAAGAAGAAATATGTGGTGGAGAAGAAAGCTTTTTCCCAACTGACACAGGCAATCACAAGTGACCTGTTGCATCAGTTTGGGACATGTACTACATCAAAGCAGCTTTGGGATAAGCTAAAGAGGAAGCATGATGGTAACGAGAAGACTAGGAGCCTGAGAATGGAAGAATTAGTCAAAGAGTTTGAGAATTTTTCTTTTATTAATAATGAAACTCTAAAAGAACTAACTCCTAGATATATGCATTTGTTGTCTGAATTGTCTAGTTATGGTGTACAGATTCCAATGACTAAGCAGGTGGATAAGTTTGCAGATGCTTTACCACCACAATGGGATCAGCATGTGGAAGTTCTAAGAGAGAAGGATGCTTATCAATTCTGGACCATTTCAGAGTTTATCGAAAAGCTGGAGAACAAAGAGTTGGAGGATAGGAGGAAAGCTAGAAGGTCACAGATTCCTCAGAATCCAAGTTTGTATTTTGGAGGCACTTCAGTTCCAGTTGGAAACTCGAGCTCAGGAAGTATTACACCACACGTTGCATGTATTTCCAATGTCATGGAATCATCAAAACCAACCACCAACTACACACCACCACAATACAATTCCTACTCACAACCATCATACACACCACCACAATATAATTCCTACATTTCACCAATCTCCCCAATGCAACAAGCAGGTTTTTACACCGCTAACCAAACACAACAACCAATAAACCAAGTTACTAAACCTAATCAACAACCGGTGGTTTTGGATACATCTAACTTGGGAAATGTGACTGTGGAGGTTGCTCAGCAACACATTGCATTAGTCTCAGCAATGGTTTCATCTTACAATGGGTTAGTTGCTAGTCAGATTGGGAACAACAACTTAACCAACGAAGACTACGCACAGATAGACAAGGAAGAGATGGAACTCATTGACATTCAATGGGCTTTTGCGAGTATCATGAGAAGAGCAACAGAGTTCATCGAGAAAACAGGAAGGACTGATTTAGCAACTTCTCCCAACACAACCTATGGATTCAACAAGGAGAAGGTTACGTGTTTTAATTGTGGAGAAAAAGGACACTTCAAAAGGGAATGCACCCAGCCACCTAAACAAGGTAATCGAAACCCTTTCAATGCAAATTACCAGAACCGTCAACAACAAAACCAAGTTTCTTACCAAAATAACAACTACCAAAACCGAAACTTTAACAACCAAAACAGACAACCAAACACTCAAAACCAGATTCAAAACCAATCTCCTAACAACCCAAACCGAACAGTTGTACCTATCACTACACCTAATGAGACCCAACAGAATGCGAGTCAGAACCAAGCTTTGGTGACTCAACAGGATGAAAGGTTTGACTGGTCGGGTATGCAAATAGGAGTTGAGGAAGTGACTACTGGTGGGAATGTGGCATGTGTTGCTTATCAGGTTGATATGGAAGAGTCGGTGGTAGTTGATGAGAAGAAAGAAACTGAGGAGTGTGAAAGTGATGATTCTGAGACTGAGATGGAAGTGGAGAATGAACCTGTTGAGGTTAAGGCTGAGGAAACGAGTTCTGGAATGGTGATTGATTCTGTTACGGATGTTCCTGAAGAGTAGAGATCAGTGTATTCAGATTCTGAGAGCGAATCAGACACAGAGGCAAGTGTTGATTCTTTAGATGATGATATTGATCAGTTGCTGGCAGAAGCTGATTTTTTGATGACGAGGAAGTCGTGTATCGCTGATGATGCTTTCACCAAGATTGACTACTCCAAGTTTTTCACTGGAAAGGAAGCTCATTTCGCGTTGATGGCCATGACTGAACCGCCAAAACCTGTAAGTTCTGAATCTAGCACTGATGTTATGAGTGATAAATATTGTGGAACATGTGATAGATTGACTGAGGAGAATAAACAACTCCGAATTTCACGTGATAGTGCTATCTTGAACAGTCAATCTACTCGCAAAGAGTTGAATGCTTTCAACAAAGTATTAGATGGCTATAAAAAGGACATTTCTGACTTGAAAAACACTTTGTCATTGAAACAATTGGCAATAAACAACTATATCAATGAAATTGAAAACACCAAGTTGGAAATGGCAGCCATAAAATGCTTTGCTGAAAAGGTTAACAAGAAGTTGGAAAGTTATAAGAATGTTGCTTATGTGGTAGACCATATCATTGATGATAACACTACCAATTACAAGTCTGTACCATCTCCGGTTCTTTTTGAAAACCATAACTATCACCAAGTTATACCGGAGAGTTCGGTAAAATCAGACTCATCATCGGAAATGGAATCTAATACCTCGAGTATTGGTGATCCTTATTCCGATGTGAGACCGATTTTGGGCTTGAACAATGAGGGTGTTTATGCTGAGAGTGAGAATTCAGATTCAGAGAATGATGATACTGGTAGTGATCAAACTATTAATGAATGTGAGATTCCAAAAGAAAATCACATCATTACTACTGAACCAGTGTCACCATCTGATCATGTTCATCCGATGGCAAATGCTAATCGTGATAAAAAGTCTGAAAAGATTGATGTTAAGAAAGATAATGGTGTTAAGAATGTGGTTAAAATGAATGAGTTGAATGAACCAAGTGACAAACCTGTCAAGGTGTTTTATCGGATGGAAGGATCCGATAAAATCATTTCTGATGAGGAATTTCCGATCAAAAACGTGAACTATTCTAAACTTGATAAAATCTGGCAAGAAAGCACAATATGGTTTCCAAAACATGAGAGAACCAACGAAATTCCACCAGAAATCTTAAAGAAACTGTTTTCAGAAGTTCCTCAAGAACCAAAGATACATGTCACCGAGTTCATTCGACCAAATGATAAAGCAAATGGTTTTCATAAACCCTCTTACTCAAAAGGACCACTTCCTGAGAGTTTGAGGAATCAACAGTATAATGATCAATTTCCTGTTAGATCATTTGCTCCACCAAATGCTCATTATGTCTTTGAAGAATATAGAAAATGCTTTAAATGTGGAGAACGCGGGCATTTACTTGCTCAGTGTCCATATGTAAGGCATAAAAGACATGAGGTTGAAGTTAGAAATTCCATGAGAAAGCCGATTGATCATTATGTTCCACCACATAGACGGGTTGTTCCTCAACAACAACAATTTTATAATCAAAACAATTTTCAAATGAGGAACAACCGTCCATTTCAATATGATCAAAGGAATCGGATTGCTATGGAACAATCTTGGAGAAAGCCTGTGGTGAACTCAACAGTTGATAGGCAAAAGGTTCCACAAAAACCAATTGTCAAATCAAATGTTGGACCTAAGTCTGTTAACTCAGATAAGGTTGTCAAGAAAGTTACTTTTGGTAACAATGTTCAGAAACCAATTGAGAAACCAAAATCTCAAATTCGTATTCTTAAAAGGCCTGAACAATCTTGGACACCTAATGGTACTCCAGGAGCTTCTACTTCGAAGATAAGTGAGAAAAATGAAAGTGTTTTGAACAATCAGAAAAAGATTGATCCAAAACAGAAAGTTGTTGAAAAAGTTAATGAGGATGTTTCTTTGAAAACCAATGTTCAAAGGCCCAAGACTCAGGCTTGGGTCCCCCGAAAGAACTAACTGATTTACTTTTTGTGTGCAGGGAGCTTCAGCTGGCCCTATTAGCAGTCTCTGGATTGTTGATAGTGGAGCTTCAGGCCACATGACGGGGGATTTGGCGTTGCTGTTTGATGTGAAAAATATTAATGGAGGGTATGTCACTTTCGCGGGTAATAAAGGAGGATATATCACGATGGAAGGAAGCGTGAGTAATGGGATTGTGACTTTCGAGCGGATTTCTTATGTCAAGCAGATAGACTATAATCTGTTGAGCGTCAGTCAAATATGCGATAAACAATTTTCTGTGCATTTTGATGACAAATCCTGTTATATTCTCAAGCCGGGCTTCAAAATTCCAAAGGAGTGGGTTATGTTGATGGCACCTCGAGTCAACAATCTTTATATTCTTGATATGTCCAAGGCGATGACATCTCAGGGGCAGATAACATGCTTTCTATCCAAGGCGACCGAGAAAGAATCCATAATGTGGCACCGCAGAATGGGGCACATTCATCTGAGGAAAATGAATCAATTGGTGAGAAATGGACTTGTCGATGGAGTAAACGTGAAACATTTCCATCTGAACGACAAGTGTGTAAGCTGTATGAAAGGAAAACAACACAAACAATCCCATAAAGTGAAGAAAGTTAACTCTGTTGAGATGTCGCTTGAGCGTTTGCACATGGACCTTTTTGGACCAGTCAAGCGCAAAAGTCATCTTGGAGAGCTTTATTGTTTAGTCGTCACTGATGACTATTCACGATTCTCATGGGTGATGTGTTTGAAGAACAAAAGCGACACTTTTACCAACCTACAAGTTCTGTTCACTCGACTGGAGAATATCTACAGTTTGAAGATAAAAAGAATCAGGAGTGACAACGGGACGGAGTTCAAAAATGCCAAGATGGATGAACTTTGTGAAAGCAAAGGGATACATCATGAATATTCGGCTCCGTATACCCCGCAACAGAACGGTGTTGCTGAAAGAAAGAATAGGACTCTAATTGAGGCGGCTCGAACAATGCTCGCTGATTCAAATCTTCCAGTAATGTTCTGGAATGAGGCGATTTATGCAGCAAATTATACATTAAATCGGGTTATAACAGTGAAGAAGTTTGGAAAAACATCTTATGAACTGTTACACCGACGAAAGCCCAATTTAGAGTATCTAGAACCATTTGGGGCGCCATGCACGATGTTGAATCCAGGTGAGAAGTTTAGTCCAAAAGCTGAGGAGGGATATTTTGTTGGATATGCAACCCCGCTCAAACGGGTTTTCAACAAGCGAACTCGTCAAGTGGAGGATTGGGCTAACGTGGAAGTTCAACGATACACTCAAAATTTGCAAGGAACGGGCCCTGATTGGATGTTTGATTACAAAGATTTCTTTGAATCATTCAACCTAGATAGCTTGGTTGAAGAAGCTGTTATCAGATTACTTTACGAGTGTGAAAACGCGGCGACTTCACCGTTGATGCGTCCAATCACCGTGAACCCCCCACCAGCTTCTAATGATACCAGTGCTCCTATACAAGAAGAAGAGATGTTTCAAGAAGCTTCAACTTCATTAGACACTTCAGAATCTGAAGATGAACAATTTGAAGAAGCCGTTCTTGAACATGCAGAAGAATTAGAGGAGCAAACTGTGAACCCAACTCCAACTATAGATGTTGCTTCATCATCAAACACGGGTCATGATCAGGATGCTGTAGAAAACTTGACTGCTCAGACGGGAGTGATTGTACCTGTTAATCCGGAATCTCGGATTCATCGTATTCACCCGCTGGAGCAAGTTATTGGTGATCCTGGAAGTGGTGTTATGACCAGAGGGCAGCTAAAAAGCGTTAACTCGCCAGAGAGTTTTGGTGCTTTAGCATTGTATGCCAAAATTCAGAAATCTGGTAGTCAAAATGATTGGTCGTTTGCATGTTATGTGTCGCAGGTAGAGCCAAGGACATATAAAGACGCTTTGAATGAAGATGCCTGGGTTGAGGCAATGCAGGAGGAGTTATTGCAATTCCAGAAATTGGGAGTCTGGACGCTCACAAATTTGCCGCCGGGAAGAAAGAAAATAGGCACTAAGTGGGTGTTTAAGTGCAAAAAGGATGATCGTGGAGTTATTGTTCGCAACAAAGCCAGATTGGTCGTGCAGGGTTTCCATCAAATCGAAGGGATTGATTACAATGAAATCTATGCACCAGTAGCACGAATGGAAGCTATTCGGATGTTCCTCGCGTTTGCTTCATATAAGAAATTCAAAGTCTATCAAATGGACGTCAAGAGCGCATTTTTGTACGGGAAAGTCAAGGAGGAGGTTTATGTCGGGCAGCCACCAGGCTTTAAGGACCCAATCCACCGGGACAAGGTCTACGTGCTGAACAAAGCTTTATATGGTTTGCACCAGGCTCCAAGACAGTGGTACGAGGAGCTAAGTACATACCTCATCTCCAAAGGATTCAAGCGTGGCCTCGTCGATTGCACCCTCTTTACGAAGAAGACGGGAGATGACTTGCTTCTAGTACAGATTTACGTTGATGATATTATATTTGGTTCAACTAACGAACTTTTGTGCAGGGAATTCGAAACTGTTATGCAAGAAAAGTTCGAAATGAGCGCTATGGGGGAGATGCAGTTTTTCTTAGGCTTACAGGTGGACCAAAGACCCGACGGGATCTTCATTCACCAGACGAAATATGTATCCGACATCTTGAGCCGATTCCAGATGGAGGATTCTAAGCCGATGGATACCCCGATTCAACCCAATCACGAGATTGGAGTGGACGCTAAGGGGGAGCTGACAGATCCATTTACATACAGAGCAATCATCGGATCTCTGATGTATTTGACAGCGTCTCGACCAGATATTATATATGCAACGTGTCTCTGTGCTCGCTATCAATCGAAGCCGAAACAAAGTCATCTGACGGCGGTCAAGCGTATCCTTCGATATCTGAAGGGTTGTCCATCAAAAGGACTTTGGTACCCTAATGATGATGATTTTGATTTTATTGCTTTTAGTGATGCAGATTGGGGCGGCTGTGACAAAGATAGCAAATCAACAACAGCCGGTTGCCAGTTTTTAGGGAGCAGGTTAATTACCTGGCAATGCAAGAAACAGACTTCCGTCGCACTGTCTACATGTGAAGCCGAGTACATTTCAGCCTCGAGTTGCTGTTCGCAAGTGCTCTGGATCCAACAACAGATGGTCGATTACGGTTTGCAGTTTCTTAAAACCCCTATACACTGTGACAACGAAGCCGCAATTGCATTAACTAAAAATACTGAAAATCATTCTAAAGCGAAACATATCCGGATTAAATATCATTTTATCCGTGATTGTTACGCTAAGGAATTCATAGACATGGTCAAAATCCATACTGACTACCAACGTGCAGATTTGTTTACAAAAGCTTTTGACAGATCCCGCTTTGAATATCTTTTAAAAGTAAACAATATAAAGGAAAAACAGGACTAATCGGCTCCTCGGTTTATCGTTTTTTAGTTTTTAGTTTTAGTTTTAAATTTTTGCTAATTGGGAATTTCTCTTTGCTAATTGGGAATTTCTCTTTACTATCATAATCTTCAAAGAAGTTGATGCTTTCGAGGGGGTTGCTTAATCCTCAAAGAAGTTGATGCTTTCAAGTGGATTGTTTCTTTCAAATTTTTGTTTTGTTTTTCAGAAAAATTAAAAACACAAAAATATGTTCTTTATTTTAGGGGGAGTCATTTTGTCAGAAAAACCAAAAACATTGAAAAATTTTCAAAATACCTAAAAATTAGAAAAACCAAAATGATTTCCTGGATAAAAAGAGGAAATGATAGTACATCAGTGGGGATCTGACACAGGCTAAAGAATTGTATAGTATAATGAGACGTATGTTGATTACGTGTGATATGCTGATAGGCTTCGTAGATTAAATATTGCGTGCATTAGTGATACAAACATAACAAACTACGCGTTTGTGGCTGAACATCTCATGGACATATGGTCTTAGTACCGTAATTTCGTTTGATAGGGTATTTGTACAAAACTCGGAGGTTTAGGGTCGTTATGTTATTAGTTGTCTGGGGATAGCCTTTCTGATCTTCTGCTGTAAGTCATTACGGACCTAGATCAGACAGGATGTCTTTATAAAAGAGCTATATGCCAAATCCTAAAGTTACCGAATTGAGGAACTTTCCATGTTATATGATGATCAAAGATTATCTATAATATCGTATTGATCATTGATGCAAATCATGATTAATATCAGTCCTCAACCTGGTATAATGCATATGTTACTTTGCTGCATTAATTTGCTGACCTGTATACCTCTATGCATTATATCTTGTACAATTACAGACGACGAAAGCATAATCACGCTTTACAATGAGTCTTTGTGCATTTACTTCTTGATACGGGAGTATGTTGTGTGTGTGGGAACCACAATGTGTTAGTCTAATACATCTAATTCGTATCATTTTAAAGCATTGCGTAATTGTCTGCATGTGAGCTTATGTGGACCACAATATTAGCAATTGCCGTATCACATATTGTTTCTAATGATAATATTAAAACAGATCAACGCTGTGTTCAGATTTCTCAGAAAACTGATATGATCCTCTTACCGGAAATCACAAAATGTTTACTGCTTTCATTTACTTTGAAGCATTTTACTTTGTTTCATTTTACTTTTATTGTCAAAAAGATACAAAATCCAAAAAGATTTTAGGTGTGTTTTGATAAAATTTCAGAAAATCCAAAAGATTTGCATTTCTGCTTTATTTTTGATAACCGGGGATGCTTGATGGTCAATTTCTGAGATTTGATAACACCATCTGGGGCTTTGTATCATTCAAAATGTGAAAATTTGAGTTTTGGAAGTTTAACAGATTGAAAAATGTTGAACGGGATTCGAATTCGTGATTTGGCGAAATTTTCAGATTTTTCCATTTCACATTCGCCCCTTAATTGGGTCGAATGTGGAAAAATTATCACCTTCGACCATTTTAATTTGGACGAATGTGGAATACTTCAACTTCGGGTATCATTTCCACCTTCGGGTCTTACTTTTCACCTTCGGGCCATTAATTTGGGACGAATGTGGAAAGATCTCACATTCGTCCATGACAAACGGGCGAAGGTGGATCCTTTATATATAGCCTTTCAGGTTCGAATCTCATCATTCAAAAATTTTTCAAAATTTCATCCAATACCAGACCTTGTTGCTCGTGTTTCTTTTGATTCACTGATTCAATCCCTGACCATTACTGATCATTTTAAGACAATATTTGCAGGTAATGGACCAAGATTCAGATCTGATTTGATCGTTTTATAAACCGGACCTAGGGTTTCAATTTAGGGGCCTTAGGATGTTCAATAATGTTTGATTTTGTTTGACATTCAATCCACATCAGTTTTAGGGGGAGAAGAATAAACGAATTAGGTTTTAAACACCATTTGATTGTTTAATCAATTGAATAGACTGTTTTAACCTAATTTTTTCTTTTAAAACTGATGTAAATTGATATATGAGGACAATTGGTAATACATGAGTGTTAATCGGCCATATTAGGATACATTTAAATCAAAAAGAGATGTTAAAAACAATTTTGGCAGAATTTCAAATTTTGGGGGAAACCTTTTTCACCTTCGGTTCAAAAACAGGGCGAAGGTGGAATCAGGTTGGGCAAAGGTGGAATAATCTGGACGAAAGTGATTTTTTATTCAGAACATTTTCACATTCGACCATAATTTTCACCTTCGACCAAATAAACTCACATTCGGCCATTTTAAAACGGGCGAATGTGCAGTATATTTTGACCAGAATTTTTATAATTTTTGTCGTTTTTGTATTTTGACGTGTTTGTTTGATTTTTATGTGCAGATGGCTGATCAATCCGAGAACATTGATGCACCAGTAGAAAATGTGGAAACTCCAGCAGAGATTACAGTTCCAGATCCAGTGCCAGAGACAGAAACGTCTGTTCCAAGCAGTTGGCCATTTGAAAGGTCACATAACTGTTGCGCTTATCTCGGTGATGTAGAAAAGAATACGGAATTCACCGGGATCATAGAGTTTCTGAAGAGGAGCAGGATAGTTCATGCATTAGCCACACCAACCATCATATACAAAGACATCATTGAAGATTTCTACCAAAATGCGAAGTATGACTACTGGGAGAATCAGACGATCATCAAGAGCAAGATTCAGGATATGGAGATGTTCTTGACTGAAGCTGATATTCGGGAAGCGTTACAGATAAGGTTTGAAGATAGTGAAGATCCCAGGGAGTTGTCATGGACTGAGCAAAAAGCATGTTTCTTACGGATGAAATACAAAGGTCCAATTACTAACGGATCTATGTATAAGGGGAAGCTAGGAGTGCAGTATAAGTATTTTGCACATGTTCTTATCCACGTATTTGGGTGTGTGAGCGGTGGATATGATGTCATGAGAAGGAGTTTAAGTTCATTAATGGTTGCGTTGACACTCAACAAACCATTTAATGTATCTGGGATGATTCTTGATCATATGCTGGAGATGCTGAAAGGAATGAAGAACAAGAAGTTCATGTTATACCCGAGATTTCTGATGATGATCTTTGACTATAAGTATCCTATGTTGAAAAAGGATCCGACTATGATCCTAGGTCAAGATCATATGAACATTAGAACATTGATGAGAATGAAGGGTTACAAAGGTGTGCCTGATAGTGAGAAGCCACCTAACAGGAGATTATTTGGTGCTTTGGCTCGTCCGGATTACACTAATCCTGGCAAGAACAAAGCAAGGCATGATAATAGTGACTCGGACAACGATGATCCCTTAGTGTATGTTGATTCTAGCACTAAGAGGAAACGGCAAGTAGTCAATCCTGGAGCCAAAGGGAAGGGCAAGGGAAAGACTGTGGATCAGGGAAGTTCTAAGCAACAAGTGGTTAGAAAGAAATCGACAGCAAAGAAAGGATCAAGTTTGGTGGACGAAGAGTCGGTAGATTCAGAGGAGACTGAGGTTGATGAGCAGTGGGATTCTGATGATGAGAATGTGAGGACCACCAAACGTAAGGCCACTATGGTTGGTGAGTCTGAATCCTTGAACCAGTCGATTAAAGAAGCTGAGAGAAGGAAGAAAACTGTTGAGGATGAGAGTCTAGGTGTTGACCTGGCAGAGTTGAGTGTTGGAGAGACTGTAGTGGTTAATTTGCCTAGAAAGACAAAGAAGCAAAAGACCATGGCCAAGAAGTCAAGTGTAAAAGAGCTGAGGGAGAAAGAGTTAGCTCAATTATTGAAGGGTAAAAGATTACCTGATGCTGGTACACCATCTAAACTATCTTCACCTGTCGCCAAGAAGCAGAAGAAAACAAAAGAGGCAGAGACTTTACCAATCGATCAATTCAATGTCGATTTGGATAAAGTGCTCGATATGTTTAGAAAGCCTCAGAAGGAGAAAGTAGTTGAAGTTGAGCCATCTAGATCAAAGTCAAAGAAAGTGACTGTGGATGATGATGTCATGAAGCAAGTGAATAAGAAAATGGAAGATATGATGAAGATGTTAGTTGCTCAACAGGCTGAGATTACTAAGTTCAAGCAGAATGAGGAGAAAATGCTTCAGATCGTGGTTGCTTCGAAATCTAATCAGGATGATATAAATGAGAAGATTAAGATGATTGAAGCTAAGAATGAGAAGCTTGAAAGAAAGTGTGAAAGAAACAAGGGCAGGATCAAATTGATTAAGGCAGATAACAAAGAACTAAGAAATGAAAACAAACGCCTTAGTAATTTGATTGAGGAGCTTTATAGCAGGGCACCCCAGTTGAAAGAGGGTGAAGAAGATGAAGAAGAAGAAGAACAGAAAGTCGATTATGAAGATTCTGAATCTGAGAAAGAACAAGAAGATGATGATGAGGATGATGATGGATCAGAGAAAAGTGATGATGATGATGATGATGACAACAATGATGATGATGATGATGCTGAAGGTGCTGGGAAAAAGCAAGGAGATGAGTTTAGCAGTGGTAGTGATCATGATGGAGGAGATGATACTTCCAGATTTAGTTATGAAAAGAGAACACCAAAGAAGAAAGATACTGGAGAATCAAGTTCTAAAATGAAGGGTGAGAACGTTGATTCAGATGAAAGTATTTTCTGGAATGAGAAGGTGAGATCTCTATCTGATGATGCTAAACAGCTGTATAAAGATATGTTGGAAAAGAGAGAGTGGACCATTGAGTTCACAGGATGCTTCGCTGAAATATTCCAAACTGATGACTTAAGATATGAGTTGGAATATGAAGATCCAGATCTTGAAGAAGGGGAATTACCTGCATCTGTGGCAAAAGAAATACTAGATGGTCTTGCACAGAGGGTAGGGAAAACGTTTGAGGAGTTTATGATGGATGAATTGATTCCAGATATTCCTGAAAAGGATATTGGAAGTCATTCAGATGATGTACAGACTCCTGAGAACAATGAAGTGGAGATGGAAGATATAACTCATGAAGAGTTCCCCCAGTACTTCAGACAAGATGATGAAAATGAAGTATTTCCTAACTTCACTGAGATACCAAATAAGTCAGCGAAACAGAAAGCTAAGAAAAGGAGTGAAGAGTTTGTTGAGAAGGTATTTGGTACTGATAAGAAAGATTCTTCTAACCAGTCTGATGAGTTGAAGAATTATTTGAAGAAATTGAAGGAAATGGATGAGAACCGACCAAAGCCTGAAGCTCAAGGTAACTTTTATCGATTTCATAATGACAAGTTCAAAGGCAGAGCTCTCGGTGGACTTACTTAGGCAGACTGAAATGTATTGCTGCAAAATGGGAAACCGGAATTCTGTACTTCAACAGATTCTGTGACTTGCTTACTCTACCATACTGGGCGGTTAGAGACTTATGCAGATTCCCAATGTCAGGTGCCGAAGTAAATGGATCACATGTCGGTTGGTGCGCAGATAAATTGGTTTGGGAAAGTCGTACGAGATGGAACAGATTCAAGCCTCAATATCCCAGAAGAAAAGTGCATAGGGATATTGATCCACAAACCAATATGAAGCGTGTTACTTTGATCTACAAAGCACCTAATGTGATGAGGAAGATACCGTTGATGCCGATGCCACAGCATTTCAGTGTTGATTTCATCTTTTGGTATTATGATTGGAGAAAGGCTGAAGCGGTGATCGTGTTGAGAAATGGAAAGGATAAATACAAGCATGTTCATGTATTTGATCCTATGTGGTTGATTAATTGCACGTTTGAAGACATCATCATGCTTTTCTTCAATCCAATCTACTTTGAACCAAACGACTTTGCTCAAGCAAGAAAATACACTTAAGTGGTTGGAGTTTGTTTTGCGTATGACATCAATGCAGGAAGCAACTTGGAGGGTAAACTTGGTAAGACAGTGAAGATAGCTAATGTGTCTAAACCGGTGAAGAAAACATTTGAGCCTCCAATGACTACTGAGCAGAAGAAACAGCTCAGAATCAAGTTGATGAACAAGACAATGGACCAACAGAGAAAACTATCCAATCAATAGTCGAGGGGGAGTTTGTTGATGCGTTTTGCGACTAAGGATTGGATAAACATAATTAACATGTGTTAGTGATTGGCCGAAGGTACATATTATGGGCGAAGGTAGTTAAGAATGGGCGAAGGTAGATAGACAATGGGCGAAGGAAGACTGGATCAGACATGAAGACACATTCGACCACTGGAAGTGGGCGAATGTGGAAAATGCCCACGTTCGACCAGCAGAAAGGGGCGAACGTGCAGAGTCTATAAATAGGTTTTGCGATTTTGATTATGTAATAGAGTTGTCAGTTGTGTCTGTGTCCAGGTCAGGTTCAGAGGTGTTTTTGAGAGATTGTGTGTGTGTTCTAGATTAACATAAATTGATTGTAAAGGCTTATTTGAATGAAGTTAATCTATGAAATGATGTTGAAAATGATCTTGATTGTGTCGTGATTTGTGTTTTATCAATTTGTTCAGAACTAGGGTTTCCGCACCTGGTTTTGTGACTTGTATGATCGGATAATCCTGTTTTAGCTAAAATCTTTCGCTCACAATTAACCAAAAATCTTTTTATGAAATTTAAATTTAGGATGGTCACAATAATGTGTTTAAAGTATAAAAATAATTTTTGCAAAATTATTTTCTTTAAAATAGATTATTAAATCTATTTATTACAAATTGTCAAACTTTAACTTTAATATCTTAAAAATACTAAAATTAAAGAATTATCATTTTAAAAATTATATTTCTGTTCTAAATATTCAGAAATAATTTGTATAAAATTTTGGTGCAAAAATATTAAAAATTGGATTTACTATGATTTAATTATGATTAAAACCAACAAAAATTGATTAAAAATATTAAATTAATGATTTTTCGGAAATAAAAATCATTTCTGAAAATCTTAATGTTATAAAAACTTAGGATAATTTTTGTGGAAATTAATAAGATCGTTTTGATATTTTAATGGAATTTTATAAATAAAATGGAATAAACTTGATTTATTTATTATATATATTAAATAAATAAATTTTTGAAACTAAAAATTGTAAGTTAAACTTTTTCAGTGGGTTAACTTAAAATAATTTTTGTAGAATTAATAAAAGAGTTTTTATGATTAAAAACGATTTTATAACATTATAGGTATTATATATATATATATATATATATATATATATATATATTGTTGAAAAAGAAACAAAACAAACAAAAAAGATTAGCCAGACCCGGGACTCGAACCCGCGTGGTTCAGCATGCGAGCCACAGACACAACCACCTGGTCTGAACCGGTGGTTGTGTTTGTTTCTTGTTTATTAAATACAAATAACGAAAAAAAAGACTAGTGTTCTTCCCCAATTCATCAAGCTCGAGCCCTAGTATTTTCAATCAATCAATCCACACAACATTAACCCAATTAACCATAGGGTTAATGTTGTGCTTCGGCCGAATAATGAAACCCACAAGAAAAATCGAACTTACAATCTCGTTTTGAGCTTGCACGATTCAGTCAAACAAAAAGTCAAGCGCACGAACATATAACACAAACAGAGGATAATTGAGAATAATTGGGGATTGTGAAAGAGATAATGGCGAGTTGTGCTTGCTTGGGAAGGATCAATTTATAGTATTGAGGTCTGAGTCACTGAATTGGTATGTTTGACTCGACATTAAATGTTTACGCGTGATTAAGCTTAATTTGGTATGAATTGATGATATTAATACGTGTAATAGACTCGTTATAGGCCGATAATTACGAATCCGAGTCAAACCCTGGTCATTTACGCGTTAATAAGCTGAATTGATTGGTCAAAGCTGAGATTTTTATACTATATCTGCTGCTGTTGCTGTTCGCAAAGAGGAAAAAGGAAAAAGGGAAGAGGTACGTGTGTATTTATATAAAGAGTTCCGGATTCAAAACAAAATACCTGTGTGGCTCGTGTGGTTGGTGCGTGTGGGTGTGTGTGGGAGGTCTCCGGTTCGAGCCTCAGAGGGGGCATTATTTTTTTTAAGTGAAGGAAGGGTAAGGGGGGTTGGGCCGGGTTCCAGTAGGCCGGGGATTGAGTTGTTGGGCTTCAGATCTGGGCTGGTACATGGGCTAGTGGTGTGTGGGTTTAGTTAGTGGATTATTTGTTTAGTCAAGACTTTTACAAAAATGATTATTATTTATTATAACTGATTATTATTATTATTTTTATTATTATTATTATTTATACTTATATATATATACATATATATATATAAGTTGTGTGGTCGGAAAAAAAAAAAAACTTAGGCACATTATAATATACGTATTAAAATTTGAAATTTTCGCGATGTTACAGTCTCCCCTACTTTTAGGAACTTCGTCCTGAAGTTAAAGAAAGACATTAGGTTAACAATTGGTCAACTGCCGGAAACCTTGATAAAATTTCACACTACCTTAACGTACCTGTAAATTCATGATTACGTTCCGGACCGTAATTATTAATTTACCTTACATTAGGGTTTTGCGTCCTTTTATGACTTTACCGATTGTTGAGCAGGTCTGATAGTCCCCACCAGTCGTTGAGCAGGTGGTAGGGCCTCTCCCGACTGTTGGAAAGACATGATGACCTCTACCAATCGTTAAGCAGGTTGTTTGGTAGTCAACTAATTGTCGTACAAGTAAGCAAGTATGTTCATAGATATAGCAATCAGTTCTCATTCAGACAAGCATGCACACAGATGTTATGATAATACTGGAATTTTATTACTTGAAAATAAAATGTCAATACATGGAATTAAAGAGAAAAATAGACATCATTCAGATAGTAGAGTTTGCTGTTAAGTAGCTGAAGGGTCTCAAGTGGGTTATTTGGAGCAGCAAGGGTGTTTGTAGCAGGAGTTCGGCAAGCGTCCGCAAGATGTCCATACCTTTGACAATTGGTACACTGACGACAGGGCACTTGGGTTGGATGGTGATACTGGCAGGTGTCACACTTAGGTAGCTTCCCGCGGTATTGTTTCTTGTTGGGTGGGTAGTGGTGTCTTTTGCAAAATTCCTGGCCTTGCGCTTTCCGTTGATTGAGGCCTCAGTTTTGATTTTAACAGCAGGTTGGGGAGTATCTTTTGCAACAGTTTTCTTCTCCCCTTTCCGGGTTAGGGTTCCTGCCTTTACATGGTTATCTGTTAAGGTGGCAGCCAAACGTTTTGCTTCCTCCAAAGTAGCCGGGTTGGTGAGTTGATTAGGGTTTGGGGTTTCGCGACATGTGTTGACCAGATGGCCATACCTACCACAATTGGTGCACAAGCGGCACGCTGAAACAATGGGATGATGTCGATTGCATGTGTTACACAATGGATAGTTTCTTGTATAATCCCTGGTCTTACGTTTCTGATTCTTGGTAGTTACTGCGGCCACGATACTGGTCTTCTTGCCTTTCCGAACTAAGGTCCTGTTCCTTTCATGATTTCCAACGCCATTTCCATTGCCATTCCCATCCATTGGGATGACTTGAGCCAACAAGTTAGAAACCAGAGTTGTGATTTGTTGTGCCAATTGTTGAGAAATCATCGTAGCTAGTTGGGCATCACTCCCATTAGTGTTGTGGTCGTTGCTATTCATTTCATCTTGATTGTCACCATTGATAAGGCGAGTGCTGCGATGTGGAGACATGATCTGTAATGGACACAATGAAGTTTTTAATGGGGCATGAGGTGTATGAGGTAATATAAGGAATGTAATCATTTATTCATTAATTAAAACGAATAAACGAAAACGTTGACTTATCAAAGATTCCAGATTCTAATAACATAGTGAAGACATGCTTTAGCCTATAAGTGAACACTCATCCCGAGAATTCCCAGGTAGGCATCCGGGTCCCTCGTCTGATTGGGATATATGCGCAATGCCAGCCTAGACAGAAGACTCAGAATACAGGCGTTCACCCTTCCAGATTGCACGTGTTCGTTATTAAAATCTAGAACTTCGACGAGATCTCAAGGGGGTTCAGGTTAAACTTGAGGATTTGTCCTATTAGTCTGAGAGTAGATCCAGTGATGGAGAGCAACCTTCTTGTAGGGGTGAAAGTAGAGATAAGAAGTAGGAGATAGAGAATAACAAGCAAAAGAAGCAAGTACTGGTTAAATTCTATGGTTATAGACTAGATTATTTTTCTAATAACCTAATTCCCTATAACCATGGCTCTGATACCAATCTGTAACACCCCAACCGATGGCGGAAACATCGGGATGTCACGTATTGATGATTGTTCAGTAGCTCATGGTGAATAATAAATTCCATTAAATAATTTAAATGAATTACATACAATTGTTCTAGAATTTGTACATCAAATTGAATAAAACTATAACATATCTTCAAGCATCAATTCAAATCTTCAAGCAAATAGAACCTGAAACATGTTAAGTTGAAAATATTTTGGGTCAACAAAAGTTGGTGAGAATTACATAGGTTTTTGAAAATTGAATAAAAATGTTGTGCAATTCATGTGTCATGTCAATCTAGTCCATATGTGAGAACATACTAGAAATAAATCGAGTGCATAACCAACCCTGATGACTGTTATAATATGATACATCCCATACGCTCATGGTCCACTTGAATATGTTATACGATAACAGACACCCACGCTACCTTTGTAGGAGGCACGTATCCGGGTGGGATTGTCAGTCCAATAGATCTATCAATGTATACCGTCGGCTTGTACGGAGTTAATGATTATGCTAGAATGGTGCTTACTCTAATCATGCTCAAGACATAATGCAACATAGAAAACACATAGACACATTGATGATTGAATTGCATAAATGATGTTGTAACATGTTTCACCCCAAAAATGGTGATAAATAGAAAAGGGGCTATGTAAAACTCACCTTAGCAAAATGTTGTATTTGTTGATAAATAGAATAGTGTGTTGCCCAAATACGTCAAGTATCACCCTATAATAAGGTAATAAATATGTCTAAGTCTATCAAGTCTACAAATGTATAAGTTTCTGGGGCTTCGAATTGGGGATAAATGCTTGTTTGATTATTATTAAAAATATTCGACAATTGAGAGAAATTTAGTAAATAATTAACCAAAAATCTTTTTATGAAATTTAAATTTAGGATGGTCACAATAATGTGTTTAAAGTATAAAAATAATTTTTGCAAAATTATTTTCTTTAAAATAGATTATTAAATCTATTTATTACAAATTGTCAAACTTTAACTTTAATATCTTAAAAATACTAAAATTAAAGAATTATCATTTTAAAAATTATATTTCTGTTCTAAATATTCAGAAATAATTTGTATAAAATTTTGGTGCAAAAATATTAAAAATTGGATTTACTATGATTTAATTATGATTAAAACCAACAAAAATTGATTAAAAATATTAAATTAATGATTTTTCGGAAATAAAAATCATTTCTGAAAATCTTAATGTTATAAAAACTTAGGATAATTTTTGTGGAAATTAATAAGATCGTTTTGATATTTTAATGGAATTTTATAAATAAAATGGAATAAACTTGATTTATTTATTATATATATTAAATAAATAAATTTTTGAAACTAAAAATTGTAAGTTAAACTTTTTCAGTGGGTTAACTTAAAATAATTTTTGTAGAATTAATAAAAGAGTTTTTATGATTAAAAACGATTTTATAACATTATAGGTATTATATATATATATATATATATATTGTTGAAAAAGAAACAAAACAAACAAAAAAGATTAGCCAGACCCGGGACTCGAACCCGCGTGGGTCAGCATGCGAGCCACAGACACAACCACCTGGTCTGAACCGGTGGTTGTGTTTGTTTCTTGTTTATTAAATACAAATAACGAAAAAAAGACTAGTGTTCTTCCCCAATTCATCAAGCTCGAGCCCTAGTATTTTCAATCAATCAATCCACACAACATTAACCCAATTAACCATAGGGTTAATGTTGTGCTTCGGCCGAATAATGAAACCCACAAGAAAAATCGAACTTACAATCTCGTTTTGAGCTTGCACGATTCAGTCAAACAAAAAGTCAAACGCACGAACATATAACACAAACAGAGGATAATTGAGAATAATTGGGGATTGTGAAAGAGATAATGGCGAGTTGTGCTTGCTTGGGAAGGATCAATTTATAGTATTGAGGTCTGAGTCACTGAATTGGTATGTTTGACTCGACATTAAATGTTTACGCGTGATTAAGCTTAATTTGGTATGAATTGATGATATTAATACGTGTAATAGACTCGTTATAGGCCGATAATTACGAATCCGAGTCAAACCCTGGTCATTTACGCGTTAATAAGCTGAATTGATTGGTCAAAGCTGAGATTTTTATACTATATCTGCTGCTGTTGCTGTTCGCAAAGAGGAAAAAGGAAAAAGGGAAGAGGTACGTGTGTATTTATATAAAGAGTTCCGGATTCAAAACAAAATACCTGTGTGGCTCGTGTGGTTGGTGCGTGTGGGTGTGTGTGGGAGGTCTCCGGTTCGAGCCTCAGAGGGGGCATTATTTTTTTTAAGTGAAGGAAGGGTAAGGGGGTTGGGCCGGGTTCCAGTGGGCCGGGGATTGAGTTGTTGGGCTTCAGATCTGGGCTGGTACATGGGCTAATGGTGTGTGGGTTTAGTTAGTGGATTATTTGTTTAGTCAAGACTTTTACAAAAATGATTATTATTTATTATAACTGATTATTATTATTATTTTTATTATTATTATTATTATTTATACTTATATATATATACATATATATATATATAAGTTGTGTGGTCGGAAAAAAAATAAAACTTAGGCACATTATAATATACGTATTAAAATTTGAAATTTTCGCGATGTTACACAAGTTGATCTCGCGAAGATTGAAGTAATCAAGGATTGGGCTGTGCCCAAGACGCCAACTGAGGTGCGACAATTTTTGGGATTAGCCGGTTATTATCATCGATTCATCGAGAATTTCTCCAAGATTGCCCAGCCATTGACTGTCTTGACACAAAAAGACAAGAAATTCGATTGGGGAGTCAAGTAGGAGAATGCGTTCCAAGTATTGAAGAACTGTTTGTGCAGTGCTCCAATTCTTTCTCTTCCCGAAGGTACTGATGATTTGGTGGTTTATATATTGGGATGTTTCTCATCAAGGTCTTGGATGCGTACTCACGCAAAGGAACAAAGTCATTGCCTATGCATCCCGACAACTCAAAATTCATGAGAAGAATTACACCACTCATGACCTAGAGTTGGGAGCAGTGATCTTTGCCCTCAAGATTTGGAGGCACTACCTTTACGGTACTAAGTGCACCATTTTCACTGACCATAAAAGCTTGCAACACATATTCAACCAGAAGGAACTGAACATGCGGCAACGTAGATGGGCTGAACTGTTGAACGATTACGATTGTGAGATAAAATACCATCCGGGAAAAGCCAACGTTGTGGCTGACGCATTGAGCCGGAAGGAACGAGTCAAGACCCTACATGTGCTAGGTTTGACCATCCACACAAATCTCACTACCCGTATCCGCGACGCTCAACAGGAAGCTCTGAAAAGTAAAAATCTGAAGAATGAGTCGTTATTTAAGATGGTTAGTCTATTGGAACCAAGGTCTGACGGCACAGTTTATTTTGCTAATAGGATCTGGGTGCCACGTTTTGGTGATTTACGTGATTTAATCCTGGAGGAAGCTCACAAGTCTAGATACTCAGTACACCCCGGTGCAGACAAGATGTACAAGGACGTGAAGGAACTTTACTGGTGGCCCAACCTGAAAGGTGAAATCTCCACGTACGTCAGCCGATGCCTTACCTATTCAAAGGTCAAAGCTGAGTATCAGAAACCGTCCAGTCTGCTTCAGCAACCAGAAATTCCTGATTGGAAATGGGAACAGATTTCTATGGACTTCATCACTAAGCTACCTAAGACATCCAGTGGTCACGACACGATCTGGGTAATTGTGGACAGGTTGACTAAATCCGCGCATTTCTTGCCGATTAAGGAAACCGGCAAGTTAGAGAAACTCGCCAAGTTGTACATCAAAGAGATTATAACTAGGCATGGCGTGCCTGTTTCAATCATTTCCGACCGAGATAGTCGATTTACTTCCCGATTCTAGCAAACACTGATGGACGCATTAGGCTCTCACTTAGACATGAGCACAGCCTACCATCCACAAACAGGTGGCCAGAGTGAATGTACAATTCAAACATTGGAAGACATGCTTCGGGCATGTGTAATCGATTTCGGTGGAAACTGGGATTCTCATTTGCCATTGGTTGAGTTCTCCTACAACAACAGTTACCACACCAGCATCAAGGCTGCTCCATTTGAAGCCTTGTATGGACGTAAGTGTAGATCTCCTTTGTGTTGGGCAGAAGTTGGAGACAAGTATTTGACTAGCCCCGAGCTCATTCAAGAGACCACCGACAAGATCCTTCAGATCCGTGATCGCTTGAAAGCCGCTCGAGATCGTCAAAAGAGCTACGCTGATCGCCGTCGCAAACCTCTTGAATTCCAGGTTGGCGATAAGGTACTCTTGAAAGTCTCACCTTGGAAAGGTGTTCCACGGTTTGGCAAGCGTGGAAAACTTAATCCCGATACATTGGTCCTTTTGAAATACTTTCTAGGGTTGGACCTGTGGCATACAAGCTCAAGTTACCAGAAGAGCTAAGTGGTGTTCATGACACTTTCCACCTATCCAATTTAAAGAAGTGTTTGTCCGATGATTCTTTGATCATCCCTCCTGAGGAAATTCACATCGATGACCAGCTCCATTTTGTTGAGGAGCCAATCGAGGTGACGGATTGGAAAGTCCAGAAATTGAGAAGGAGCCGCACTAAACTTGTGAAAGTCAGATGGAATGCAAAGCGTGGTCCCGAATGCACATGGAACGCGAAGACCAGATGAGACGCAAGTACCCAGCTCTTTTTCCTAAAACTACATAAACCAATAGGAAAACTTGATTTCGCGGAAGAAATTCCAAAACAAGGTGAGAATGTGACAACAGTCAATAAACCAGATAAACATCCGTACACGTTTCATTTATTTCATCATTATATGTGCATATTTAGACATTTTAGCTACACTGTACCCCCCCCCCCCCCCGTCTAGTGAAGCATGAGTTAATCAGAGAACTCAACATAGTACACTTGTTTAGTCATACAAAACCCGGACAAGCCACCAAACAAGCATCTCATGAGGTTGCTTACCCTTTAACACATGGTAACTTCTCTTTGACACACGTATATGAGACTCAAGGTAACAATTAAACAACATATGATCACAAGGGACACAAAATACATGTCGATGTCATCATCAATGCCTAGTTAACACTCAACACATGATCACCTACTTGGATGTTCCTACATCTAAAATAACTAGGAATGATCGGGCATGAACACTACCTAACCTTACAACCTAATTCATCAACACTATGGTTAGAAAAGGGAGTCTTATAGTTCGATAATCACATGAACCTATCTTGTAAGTGAACACTTGATAATGTATACATGTGTGTGTGTATATATATATATATATATACACAACCGTACACACATACATCCATACATATCCATAATTCGGCCACCTATATACCTACACAAACTCATGAATGACAAGTCCTTTTCTTGATCCCATGATTTCGGCCAATTCATCACCAACACCCTAAGGAAACATCTTCTCAATCTAACACTAATCTATGTGAGATCCTAAACCTAAGGTTCTTAACCCACCCTAGCCGACCCCTAAGCCAAGAGAGGTCACCATCACCCTAAGTTTATACTCTATTAGTTAAACATAAACTTACATCACCACCCAAGGCTCTAAACCCTTCCACATTTAGAATAGAACAAACATTCTTCTACCTCCCCAAGTTTCGGCCGAAAAGGACTTCACAAGAAACATTATAAGACAGGCTAGGAAGCAATGAGTTGTCACCATCCATCCTAACTCCTAGGTGAGCTATATGGCCGATCAAATAAGGAGGAAACACCTCGGCTAAAGGACAAACAAGAAAGATCATCTAGGAACTTGTGAGGTCAACTATTTCACTAATATGGCAAGCAAGACAAAGTATGACACCATGCTAAAGTAAGTCAACCTCCCCTAAATGTTGATGCCCAAGAAATCGGCTCATGCTCAAGCATGCTTTCCATCACTTGTTTGTTTGTGTCTTACACATTTCTTACACCCTTTCATGTATAAAACAACTAAACACTTCAACATCCTATGCCAATTCAGTTACCACATTTGTGCCTCTTTGTCCTCACCTATCAACTATATAAAGGCCTCACCATTCACTTCTTTTTCTTGCACCAACACCACACTAATACACTCCTTCCTCCCTCACAACTACACTCGGCCGAAGCCAAGGAGCCCAAGCATTGAAGGCCTCAAGAAAAACTAGCCTTGCATCCACATTTGAGGTAAGTTACTCGATCACCAACCCACTTATATTACTCTTACGGCTTGACTACACCCGACCAACATTGATCCTTGATCACTAGCACTCGACTAAACATAAGAACACACACATTGTCATATATTTTGTTTACTTTACTCACTAGTGAACACATTATCATAACACCACACCAATCGGCCCATGTTATATCTTTGGGAAGCCGAAGCCACGCTTTTATATCATAAGAATCACATAGATCACCATGTATAAGATCGGTTTTTGTAATACAAGCACTCTTAATTCAAGTTTGAGGTTAAAGACTAATGTGATGTGGATTAAACCCGTTTTCTCACAAAAACTCATAAACAATGCTTCATGATACCCCACGAGGTCTTTTTAAGCTCAAAACATATAGGTTTAATCCATATTACCATCGGCTTAAAGACCTGGGTGAGGTTTTATAATCGGCTACCCCCAACTAACATGTGTTAACGAAGCTAGAACATGTGTTAACCTTGTGCTAGACTTAAAAGGGTTATAAACATGGATTCAAATGTGGTTCTTTTCAAAAACCGGCCACACATGACGAATTGGTGTCAATTCATAGCCATAACGGCATGTGGAGCCCATTCATATCACAAGAAAGGCCATATTTCAACAAAACACCAAGATCCCGAAATCATATGTTTCCCAAGACACTAATAATTATCACATACACAAAATAAATGACCCACATACACTAAACACAAGGGTCCATGAATGTCGGGTGAACAACTTGTATGATAAACAACGAGAATGTATAATTTACTCTGCTCTCATTAATCATATGGCAATTACTGTCCGGGCAATAGTTACTTCATATTCCGACTTCACTAGGCCACGTACATCCCTATCAGGTGAGTTCTTACGGCCCCATTTTACTATTTTAAATTTTGGGGGAAATACATGCATCTATACTTGTGTCATTTTCAAGTGTGTGTACATTCTATCGTGACTACCATGTGGAACATGAGACATATTATTTCATGAGCTCACTAGTCCTCGTACAACATTTACTGTAACCATTAGCTATCAAAAGCCATGGAACACTTTAATAGATCTATTGGGTTGACACCCCCACTCTTGGTTAGTCGCTCTAACCGGTTACATACAAAAGAGTGTTAGTATTCTACTATACATACATACATTGTCTTTAGTGTACAATGCGCGAGGCACAACAGTCAAGAGGTTTGGTTACGGGACTCATGGTTCGCATAGTAATCATTCGCTTAGCTAGCCTATGATTGGTCATGCACGAATTACACTTTGGTTTTACTATACATTCAAAACCCGTAAACTCACCAACATTATTGTTGACAAAACTCGTTATGCATGTTTTTCTGGTAACTAATGGAGGGCTGCAGAGAATTGAGGGAAGGGTTCGAGCATGCACCACGTGGTATCACTTTGATGGGATTTGTCAGTTTCAAGATGTCAAGTTTTCAATTTCCATGAGTACCAAACATTGTCTCCTTTGTTAACACTATGATATCGTTTTAATTAAATTCATGACAATATCCATCATTTACAGTGTTACTATTTGAATAAGTGTGTGTTGCTTGAACCTTGTGCTTGAAAACCTTTCGATCGTTCCATCCCCGTGTTTCCGCCTTGGCGGGGTGTGACACACAACTTGAAACAAGCTGCACTTTCTGTGGAGGAGTTTATTGTCAAGTTTGAACAATTGCGCATGCACTGCGGTATTGAAGAAGATGAAGAACAAACTATCGCCCGTTTCTTGGGGGCCCTTACATCCGGATATGCGGATGTTGTTATGTTACAACAGTATTGGTCTTTTTCTGATGTGTGCAGGTTAGCTTATAGAGTCGAGTGTCAGTTAGCGGCTAAACAAAAACCCACCAATCGTTTCTCTTCATACAAGCCAGCAGCCTCATCGTCTTAACCACGGGCCAAAAACCCGAAACCGGACTCCACTCTACCTTTACCACAGGCCGCAACAACTGGAAACACCATAAACCATTGCTACAAATGTCACAGAATCGGTCATGTTAGGCGAGAATGTCCTAACAAGCAAGTAGTAGCCCTCATTGAAGACACTACCCCGACCTATGACACCGAACCCGACTCTGACTCTGAGGAACCATCAGAGGTCATTTACCCCGATCGTGGCGAAGCACTTGTTATTCGCCGTATTTTAAGCACCAATGTTCCTGATTCAAGTGACGACACGACATGGCTTCGCAACAATATTTTTCGCACAAAGTGCACTTCAAAGGGGAAAGTTTGTACCGTAATTATTGATGGGGGAAGTTGCGAAAACATTATTTCTCAGTCCATGGTTGATAAGCTCAATTTACCCATACAAGACCACCCGGAACCGTATCAACTTAAATGGCTAAAGAAGGGTAACTTAATCAAAGTCACTCACCGTTGCCTTGTACAGTTCTCTATTGGTAACAAATATTCGGATGAAATTTGGTGTGAAGTTCTCCCTATGGACGCGTGTCATATTCTTTTGGGCCGGCCTTGGCAATACGATCGCCGCGCCAAACATGATGGGTTATGAAACACTTACACATTCAAAAAGGATGGCGTCAACATTACCCTTGCTCCTTGTGATCCAAGACAAGAGGGGTCAGAATCCATGTTGATCACAAAGTCGGAATTTTCGATTTTGACAAGGTCTTTGAAACCTCAACTTATCTTTGGGTTATTGATTGCTGAAGAAAACCCAGAGGCGCCGTGCTCCCATTATTATCCTAATTTAGCGATGTGTTTCTGATGAAATCCCCGCGGGCCTTCCTCTTGTTCGTGACATCCAACACCGCATTGATTTCTTACCAGGCGCAAGCATACTAAACAAACCGGCTTATCGCATGAACCCGAAAGAGTTCGCCAAGTTACAGCGCCAAGTCACAGACCTACTTGAAAAGGGTCTTATTCGGGAGAGCATGAGTCCATGCACAGTACCCGCACTCTTGGTTCCAAAACCAAATGGGACTTTTCGCATGTGTGTTAATAGCAGGGCCGTTAACAAAATCACGATAAAGTATCGCTTTCCTATTCCCAGGTTTGACGATTTGCTTGATCATTTGCATGGCGCCCAGGTCTTTTCCAAAATAGACCTGCGTAGTGGTTACCATCAGATACGAATGCGTCCCGGGGACGAGTGGAAGACGGCATTTAAGACTCGGGATGGTCTCTATGAGTGGATGGTTATGCCGTTTGGCTTGTCGAACGCGCCGAGCACCTTCATGCGATTGATGAATCATATCTTCAAGTCATTTATAGGTAAGTGAGTAGTTGTTTATTTCGATGACATATTGGTTTATAGTTTAGATGTCGCCCAACATTTATCACATCTGCGGAATATTTTTGTGGTCCTTCGCAAGCAAAAGCTTTATGCCATTGGAAAGAAGTGTCACTTTTTAACTACAGAGGTGCTTTTCTTGGGTTACTTGATTTCGGGCTCGGGCATCCGCATGGACGAGTCAAAGATCTCTTCCATAACAACTTGGCCGCCTCCCAGATCCCTCCATAATGTGCATAGCTTTCATGGGATCGCTTCTTTTTACCGCAGGTTCATCAAGAATTTTAGTTCTATTGTCGCCCCGATTACTAAATGTTTAAAAAGTAGTAAATTTGTGTGGTCATCGGCTACACAATCCTCTTTCGAGGCCTTAAAAGCGGCGGTTACACGAGCCCCGGTTCTCGCACTGCCAAATTTTTACATGTCTTTCGAGTTGAATGTGACGCCTATGGCTTGGGCATTGGCGGTGTACTCAGCCAACAACATCGTCCAATTGCCTATTTTAGCGAAAAGTTGAGTGACACAAGACGCCGTTATAGCACTTATGATAAGGAGTTATATGCCATCGTTCGTAGTCTTGAATACTAGCGGCATTACTTGCTACCAAACAAATTCATCCTTTATTCGGATCATTAGGCTCTCAAGTTCATTCAAGGGCAAGCAAAATTGAATCTAAGACATGCCAAGTGGGTTGAGACTTTACAATATTTTTCTTTTGTTATTCGTCACAAAGCTGGATCGGCAAATTCTGTTGCCAACGCATTGAGCCGTCGCCCATCTCTGACTACCGTTATGTCCTTTGACGTTGTGGGCTTCCAATCCTTTTCGAACCTTTATCAAGAAGATCCGGATTTTGGTAGCGTTTTCACGAAAACTAAGGATGGGCCATACAAGAGTTTTTTCAAAAAAAAAAAATGGCTTACTGTATCAAGGCAATCGGTTGTGCGTTCCTCTTTCCTCTTTTCGGGAAGCCATCATCTTGGAGTGTCACCAGGGTGCTTTAGCCGGTCACTTTGGACGTGATAAAACCATCGCCCTTATTCGAGATCGTTTTTATTGGCCGAAGCTTTCAAAAGAAGTTTCGAAAGTTCTGGCCCATTGTCGCATTTGTCACATTGCTAAAACTAGGCATACTAACCAAGGCCTTTACACTCTGTTGCCTACACCGACTCGTCCTTGAGAAGATGTTAGTCTTGATTTTGTGTTGGGTCTTCCTTTAACTCAGCGCAAAAAGGATTCTATTATGGTTGTGGTGGATCGGTTCTCCAAGATGGCCCACTTTATTCCTTGTGTTAAAACATATGATGCTTCCCAAGTGGCGCGTCTTTATTTTGTGGAGATTGTTCGGTTGCACAGGGTTCCGAAAACAATCACATCGGATCGGGATGTCAAGTTTATTAGCTATTTTTGGTGCACGTTATGGAAACGTTTGGGACAAAAATGCAATTTAGTAGTTCCCACCATCCTCAACGGATGGTCAAACCGAGGTCACTAACTGAAGCTTGGGAAATCTACTTAGAAGCCTTGTGGGGGATAATTCGAAACAATGGAATCTTACCTTACCACAGGCCGAGTTTGCTTATAATCGGTCTAATCATAGTTCCACGGGTCGAAGTCCTTTTTTCGTTGTGTATGGCTGCAACCCTTTTACTCCACTTGACCTCGCACCGTCCCCTGAGCTTGAGTATTTTAGCACCGATGGGGATGACCAAGCTAATCAGATTAAATTGTTACATGAGTAGGTTCGTGAGAAGATTGTTAAGCACAACTTACAGTATCAGGCGCGAGCAAATCAACATCGGAAAAAGGTGGGTTTTAATGAAAGTGATCTCGTCTGGGTTTATTTGCGTCGTGAACGGTTTCCTCAAGGCAGGTTTGGGAAGCTACACCCTAAGGCGGATGGTCCTTTTCGTGTGCTTAAGCGCATTAATGACAATGCTTACAAGATTGATCTTCCATGTCATTACAAGGTGTCTGCTACTTTTAACGTTGATGACCTCTCTCCTTATGTTGCGGATGATGATGATGACTCGCGGACGAGTCCTTTTTTAGAGGGGGGGATGATACGAATCCGGATACACTTGAAGAACAACCCGGCCTTAGTCACACTAATTTTGGGTCGGTCATGATTCGTGGCTAACATTGGACCATCAAGTTATTATCAAGACCCATTCCAACCATCTTTTATTTTAAGTATTATTTATATTTTTTAGAACTTTATCTTTTCCTTTATTATGGGGATTTTTTCTATGTTTATCTCCTTACTTTTCTATTTAAGATTGTAACCAAGGTTGGAATGTTATGCAAGTATTTTTCAATAAGAATTGGTCTTCCAATATTTTCGAATAGGTTATTTGTTCGGATCTCTCTTTCGGCCGATCGAAGGAGGTTTATCCAAGCTAGGGTTTCTAGCTTACAGTAATACGAATTCGTATCAGCTATAACATAAAACCTATAGAATTATCAAAATAGACATTTTGATTTTTACTTTTCCCACAGTCAAATTAGCCCATCAGCTATGACTTCAAGCCACCAGCTAAGCCGGCTAAGCGACTGATGCTTGACAGCTAAGAATTAGGGGGTAAGGGGCACAAGCCCCGTGTAGCTCCATACCCACCAATCACACAGTGCAACGTCATTTTAACTCCAAACTAGTCTAAAGTAACTTAAACACTGGAAACGTCAAGCCCAAAGTAGCCTGAAACCAGGGACCCCACCATTTTACCATACCCACCAATCACACACACCCTATTAAATGATCCCCGCCCAAAAAACTCACTTTCTCCTTCTCTCTCCTCCGCTTGTTTCTATAGCCAAGTGTTCTGGGATAAGCGTCAAAAAGTAGCCGCAAACTCAAGCCCAAAGGGAAGGGGCGGTGTAGCCTTGCGGCTTGCCAAGCCCCGTAACCCAAGCCTCTTGTACCCCGTCCCCTCTTATGTGTGGTTTTCAGATTTGTCCAAAACGCTTCAAAAAGCTATAAAAAATATCTATTTTATAAAAGTCAGAATAAAAGTCAAAGGGCATTTTGATAATTTTTCCTAAAACCTAACCAAAGTACAAAACATATCAGCATAATAATGAAGTAATAAAAAGAGACAAAGGGTTAAACTTAAACCTTAAATGGACCATAAGTCCACTTCTCTTCTGTTCTGTTCTGTTAGTAAATCCGTTGTTTGATGGCCAACACTGAAGATGAAGCCAAAGAAATGGCTACTGAACTAACCAAACCCCTAAAAGAAGGCGAACGTCTCCTTGCCCCAACCCGACGACCCGACGGAACCCTTCGCAAACCCATTCGGATCAGAGCTGGTTACGTCCCTCAAGATGAAGTCGCCATATATAAATCAAAGGGCGCTTTGGTATCTTTAAATCTTTAATGGGTTTTATTTTATTTTATTTATTTTGGGTGGGTGATTGTTGAATTATTAATATTTTGGAAATATTAATGTGAAATTGATGTTTGTGTGTTGATGGGCAGTTGAAGAAGGAGATGGAGTCATTGGAGAGTGTGCCACCTGGGTATGATCCTGAAGCTGATGTTGTTAGTAAGCCGAAAAGCAAATCGGCCAAACGGAATGAGAGGAAGAGGGAGAAGCGTTTGCAGGTTTATTATTTATTTGGTCCTTGTGTATGTTAGAATGATGCTTCTCTCTTTGTTGTTAACAATGAAACTTATTCCAAGGTTGATTGTAAGTTGTAACACCTAGGGAAAAATCCTACATTGTTTTGTTGTGTATTGGTAATGCGTTTTAGGTGTAATGGTTGTGGATGAATTGAGAACTTTGGAGCTAAGGGTGCGGTCGTGCGGGTGCTCAGGTTGGGTAACTTTAGGATAGGTGACCTTATGATAGGTTTCCACTTGGGGAACTAGAAACAAATTTGTGAACTCCTTGTGGGTCAAGTGGACAAAAGCAACGAGGTCTAAACCGAGGTGCGAAGTGTAAAAGTGGCTGGCTTTTTGTACCCGAGGCGCAAGACAATTATATATTTTTTTTATAGGTTTATTCTCATTTTAGCTTCCCCTACCCAAAATATTGCTATAGCCTATAAATAAGGTTTTTAATTTTTATATGATTTTACCTACATGTAAAAGTCAAAACCCAAGGTACAACAGTTTGTTGCTTAAAAACACCCTAGGTACAAGAGGTGCGTGCCTCACCCAAAAAATGCGCCTTTTCTGCGCTTTTGGTTTTCAGTTTGCCGCGGGTGACATAAGGGGCTGAGGCTTTCTCCTTAGTGCGCCTCGCACCTCAGTCGTGTTGTTCAAAACCCAGGTCATTATTAGGATCCATGAGTTCCTCCAATTTCAATAATGACATCTTAGGTTCCACGCGTCTAAGAGTCTAAGACCAAAGTAAATTGTATATTTGCTAGGTACCATTACATTACATTACATATGAAGGGGCAGTACATAACCAATATCTAGTAGCGCACTACGAGAATTGTGTAATGCATTATGCACTTATACATAATAGTAGGTAGGTATAAAGACGGTTAGAAAGAGTATACGAAGCATGATTTCATACCCACCTTATGTATCCTGTTTAAAGCAAACGTATAAGTGTTTTCAACTTCAAGCTAATTCTGTATTGAACGTCCCTCTACTCATAATCGGATATCTAAAGGTAGATCTATCTTTCGATAGACAACCCAAGGACCTTTCCTTCAGATTATACTTATCATGGTCTCATAGAGAAACAAGATTAACAATTCAAGTCTTTAAAGACTTGCAGTGTACGTACTATGATGTTTTCCTGAATATTTTATGTTGTATTGATATGTCAATTGTAACCTTTTGTTTGTTCAGTTTATATGCCATTCTTTACAAGTTTCGATTTATGTAATGTAAACAATTGAGATTAACTATATGCAATCAACAACATGATGGAAGAGAAGGATTTAGGGCTAGTATACACTACAGGAGATATTATGTGGTGAATTTATGTTATTAATCTTGCAGAGTCCTTAGACAAAATGTTTGTTATAAAAAAAAAAAAAAAAAATTATAGAGAAGAAATAACTTATTTCCGGTTCGTTAGGATCATAGAATTTCAGGAACCAATATATATCTACAAACCTCCCTCTTGTATTGTCCCCGAAATATGTAACGTTTTTGTTCTGGGAAAAAACATTCCATCCGAAATTACGTTTTTGCTCATAAGTAATCTACTTGATTAATAACTTATAGTCCCTGTATTTTGAAAGTTTGATAAATAGTCATCTTGATTAGTTATATATGGGAACGTTGGGAGTTCAATTTTATTTATTCTCATAGTCTTCTTTTCTTCATAAGCTGTTGACATTGTGACTACATTGAATTTCCTCTGCTATATACCATTTGTTGATTAATAGATTTAACATGAATATACACTTAGAAGTTACGTCGCTATGTTATTTATGCTTTAAAAAGTTAACTTTCAAAAAGTATTTATCACCAGCAGAATTAATATTTTGCATCAAGCAGAACTTGGTTAACTTTGCCTGTGTGCGTCACCTGGTATTGTCTCGTTTTTTTAGAGTCAACTCCTTTGTGAATATGAATTTGATATTCATATTTCCTGTCCTGCATATGTTTCCTCTATTTGAAGGTCTTGTCCATATAATGTTGTAGAATGCTTATTTTGCTCGACACAAAGAGGAGACAGTTGACATTTTGATTAAAAGTTAATTTGTTGGTATATTTTTGTTTTTTATTTTACCGTGACATTTCTTTTATTCCTAGTATATGTATGCTACATTGCTACTTGTTCAAGCAGGCGTCCCTTGATAAGGGAAAAAGTGAAGTTTCGTCTAGTGACGATGTAGATCGAGCATCAGAACCTTTAGAATCAGTTGTGTCCCAGATGAACGAGATCACTATTTCTGGAAACTCTTCGGCTGCGAACCCTCCTGTAAATTCAGAAACGGTTGATCATGTTCCGGATATTGATAAAAGAATAAGAGCCCTAAAAAAGAAGGTAAACTCTTTAAACTTATAGCTTGCTTGCTACAGAATATCAGAATTATGCAAGTGAAGTTTCATTATTTTTATGAAGTTGTTCTTAAACTCTGTGTCTAGGGTATAACCGTAAAACTTTTGAGCGTCTTAACTGTTTTAGTCGATTGTTAGGTTGCAAAATGAGTGGGTTGATCAACTACATTAAATATTTAATGTGTGGTAATAATGATTGCAAAAGTATATTGTTGTGTAAAAATTTAAAGCTTTGAATAAAACAATTTATGAGCTTATATGCATTGAAATAGACTTTGGTGACTTTCAGAGTTTCAGATCATTCAACCCATTCCGCTTTTTAACTATTTTTTTTTTATTTTACCTGTTTGAGATCTTGGTTTTAAAAAGCGCGCTCAGCGCGAAGCGCATCTGTGCGCCAATCTCCGCGCCTTATGTAACACTAGGCGAGCATCGTACGAAAAGCGCAATAAAAGCGCGCTTTTTGTACACGGTGTGTTTTGTGCTTAAAATTGTTATAATGTAGCTAAAAATGTTGTACATTTAACTTAAATCATATATAAACCTTATTTGTATCTATATTTTGGGTAAATGATGCTAAAAACCTATAACATATATAATATATATATATATATATATATATATATATATTCGTCTTGCGCCTCGGTTTTAGACCTTGTCGCTTTTGTGCGCTTCGCACTTTTTAAAACGAAGTTTGAGATAATACACAACCCAAATCACCTAGTCATAAGAAAATTGTTTGAAATTGCCACTTGTGAGTTGTGATTAACAAGATTGCCCAAACGTGTTTCAAATCATTTGACATGGCACAAGAACAGGTTCAGATTGAGACAGTCAAGTTTTTAGTGCGGTTCATGCTGCATTAACCCCCAACACTTTCTTGTCCAATTTTCAGACAATATTTATAAATAATTAATACGTTAAATATAAAAACTGTATTTGCGTTTCTGGATGGCTTTCAACATGTTTGACTATTTGACCCGTCAAGTAAACGGGTTGAAGTTGGCGCCTCTGAATTGTTTTGACATGACATTTGGCTGCAGATCCGGTTAACAGAGGGTCAGCAACTACAAGCAGGGAATGATTTGAAACCAGAGCAGTTGGAAAAAATAGCTAAATTAGACGATTGGCGACAAGAATTGAAGGTTCTGGAGGATAAAAAGGCATCTCTGGAAAATGTTTTATAAAATTGCTGTTTCATTGACAAGATTAGTTTTTTCTTTTCGGTTTGCTTTCGTAAGATTCTAGATTCAGATTTGAAAACTAAAAGCTGTCCAAATTTGAAGTTACTGAGCAAAATGAAGTAACTATTGTTAGTTTCTTTCAGATTGTATGGTTCCTGAACCTTAGGTTAAACATTGCTTCCCAGATTGTACTTTTGTGATAGCAAAATGCACGGTAGGCGCGATTGGATAACAAGTCAAAACTGAGTTTTCGTTTGTATCCCAGTGAGCTTAGCTGAGACAGAATCAATTCAAGCTCGAGCTCCAAAAACACTAGCCTGAGCTTAAAACTGAAATGTATCAATCCGAGCTGGAAATGGAGACGTTGTGATACGGATACGGACGTACTTGAAGAACCACCCGGCCTTAGTCACACAAGTGTTGGGCCGGTTATAATTCGTGGCTAACTTTGGACCTTCAAGATATTATCAAGACCCATTCCAACCATCTTTTATTATAAGTATTGTTTGAATTTTAGAACTTTATCTTTTCCTTATTTATTGGGATTTCTACTATGTTTATCTCTTTAGTTTTCTATTTAAGTATTGTAATCAAAGGTTGGAATGTTATGCAATTTTTATCAAGAAAAAGAGTATTCTCTCCTTATTATCGAGCAAGCTTTTGTTCGAGGTTTTCTCTTGTTCGGTTGTCCGAAGGAGGTATCAAGCTAGCGTTCTAGCTTTCACTAATACGAATCTGTATCAAGTGATATCAGCAGCTTCAGGTTCGTCAGGATGTCCAATTTTAGGAAAGATCGTCAACCGCCCCACAGATTCGCCGCCAGAGGCAGTGGTCCGGAACAACGTGATCCTCGTGACATCGAGATTGAGCGTTTGCAACAACGGATTCGTGAACTCGAATTCAACCAACCACCAAGATTTGATAGGTACGAACCCGTCGATCACTCGGCAACCGAATCTGTCCTCTGGGAAGATGAAGAGGAGGAACGGTTCCACAACGTTTTTGCCCGCCAACCCCGAAGACAAGAAACCCCACCACCGCCTCCTGTTGACCATGTCCGAGCCCTTGGCATTCGAACAGAAATTCCTGAATTTGAGGGCCATATGCAACCAGACGATTTCATCGACTGGTTACATACCGTGGAACGTATCTTCGATCTCAAACAAGTCCCCGACAACCTAAAGGTAAAACTCGTAGCTATTCGTTTACGTAAATATGCTTCTTTATGGTGGGAACATGTCCAAAATCAACGTTATCGGGAGGGTAAACACAAGGTTGAATCGTGGGAGAAGATGAAACGCTTAATGCGTTCCAAGTTCGTACCTGTAAACCATAAGCAGGACTCTTTTTTAGAATACCACAACTTTAAACAAACAACTCTACCCGTGGAGGAGTTTCTCACCAAATTTGAACAATTACGCATGCGCTGTGGTATTGAAGAAGAGGAGGAGCAAACGATTGCTCGCTTCTTGGGAGCTCTACGTCCAGACATAGCGGATGTCGTTATGTTGCAATAGTATTGGTCTTTTTCTGATGTGTGCAGGTTAGCGCATCGAGTGGAGCGTCAGTTCGCAAGCAAACCGAAAACAACCACTCGGTTCTCTTCATATAAGCCAACGGCTTCTTCATCTCAAACACGGACTGACAACCCGAAACAGGAGCCTCCTTTACCCGCACAGCAGCCCGCAACACCTGGAAACATCACCACACGTTGTTATAAATGTCACGGTATTGGTCATGTCAAGCGGGAATGCCCTAACAAGCAAGTGGTCGCTCTTATTGAAGATACCGCTCCCAATTATGATACCGAAGGTGACAATGACTCGGACGAACCATCCGAGGTCCTTTACCCTGATCGTGGAGAGGCACTTGTTATTCGCCGAATTCTAAGCACCAATGTTCCGGACACAAGCGATGACACGGCCTGGCTTCGCAACAATATTTTTCGCACAAAGTGCACGGCTAAAGGAAAAGTTTGTTCCGTTATTATTGATGGGGGGAGTTGCGAAAACATTGTTAGTCAGTCCATGGTTGACAAACTTAATTTACAAACTCAAGATCACCCGGAACCGTATCAACTAACGTGGCTAAAGAAGGGTAATTTGATAAAAGTCACGCATCGGTGCCTTGTACAGTTCTCGATTGGTAACAAGTACTCGGATGAAATTTGGTGTGAAGTTCTACCTATGGATGCATGTCATATTCTTTTGGGCCGCCCATGGCAGTATGATCGTCGCGCGAAACATGACGGCTTCAGGAACACATATACCTTCAAAAAGGATGGTGTTAATATCACCCTTGCTCCATGCGACCCAAGACAAGATGGGTCTGAAACCATGTTAATCACCAAGTCTGAATTTTCGGCTTTAGCTCGCTCCCTCCACCCACAACTTATTTTTGGGTTATTAATTGCGGAAGAAAATCCAGTTGCACCACCGGTTCCATCTGAATTGAGCCCCTTATTGTCTGAGTTTAGCGATGTGTTTCCCGAAGAAATTCCCGCGGGTCTTCCTCTTGTTCGAGACATTCAACATTGCATTGATTTCTTGCCAGGCGCAAGCATACCAAACAAGCCAGCTTATCGTATGAACCCGAAAGAATTTTCCGAATTACAACGCCAGGTCACCGACCTTCTTCAGAAGGGTCTCATTCGGGAAAGCATGAGTCCATGCGCTGTACCTGCTCTATTAGTTCCCAAACCCGATGGGTCTTTTTGTATGTGTGTCGATAGCCGAGCCGTCAACAAGATCACAATCAAATATCGCTTCCCGATCCTGAGGTTTGACGATCTACTCGATCATCTGCATGGCGCACAGGTATTTTCTAAAATCGACTTACGTAGTGGGTACCACCAGATACGCATGCGGCCCGGGGACGAATGGAAAACCGCTTTTAAAACACGCGATGGCTTGTACGAGTGGATGGTGTAACATTCGCAAATTTCTAATAAATTTGGAATAACATTTAGGGAAAAAATTGTAATACCCGAATTTTAATTTGGTAAAATAGTTAAATTGTTTTAAGTGTCAAAACTAATAACTAATTTTGCTACATTGAAAATTGAATGTATAACTAAAACGTAAAGCTCAAACCAATAAAAAAAAGAACTAAATAGAAAGTTGTTAAGTTTTGATGTTAAATGGATTTTTTTTATAAACTCAACGGTTTATGAAACAAACAAAGTCAACATGCCAACCTTATGTATTATTTTCCTACACTACTCAAATCGGGTTCAACATGTTTCAACAAGTTTTTATTAGTAATAATTATGAGCATTTATATATTGAAACAACATTTTTTTTATTGATACTTATGTTTGTTTGAAATTGTTTTTATGTCACCATAAATTCCATTTATTAACCTTGATCATTTGAAATATATATATAGACACACATGGGGGCATTATATTGGAAAAAAAATCATTTGTTCACTATATTCCTGTCGCGGATTTCACCAATTTCTATTTGCATCTATAATTCTTCTTTGAGTTCCCAAATTTCTGAACAAGATTAGTAGTTATCCTACGCGTTTAAGGTCCAAGCATAATCCATTAGTTCTTGTTTTCTGACGAATTTGGAAGCTTAATCTTGGGTTCTATTTCGGTTTTATTTCTACAAATTGGATTAGCTACGTTGTGAGTTTTTCCGATTATTTTTGCATGATACATTATTCATATTTATAGATCAATAGCCCTCTATTTAGTTTGTTAGTTATAGTGTCTAAGGGTTTCAATTGGATAATCTATGGTTTAGGGTGTTCTAGATTATTTGGGGATTTTGATTTAAAAGTTTATAGAACTTTATAAATTCATAACTCACTCATTTCTTATACAAAAATTATGAAACTTGGTAGACTTGCTCCTATAACTGATTAGAAGTTTTAGAAATTATTTCGGAATTTATTGAGGCTGTTTAGTATTTTTAATTATTTTTATGATGCTTTAATCATGTTTAATTCATATAAAATCGTATTAAATGTATTTTAACACAAAAATTGGTAGAAACATATTTCATTATGTTAGAATAATTTTCATGTCATTTTTCTTCTATTTTGATACGGTTATATGTGTAATCTCATTTTATTTGTTAAATTAGTTTTAAAACAAATAATATTCATGTTAAATAGGTTTTTGTCACAAAAACTCTATAAAATTTATTGTGAGCCTTTTTAATTAAGTAGATTGAGTTTTCATAGAAACTTTTACCTTTAAGAGTGTTTTGTGTTTTATTTTGATTTTATGTGGTTTTAATGATATTTAAATCATATAAAATTGAAATTTAATTATTTTAATATGAAAATTTGTCATAAATTATTTCTAATCATTAAGAACTGAAATAAAAATTATTGGCTCAAAAAACATTTATTTGTACTGATTTTCCTATTTTTAATCATTTAAACATGATTTAATACCATTAAATCAGTTTTAAATATAAATAAGTTTATAAAAATTATGGGAAAATTATTTTCATTACTTTACATCAGAAAGTATCCATTTTCTATGAAAATAGTATTTTTGGATTGTGTCTTGTATTATTAGTCTTATTATGTTTAATTAGACATAATAAAACATTTATTTATTTGTACAATTTAAACATCTATTTTATAAATATTTTTTTTATAAAATAGAAATACTCTTGAATGTCTTTATTAGCATTTGTTGGATCGATGTGTAACTCCTAGCCAATTATTTCAATATTTATGATTACTGTTTACAATAATTAATTTAAGTAATTAACTATATTATTTTGTCTTAATTAGTCAAAACATATGTTTACCTAAATATTCAATTGGGAATAATTATATTACCTAAACAGCATTTACAAACTTTTATATATTATTTTTGACGTACAACTTTTACATTAACGCGATTTATCATAAAAACTTTAATTCCCCAAATCGATTTAGCAAACCCTAATGCCTTAGACCCTAGATACTTTAGACTCTTAGACATTTCCTTATTAGTATTCTTATACATTATAGGTTGAATTCCTCGGAATTCCCATTACTTAGCTCACGATCGCTTAAGTTGGATTTTGATCACTTTCGCAAACTGTGAGTATATCTTTCCCCTTTTTACTGTCTTACTATTTTGGGGTGACTCATGTACTTACTATCAAGTTTCTATTTCTTTTATTAAATGCAATTCTCATGTGTGTTTGTTTTATGTTAATTGGTGTGTCTATGACTTGTCAAAATCATTAACCGTTCTGCGGCCTAGCATTTCAATGGATAGTACTATGGTATACCCCCTTGAGACTCTGTTAAGAGAATCTTGGTCATTGTCTTGTTAATTCATTATTCAGTTGGTTAGTCATGTGTTAGTCATTATTCTCAGGTTTGGTTTTGAACGGATATTACTTATTACATAATTGCAAATGGTACCGCACATGAATTGCTAAACACTTTTCTACTATATATATTTAAACAGGGTATGCTCACCAATACAATTTTTGTATTGACCAAATTATTTTGTACATGTTTCAGGTTGTTTTGAGATGCATCCTTTAAGCTTTCGGATTTATATTTAGATTTTGATTCATTGTATTTCAATTTAGTTGACAGTTAGAATCGTTGTATTTCATTTCAATGTAATAAATTATTTAATCAATGTATTCAAATTTACACTTTAGTCCATGAGCTATTGAACAATCGTCACTACGTGACACCTCGATGTTTCCGCCATCGGTTGGGGTGTTACAGATTGGTATCAGAGCCATGGTTATAGGGAATTAGGTTATTAGAATGCCTTTTAGCCTAGACTATAACTAAGCTTACTTTCACGAGTCCTCTCGTTTATATTTCTCTTATTTCCTATTATTTTCTTTCAAGATATTTTCGTTACGATTATTTCTCGTTATTCTTTCGATATTTTGTTTGGCGAAGAAGACGCTCGTATTTCACAAACGAAATGATATCACCAAGTTAGGAGTGACATCCATACCTTGGTGATTAGTTTTACTCCTCTATATGTTATTTATCTTAGGAATATGCCTTTGAGATAGGAGTGACATCCACACCTCAAAGAGTATTTCCTTCAAAAAGAAACTTAACCACTAAGCTGGGAGTGATATCCTTAACTTAGTGATTGGTTTCATTCCACAATCGTTTTCAATTTCGAAACACATCTTTGAGATAGGAGTGAAATCCACATCTCAAGGATCTATTTCTACAACTCGTTGATTATGAATTTTCTTAAATATTGGTAATCTATTATATACGTTAATTTTATCATTCACGTCATTTTACATCCTGTCTTTTAAAACACATTCGATATACACATACTTCATGAAATGGTTTCATTTTGCATTTTTACAAACTTGTATTGCATATTTTAAAGACCAAATGTAAATCTTTTGTTTTCATATGACGTATCCAATATATATTTTCGGGAGAAATTTACAACTAATAATATACCTTATAACATTTTTTTAAAACTCGACTTTTCATAAACACATGAAAATGTGTAATTACGAAGATTTTGCAAAATGAACCTGTTTTGAATCTAAAACACACTTCGATTTCTAAAAATTTATTCTCATGCATCACTACTATTCTTTCAACAATATCACAAAGTCGAGTAAACTGCGAAAATTTACCTTTTACACTTATACTTTTTCAGTTGCAAAACTTTTGGTTTAACAAAACAATGGACATATCTTTTTATCAGAATATTGCTAAACGCCTTTTATAGTATAACGCATATATGTAAAATTACTAGATTTTAACTCGCATGGCCAGTAGACTATACGTATGTTCCGTCCACTCTCAATTGTGGTAAATATCATTATCTTATTCTTACATCATTTTATTTTGTTATATTCGCGTACTATCTTATTTATGATTATTCTCGTATTATTATTTTATTGGTGGCTATCCCCACACGTTATTTACAATTATTCTCGCACTAATTATTAGTAGTCATTCTTACAACACTGGTTTTGAGCATTAATTTAACTCGTTTACTTTCATTCTGGGAAAATTGTGCGATTTACTTGATTTATATTATACCATTCTTTCAGTCGAAGTTTTATGCTATACTTATGTACTTGACGCACATTTGGTATGCATTTTTTCCTGTTTTTGAGCAAAACCCTGTTATACTTTACATTATTTTGTTCATCATCATGGCCAATGAACATACTAGTTGATAACTCATATGAGATCTAAGCCGATGCCCATGTACGACTCGGATTATAGTATTTCTTTAATCCGAGGGGAACGGTGTAAATCTCAAAGTTCATCAATATGGGTGTTTAAAGTCAATGATGTGAACAGAAGTTACCGGTTAAGGGTGAACCCGAAAGGGAGAACCTCTAACCATGTCTATTACTTACATGCTATTCTCATTTCGGTTAAAGGGAGAACCCGAAAGGGAAGGACCTCTAACCATGTCATGATTGAACATTATTTCATTACAGTGGCTATTACATATTGATTGCACGCATTTGTTTATGGTATTACTTAGGATAGGGTTATGGAAAAGCATAACACTCAAGTGTAAGGTAAATCGATGATTACGGTCCGGAACGCAATCATGGGTTTACAGGTACATGAGGGTGGTGTGTAATTCTAATTAGGCTGTTGGTAGACAATCAGTACGAATCCAAAGTATCGGGAGTGTGGTGGGTCAGCTGCGGTACACCCTATATATAAGCATAAACGATACTGCGGGAACGAACTAGGAGTTTGACCAAGAACCTACCCATTACTTTATAGTTACCTCTTCATTAGATAGTTGACTAATAGCTAACATTTTCTATAAGAGAATTCTTACACGAGTTTCAATCCGTCTTCCTAGAGTTTTTCTCTTGACCACCCACACAGAAAACACGAACCTTGTATACTCTTACACACTCGATTACTTGGATACTTGCGGCACTCTAACCAACATTTAGTCAGAAACTTTTCTAAAGTAGGGGAGACTGCTTCATTAGTACGTCTGCTCTCACCCGTTACACATTCCCAAAACTTTTCTCATTTAAACTCTTAACTTTCTAACTTTGGGTTAACTGTCAAGGATTTTGGAACTCTTACTTCGAATATTAGACAACTACTTTAAATTTTGTCAAACCATGATTGATGCATTTTTTTTAAAAGCCACTTGGCTTTTGCAACGTTTTTTGTTTCATAGAAACCTCGACTTGGAAGGAATTTCGGGACGAAATTTTCTAAAGTAGGGGAGACTGTAACATTCGCAAATTTCTAATAAATTTGGAATAACATTTAGGGAAAAAATTGTAATACCCGAATTTTAATTTGGTAAAATAGTTAAATTGTTTTAAGTGTCAAAACTAATAACTAATTTTGCTACATTGAAAATTGAATGTATAACTAAAACGTAAAGCTCAAACCAATAAAAAAAAGAACTAAATAGAAAGTTGTTAAGTTTTGATGTTAAATGGATTTTTTTTATAAACTCAACGGTTTATGAAACAAACAAAGTCAACATGCCAACCTTATGTATTATTTTCCTACACTACTCAAATCGGGTTCAACATGTTTCAACAAGTTTTTATTAGTAATAATTATGAGCATTTATATATTGAAACAACATTTTTTTTATTGATACTTATGTTTGTTTGAAATTGTTTTTATGTCACCATAAATTCCATTTATTAACCTTGATCATTTGAAATATATATATAGACACACATGGGGGCATTATATTGGAAAAAAAATCATTTGTTCACTATATTCCTGTCGCGGATTTCACCAATTTCTATTTGCATCTATAATTCTTCTTTGAGTTCCCAAATTTCTGAACAAGATTAGTAGTTATCCTACGCGTTTAAGGTCCAAGCATAATCCATTAGTTCTTGTTTTCTGACGAATTTGGAAGCTTAATCTTGGGTTCTATTTCGGTTTTATTTCTACAAATTGGATTAGCTACGTTGTGAGTTTTTCCGATTATTTTTGCATGATACATTATTCATATTTATAGATCAATAGCCCTCTATTTAGTTTGTTAGTTATAGTGTCTAAGGGTTTCAATTGGATAATCTATGGTTTAGGGTGTTCTAGATTATTTGGGGATTTTGATTTAAAAGTTTATAGAACTTTATAAATTCATAACTCACTCATTTCTTATACAAAAATTATGAAACTTGGTAGACTTGCTCCTATAACTGATTAGAAGTTTTAGAAATTATTTCGGAATTTATTGAGGCTGTTTAGTATTTTTAATTATTTTTATGATGCTTTAATCATGTTTAATTCATATAAAATCGTATTAAATGTATTTTAACACAAAAATTGGTAGAAACATATTTCATTATGTTAGAATAATTTTCATGTCATTTTTCTTCTATTTTGATACGGTTATATGTGTAATCTCATTTTATTTGTTAAATTAGTTTTAAAACAAATAATATTCATGTTAAATAGGTTTTTGTCACAAAAACTCTATAAAATTTATTGTGAGCCTTTTTAATTAAGTAGATTGAGTTTTCATAGAAACTTTTACCTTTAAGAGTGTTTTGTGTTTTATTTTGATTTTATGTGGTTTTAATGATATTTAAATCATATAAAATTGAAATTTAATTATTTTAATATGAAAATTTGTCATAAATTATTTCTAATCATTAAGAACTGAAATAAAAATTATTGGCTCAAAAAACATTTATTTGTATTGATTTTCCTATTTTTAATCATTTAAACATGATTTAATACCATTAAATCAGTTTTAAATATAAATAAGTTTATAAAAATTATGGGAAAATTATTTTCATTACTTTACATCAGAAAGTATCCATTTTCTATGAAAATAGTATTTTTGGATTGTGTCTTGTATTATTAGTCTTATTATGTTTAATTAGACATAATAAAACATTTATTTATTTGTACAATTTAAACATCTATTTTATAAATATTTTTTTTTAAAATAGAAATACTCTTGAATGTCTTTATTAGCATTTGTTGGATCGATGTGTAACTCCTAGCCAATTATTTCAATATTTATGATTACTGTTTACAATAATTAATTTAAGTAATTAACTATATTATTTTGTCTTAATTAGTCAAAACATATGTTTACCTAAATATTCAATTGGGAATAATTATATTACCTAAACAGCATTTACAAACTTTTATATATTATTTTTGACGTACAACTTTTACATTAACGCGATTTATCATAAAAACTTTAATTCCCCAAATCGATTTAGCAAACCCTAATGCCTTAGACCCTAGATACTTTAGACTCTTAGACATTTCCTTATTAGTATTCTTATACATTATAGGTTGAATTCCTCGGAATTCCCATTACTTAGCTCACGATCGCTTAAGTTGGATTTTGATCACTTTCGCAAACTGTGAGTATATCTTTCCCCTTTTTACTGTCTTACTATTTTGGGGTGACTCATGTACTTACTATCAAGTTTCTATTTCTTTTATTAAATGCAATTCTCATGTGTGTTTGTTTTATGTTAATTGGTGTGTCTATGACTTGTCAAAATCATTAACCGTTCTGCGGCCTAGCATTTCAATGGATAGTACTATGGTATACCCCCTTGAGACTCTGTTAAGAGAATCTTGGTCATTGTCTTGTTAATTCATTATTCAGTTGGTTAGTCATGTGTTAGTCATTATTCTCAGGTTTGGTTTTGAACGGATATTACTTATTACATAATTGCAAATGGTACCGCACATGAATTGCTAAACACTTTTCTACTATATATATTTAAACAGGGTATGCTCACCAATACAATTTTTGTATTGACCAAATTATTTTGTACATGTTTCAGGTTGTTTTGAGATGCATCCTTTAAGCTTTCGGATTTATATTTAGATTTTGATTCATTGTATTTCAATTTAGTTGACAGTTAGAATCGTTGTATTTCATTTCAATGTAATAAATTATTTAATCAATGTATTCAAATTTACACTTTAGTCCATGAGCTATTGAACAATCGTCACTACGTGACACCTCGATGTTTCCGCCATCGGTTGGGGTGTTACAGATGGTCATGCCGTTTGGCTTATCTAATGCACCGAGCACTTTCATGCGATTGATGAATCACATCTTTAAGCTGTTTATCGGAAAATGTGTCGTCGTTTATTTCGATGACATCTTGGTTTATAGTTCGGATATTGCTCACCATTTATCCCACTTGCAAGAAATCTTCATGGTGCTTCGTGATCAGAAGTTATATGCAAATCGGAAGAAGTGCCATTTTATGACTTCCGAAGTCCTTTTCTTGGGTTACTTGATTTCGGTTCTGGCATACGTATGGATGACTCCAAAATTTCAGCCATTACCACTTGGCCGACCCCTAAGTCTCTTCATGATGTTCGAAGCTTTCACGGGTTGGCATCCTTTTACCGCAGGTTCATCAAGAATTTCAGTTCTATTGTCGCTCCAATTACCGAATGTCTCAAAAGTAGTAAGTTCGTGTGGTCTCCCGCGGCTCAATCTTCGTTTGACGCCTTAAAAATAGCCGTTACACAGGCCCCGGTTTTGGCACTCCCCAATTTTTTACACGTTTTTCAGGTTGAATGTGATGCATCGGGCCTAGGCATCGGGGGTGTACTCAGCCAACAACACCGTCCGATTGCATTTTTTTAGTGAAAAATTAAGTGACACAAGGCGCCGCTATAGTACTTATGATAAAGAGTTCTATGCCATTGTTCGTAGTCTTGAATACTGGCGACATTACTTGCTCCCCAATGAGTTTATCCTTTATTCGGATCATCAGGCTCTCAAGTTCATTCAAGGGCAGGCCAAACTAAACCCACGACATGCTAAGTGGGTTGAAACATTACAAGACTTCTCGTTTGTTATTCGACACAAGGCAGGTTCCGCAAATTCTGTAGCCGACGCACTAAGCCGTCGTCCCGCTTTAACTACAGTAATGTCTTTTGATGTTGTGGGGTTTGACTCCTTCTCTAATCTCTATCAAGATGACCCGGACTTTCGTAACGTATGGCAGAAGACTAGCGATGGCCCATACAAGAGCTTCTTTCGCAAAGAAGGCTTGTTATATCAAGGGACACGGTTGTGCGTTCCTCTTTCGTCTTTTCGGGAGGCTATTGTGTTGGAATGTCATCAAGGTGCACTCGCAGGTCATTTTGGAAGGGATAAAACTATTGCCCTTGTTCGGGATCGTTTCTATTGGCCGAGGTTATCCAAAGAAGTTTCCAAAATTCTGGCTCGTTGTCGTGTTTGTCACGTTGCAAAGACCCGCCACATGAACCAAGGCCTTTACACTCCCTTACCTACACCGATTCGCCCCTGGGAGGATGTTAGTTTGGATTTTGTGCTTGGTTTGCCACTGACTCAGCGCAAGAAGGATTCCATCATGGTTGTAGTGGACCGCTTCTCAAAGATGGCGCATTTTGTTCCGTGTGTTAAGACATATGATGCGTCTCAGGTTGCGCGTCTATATTTTGCGGAGATTGTTCGATTGCATGGGGTTCCAAAGACAATCACCTCGGATAGGGATGTCAAGTTTGTTAGCCATTTTTGGCGCACGCTATGGAAACGTTTGGGCGCCAAGTTACAGTTTAGTAGTTCGCACCACCCTCAAACGGATGGTCAGACGGAAGTGACTAACCGAAGCTTGGGTAATCTACTTCGCAGCCTTGTTGGAGATCATCCGAAACAGTGGGATCTTGCATTACCACAGGCCGAGTTCGCTTACAATCAGTCCAACCATAGTTCGACGGGTCGCAGTCCCTTCTTCGTTGTCTATGGGCGCAACCCTTTTACCCCACTTGACTTAGCTCCGTCTCCCGATCTCGAGTATTTTAGCGCTGAAGGTGATGAACAAGCTAAACAAATCAAGTTGCTACATGAGCAGGTTCGTGAGAAGATTATCCAACACAACTTACAGTATCAAGCTCGTGCTAACCAGCATCGAAAGAAAGTCGTTTTTAATGAAGGTGATCTCGTTTGGGTTTATTTACGTCGTGAAAGGTTCCCGCATGGACGTTTTGGAAAGCTACAACCTAGGGCTGATGGTCCTTTTCGTGTCCTTAAGCGCATCAACGACAACGCCTACAAAATTGATCTCCCCGGTCATTACAAGGTGTCCGCTACTTTTAATATGACTGACCTCTCTCCTTATGTTGCGAATGGTGAAGATGACTCGCGGACAAGTCCTTTTTTAGAGGGGGAGGATGATACGGATACGGACGTACTTGAAGAACCACCCGGCCTTAGTCACACAAGTGTTGGGCCGGTTATAATTCGTGGCTAACTTTGGACCTTCAAGATATTATCAAGACCCATTCCAACCATCTTTTATTATAAGTATTGTTTGAATTTTAGAACTTTATCTTTTCCTTATTTATTGGGATTTCTACTATGTTTATCTCTTTAGTTTTCTATTTAAGTATTGTAATCAAAGGTTGGAATGTTATGCAATTTTTATCAAGAAAAAGAGTATTCTCTCCTTATTATCGAGCAGGCTTTTGTTCGAGGTTTTCTCCTGTTCGGTCGTCCGAAGGAGGTATCAAGCTAGGGTTCTAGCTTCCACTAATACGAATCCGTATCACGTTGAAATCTGAAGCATCTTACCTACATCATCCACCTGAGCAAACCAACCTTCTCTTGCCCAGCTAGCTCTGCTGCTGATAAGGCTAAAGCGCATACATAGTAAGCGTTGGTGCAGTATAGCGCGGTAGTAGCACATTAGATTAAGAGTAGAAGACAGTTGCTACAAACACAATACATACAATGTATATAAAACATCTTTTGTTTTAATCGTAAATAAATCATGGGTTGGGAAACAAGTAGCATAGTGAGTGATTCACATATTTTCCGCAAACAACTGGTACATTTTATTTTATATTTAATAATTTAAAATGTAAGAAATTCGAAATCTTTCTATTCAAAATCACCTATTGGTTTCGTAGATTTTAGATTTTTTTTTTTTGACTTGCTCACTATATTCATTCAACACACAGTTAGGTGATATAACGAAGGGTTGTAGGATTAAATCTGACTTCACGTATAAATAATTTGTTTAGGGTGAACAGAGTGGTAGCGGGTGTAGGGTTGTTCACAAGCCGAGCCGAATCGAGCGGACCTTTGCTCGTGCTTGGCTCGTTTACAAACCAAACCGAGCTGAGCGGCTGAGCAACCATTTTTTGAGCGTGATTTTTCCGAGCAACCGGCGAGCGAGCAACGAGCGGAGAGTAACTCGAACAACCATAATTTTAGTTAACATCATCACCCTGAACCTAAACTTCAACGAAGTAGTACCACATTTGATAGGTATCAAATAGTATAGGGACTAGAATGTAATTGTCATATAGTTAGGTAGTTGATAATATGTGTATTGTGTATAAATACATGTAACAAGTATGAATAAAGTAGCTATTGATTTGGGTTATCCCTCTCCTCTCTTGTGTTTCTTCCTAATTCTCTAACTCTTCTCTAGATTACCATTTTGTTCATAACAACATTCGATTCAAGATATTTACTAAAACCAAGCGTAATGGTCAGTTAATGGGGCGCTAACCTCCATTTTTGGCACCCAATTTACCCAAGAACACCGTCCCCTTCTTGCCAAATGGGCGTTAAAGGCTTCCAAGCGATATATTTCGCGTAGGTGAAAAATTGGATGGTCCAATGGGGAAGTGCCACTTCATTTTTATTTATTTTTTCTTTTTTTAATTCAAATTTAATATTATATACACCCACTCACACCGCACCACATCACTACACCCCTTATAAATTTCAATCCCCTTTCACCCACCAAGTGATCCCACATGTCAAAAAATGCCCTATTTTACCACCAAAATTCACCCACTACACATGGTCTAAGGGTGAAAGAGGCGTTACTACACCACATGATCATTATCGCAAAATACAACCATCATTCAGAATTTTATCTTTAGAACAAACCATCAAAAACAGCACCCAAAACGGTCAGTTTATTAGTATTTAGTTTTCAAAACCACAATTTGGGGACGTCTTAAAATTTCGTCAAAACTAGCCACACCAGTACATGAACACAACCAGACATGATTCTAAGGCTGTGGGGTATGGTGGTCGGGGAAGGGGCTCGGGGTGATGTGGCTATTTTTGCCTATCGGGAACACCGCCCCCCCCCCCCCCCCCCCCGACCGGGCTTCGGTGAACTCGGCATAATTTCCCCGATGGTACCGACCCACTTTTCAAAAATTATAAACGTTACAATATGACCGTTGGGGGGATTTTTGAACGTTAGGAAAAAAAAAAAAAAAAAAAAAAAACCTTTTTATCTATATATATATATATTTAACATTTCATTTTATACAAACTCAAATAAAACTACCCCCTCTTCATACATACTCCCAAATTTTATAAACTACACAACAAATTTTTTTTACAATCATGAGTACGTCTTCAGACGAGGCAAACGTTGCTAATTTTTTCGCGGGCGCGATGGTTGAAACGGCAAAAATATTGTTGGAGTTTGTAGATAGTGACGACGAAACAACTTCGGAACCGAGAACAAGACGGGCCCCTTTAAACAGAGATCGTGAAGGTATATTTTATTTTTTATAACTTTTAATTTACTTAATGTTTTATATTTCATGTGTTATATTTTTTGATATTTATTTATGTTATGGTATTATATTTTCTTATACTTTTTTTTAATTTAAGGTGCACACGATCGTTTGGTTGCTGACTACTTCGCTGACGACTGCGTATACACGGACGAACTATTTAGGCGTCGCTTTCGAATGAGTCGGCGATTATTCCAACGAATTGCCAACGACATGGCTACTTATGATGAGTTTTTCACACTACGCTATGATGCTAGAGGAAGACGAGGTTTTACGACGCTACAAAAGTGCACTTCCGCACTTCGTCAGTTGGCGTACGGGACTGCTAGTGACTCATGGGATGAGTACTTAAGGATGTCTGCTAGAATGAGTCGGGAATGCTTGTATCGGTTTACCGAAAATGTCGTCAAGTTATATAGCAAAGTTTACTTGCGTAGGCCAACGAAGAACGAAATCCAAAAGCTTTACGCACACCATGCAGAGAGACATGGCTTTCCTGGCATGCTTGGAAGCATCGATTGCACGCATTGGCCATGGCGTAATTGCCCCACTGCATGGAAAAGGCAATTTACGCGGGGTGACATTGGAGAGCCGTCAATTATTCTAGAATCTGTTTGCTCACAAGACCTTTGGATTTGGCATGCATTCTTCGGAGTTGCTGGTTCATGTAACGATTTAAATGTTCTAGCAAGATCCATGGTTTTCGACCCCATCATTAATGGTACCGGTCCGGATGATTCGTTCGTTCTCAACGGGGTAGAATATAAGCACGGGTATTATCTGGCTGACGGTATATACCCAAGTTATACATCTCTTGTGAAAACCATACAAATTCCCACGGACGACAAAAGGAAAAAGTTTGCAAAGTGCCAAGAGTCGGCGAGAAAAGACGTCGAACGGTTATTCGGTGTCTTAAAGTCGAAATGGCATGTAATTGGGCGACCCGCACGTGCATGGCATCCACAAAGCTTGAGATATATTATGTACGCTTGTACGATACTACATAATATGATAATCGAAGATGAAGGCCGTGCGATATGTGAGTATGACCCAAATGACGTTGAAGAGAATCTCGAGCCGGTTGACGTGACACAACAACAATCGAACAGGTGGGCATTAGAGGATAGTAATATGCACGCCAACCTTTGCTCGGATTTAATCGACCATATCTGGAACAATTTCCGTGTCGATGACGTTGATGAGTAGTTTGTATTTTTTTTTCTTTAGTTTCGTTTTTTTTTAATTTTTTTTATTTCGGTTTTTTTTTTAAGTGTTTTTTTATTTTATATGTAATTTGGTTTTTAATTTTAATGAAAAAAAAATTAATGAAATATAAAATGTACAAATAAATAAAAAAGAAAAACAATAAAAAAGGGAAGGGGGAAGGGGGAACCATTTCCCCTAGAAGGGGGAGGGGAAGAGGGAAATGACATGGCGCTGACGTGGACAAGGGGGAAGGAAGGGGGAAGGGTGACCACACCCCATAGCCTAATAACATTGAAGCCTACTTAGATACCAAAAATCTTGGATACAATGTAAACAAACATGGAGCAGAATCACTATATTTCTGGCAGGTTTTGCATAGTCCATTACAGATTTCCAGCAAAAATAAAGGTGTGAAAAACACCGTCACGCAAAACAGTCACAGGTCATATAACTGTTTTATAGCAAGAGCAAAAAATATAACTTATGAAGACTCGATATCCGATCCTTGCAAACCTTCTTGATAGACTTCAAAATCCTCAGGGCTCCATCTGCATATCAAGTTTAGCTTGAATGTCGCCATCTTCATCTCCATCGACCGCTGCATTCAAATTCAAATCAAAATCAAGGCCACGTATCATTAAACGTTAACAACTAATTATAAATACAAGAACCAGAAAGGAGAATCTAAAAACATGTGGTACTGACAAGTATGCGAGCTGCCTCAGGTGATACGGGATTACCCTCCTCACATACAACAAAGTCGCCAACAAGTTCCACCACACCTATTTCACATCAAAAGGAGCAACGTAAGAAACTGCAAATCATATGTAAAAGTAGAATAAAAGTGGCATGCAAGTGTGGGATTACAAGTATTTTGTTCAGAATGTTCACTAGATAAAATTAAGAGTGACGATATTGTTTAAAAAAAATCCAAATTTTAAGCGAAAATGATCCAGGAGAAAGAGAGAATGCAAACCTTTATTTAAACGCACAGGCATCCCTTGCTTCCTCAAGAAGGGCTCCATCTCATGCGTGAACTGCTCCAGAGGACCTTCTTTAAGTTCCACCTGAAGAGTCGAACATTAGTCAAATAACTCAATAGCATACAAATTTTAATAAAAATAAGATTCATTAATTTAGAATCCTAAGTAGATTATCGATGGCATAAATATATATAAACATACAGATGGATATATGTGTGTGTATAAGTGGGAAGCATGGAAAGAGAAATTAATCAATGCGTATGCTTACGAATATGAATTACATAAAACTACTAACCGTTTCTGTAGCAATACTACCAGTCCTAGCATAGTCGTAGTCTTCATACTCACCAAATATTCTGCCACACATGTAGAAGCCACGACAAATTAAAATAAATAAAAGAAAAGGTGAAAAATGAACAAAGCACCATTTGTGAAATACATATGTGTAGTCACTATGTGCATCATGACACATGAACTAACGTATAGATCATAGTTACCTAAATCGCTCACATAGCCGCGTTTTTCGTACTGGATCGCGATGTACCAAATCGAAAGTCGTTACGTACCAAATCACCTCCGGTACGCGACTGAAATCGGACCTCCAATCGATCCAATCGTTGTGTGGTACGTTCAAGGGATCGATTTTATAGGTGTGTGGATAGTATTGAAAACGCGAATGGTACAATGTTTTCTGCTGGAATCCAGGAAGAGAACACAAAGAAGAGAGCACAAGGAAGAAGAAGCAGGAGTGCAGGACCATTCAAAAAAAAAAATTATAAGGATGACGGCTGCACATGTGTGTTTATTATATTAGGGTTAAATAAGTTTTGTATATTTCAACATTTAGCCCCTCTACCTTTTATAAGTTTACATTTATTTCCTAAATTTTTAACATTTTATTTAAAATAATGTAAAATAACTTTGTGTATTTAAAAACTTAACCTCCTCTATGTTTACTAGTTTGCATTTGGTATTTTAACTTATAAATTTATAGTAAAAAAGTATATAATTAACATTAAATATATATATATATATATATATCAGTGTTGTAAAAGGCGTCCTAGGCAGCCGCCTAGGCGGCGCCTAGGCGCTGGGCGGCCATACATATCGGAATTTAGCCATAGGCGGTGACCTGGGCCTTTTGAGGATTAGGCGAGCTATAGGCGGACTAGGCGGTGGTCCAGGCGGGCCTAGGCGGAAGATATCAGGAGGAAGAAGAAGATATTAGGAGTAAGAAGAAACTTACCAGCTGCTGACAGGGAGGAGCTGAAGAAGACCTGCTGCTGATAGGGAGGAAGAAGAAGAAGCTTGGCGGCTGAACTCTATCTTTAGTGTTTTTAGGGTTAAATAAGTTTTAAGTATTTTCACATTTGCCCCTCTATCTTTTAATGGTTTACTTTTATTCCTAAAACTCTTAATTTTTATGTAAAACTAGTTTGTGTATGTAAAAATTTAATCCCTCTATCTTTTATTAGTTTACTTTTATTCCTAAAACTTTTAATTTCTAAGTATTATGTGTATATATCTTAACATATTTTCAAAAAACCCCTAAATTTGTGTGTATATATATATAATACGTATAAAATACCAAAACGCCTAATTCCGCCTAATTTTCGCCTAGTCCCGACTAGTCCCTAGGCTGGACCTCACCGCCTGCCTAGCGCCTAGCGCCTTTTACAACACTGATATATATAAAAATTATAAATAGGTATTTATGATTTAATTTGGGTATACCGAACCGTATTCCATGGTTCACCGTACCGCTTCGTACCCAAATGAACCTACCCCCCTCCGTACCGAATACGTCCACTCTAGCGAATTGCGTACCCGAACCGCGTACCCGTACCGAACCCCGATTTAGGTAACTATGGTATAGATCTAGCTTAAGTTACAACTACAAGATTGGAGGGTCGGATCACACATGCCATCTATTAGTGCAGCTTATCATACAAATATTAATTTGGCTACTGCAAGATGTTGTGATTGTGATAAAAGCAGAACATGGGTTTGTAGTATTAACCTTTGGGCTTCTTCCACAGGCATGTTGGTTAAACAAAGACCGAATCCCCTCTAAGAAGCTGTATGAAATGAAAACAACCGTAAAACAAAATAAAATAAAATAAAGCATACAAACAAATGAACAATCACATGCAAAGGTAGGTACTAATGCGGTCCGCTTACCTTAGAAACCTTGTGAAGCCCTGGTCTGATCTCATCAGAATCAGAGCGACCTAAAGCCACCTGCATGACCTTGTTTGACCCTAAGAAAAATCTGAAACATCGAAGATAACAGAAAATACATAAATATAATAGCTTCAAATCATATACGGTATACCACAACCCAAGACATCACGTGAAAAAGTTAAATAACTAGGTTTTGGGTTTTTAAATCTACCCGTTTAATCAACATGTTGTGTTCAGACTGACCTGTTTAACGCGTAAAATTAAACAAATCGACAAGCCAACTCGTTTTAAAATAAAGTTAACAAAATTTGCTTTATAAGGACAACCGAAACACGTCTAACTCATTTGATACAGTCCCTTTAACCCATCTACAAAATGATTACAACACGTTGAGTAAAAGGGGCTGTATGACAAAAGCGCAATGTGCACAAAAGCGATAGGGTCTAAAACCGAGTCACGAAGCTCCAAGTGCACCGCTATATATATGTTTTAATATATAAATTACCAACATGTACAACCTTTATAGCAATATGTATAACATTTTGAAGCGCAAAAAGTTGCCATACAACTATACAAGAGGTGCACGCCTCAGCTATGTTTTAAATTTTAAGCCTACAAAAACCGTGCATCAAGTATGACTCGCGCTTTTTAAAACCAAGGTTATACGGGTTACGTGTGACCAGGTTAGGTTTGATATCTTTGACAGACCTCATAAATTACCCCACCAACCTAAAACAAACCTATTGCCACCCCTACTTAAAACATCATCTAGTAAACAAAATATATAATACATAAAACATAACATTAACGTATTAAAAGACCTGCTAGTGGATTTAAGCTGCTCTCTGAACTGCTTAAACTTAAGATTCCTCATATTCTCAAAGCTGAAAACATAAATAGAATTATATTTCTCAACAGCATCTCTTATTGAACTCACTATGCTCTCTTTATGCTCCCTTCCTTTCTTCTTTGTTTTTGACAGTGTCACTGCACATTCCACATACCAACACAAATCCTTAAAAAGCTTATAAATTTATAACAGATTTTGAATCTTTAACAAACCCAATAACTTAAATTAAAGAAAACTAACAAAGAAATAATGAAAGATTTTTACCTGCTCGATCTCTTTTGGATTTAGGCATGATTGTAGAACCCTAGTTGGATAGAACAGGTGTATGTGTAGCCGTTGGTGGGTTATGGTGTTCTGTTGTTATTAAACAACAATGGAAGAAATAAACCCTAAAGATTTTAATGATTGTTGTTGCTAGGGTTTTATTAAAGAGTTCTGGTTTTTTGAGATATTTTCTTTGGGCTGACAATATGTCAAGTTGGATCAGAATAGGTCCGGCCCATAAATATCTTTTTTTTTTTAGTTAAACTAGTTTTTTACCTACCGCGGGTTGCAGCGACGCCGTACGCAACATGAAAAAGTATGGACTCCGGTTTAACTGACAAGTTTTCTAATTAAATTTACGTCGAAACGTAGACTAATCAAAATTCATACCGTTGAGTGAAAATGTATTATATTTGATCCGACTTGTTTCCAAACAATACATTTTGTCATAAAGTATGCACTACAATTGATCAGACTCGTCTCGGAATTAAATTTACGTCAAAACGTAGGTAACTCAAAATTATATTGTTAGAATGAATCCATATCAAACTTAATCTGATTTGTTTCCAAACAAAATTTGCTTCAAAACGCAGTCCAACTCAAAGTGTACATAAAAAAGTAAACATTTTATATTTTACCCAATTTTTTTCCAAACAAAATTTATGTCAAAACGTAGTTCACCCCAATACGTACATAAAAAAGAAAACATTTTATATTTGACCCGATTTATTTTCAAACAAAATTATGTTAAATTGTAGACGAACTCGAATCTGTACCAACATAACAAGTTTTTTAAAAAAAAAATGCATCTAGTGAGAATTGAACTTTGGGTTAGATGGGCACAAAGTCACAAGACAACTTCTTATGACCAAGCAGAATATATGCTCAATAGTTATGTATTTTGCAGTATAATCAATATAAGAAGGTCCTCGTCGGTGGCTTGATGTGACAGCCACCGAACCAAAACGTACATAAAAAAACATTTTATATTTGACCCGATTTATTTTTAAACAAAATTATGTTAAATTGTAGACGAACTCGAATTTGTACCAAAATGACAAGTTTTTAAAAAATGCAACCTGTGAGAATTGAAATTTGGGTTAGATGGGCACAAAGTCACAAGACAACTTCTTATGACCAAGCAAAATATAAGCTCAATAGTTATTTATTTTGCAGTATAATCAATATAAGAAGGTCCTCGTCAGTAGCTTGATGTGACAGCCACCAACATTTCCAATTAGGATAGATATAATAATGAACCAATGATGGATGTATACGAGCAAGCTGAGTTAGGTAGAGGTTGGGTTTGGTCTTGAATTTAAACAAGCTACTTTGACTTGGGGCTGTTTGGAAATTTATGTTCACTAAGTGTTGAACTACTAAGAGGGTTGACTAAGCAATAAAAGACTCTGAACCAATCAGTATTGAGGTAGTAAGAGTACGTCTACGTGATGATAGGTTAATGAGATGGTGTGTGAGTGGTCGGGTGACGGCTACGAACACAGGTGAATGGACAAAGTGGTAAAATATTCATTTAGCATCATTTTGAAACTTAATGGGTAAAAGACTTGTTGCTTGATTCAGATGTATCAACCACACACATTAATGTTGACTATGATGCGTGTGATACCCCGCATTTTCATATTTAACACTTTTACTGAACTCTAGTTAACTTACATATTCATACGTGGTTAAATACTTAATTAGGGTTAGTTAAGGAGGCCATATGTTAGATGATATTAACATATGTTATAATTAGGAAAATCCTTGTTTGGACACACACACGAGTCCTGTATCCCGAACGTTGGTGATTTGTCTGGCATATATAATAATGTGTACAATTGAATTATGATGAACGTGAAGTTACATGTTTATATGGATTACATGTTTGTGTGAATTACCGCTTGACTGAAAGTTAATATGTAAACCATGCAAATTACGTGCACCTTATGATTAATATGTTATGAGATGATAAAAACAATGATTTTTATGCAAGATAGGGTGGTTAATATTATTGGGTCCAGTATTGGGCTAAAACATGATTAACGGGTCCGATTAGTGGACTAGAAGGGCCCAAAAACCTAATTGCTTGGGCAACAAGCCAAGCTTTCTTATAATTAGGAAACAAAAAATATATATAAACCCTAATCCCCTACCCTTTGCACCGCAAACAACCCCCCACCCCCTATCTCTCTCAATTTTCAACAAACATCAATCTTAATCATCTCTTCAAGCTAGTTTGGGTGAAATCTCTAGGCTTTTAGGACTCTTGCATTGAAAGGTATAATCTTTACATGTTTGATGATGATTAATAATGCTTGAAAAGTTTAAATCATAGAGCATGCATACATATAAAATCGCATAACATGTGTTAGTACGAGTTCGTGAATGTTCATTGTGATTTGATGATGATGATTGTTGTTAGTAATCATAATTAGGGTTTTTGTATGATAATATATGTGTTTGATTATGATAATATGGGTTATGAATGTGTTAGAGATTTTTATGCATGATTAGAGTTTGTGAATAACTTGGGATGCAAGTTTCAGTTTCTGGCAGATTCATTAAGGTGTTTTGTAGGGTCTGTATTGTGATGTTAAATTGATTGTTTTGATGATTTCTTTGCATGATTGAATTATACATGATTTTAGATTTTCATAATGGGCAAAACCATCAGATTTGGACATCGTTTGAGTGGTTTTTGGAATTTTATTTGATTAAAGGTCATATCAGATTTTCAGAGTTATAAATTGGGTCAACTTTAAACGGTCATAACTCGAGTTTTACAAAGAGTTAAGTTATGAAATTTGGACAGTAGGTCAACATTGGAATAATTTGGCTTTTCCAAGTGGATTAACCTCGTTTGGGTGAATACACAATTTTTGGGAATTTTTCTACTAAACTGACATGTTGTGAAAATTTTCTGGACATAGCTGTGTTGTACGAATTTTAATAATTTTTGTGTTTGATTTTGAGACAAAAAAATATATGGGTTATCAGGTGAATCCCAATGAATATTCAGAAAAAATTTGGGAGTTTAATTCGTTCGTTAAGTATTTTAAATAATTCGTTTTTCACAGCGCACAATCTGCCCTAAAAACGCAGATTGTGTAAGGGATGTTTACGTGACTATTTGGAGTCTTATATGGTATGTATTTGACATGAACTTGTATGGGTACTTATATGAGATGTGTATGAGGTATAAAACTGATAATAATCAATATGATCACCAACGGGATACGTAGGACTTACTTGTGCATGTAGAGTCATTAGGTGTCACTACACGATTTAAACTTTAAAAGTCTTGGACAAACGAGTTGTATGGTGTGTTGGTTATGCCCATATACTCACCTAGTGACATTTGTAATAGGGAGTCGGTAGCTCGTTACTATTTGAGGAATTTGGATTATTCACGTGCAACCTAAGGTGAGTTTCACTACTTTTTCTCAAAAGCATGCGTCTCGGGTTTGAGATAACTTACAAAACGTTTTCTGGTCCGGTTTGGGACTACTTTTACATCTCGGATTTTGAGATGCTTTGACTCCTTGTGTGGGTCGGGTTTTGACTCCTTGTGTGGGTGGGTCGGGTTTACGATTCCTTGTGTGGATCGCGCTTTGATCAGTTTAAAAGTTATTGGTCCTTTGTGAACTAAACACTCTATCACTTGAAAAGTCCTTACATATTATTGGGTTAATCGCTGGAGGCGAACGGGGTATTAGTTGATAGCGCTATTAGGTTGTGCAGCAACCTCATGTTTGCGATGCTGGGAGCATGGACATGAACTTCTGACCACGTTTGTTGGCTAGTGTTGATAGACACTAGTTACTAAGGCAAATTATTATATTACTGAAGGTGTCCCAATAATACTGTTTAGTTGCAATGAGTGGGTTAGCTACCCCTGACATGATTAAACTCATAACACTTGAACATTTTGGTCTGTGAGACCTACGCTTTTACTTGGTTACGTGGTTTGGGAAACAGTGCATTTACTTACTCATTTTCTTTACTTAGTGAACTCACCAACATTGTTTGTTGACTGATACGCGGGGGAAAATCTTAGTCGTTTCGTGTTTAAGATTATATTTTTATGCAATTTTATGGTTTTGGACACACTACTTTGATAAAGTTTGCGTTTTGCAGGTTTAACAAAGTTTAAGGTGTATTTCAGAGCTAAACGAAGCTTTGGATTGAAGCTAGGATGATTCAGGAAAGAAAACGAAGAAGAAAGATGGAGAAACTGGTGAAGGCCTGTCGCTAACGGACGCTGTTAGTCAAAGTCAAAGAAATCAATATTTTTAGGAAAATTAATGGGACTTTGACCAGAGACTTTGACCAAAGACCTTGACCAAAGACTTTGACCAAGACTATTGACCAAGACTTTGACTAAACTAAATGGTCATTAAGAGGAGTTTGACAATGGAGACTATATAATGAAGTCTTGAGAGTAATCTCTCATCATCCCTCTTACTTCATCTCTTACACCACCTATTCATCCTATCAATCCAAATCATTCCATACAATTTAAGAACACCAAAATCATTCGATTCATCGAAGACTTTCAAGATCCAAGATCCAACTTTTGAAGAATCAATCTCCATGGCCATGAGTGGCTAGTCTCTTTGTATCATGCCTAGGAAGTAAACAATCGAAGTTTTAGAGTTTAACATTTGGGTATTTCTTTAAACTTTTAATCGTGTGATTGTGTGTTTGAATTAACTGTATTAGACTGCGATTAATCTTATGTTGAATTCATTTTAGTTAATTGATCTTGTGCCAATTTCTAATGTCATGAACATGTTTTCTTGCTCTAATACAAACATAGGGTTGTATGTTCTAGGTAATGAAGTGTAGTTTAGTCCATCTCTGATGTTGATGAAACTTGACACCTAAGCCTATTGAACAATCACCCCGTTAACACCAATTGCACTACATTTGTTTGGCCCATTTGTAAAAACTTTAGACTTCAGTTGTTGAAACCTAGGTGTGATTCTTTTAATTAAATTGTTTACAAACTACATTATTTTTCATTCATATAATTTCAATTCAAGTTTTTAATATAACAAACAAAATCCTTCCAATCAAATTCTTAAATGAACCAAGTCCAAACTTCATAAGTTCTCTAGTAATCTTCACAAGTAACACCGTTTAATCAACTAAGTAATATCCACTAACCACACGCTCCTTGGATTCGATACCCTATTTACCCTAGCTACCTAGGTTATTTAGGTTTTGTATGACCCGTGACGACCGAGGTCATCAAATGGCGTCGTTGCCGGGGAGCTAGTGCGCTTAGTGTTGCATTGCGTGTTTGTTTGTGTGTATATTTAGTTGTTTTAAAGTTCAAAAAAAAAATCTTTGTTTTTATTTTTAGTTTTTTTTTGTTTTAAATTTTATTAGATTTCACTTTGGGTTTTCTAGTTGTCTGTGCAGGATCTTTTTTTCGCAGGTAAAAGAAGCTCAAGTTTTGACCATGTATGCATATCGCGATACATGTGCGGTTTGTGGGGATCCGCACCACACTTTTGAATATTGTCTAAAGCTTGCATTGAAAAAGGAGGCAGCAAGAAGGTATTTAATTGCTTATGAAATATGGGAGAACACCCCGGTCTTGTACTATGAAGAGCTTGCCCCTCCTCCAACCTTTCAACACTACCAAACACTAGTGAACGCCGAACATAAGCGGCAACTTCAGGCAGATCAAAACAGACTTGACAAGATTACGTTTAAAGTGCAACTTTCTAAAGTCGAAAAAGAATTAGCAAAACCTCATCAATCGCGAGAATGTCGGCTAAAATGGCTCAGTTATAAGTACGACATTCTAAGCTATGAAAGAAGAAAGGATAAGGCTTATATCGCCTTATCACCTCATGAAAAATGTCAAGCAAAACAAGAGTGGATTTTGTCACAAGTTGAGGAGGAGGTTGTGGAGATGAATACCGCACCAATCCCTCATGTGGTTGAAGATTTAAAGATTGAATCCACCATGGCTAAAGAAGAGGTTCCAAGTCTTCCTACACAAGAAAATGAATGTTTAAACCTTGCTGAAGACATGGTTCCTCAAGAAGAGCTAGTGAGTTTGGTGCCTAAGGTTAGGAAGGTTGGCTTGCACGATTTTGGGCAAGTTATTTTGAAGCGGACTCGCAAAACATATGATCTTTACATGCCGATACTAGTCAAGCATCTTTGGACACGACATGTAAACTATCGAGCTTATCTTGGTAACTCGGTAGGAAAATGTTCACTTCGACCACCGTGAGTAAGAGATACTTGTTAGTTTTTGTATATTTTTGTATTTTTTTTCTTTTTGTTCGTTTTTTTTATTTTGTTTGGTAGGTAAATAAACGTTGTGGGTGTGTTTCCTATATAACCCTCACGAGACCTCACTCGTCCTCATAACCGGGCTACCGGGAGGTTTAAAGGATCTATCTTAGTTAGTGTATATTTTGTCCACTGATCAAAATTAACTAAAAGATTACTTGGTAATGCTTTTCAACAAAAAGTAAAACCGATAACTCTTAATGATTTTGTGAGAAGCTTGCTTCTACACACTTGCGAGTTGCAGGTTTATTTATGATGGAAGTGGAACTATTTTGTTGAAGAACACATGGAATTGAAGAATGAAGAACAACCAGGTGCATCTATTTCAATCTCTTTAATTTTGATCGTTTACTTAGATTTAATAAGTGGATTGTAAACTGTATATTGTTGATTGGGGTGAATTCTTTGGTTGGCTTTATCACATTCCCGCAAAACAATTTTAAACTTTCCCTACACATTGAGAACAATGTGGACTTTAAGTGTGGGGAGAGGAGAAAAATTTTAACATTTTAAAATCCACCATTTAAACACTACACATTGAGGACAATGTTGGACTCTAAGTGTGGGGATGGGGGAGAAAATTTGAAAATTTTTCAAAAATGTCCTTGTCCTTGTTTAAACATTTTAAAAAACGCAAGTAACTAAGTCAACACGGGATGGTATGAACCATTTTGGTCTTTTGTCATGGTCAGGTTCTGAAAAATTCGCATGATAACTCTCAACTAGTTTTGGTAAAAAGAATTACGGGTGGTTATCTGGGAGTAGTTTGCTTGAAAGGTCGATTTATTACACACATGTCATATACCTACCCATCTTTCCATGTGAGATTTTGAGCCACCACAACATGTTACACTTTATAAAATTCTATTTATTTTGCATGTTGTGTTCCTTTGAATTGAGTGTGCCATTATAGTTGCATACGGTAGAACTTGCACCTTTAATACGTTTACCGCCCTAGACCGATTGTGAACACAAGAATGATTAAGGCATTAGGTTAAACCTTTTATTTTTAAACCATTTTTATCATCCCTGACCCATTCCAATATCCCTTAGTTAACCAATCTTGAGCCTTAAGCATTTTTCAATTGACCACCCATATAAACCCAGTTGACCCATAAGCCTTTTTCACTTTAAACCCGAGTGATGAAAATTCGATTGTAGGTTGTTCCTTTGTGTTGTAAATAGTTTAAAGTTATTATTGTTAGTTGTTTGTTGAAAAAAAAAACTGCATAAGCATTGAAAAAGAGCAAAGTCTCTTAACAAAAAAAAAAACATTGTAGAAAAAAAAATATATGCTCTAGTTAGTCGTTGAATAAAAAGGCATATCCTTGCTTTATAGTTGAGTTAGTTTGTTTGTTTCTATTAGTTTGTTTGATGTAATAAAAGTCGAATTTTCATCACCTTAGTCACTTTAAATATCCCATTCCACACCCTTCGCACAGCCACGTTACAACCCTTTTAAAGACCTTTTGACTTGTGTTCACTTTTATGTAATTTGGTGAAGTGCGATTAAGTTGCAAGCATATACCAATATGCATTATAATCGGTTTTGAGAGTACCATATATATACTAGTACATCAATACTAGTCAATTGAACCGAGTGGAGAGAACATTGCGAGGGATACGTGTGTGGTTTATTGGCTTTAGAAGGTAGGCTAATCTTGGGTAACCACTTGAGTTTTGAAAAGAAATATTAATTGAAAGTTGGGTAGTCTTGATTGTAGAAGCCATAGGAACTGGGTATGACATTAGACCTTAACTCTTTGAGAATGGGGAATGCGTTTTGTGTTTGGAATTGTAAAAGCGTAATAAATTTGCTTGAGGACAAGCAAAAAGATAAGTGTGGGGATGTGATACGCGGGGGAAAATCTTAGTCGTTTCGTGTTTAAGATTATATTTTTATGCAATTTTATGGTTTTGGACACACTACTTTGATAAAGTTTGCGTTTTGCAAGTTTAACAAAGTTTAAGGTGTATTTCAGAGCTAAACGAAGCTTTGGATTGGAGCTAGGATGATTCAGGAAAGAAAACGAAGAAGAAAGATGGAGAAACTGGTGAAGGCCTGTCGCTAACGGACGCTGTTAGTCAAAGTCAAAGAAATCAATATTTTTAGGAAAATTAATGGGACTTTGACCAGAGACTTTGACCAAAGACTTTGACCAAGACTATTGACCAAGACTTTGACTAAACTAAATGGTCATTAAGAGGAGTTTGACAATGGAGACTATATAATGAAGTCTTGAGAGTAATCTCTCATCATCCCTCTTACTTCATCTCTTACACCACCTATTCATCCTATCAATCCAAATCATTCCATACAATTTAAGAACACCAAAATCATTCGATTCATCGAAGACTTTCAAGATCCAAGATCCAACTTTTGAAGAATCAATCTCCATGGCCATGAGTGGCTAGTCTCTTTGTATCATGCCTAGGAAGTAAACAATCGAAGTTTTAGAGTTTAACATTTGGGTATTTCTTTAAACTTTTAATCGTGTGATTGTGTGTTTGAATTAACTGTATTAGACTGCGATTAATCTTATGTTGAATTCATTTTAGTTAATTGATCTTGTGCCAATTTCTAATGTCATGAACATGTTTTCTTGCTCTAATACAAACATAGGGTTGTATGTTCTAGGTAATGAAGTGTAGTTTAGTCCATCTCTGATGTTGATGAAACTTGACACCTAAGCCTATTGAACAATCACCCCGTTAACACCAATTGCACTACATTTGTTTGGCCCATTTGTAAAAACTTTAGACTTCAGTTGTTGAAACCTAGGTGTGATTCTTTTAATTAAATTGTTTACAAACTACATTATTTTTCATTCATATAATTTCAATTCAAGTTTTTAATATAACAAACAAAATCCTTCCAATCAAATTCTTAAATGAACCAAGTCCAAACTTCATAAGTTCTCTAGTAATCTTCACAAGTAACACCGTTTAATCAACTAAGTAATATCCACTAACCACACGCTCCTTGGATTCGATACCCTATTTACCCTAGCTACCTAGGTTATTTAGGTTTTGTATGACCCGTGACGACCGAGGTCATGTTGACCCACGATATACATGCTTTTGCAGGTAGTTAGCTTCTGGTGCCACGATTAGAAAGCACTGTACACTTCACTGCATTTGGGGTCTTGGGCATACACCTAAATTACATATTATGCTTTTACGTTATACTTCATATGGTTTTAAAAGGTTTAAATTTGGTTTACGCTTCCGCAACTTAACTAAACTTGGTTTTTGAAAACGAACTGAATGGTTTGGGCATTTAGAGTTCGTTCATATGACTTATGGCTATGGGATCCTGGTGTGTCATGCACCTCGCGGTATAAACCCCGCAGTGGAAATTTGAGGGTGTGACAGATTGGTATCAGAGCCATTGTGTTAGGACAAAAAGGATTGGTGAAACCACTTTTGTAAACCTTAGTCTAATTCACTTCTGCAAAATATCCTAAGTATAGAACTACTGAAGAAGAAGTATCAGAAGTTCTGAAGTCTAACCAGACAGTTCACTGAAGAACTACTGAAGATAAACTACTCATCAGTAGTTTGTCATTCATCAGCTCTTGTTCAAGAATCTTTTTAACCGACTTATGTTTCAGTAGTTTATTAGTTTAGTATTACTTTATCTTTTGTACAAGTTCCAAGAATGCAACTTGTTTCTGACTTGCTTTTTGTCAAGGTTCATGCATATGTAAAGTCTATAAATAGATGGGTTCATCCCTCTGTTTTAGACATTGATTTTTAATACAGAAATCCTTCAAAGCTTATTATTGTTCTTATTGTTCTTTCCATTTCATTTACTGAGAATCTGTTTAAGTATTCATTCAATACTTAGATTCTCATCAAATACTTGTCTTTAGTTTTCAAACATCCAGGGGGAGTAATAACTCCTGTTGATAGTGTAACTTTACTTATTTCCGCTGTGCAAATCTGATTGAACTTGCTAAACACATAAGTGTTCACTAACAAGCAATACATCAAGAGCAATACTGATCCAACACATTGGTTATAGTGAACTAGGACTGCATGTTGAGTCTAGTCTATAATCATCATAGCATAAGTACACTCACAACTTAAGTGCACAACTAGCTTTTAGCTACAAATATCTACAACACATAATTTCAGAAGATATGTTATCTTCTAGTTCTAGACCTAATTCTGAACACGTCACTGGTGGGAACCCAGGGTTACACTAGGTGGTGCACTACTGGGAGTAGTATCCTAACAAACCTCTTGGATGAGGAAACAACAATAGTACAGGGGAGAGAGCCCTTGCGAGCGTTATGGTGCACGTACACAGGAAGCTGCACGATGCGCATGACGTGATACCATTAAACCGAATCAAATTCGAAGAAAGTCAAATGTTGAGACTTATCCTTTTTCACTGAGCAAGGAGACAATTAGTTTCTGTTCCTTGTTATTTGACCTTTCTTACTATCATTCGAAACTCAGACGAGACTGGGTTACTCATATAGAATTTATTTCTTACTTTAGTACCTTACGCCTAGTACGAGCGGGCGAACATATGACTGGATATCCATGTTTCTTATAAGTATATGGTAGATTCATGGGAACACATTAGATCGGGACTTGTTACACACACTCTTGGGGAGTTATGTAAAGCCTGCGACGTAGTGCAACATCTCAAGGGAAGACGAAACCTACTAATGGCTGATAGCCACGATGGGAGGAACGAGTGGTACAGCTTACCACTAAACTGGTTTACATAGGACTGGAGAAGGAGACTGCATGTGATGAGATCCCTATAACACTGACACCGCAAAAGAGGAGGAAGAAAGGATGGAAGGAGAACCCGAGCAGGACGAACACACGGAAAGTGAGGATGAAGGCTATACTATCTAGACGGAGCGTGACGACGATTAGCTCTTACCTTTTCTTATCTGTCTTTTCTTTTCCCTTGTTAACTTAGATAAGACTGGGTTCTTATGATCAACGATAGGGTGGTTGATGCCCTCGCATCTTTCCAAGCTAGTAAAGATCCATTTTGCTAAATCATTCGTTTCCCCTGACTTCCACGTCTGAACTTTCTTATACCTCGAACGTACATGCCACAACAACAACCTGCCATCGTATTTTCAAGGCTTTTATTGATTGTAAACCTAGATAACTCCAACGGAACTGAAGGAGACCGTCTGATTGCTTCGATAGTATAAGTCTTTGCCATGTGCATTTGCCCCAGGCAGGATGGGGTAATGTATGCTACATGCACACTCGATAAGTTACAGATACTTGGATGGAGAACGTAACACCCTGTGATGAAATCTAGAAATTTGTTATCTAAAGACGGTTGGGTCTGGGATCGACGCTTACACTACCAAGCTACAGGAGTTAGCTACTATATGCTCAAATCTATTTAACCTGCCTTACAAACGGGTCGAGCTTCATACCAAAAGGGTGGGTCCCTCAGATTCGCGGCATGGCCACTGCAGCTCACCTATCTAGAAATCTAACAAATCTTTCACATGAATCGCAAACTCACTGATGAGGCTGTCGAGCATGGTACTTTCCGAAGCATGGTGCTTCATCTTCCACTTTTGGTGATAGCAAGAGAACGTGGGATAGTGTGAGGTATAAGTCCTTCAACAACAACAACCACAACGGCAACAACAACAATGGTGGTGGTAACAAGACTGGGAACAACAACGCTACCAATGCTGGCAACAACAACAACGGAAACAACAACAATGGGGCTCGTGGGAGAGCATTTGTGATTGGCTCTGGGGAGGCTAGGACTAATAACAATTTCGTGACGGGTACGTGCTCCTTGAACGACACTCTTGCTTCTATTTTATATGATACTGGTATGGACTATAGTTTTGTGTCATCGAAACTTAGCAAACAATTAGGGATGGTTCCTACTCTTCTTGATACCCCATACTCTATAGAGTTGGCTGATGGAAAGCCTGTTGAGGTAATCCATATTCATCGTGACTGTAAGCTCGAGCTAGATGGGCAATTGTTTGCTATCGACGACCTTCTACCTATCACCCTAGGAAGTTTTGATCTCGTAGTTGGCATGGACTGGTTGTCCAAGCAACACACAGGAATTCTCTGTCAGGAGAAGATTGTTCGTGTCCCCCTCCCAAGTGGAGAACTTTTATCTATACAGGGTGATCGTGGTGGTGCCATGGTAGGCATCATCTCCTTCTTGAAAGCCCAGAAGTGTATTCGTAAGGGCTGTCCAGCCATTTTGGCTAACATATCTGACACTCGAGTTGAAACTGAAACTAAGATTGAGGACATCCTAGTAGTCTGAGATTTCCCAGATGTTTTCCCAGAGGAACTACCTGGACTTCCACCTGTTCGTCAAGTGGAGTTTCAAATTGATATTGTACTTGGAGCAGCTCCAGTTGCACGCGCACCATACCGCCTAGCACCAGGCGAACTTCAAGAACTATCTACCCAACTCCAAGAGCTATTGGATAGGGGCTTTATTAGACCTAGTTCTTCACCATGGGGAGCCCCAGTTCTGTTTGTTAAGAAGAAGGATGGGAGTTTCCGCATGTGTATTGATTATCGGGAGTTGAACAAAGTGACGGTTAAGAACCGCTACCCTTTTACCTCGTATTGATGACTTGTTCGACCAGCTACAAGGGTCGAGTTTCTATTCTAAGAATGACTTGAGGTCAGGATATCATTAACTGAGAGTCCGAGAGGAGGATGTGGCGAAGACAGCCTTTCGAACTCGGTATAGACATTATGAGTTTTTGGTGATGCCATTTGGGCTAACCAATGCACCGGCTGTGTTCATGGATCTGATGAACCGTGTGCGTAAGCCCTATTTGGACAAATTCGTCATAGTGTTCATAGATGACATACTGATTTATTCTAAGAGCAGGGAAGAGCACGAGCAACACCTGTAGTTGATCTTGGAACTTTTGAGAAATGAGCAGTTGTATGCGAAATTCTCTAAATGTGACTTTTGGATTCGAGAAGTCCAATTTCTTGGACATGTGGTTAACAAGGCAGGAATACATGTCGATCCCGCCAAGATTGATGCTATTAAAAAGTGGGAGGCTCCTAAGACTCCTACAGAGGTGCGCCAGTTTCTTGGTCTTGCGGGATACTATCGTAGATTCATTGAGGGATTCTCTAAGATCGCTCAACCCCTCACTGCTTTTACATAGAAGGGGATTACTTACAAGTGGGGAGATGCCCAAGAGTCTGCTTTTCAATTGATGAAGGCAAAGCTTTGCAATGCACCCATACTATCACTACCCAAGGGTATAAAGGACTTTGTGGTGTACTGTGATGCGTCTATCCAAGGGTTAGGGTGTGTGCTGATGCAGCGCGATAAGGTGATCGCGTATGCCTCACGTCAATTGAAGGTTCATGAGAAGAATTACACCACCCATGACTTGGAACTGGGAGCAGTGGTTTTTGCTCTAAAGATCTGGAGGCATTACCTCTATGGGACGAAGTGTACGATCTTCACTGACCACAAGAGCCTCCAACACATATTCGACCAGAAGGAGCTGAACATGCGACAACGTCGATGGGTTGAACTTCTGAATGATTATGACTGTGCCATCAAATATCATCCAGGGAAAGCTAATGTAGTAGTTGATGCCCTTAGTCGAAAGGAAACGAAACCCAAACGGGAGCGAGCTTTACAACCTACCATACATTCCAATCTTCCTGATAAGATACGTGAAGCCCAGGGCGAGGCTTTGAAAGAAGAAAACATCGGGCTTGAAACTTTACATGGTGCGGATAAGCACCTGGAACTAAAGACAGATGGTCTTCAATACTTCATGAACAGAGTCTGGATACCACGTTTTGGGGATCTCAGACAACTAGTGCTCGATGAAGCTCACACCTCTCGATATTCAGTACATCCTGGTTCGGACAAGATGTACCAAGATCTCAAAACTCTTTACCGGTGGCCAAACATGAAAGCTGAGATAGCCACTTATGTTAGTAAGTGCTTGACTTGTGTGAAGGTTAAGATTGAATATCAGAAACCTTCAGGCCTACTCCAGGAACCAGAAATCCCTATGTGGAAATGGGACAGAATTTCTATGGATTTCATCACAAAGCTTCCTAGAACGCCAACTGGCCATAACATGATTTGGGTTATCGTGGATCGTTTAACCAAATTGACACATTTTCTGGCAATAAAGGAAACAGACTCGCTGGAAAAATTAGCTAATCTCCACATCAAGGAGGTAGTCTCTTGGCATGGGGTGCCTACTTATATTATATCTGATCGCGATGCGCGATTCACTTCTCATTTTTGGACTACCCTCCAAAACGCTTTGGGGACTCGCTTAGATATGAGCACAACCTATCACCCACAGACGGATGGACAGAGTGAACGTATCATCCAAACATTGGAAGATTTGCTACGAGCGTGCGTGGTGGATTTTTGGCAACAGTTGGGATAAGCACTTGCCTTTGATTGAATTCTCGTATAACAACAGTTACCACACTTCGATATAGTGTGCGCCTTTTGAGGCACTTTATGGACGCAAGTGTAGGTCTCCCATCTGCTGGACTGAAGTTGGGGATAACCAGCTAACAGGTCCCGAACTCGTGCAAAAAACTTCTGAGAAGATAGTGCAAATCAGAAACCGGATGGCTACTGCTCGTGATTGACAGAAAAGTTACGCTGATAAGCGTAGGAAACCTTTGGAGTTCCAAGTTGGGGACAAGGTTCTGTTGAAGGTGTCACCTTAGAAAGGGGTGATACGCTTTGGAAAACGGGGAAAATTGAACCCACGATACGTTGGACCATTCGAGATTTTCGAAAGGATTGGTCCGGTAGCTTACAAGTTAAACTTGCCTAATGAACTCAGTGGAGTGCACAATGTATTCCACGTATCAAACTTACAGAAATGCCTATCGGATACGACACTGGTAGTGCCACTAGAGGAGATCCAGGTGGACGATCAGCTGCGATTCGTGGAAGAACCAGTGGAGATTCTTGAGCAGGGCGTCAAGAAACTCAGGCAAAGCACTATACCTATTGTTAAGGTACGAGGGAATTCCCGTCTAGGGACGGAATATACGTGGGAGTGCAGAGATTAGATGCAGCTCAAATATCCACACCTCTTTACTGAACCTGAAACTGTACATAGATCAAACGCGGAACATAAAACAGCTCTTTCAAAGTGAATTTCGGGGCGAAATTCCTTTCATCTTGGGGATGATGTGACATCTGGGAAGCAAGCACACATTTTTCTAGTAGGCTTTATTGTTTACTTGCTGAATTTCGGGACGAAATTCTTTTCAACTTGGGGATGATGTGATACCCCGCATTTTCAGGTTAACACTTTTACTGAACTCTAGTTAACTTACATATTCATACGTGGTTAAATACTTAACTAGGGTTAGTTAAGGAGGCCTAACATATGTTAGATGATATTAACATATGTTATAATTAGGAAAATCCTTGTTTGGACACACACGAGTCCTGTATCCCGAACGTTGGTGATTTGTCTGGCATATATAATAATGTGTATAATTGAATTATGATGAATGTGAAGTTACATGTTTATGTGGATTACATGTTTATGTGAATTTCCGCTTGACTGAAAGTTAATATGTAAACCATGCAAATTACGTGCACCTTATGATTAATATGTTATGAGATGATAAAAACAATGGTTTTTATGAAAGATAGGGTGGTTAATATTATTGGGTCCAGTATTGGGCTAAAACATGATTAACGGGTCCGATTAGTGGACTAGAAGGGCCCTAAAACCTAATTGCTTGGGCAACAAGACAAGCTTTCTTATAATTAGGAAACAAAAAATATATATATAAACCCTAATCCCCTACCCTTTGCGCCGCAAACAACTCCCCACCCCTCTCTCTCTCTCTCTCTTTCAATTTTCAACAAACATCAATCTTAATCATCTCTTCAAGCTAGTTTGGGTGAAATCTCTAGGCTTTTAGGACTCTTGCATTGAAAGGCATAATCTTTACATGTTTGATGATGATTAATAATGCTTGAAAAGTTTAAAAATCATAGAGCATGCATACATATAAAATCGCATAACATGTGTTAGTACGAGTTCGTGAATGTTCATTGTGATTTGATGATGATGATTGTTGTTAGTAATCATAATTAGGGTTTTTGTATGATAATATATGTGGGTCGGGTTTTGACTCCTTGTGTGGGTCGGGTTTACGATTCCTTGTGTGGGCCGCGCTTTGATCAATTTAAAACTTATTGGTCCTTTGTGAACTAAACACTCTATCACTTGAAAAGTCCTTACATATTATTGGGTTAATCGCTGGAGGCGAACGGGGTATTAGTTGATAGCGCTATTAGGTTGTGCAGCAACCTCAAGTTTGCGATGCTGGGAGCATGGACATGAACTTCTGACCACATTTGTTGGCTAGTGTTGATAGACACTAGTTACTGAGGCAAATTATTATATTACTGAAGGTGTCCCAATAATACTGTTTAGTTGCAATGAGTGGGTTAGCTACCCCTGACATGATTACACTGATAACACTTGAACATTTTGGTCCGGGAGACCTACGCTTTTACTTGGTTATGTGGTTTGGGAAACCAGTGCATTTACTTACTCATTTTCTTTACTTAATGAACTCACCAACATTGTTTGTTGATCCACGATATACATGCTTTTGCAGGTAGTTAGCTTCCGGTGCCACGATTAGAAAGCACTGCACACTTCACTGCATTTGGGGTCTTGGGCATACACCTAAATTTGGTTTACGCTTCCGCAGCTTAACTAAACTTGGTTTTTGAAATCGAACTGAATGGTTTGGACGTTTAGAGTTCGTTCATATGACTTATGGCTATGGGATCCTGGTGTGTCATGTGCCTCGCGGTATAAACCCGCAGTGGAAATTTGAGGGTGTGACAATGCGGGGATATCTCATAATTTGAAATTTGAAATTTGAAATTTAAAAGTTTAATTTGCCTGATACCAAAGGATGCATAAACGAAAGCAATTAAATGGCTCAAGAAACTATATGATTAATCAAAAGATTTAATTGAACCAAATGATTCAGAGAACCATCAAATTTATTCTTTATAATAATCTATCTATATATTAATTGAATACATCTCGGGTCGAATGAAGCCCTAAAAAGAGCCTGAGGTATCCACATTTGTATATGGAGCTCCAACTTTTTTCCTATAAATAACCTTTTGTATTTTTTTATTTGCTTCATTCTTCCATCACTCTCCAATCTTCCTTAACAATTCTTCCAACCAACATTCATCATTCTTCTTTTGCATTCTTTCTTTGAGGTCTCTATCATCTTTTCTGATTTATAAACTGGATCTAAAATATGTAAGCAATCTTGAGTTATAAATCGATCCATATATGTATTCTGGCTAAATCCGATCCCTATATTTGTATTCGATTTATAAACTGGATCCCTGTCATCTTTTCTGATGTATAAACTTTTATTTTATTTTTTATGTATTCGATTTCCAGTATTCATTGTTTTTTACTTTCAATCACCGGTATTAATTAGTCAATTGCTAGACAATCACCATTACCATTATTCGTTTGAACCATTTATTCGCCAATGTCATCCTTGTATTCAATTATTTTTCATGTTGAACAATTGTTCTATAAAGCACCAGTCATCAGATTTATAATTTTTTTGTGTGTTGAACCATTGAGAAGCATCACCGTTTATGTTTTTAAATACAAACAACATAACCAGTCAAACAGATTTACTATTTATTCTCTTGCTTTAGAAATATGGATAGATTCAATGGTGTTTGTAATAAATTTGTCGTTACATATATATTTTAGATTGGGTTTATTTAATATATTCGTTTTTTCATTTGAATACCAGGATTCCATCCGAAGACAAAAACTCGATTATGGCTTATCACAAGGGTGACCAATTCTTCAAGGTGATGCATGACCCTTCGGCAAGAGTTTTGGTATGAATCTTATTTTCATCTTCATATGGCTATTTGTTTTTATAGAAAAATGATTATTTCTTTTTTTAATGTTGTTTTTAACGTGTTAATCCAGACATTGCCGAAAGCCATGAACAAATTTTTATTTTCTAAAAACATACACAACAATAACGTTACAGTGGCCACATACAAAGGACAATCTTGGTTGGTTTTATTAGAATTGATAGATGATGTTTTTTGTTTTACAAATGGTTGGTCTAAAGTTGTTAATGATTTATACTTCTCAATGTTCTACATCATTTTCGGTTATGTTAGTCCAAATACGTTCAACATGAAGCATTACAATCATTCTCCATCCATGCAATTGGATTTGTCATTCTGCAAAATGATTGAACATGAATTGACAACACCTATGGTAAACATTATTAATTTCAATTTTTTTGCTTACATGTTTTTATATAATGCCGAATTGTATCTTAATTGTCCATTTTTTTACGTTACTTTTTATTTCAGGTTCTACCTTATTCCTTTGTTTATAATCAGTATCCCGATGAAATACCTAAAGTGCCAATCATTATGTATGTAGATGATGAACATCATTGGAACGTGTCAATAAAAAAGATTGGTCGTAACTATTGTTTTGTAATGGTTGGGTCAAATTCATAAGTGATCTTCGTCTCCGGATTGGTGATTTAGTTTGTTTTGAAAAAAGGAATACAACCGTTTTAATTTTATTACTTTTAACAAGAATGGTCGTCAAATGAAATTATTCAAAGTTCTTACTAACAATTTATTAGAAGAAGATAACAATGTTTTGCAACAACCAGTTTGTCAGAATACGCAACAATTTAAAGTTAGTAACTATGATGGTTTACCTGGTTTTGGATGCACTGTTACAAATGAGTTGGTACGTTTAGTGTTTTTCTATGGTTATTGTTTTAAATGTTTTACTCATCTAAATATAATTTTCTTTTGACCTTATTTAACTGTTTATACTATGCAGATAATTCCTAAAACGATTGGTGAATTGGCCAATTTAAATCAAACAATGAAAATCAAGATTAAATTTACGAATGGGTACTCGTGGTCTGCGCAAGTGCGTGTAGAGATTCATTCTGATGTCACGTTCACAATTTTCTTAGTTTATAATAAATCAGAATGAATCTCTACACGCACTTGCGCAGACCACGAGTGCCCATTCGTAAATTTAATCTTGATTTTCATTGTTTGATTTAAATTGGCCAATTCACCAATCGTTTTAGGAATTATCTGCATAGTACAAACAGTTAAATAAGGTCAAAAGAAAATTATATATAGATGAGTAAAACATTTAAAACAATAACCATAGAAAAACACTAAACATACCAACTCATTTGTAACAATGCATCCAAAACCAGGTAAACCATCGTATAACTTCAAATTGTAGCGTATTCTGACAAACTGGTTGTTGCAAAACATTGTTATCTTCTTCTAATAAATTGTTAGTAAGAACTTTGAATAATTTCATTTGACGACCATTCTTGTTAAAAGTAATAAAATTAAAACGATTGTAATCCTTTTTTCAAAACAAATTAAATCACCAATCTGGAGACAAAGATCACTTATGAATTTGACCCAACCATTACAAAAACAATAGTTACGACCAATTTTTTTTATTGACACGTTCCAATGATGTTCATCATCTACATACATAATGATTGGCACTTTAGGGATTCCATCGGGATACTGGTTATAAACAAAGGAATAAGGTAGAACCTGAAATAAAAATTAACGTAAAAAAATGGACAATTAAGATACAATTCGGGGTCTGTTTGGTATGGGGTAATGGAATGGAAGAGGGAATGGAATGGACGAGGTAATGGAATGGACAAGGTAATGGAATGGATCATTACCATTCCATGTCTTGTTTGGTTGCCATGTGGGAATGAAACAAAACATTATTTTGTGTTGTTGGATAGGCATGAAAAGACGAAGGAATACAATCAGTGGTTAGTGGCGGTGGTGGATGGTGGTCAGTGGCGATGATGGTGGTGGTGATATGTGGCGGTAGCGGCGGTGGTGGGTGGCGGTAGCGACGGTGGAAGGTGGAGGTGGATGGGTGTGATGGTGGGTGGGCGACGATGGTGAGTAGTGGCGGTGGTGGGTAGTGGTTGGTGGTAGTGATGGTAGGTGGTGGTGTGTGGTGGCAACGGTGGCGATGGGTGGAGGTGGATGGTAGTGATGGTGGGTGGGTGACGATGGTGAGCAGTGGCGGTGGTGGGTGGCGGCGGTGGGTGGGTGATGGTGATGGGCGGCGGTGGGTGGTGTTGGATAGCGGTGGTGGGTAGGTGACGGTGGTGGGTGGAGGCGACGGTGGTGGGTAGGTGCGTGAAGGTAGCAGGTGGCGGTAGCGGTGGTGGGTGGTGACGGTGGTGGGTGGTGGCGGCAGCGGTGGTGGGCGACGGTGGTGGGTGGTGACGACAGCGGTGATGGGTGGTGACGATAGTGGTGAGTGGTGGGTGGTGGTGGTGGTGGTGGGTTATGGTGTTGTTAGTAAAGGATGAATGAGGGATGGAATGAAAAAAAAACATGGGGGATGGATGGAATGGTTTTGAGGGAATGGAATGCCTTGTGGAATGGGTGATTCCATTCTTTTGGCCAACCAAACACGCTATTTTTCATTACCTCGTAATGGTCCATTCCATTCCCCCTTCCATTCCACCATACCAAACGCTACCTCGGTATTATATAAAAACACGTAAGCAAAAAAAATAAATTAATAATGTTTACCATAGGTGTTGTCAATTCATGTTCAATCATTTTGCAGAATGACAAATCCAATTGCATGGATGGAGAATGATTGTAATGCTTCATGTTGAATGTATTTGGACTAACATAGTCGAAAATGATGTAGAACATTGAGAAGCATAAATCATTAACAACTTTAGACCAACCATTTGTAAAACAAAAAACATCACCTATCAATTCTAATAAAACCAACCAAGATTGTCCTTTGTATGTGGCCACTGTAACGTTATTGTTGTGTATGTTTTTAGAGAACAAAAATTTGTTCATGGCTTTCGGCAATGTCCGGATTAACATGTTAAAAACAACATTCAAAAAAGAAATAATCATTTTTCTCTAAAAACAAATAGCCATATGAAGATGAAAATAAGATTCATACCAAAACTCTTGCCGAAGGGTCATGCATCACCTTGAAGAATTGGTTACCCTTGTGATAAGCCATAATCGAGTTTTTGTCTTCTGATGGAATCCTGGTATTCAAATGAAAAAAAAACGAATATATTAAATACATCCTATCTAAAATATATATGTAACGACAAATTTATTACAAACACCATTGAATCTATCTATATTTCTAAAGCAAGAGAATAAATAGTAAATCTGTTTGAATGGTTATGTTGTTTGTATTTGAAAACATAAACGGTGATGCTTCTCAATGGTTCAACACGCAAAAAAATTATAAATCTGATGACCGGTGCTTTTATAGAACAATTGTTCAACACGAATAATAATTGAATACAAGGATGACACTGGCGAATAAATGGTTCAAACGAATAATGGTAATGGAGATCGTCTAGCAATTGACTAATTAATATCGGTGATTGAAAGTAAAAAACAATGAATACTGGAAATCGAATAAATAAAAAATAAAATAAAAGTTTATACATCAGAAAAGATGATAGGGATCCAGTTTATAAATCGAATACATATATGGATCGATTTATAACTCAAGATAGAATAGTAATATTTCCTATATTACTTTGCTAGTTGTTAATTGTAAGCAATCATCATTGATTTAAATTAGTCTAATTAAATACAAAATCTCCTAATAAAACGCCACCAATATACGAATGGAAACGCCTCATTTAGGAGATTCATTACATTCAAACATTAATGGTAAACCGTAATCATCTCCTAATAGTGTGTCGGTTAATTTATAACATTAATTTGCTAATTTTAAGCTATTAGCATTCATTAAATTAGACTAATTACAGTCCATCCATTTTTGTAATTAATATTTATAATTATGCGGCTTTCCTTAGTTTTGAATGATGTTAATATTTTTCTTAACATTTATGTTTTTCATGTGGTGTTTTAATATATTTTGATGTTTATATCAAATACACATTGATCAACACATTTAATAGTATGAATAAATGAGGTGTCACGATATGGAAACATAGCTTATTGACTTATAATATGGTAACACATTATTTGGGACTAAAAATGCAATGACGATACCACCTAAATTGCTTTAACTATGGTCAACATCTCACTATTAGCCCTCATTAAACATTCTACACACAACCCATTTGAACCAACACTGACCAACCGATCTATTGAAACACTTTGCCGCGAGTTGATATAATTATGGCAACGATTCTGAATTAACTAGCGTAGCACTATATTATCAATCAATCATCACTTAAATAGATGACCAATCATGCCATAATTGTGCTAATTTAACTCCATTTTACAAACCTTCCTTATCAATTTACCCCCTATAATTAGATGAATACTCATTCATAACAAATTTTCGTACTCTCTTCATAAGAATATAAAATATAACTAGGTGTATTACAAGTGGCGCGTTGCACCATGAATTCCTACGTTATACGGCGGAAATGTGGTCGGTGTTGATTTGTGTTGCCGACATTCATATAGCATACAATATCAAATACACACTCAATTTTTAACGAAACTATTCCCTATTAATATTTATGCCATAATGTCATGAAAGAAATTTAACTAAAGTCGCATGTTTAGGTTTTTGTTCTGAAACATATAAAAAAACAAGTATGTATGTAACCTTCATAAAATATATCACTATGTTCATAAAAAAAATACCCCATTACAATATTCTCTGGCATAAAGAAAAAGGTGTTCACACCCACTTTGCCATACGTGTTATTTGTTTTTTTATAATTGTTTTCCACTTTTTATCTCTTTATTTTTTAATATTAGTATTAAGAATAGGTTATTGGCTTTCCAGAACATGGTTTTTCAAATACCAGTGTCTCTCTCTCTCTCATCTCTCCCACTCTGTCCATATTCATTCTCTTCACTCTCTCTGCATTATTTCTTTTCTCTTGAGTCCACCACAATGAAGCCTCCAAGTCCAAGGCGGCGACCTAACACCACTACCAACTATCGCAAGTGACACACCCATCATCCGACACCATCACTGTGACAATCAAGCCGCCACTTCCACAACTACCACCACGAACCGCTACTAACACTATTACCATATTCCAAATAGCCAACATAACCAACATATTCCCGACTTCCACAACCACAATCTGACACCGACACCACCAATCGACGCCGCCACAAACCACTATCCAACACCGGCACCACCACAACACAGTCGAAAACCAAAAGCCTAGCACCACAAACCCCAACCAGGAAACTAACGAACAACACCATATATGATAGTGTAGTTGGTGGCCGACAAAGTGGACCGAAAAATAAGAAAAAGGAGAGTAGAACGATGGTGATGTTCATAACTATGGAATGTTTGGAACATATACAGAAGATTAGGAAGAGAAAAAGACACAAATGCAAGAAAGACCAAAATAACCCTTAAAATCAGTGAAATTACAAAAATGCCATATTACTGTTCAAAGATCACAGCTATAAATATATTGTAATTACTTACATGTTGCTATATGTAAAGTATGGCAACGATTCTGAATTAACTATCATATCAATATTTTATCAATCAACCAACGATTATGAATTTAATATGGTTACTATATTTAAAGTATGGCAAGGATTTTGAATGACTGACTTTGAATTCGAATAATGCAATAATTGTGCTAATGTCACTCCATTTTAGAAAACCTTCTTTATCAACTTAGCCTCTATAATTAGATGAATACACATAGATAACAAAATTTTCGAATATCTTCATATAAATATAAACTATAATAAAATAATTACTTACATTCATCTATATCTAAAGTATGGCAATGATTCTGAATTAACTATCATAGCACTATATTATCAATCAATCAACGATTCTGAATTAACAACACTTGGTATATTTGAAGTATGGCAACGATTCTGAAACAATGAAATTAATTTTGACTAATGGAATAATTGTGCTAATTACACTCCATTTTACAAACCTTTCTTATCAACTTACTCTTTATAATTAGATGACTAATCTTTCATAACATACAACTACCACACATTCCTCACTCTTTTTCATGCCTGTGAAACACTTTATTTTTTAATTTTACTTTCATACTCTATTGTGGATCCATTTCAACGTCCAGGATACTTTCTACCCTAATTACTTTAAATTTGTTATAGTTTGAATTATATCCAAGCATTAGTTTACTTTAATATTGTTGCCTGTTATGTTAATATAAATTTGTTATTGTCTGATTTATATCCAACCAATGCTTTTAGTTACATTTTCAGCCCTATTATGTTAGTTTTACAAAAACCTTTCTTATGGTTTTTGTTTTTTTTTTTCGAAATTATGCTTGAAACAATTTATAAACATATAATGTTATTTATCGTATCTATTCAATCCAAGATTTCACAAAATGGTGTTTCGTTAGAATGATTTGCATTTATTTTTTACATAGATCAATGGCAGCATTTGAAGTAACGATGTTCAACAACCTCCAAACGAACATGGATGATGTTGTTGTAAGAGCTAGAATCATTCGTCTTTGGCGCCAACTGGACAACCATGAGTATTCGTTACACATGGTTTTAATGGACGAAAATGTAAGGCATAATCTTTTTATATTTGTTAGTTGGTTAATATGTTTAGTGGTTGTTATTGTTTAGATAATTATACTAATGTCATATGTTTCAAATATTTCATTATGTAGATTTTTTTATATTTTATGCAAAACATACAATATAATGATTAATTAACTTATACAATGACAATTTGTTTTTCTTTACTACTTACTTTGTTTTAAAACGTATATTACGAATAAAATATTTAATACAAAATAGATTACACATCAAACATATATGTCTATTTCAATACATGTGTCTTGCTGTTTTATAGTATAAAACCGTTTGCATATTATATTTTAATATTTAATTATTCAATTATTCAGGGATTCAAAGCTCAAGGAACAATCTCCAACAGATTGGTTAGACTATTTGAAAGTGAAATACGGGAGCAACTTTCTTTAGTAATCCAATTTGTTAGAGTTGGAATTGATTTTTCAAGAATCAAATATGTTACCAGTCCCTATAAAATTATTTTCAAAAGTAACACCCAACTCTTAAGATGTGATAATTGGATTGGAGATAAGTATGGTTTATGTTTCTCGCCTTTTCAATCAGTTATAAGCGGAGGGGCTTTTGACAATGTTTCAATTGGTATGTGATTTGATTTTTTTCGTATTCTATATTTCTATGATGGTATTTATTTCCATTTTTTATACTTATAATTTAAACATGTTACATTTACAGATATCATCGGACATGTGAAGCAGTTTATTAATGCAAATGACAGTAATTATACTGAGTTGAACAAAAGTAAAGGATTGTTATTGGAGCTAGAAGATATTGAGTATGTGTTTTTTTTATATAATATTTTCAGCTATTTGATATACGTTAAAATAGGGGTGTTCAACGAATCGAATAACGAATTTTCGAATTATTCGAATCGAATTATTCGAATTTTTTATATTTTTACCTGAATTCGTATTCGATTCGTATTCGTTTAAAATTCAATTTATTCGATTCGTATTCGATTCGAATAAGAAACTCGAATTCGAATCGAATTCGAATAAATTCGATTTAGTTCAAATTCACCTTAAATAACAAATTGTTTTACTTTTAGTTTTAAAACTAATACAAACTCATTATTTTTAACATATAAAATACAAATCTACAAATTGATAAACAACAATATGTCAAATACGAGAATAGTAAAAATAGTAGAGAGTATAGTTTTATAGAGTTTTGTGATATATAAGGTAAATATATAAAACATGGTTATGCTAAAAGTTATAGACACTATGGGTTCTTAGAGTTTAACCAAAATTTAGAAGTTTTTTTTTTTCAATGTGTATACTTGTGTATATAATAATGTGTATATGTGTGTATATATTTAAAAAAATATACATGTACAATTTTTATTCGAATTTCGAATCGAATCGAATTTAAAATCATAAATTCGTATTCGATTCGTATTCGATTTACTGGACTCGAATTCGAATCGAATCGAATTCGAATTCTTAATAATCGAATCGAATTCTTGGTAATCGAATCGAACTAAATCGAATTTCGAATTTTTCGAATTCGAATCGAATTCTGAACACCCCTACGTTAAAATATACATAACTAAATCCCCGATTAAACTCCCAAATTACGCGTTTTTGACCATAATTGCACGAATTCGGTACTTAACCGCTTCATATGTTTATTGCAGGTCCTAAACGACGTCCCACGAACAAAGTCGAAGAAACCGGGCGAAAATCGGACAAGACGGAAAGTTTTGGCAAAATCAGCCAAGTCTGGAAGATGTGCACGGCCGTGCACCTCAGGTGCACGCCCGTGCGGGCTCATGTTACTCGGACACAGATCAGATGCATGGCCAGTGCGACCTGGCGTGCAGCCTATGTTCTCGGGCACCCTGATCAGCACGCCCGTGCGGGTGCCCGTGCAACTCCTTTTCTCGGGTGGCACTGCCCGTGCACCAGGGAGTGCCACACCATGTGCTCGGCCACCACAGACCTGCACGCCCGTGCACCCGTGCACGGCCGTGCCAAATATCTAGATATTTCCAGGAGCAGCCAAACCACTTGCCCACTTGCACGTCAACTCAAGTTGATAAAGTGCACGGCGATTTTCTGGACATGTGAGCAGCTGCAAAGGCGAGGAACGAGCTCGGGAACTCATCCGGATCATCGATCATCATCCAATCCATCACATTCAAGTTTTATGGTTTGATCTATTAAGCTTTTAGTTGATTCAAATCTGTTTGTTTTAGCTTGTTTGTGTTGTTTATGTAGTACATTATCGTCTAGTAATCTTGTTTAGTAATCGTTAGTAGAAAAAACAATCGTTAGTATGTAATCAAGTTTTTGTATAAATTTGGCGTTTTTTCATGTTTAGATCTTGATGATCATAGCGCAACCTTGTTTCGTTGTTGATGGATTTGTAGCTGTATTTGAATGACTTTAGCGATTGTCGAATGTGTTAGGCGGATAAATGTTGAAAAAAAAACCGCCCGTTTAATCGTCCGGTAGTAGACTAGTTAACTTGTTAAATAGTTTATGCCATGAAACTGTAACCGGGTATTGGTTTGGTTAAAGTCAGTCGAAAAACGGTTAAAAATGCTTACCGGCACGTAAAAGGGTTTAAAAAGCCTAATGGTGCCGTTACTAGTCTTTGACACGGTTAATGATCTTTGGTAGTTATTTTGGTAAAAATAGCGATCTTAGTAGATCTGGGTTCAAAGTTGGTAAAATGGAATAGGTTGTGAAATGCTCTACTTTATGCTAGTTTAGGTGGCTGTATTGTGTATTCGGTATCGCTTTCCTGAATTAGTGAGGTTAGAATACTCTTAACCGATGACTAACTTATCTTTAGAAGATCTGCGTGAGATTATATCAGCTGCTCGCTAATAAACGACTTGAAGCGGTTAACGTGTGTATTCGTGTTAACTTTCTATATAGTTGTCATGTTAGGATGCCCGAAAGGGACACTAACTGTCGGAAAATGGGAATGTTGATCACACGCCTGTATTACTTATTATATTTAGATAACATGCTAGGATTGGCAAATTATAGTTTATATAGTTATATTTTGTATTTAGAGTCTTACATATGTTATTTTTGTGTTTTAGAATTAAAGTAGTTAAAAACAACAAACTCAACTTATCTTTTCCTACTGGTAAATCGGGGACAGAGTTTTAGTACTATTGCTCCGCGCGCGTCCATGGATCAATATCTGGTTCTTATCTGTACGTTACTACATATATGACAGGGTACACTTGCCCTATTGTGTGTGTTTTAATATTAAGGTCTAAACCATTTTTATAAATATTAAAGCAAAACGTGTGTTTATTCATTGTAAAATTATGTGTATATCCGCACACGTCAAGTTTTTTGGCGCCGCTGCCGGGGACGCGACGAGCTTTAGGAACGAACCGAGTCAACTTTTTACCAGTGTACATGATTGTGAATACTTGTTTATACTTCTTTGATTCGTTATTTCACTCATTTATTTGCATATATGATTATTTGATTTTTTTTATTAAATTTATCTGTCTGTAGATATTTTGGATTGATTTTAGATTGGTTTATAGGTTGCATATAGATTCGTTCATTTATCTGCTTATAGGATTGTTTGATTTGATTTTTCGTTCATTAGGATGTTGATAGATTTAATTTATTGAATATTGGATTAATTGGTTTGTCTATGAATTTGATTTGTTCGTTATTTGATTAATTAGATTTATTTGTTCGTATTTGGACTAATTTTTAATTTCATTCTTTGTATAGTTTTAGGCTTAGTCTGCTTATTTCTGTTCATTTTATTGATTCTATTAGTTTATATTTGATTTTCTTGAATATATTTGCTTTCCGTTATTTTCGCATGAATTTATTGATTCTTTATTTCGTTTATTTATTTTTTTGTCTTTTATCACCTTTTTGGGTTTGTCATATATTCGCCTGTTGCAACTGTATCATTCTTACATGCAGGTTGATGTCCACGAACCCTGGGTCTTCTGGTGATCTGTCTGACAAGGAGCGAAGGCGCCTGAGGAGAAGCGAGAGGATTAGACTTCATAAGTTGCGTCTTGTTTCTGATATACCTATTTCTACTCCTTTAGTTAAGGTCCCAATTGACGAGGCGAGGCACGATCTGGCTGACGACGAGGGGTCGGAAGCCCACAGTGACATTATCATGGCGGACGACGACATTCCGCTGAATGATAGTGGACGTCCAGGAGGAGAAGGACTCGCACCGAGTATTGTCCGGCCGGCTATTTTGGCCGACCATTTCGAGATCAAATCAAGTATCGTGAACATGATACAAAACTCGGTGCAATTCGGTGGACTGGAGCACGAGGATCCAGGCCGACATATTGCTACATTCTTAGAGGTTTTAGCCACCTTTAAGATGACGGGCATCTCCGATGATGCTATCCGTCTCAGACTCTTCCCATTCTCACTGCGGGACAAAGCCCGGACTTGGCTTCTGTCACAACCCGCAGGGTCGATCACGACCTGGGCAAAGTTGTTGCAACAATTCATGCAGCAATACTTTCCTCCTGAAAAGACACAAAAATTGAGGAATCGCATCATGACGTTTCGTCAAGATGACGAGGAATCATTACACACCGCGTGGGAGAGATTTAAGGACCTACTCTTGAGCGTCCCGCACCATGACATCTCAAAAAGACATCTGGTGCAAATGTTCTATCAGGGACTCGAGTTTGACTCACAGGAACGCCTAGATGTATATGCTGGCGGGGACATCGGAACAAAGTCCCCCAATGAAGCATGGGCCATTATCGAAAAGGCGTCCCAAAAGTCAAAATCTCGAAAGAGTGACCGATCAAGGTCTTCTTCTGCCCGATCGGGTGTACATGCCGTGGATAACTACACGGCCATTTCCGCATAGATAGAGGCGCTGGGCATGAGATTTGACAGATATCAACAAAGTGTTGCCTAGGCCCAAAGTCTGTGTGATCAGTGCGGGGTGTCTCACGAGCCTGGCTCGTGTGCTCAGGGGGTTATGTATACTGGCCACGAGGATGTGGCTTACATGGGGAATCAGTCAAGACCCCAAAATAACCCCTACAGTAACACTTACAATCCGGGATGGAGGAACCACCCAAACTTCGGGTGGAGATCTGGTACTTCGAACCAGAACCCTCTCGGATTTCAGCAGAGAGCCTCCGCACCACACCAATCTCACCAATCCCAGCAGTCCCAACAACAACAGCCTTACCAATCTCATGGCCAATCCTACCAACCCAGACCGAACCAGTACCAGAACCAGGGCGCCGGGAGCAGTTCCCAGCAGCACGCCCTGGGCGGTACGTCTAGGTTGGAGGAGATGATGTCTCAACTCCTCACCAACACAACAAATTCTAATCAAATTGCTGAGCAGCGCTACCAGCAACACGAGGAGCATTTCTCCAATTATGAAGGAGAGATGAGGGGACAAAAGGCGTCCATGCAGGCCATAGAGAACCAGGTAGGGCAGATGGTGAAGATGATGTCCGAGAGACAGCAGGGCAATCTCTCGTGCAACACTGAGCCTAATCCGAGGGGGCATGTAAATGCCATCATGACGAGGAGTGGTAAAACCACGGGACCTGACACATCGGGCTCACCACCGATCACTGAGACGGTCTAGACTGAGTCTTCGGACGAGGTGCACGCTAGGCGAGTCCCAGCAAGTACATCACAGTTGCCGAAGCCAGTCACTGACTACACTCCTCCTATTCCATACCCTGGCAGACTTAGGAAACAGAAAGACGAGGCGAAATACAGGAAATTTCTCGAGCTGTTCAAACAGCTACATATAAGCATCCCGTTTGTGGAGGCCTTGGCACAGATGCCTAAGTATGCCAAATTCCTGAAGGACATCCTCACCAATAAGCAAAAACTTGAGGACCTGTCCTGTGTGCTTTTGAACGAGAACTGCTCTGCAATCCTGCAGAATAGACTGCCCATGAAGATGGGAGATCCAGGTAGTTTCACCATCCCTTGCCTGATAGGGAACATGTCTGTCAGTAATGCATTGGCAGACTTGGGTGCGAGCATTAACCTTATGCCTTATAAGGTTTTTGAGAAGCTGGATCTGGGTGAGCCTTCACCCACCAGGATGAGTATTCGTCTTGCTGATCGTTCGATCAAATATCCTCGGGGATTTGTTGAGAATATGCTTGTCAAAATTGACAAATTTGTATTCCCGGTGGATTTTGTCATCCTTGATATGGATGAGGACTCTAAATTGCCTCTGATCCTCGAACGTCCTTTCCTTAACACGGCTAGGACGATTGTTGACGTGGCTGCGTGTGACACCCCAGGAAAATCCCACATCGGCCGTGGCCAGGAGAGATCCTTGGTTCATAAGTAATGTCTTGCCTCTTAAATCACCAACGCGTTTTGGGGCTTAATGTTAGTGGATGAGAGGAGAACTCCACAGTTAAGCGTGCTCAGGTGGGAGCATTTTCAGGATGGGTGACCTCCTGGGAAGTTTCCACCAGGGCACCCAAAAACAAATCTGTGAGCTCTGGGAGGGCAAAGCGGACAATATTGGTGGTGAGAGGGGCGGGGTGTTACAGATGGTATCAGAGCCACTCCTGTGCCGTTCGGGATGGTGGGTGCACACCTCATCAGGGACGATGAGACTCTAACAGGGGGTGAATGTGACACCCCAGGAACACACCTCATCAGGGACGATGAGACTCTAACAGGGGGTGAATGTGACACCCCAGGAAAATCCCACATCGGCCGTGGCCAGGAGAGATCCTTGGTTCATAAGTAATGTCTTGCCTCTTAAATCACCAACGCGTTTTGGGGCTTAATGTTAGTGGATGAGAGGAGAACTCCACAGTTAAGCGTGCTCAGGTGGGAGCATTTTCAGGATGGGTGACCTCCTGGGAAGTTTCCACCAGGGCACCCAAAAACAAATCTGTGAGCTCTGGGAGGGCAAAGCGGACAATATTGGTGGTGAGAGGGGCGGGGTGTTACACTGCGGGCCAAATCACACTCCGGGTGAATGATGAGCATGTGACTTTTGATGTTCAGAGGTCGATGCGTCATCCCGAGAGTCAGGACGACACACTATACTATCTTGATATAGTAGACCAGTGTGTCAGTTCTCACTTTCGAGGCACGATAGAGGGAAATGTTTCGGGCACACATCTGTTGTGTGGGGACTTAGATGGCATTATGAAGGAGGGCCATAGAGATGAGCAGCCGGTCTATCAGATCGGTGATGATAGTTCCCAGAGCCCGTAGCGTTTCGTGGAGATTGAGCGAGAGGACAGCGATAAGTCGAAGCCGTCTGTTGAGGATCCGCCGTCGTTAGAGCTGAAGGAGCTTCCACCGCATCTGGAGTATGCATTCCTTGACGAGGAGGGTCGTCTGCCTGTTATCATTTCATCTTCTCTATCTGCAGTTGAAAAGAGCGAGTTGCTTCGTGTGCTTAAACTTCATAAAAAGGCAATCGCCTGGAAGATCATGGACATCAAGGGGATTAATCCTCATTCTGTACTCATAAAATCTTGATGGAAGATGTTTATAAGCCTTGTGCGTAGCACCAGAGGCGTCTAAACCCGAACATGCAAGAAGTTGTTAAGTCCGAGGTCATTAAGTTGCTTGATGCTGGATTGATATATCCGATCTCGGATTCTGTTTGGGTTAGTCCTGTGCACGTCGTGCCTAAGAAGGGTGGCATGACGGTTGTCACGAATGATAGGAATGAGTTGATTCCTACGAGGACCGTCACGGGGTGGAGAGTTTGCATTGACTATCGTAAGCTCAATGATGCCACCCGCAAGGATCACTTCCCGCTTCCATTCATCGATCAGATGTTGGAACGACTGTCGGGGAAGTTGTACTACTGTTTCCTTGATGGTTTCTCTGGATACTTTCAGATCCCTATCGATCCTGTGGACCAGGATAAGACGACTTTCACATGCCCTTTTGGCACGTTCGCCTACAGGCGTATGCCATTCGGGCTGTGCAATGCGCCTGCGACCTTCCAGCGTTGCATGGTTGCCATTTTTCACGACATGATCGAGGACTCCATGGAGGTATTCATGGATGATTTTTCAGTCTTTGGGAGCTCATTCGATCAATGTCTAGGGAATCTGGAGCGGATGCTTCAGAGGTGTGAGGAGACCAGTCTTGTGCTCAACTGGGAAAAATGCCACTTCATGGTGAAGGAAGGAATAGTCCTTGGGCATAAGGTCTCCCAAAGTGGGTTGGAGGTTGACCCGGCCAAAGTAGATATCATTTCTAGGCTCCCTCCACCCTCTTCTGTCAGAGCGATCCGCAGCTTTTTGGGTCATGCGGGATTTTACAGGCGATTCATCAAAGACTTTTCAAAAATCGCCCGTCCGATGACCCGTTTGTTGGAAAAGGATGCACCGTTTGTGTTTGGTGCAGAGTGTTTGAAAGCCTTCGGGCTTTTAAAGTGTTTGCTTGTGGAGGCCCCTATATTGGTAGCACCCGACTGGGAGCTGCCATTCGAGATTATGTGCGACGCGAGTGACTTCGCGATAGGGGCGGTCTTGGGACAGCGGAAGGACAAGCACTTCCACCCGATCTACTACGCTAGCAAGACTCTTCATAACGCTCAGGAACATTACACCACCACGGAGAAAGAGCTTCTTGCTATAGTATTTGCATTCGACAAGTTTAGATCTTATTTGGTGCTGTCGAAGACCATTGTCTATACGGACCATGCAGCGATCCGATACCTTTTTAGCAAACAGGACGCGAAACCGCGCCTGATTAGGTGGATCCTGTTGCTGCAGGAGTTCGATATAGAGATTCAGGACAAGAAGGGTGCCCTGAATGTCGCTGCTGATCATCTGTCCAGACTCGAGCATGAAGATGCCGAGAACTCCGCGTGGGACACCATTAATGACAATTTTCCCCACGAGTTCTTGATGAGCGTCGAGTCGGTGGAAGATGTATCGCCATGGTTTGCGGATTTTGCGAACTACCTCGCGTGCGGGATCCTTATCAAAGGATTGTCGCACCAGCAAAAGAGGAAGTTCTTCGCGGACCTTAAGCATTACTTCTAGGACGACCCATTTTTGTTCCGGGTCGGGGCGGATCAGCTGATTCGCCGTTGTGTGTTCGGGGTTGAGGCGGCGCAGACCCGCACGACAGTGCACCTCAGGTGCACGGCCGTGCAAGTTAACCAGATTCATGTCAGAATCTTCGCAGGTCCGTTTTGGACATCCGGGACCTCCGTTTTTTGTGTACTAACAGCTTTGTATTCATTTTTGCATGCAGATGGAACACGACTACCTCGGGTTCGATAGCCGACATAAGAGGGAAGGACCATGTATCGATAAGCTCCTGAAGCTTTGGGCTAGGCGGAACTCGTTTGGAGTTCCTATTAGGCTCAACCTCGATTTACTGGACACGCTGAATCAGCGTGAACGCTATGATGGGTTTGTTTCGCAGAACATGGCGAACTTGTTGAGCATCAACCAGCCTGTCTACCTGGAGATCACGATCGAGTTCTTAGCTTCCTTTTCCTACAAGAAACCAAAGGAGAGGCAGTATAAGGACTTCCATGAGAAAGATATACGGTTCAGGCTCTGTGGAAAATGGTATCATTGGTCGGTGGCAAAACTGGGGAGGAAGCTTGGGATCTACGAGTACCTGGAGACCAACTCGGAAGATTTCTGTGGTATCCATAGCTTCGCGGACAGTGCCGAGCGGGCCGCGTTTTGGGCATCGATTGCCATTGGTCCACCTTATGTTCCGAGGTCGGCCAAGGCAACGAAGATTAAGGACCCACTTCTCCGCTTACTACACCATGTCTTCAGCCACACGATCTGTGGCCGAAAGGACAGTTCGGGGAACTGTCCCACTCCTGACCTTCTATACTTATACCATTTCTACGAGGGTGCCCCACTGAACTTGGCCGCACGAATGGCCGAGTTCTTTCTCACTGCTGGGGGCACCAAGGAGGGGAGTGAGATTCATGGAGGAGAATATGTGACCCAGATCGCTGAGGCCTTGGGACTGCTGACCCCTGAGGTCAAGGAGACGCTGACATTGGTCACTCCTGGGCTTACATTGGACCTCAGATCAGTCAGGGCTCAGAACCTGGTTGTTGACACGGGTGGGGTCCACGCCTTATCAGTCATGACATTGTATGGGACCCCGTGCCAGCACCACAGGGCGAGGACGAGGAGATGCACGAGCAGCAACCAGGAGGTGGTGGTGACGCGCCACATTCTCCACAACACTCTCCTCAGCACTTCCAGCCCCATGACCAGCACTTCCAGCCCCAGGGTCAGCAGTGGCCTCCCGACATCCCGACATATCCTGAGTTCAACCAGCGGTTCCAGACGATGGAGCTGAACTTGCAGAACGTGAGCACACAGCAGGGGCAGATCGTGCAGGACCAGCAGTATATGCGGTCCACCATGGATCGTGTGCAGCAGGACGTTAGGAGCAGCTTTGAGTACCTCTTTGCCGGGTTAGAGTCGGTGCATCCGGGTTATTTCAGAAACCCGCCATTGTTTCCTTATGGTGCACCTGGCGACCAGCCAGGAAGTTCCGGTCAGCACCACAGGGATGACGCCGATCAGTAGCCACCATCGTTTATGCATGCAGTTGTTAGTACTTTTTATCTATTTATGCTTTTCGTATTCGGGTCTGCGTACCCAAGACTTTTTAGTTTTTGTACTTGAACTATTTACTTTTCCGCATTTTAATTTTCAGTAATGTTTGGTTTGTTTGAATAAGTGTGATGATGTACGGATGTGTTTGATGTCTTTTGGTTTTGTCAAGAATGGTGATAGTGCAGGAAACGGCGAGCACCGGTATGGATGCTCAATACGATCACCGTACTTTTCGGGTTATCGACAACAGGGGAGTTTTATTCTCCTTTTTCGCACAAATAGTTAGCTATTTCATAAACGCTTTCTATTGTCACATTGGGGACAATGTGAAGTTCAAGTGTGGGGATGGATTATAATCGTGTTTGTCCTCTTGTATATATATATATGTTAAAAAATACCTCTAAAAATAAATAAATAAATAAATACGTATATGTATATATTACTTATAAACATCAAGCCAAACTAATTTTTGACAAAGATAACTCGAGGCGCGACAAACAGATGAAATGCGAGCGTGTAGATCCGTACACTTGCACCCATTTCCTTCCGGTTACGTGAGCATTTGAGCCTAATAGTATAGATTTCGTTTCTTTGACATGCTAATCGAGTGAGCCGGATGTTTTGTGCCATTTAGAACTTGTCATTAGCATACTTATTTAGATCAGATACGTGTGAGATTGTACGAAAATGATTGAGGCATTTAGGTTACCCTTTTGATTTAGCCTTTTCTTTTCGTTCTATCTGTTTCCCCTTACCCAAAAAAAAAAAATTATCCACTAGTTAACCATGTTGAACCTAATCCCGTGTTTTTTCTTATTTACCACACCATTTTACCACTAAACCAAATAGCCTTTTTTCTTTTAAACCTTTTGTGTTAAAGCTCGGTTTAGGTTATTGTTTGACTAGTTTTTATGTTGTAAATAGTTCGTTTCGGGTTTATATATTTAGAACCCGTTTGTTGATTATATTTCAGTTTAGTTTATATATATATATATATATCATAGATATATATTGAAAAAAAATCCAGAAAAATAGAACACCCTAAAATAGGGTGAATTAGCAGTGATTCGAGCAGTTTTTAGAGCTTTAAAGTTAAAAGTTTATGTTTAGCCCGTTTCAAAAGAAAAAATCGCATATATTAGTATTCTTATTGTACAGTTGTAGTTGTTGCTATTAGTTAGACATAACCGCCGGGTTTTAGCCGATTTGTCACTTTAAATATCCATTCCACACCCTTACCTTTGCCTAACATTACAACCCTTACAAGACCTCTTGATTTGTGCTTTTTCACACGTTAGTTGGTGAAGACTAGATCTTTTGACAAGCTTATGATATTGCACGATTCATTGTCTTGGCAATGGAGCGATTTACACATACACATTACACGTATGTATCATAAATAAAACCGAGTGTGTGTGAACATTGTGAGTCGTGTACGGGTTTATGTGTTTGTAGATCGGAAGTGAGTCGTTGCTTTTTAGTTATCTTATCACCTGTTTATATATCTTTGTCGGCTTGTCTATTATCGTCTGTACAGGCTATATTTTGTCTTTGTTGCCACTTGGCGAGTTTTTCGTTTATTTCTGTTTAAGTGTTTGCTTGAGGACAAGCAAAGTTCAAGTGTGGGGAGGTTTGATATACGTTAAAATATACATAATTAAATCCCCGATTAAACTCCCAAATTACGCGTTTTCGACCATAATTGCACGAATTCGGTACTTAACCGCTTCATATGTTTATTTCAGGTCCTAAACGACGTCCCACGAACAAAGTCGAAGAAACCGGGCGAAAATCGGACAAGACGGAAAGTTTTGGAAATATCAGCCAAGTCTGGAAGATGTGCATGGTCGTGCACCTCAGGAGCACGCCCGTGCGGGCTCATGTTACTCGGACACAGATCAGATGCACGGCCAGTGCGACCTGGCGTGCAGCCTATGTTCTCGGGCACCCTGATCAGCACGCCCATGCGGGTGTCCGTGCAACTCCTTTTCTCGGGTGGCACTGCCCGTGCACCAGGGAGTGCCACACCATGTGCTTGGCCACCACAGACCTGCACGCCCGTGCACCCTAGGTGCACGGCCGTGCCAAATATCTAGATATTTCCAGGAGCAGCCAAACCACTTGCCCACTTGCACGTCAACTCAAGTTGATAAAGTGCACGGCCGTGCACTTTATGCGCACGGCCGTGCACAAAATCAAAACTTCTATAAAAACAGAGCAAAACCCACTGATCAAATATTGGGTGGTCACTGGGCGATTCTGGGTGATTTTCTGGACATGTGAGCAGCTGCAAAGGCGAGGAACGAGCTCGGGAACTCATCCGGATCATCGATCATCATCCAATCCATCACATTCAAGTTTTATGGTTTGATCTATTAAGCTTTTAGTTGATTCAAATCTGTTTGTTTTAGCTTGTTTGTGTTGTTTATGTAGTACATTATCGTCTAGTAATCTTGTTTAGTAATCGTTAGTAGAAAAAACAATCGTTAGTATGTAATCAAGTTTTTGTATAAATTTGGCGTTTTTCATGTTTAGATCTTGATGATCATAGCTCAACCTTGTTTCGTTGTTGATGGATTTGTAGCTGTATTTGAATGACTTTAGCGATTGTCGAATGTGTTAGGCGGATAAATGTTGAAAAAAAACCGTCCGTTTAATCGTCCGGTAGTAGACTAGTTAACTTGTTAAATAGTTTATGCCATGAAACTGTAACCGGGTATTGGTTTGGTTAAAGTCAGTCGAATAACGGTTAAAAATGCTTACCGGCACGTAAAAGGGTTTAAAAAGCCTAATGGTGTCGTTACTAGTCTTTGACACGGTTAATGATCTTTGGTAGTTATTTTGGTAAAAATAGCGATCTTAGTAGATCTGGGTTCAAAGTTGGTAAAATGGAATAGGTTGTGAAATGCTCTACTTTATGCTAGTTTAGGTGGCTGTATTGTGTATTCGGTATCGCTTTCCTGAATTAGTGAGGTTAGAATACTCTTAACCGATGACTAACTTATCTTTAGAAGATTTGCGTGAGATTATATCAGCTGCTCGCTAATAAACGACTTGAAGCGGTTAACGTGTGTATTCGTGTTAACTTTCTGTATAGTTGTCATGTTAGGATGCCCGAAAGGGACACTAACTGTCGGAAAATGGGAATGTTGATCACACGCCTGTATTACTTATTATATTTAGATAACATGCTAGGATTGGCAAATTATAGTTTATATAGTTATATTTTGTATTTAGAGTCTTACATATGTTATTTTTGTGTTTTAGAATTAATGTAGTTAAAAACAACAAACTCAACTTATCTTTTCCTACTGGTAAATCGGGGACAGAGTTTTAGTACTATTGCTCCGCGCGCGTCCATGGATCGATATCTGGTTCTTATCTGTACGTTACTACATATATGACAGGGTACACTTGCCCTATTGTGTGTGTTTTAATATTAAGGTCTAAACCATTTTTATAAATATTAAAGCAACACGTGTGTTTATTCATTGTAAAATTATATGTATATCCGCACACGTCACTATTTAAACAAGATTGTACTAAATTTTGTTTACAATTATTAGGGGCCTTACTATTTTTGTTAAGCTATGGGATAGACTGTCTGATGAAATTTCTAGATATGTTGAAGTTCATAACAATGCAGATCCTTTGATTGTAATCTTGCAGTTTGGATTATTGCACCATTATAATGGTAAAAAAAAAAAAAGATAACTATAATCTATGTTGTTTCTTGCTTAATCTATAATAACCTATTCACTGATAAGTTTGTTGTAATCAGGTTACCCTTATGTTTCAAATTCAGCAAAGGTTAGCAAGTTGTTCATAAATCAAGAAATTGATGCCATCAAAATTTACAGAATAAGGTTTTATATTTGTACCATGTTTTTATATCTTCATATTCAAATTATGATTATAATATAAGTATGATTAATTTTCATTTGCAATGTAGTTTGTTGCAAAGGCCCATACAATATCCATTATCAGAAATTCGTCCATCGGGTTTACCTGTGTTTTCAAATAGTGAAAATGAATTTTTGGTCAACAACTGTTATTGTAACATTGGTGACATTTGGGAGATTGATATGGTAATGACCAGGGACGAAGGATAGGTTTGGCCAGGGGTGGCCCTGGCCCCCCCTGTTTTTTGGCCCAGTAGTGGAAATTTGTGATTTTCATAGGTAAATTAAGTTCAGGTTGAGTCCGGCCCCCGCCGATTTTCCACTACCGATAGAAAAAAATTAAGTCCGGCCCCTCCCGATTCGAGAACCAAGCTTCGCCACTGGTAATGACATTTGACAGTATTATTATATATTTTTTGACTTTTGATTTACAAAAAATGTTGTGTTAACTACCAACACAATTTACCTATTATAATAGGAGAAGAGTATCATTATTGTTGGGACTGTGATTGGTCTACGTAAAGATCTTGGATGGCACTATATGGCTTGTCCAGATTGTAATAGCAAGGTATCTTTATACTTTTTAAATTCTGTCAAGAATGATGGTTCTGGAGATCATGAAGGGCGAGATGCATATGATTGCATAAATGAAAATTGTAAGCATAAAGATGTCATACCAGATCCAAGGTATTTTTTATCAAGATGAAGTCCATTTTTTATTTTAAAAACATAAATTGTCATGTTTTTATATAAAGATGATCTACATGTGTTAATATTTAATTTTACTATTTATATATCAGGTTTAGAATTCACTTACATGTTCAAGATGCGACTGGTGATGTTGAACTAATTTTATTTCATAATGAGGCAACTAAAGTTATTCTAATGTCTGCAAATACGTAGATTGAGGAAAATACAGAGGTTGTATACTTATTATCATACACATCTATTTTTGTCTTATACTTTTATAAATACATAAAACAATAATAATTTTAATTTTATATAGGTTGATTACACTGTCAAGTTTCCAGATGAATTATACTATTTACGTGATAGAGTTTTTGCATTTAAAATTTCCATCATTGATTACAACTTGAAAAGCTTTGATGAAGTTTATGGAATTACTAAGCTAACTGATGACAAGTTTATTATTTCTGTAATTACCAGAAAGTTTCAGTCATCTTTTCAGGTAAGTTAATGATGCTTACACTTGAGATCTTTACACTCATTTTTAATTTCATTATAATTTTTTTTTGTACCAGGACACTGGCAATTATATAATGAAAGAACATTTAACTGATGAAGAATGTTCGATTATTTCTGGTAAAGATGGAAAAACTAAACGCAAGCTGGCAGCAGTATATGAATTGGTTGGGAACTATACAGTAGCACCTGTTAAGAACGATGATGAGGCAACCGAAGCTTAAATGGAGTCTTCCGTGAAGACTAATAATGTTTATCACAAATGACAACTTTCTTGATTACTACTTTTCTCTAAAAGAATTGTTCGACTTAATTTATTTTTGCTTGTCTTTCAGTAAACTTATTTGATCTCATCATTAGTTTTTCTTTTCGTATTTTATTTGGATATGCAAAGTTGGTTTACTTTCAATAATGAACAATTATTTGATAACATAAATTTTATATAATCAAAAATTGAATAAGTATAATATAATGATTGTATTTACATAACGATGATTGAGGTATGATTAATCTAATTTACATTTATGGGCCGAAAAAGCATAAATACTAATACTTATGTTCATTTTTAAAAATCAATTATATCTGAGTGTATATTTGTAACAAAGCTTAACTAAATCAGTCATATCTCAATTAGCTTAGTTTGATTAGCATGATTATATATAGATTAATTTATAATATAAATTCTATATAATCAAAATATGAATATGTATAATTCAATGCTTCTAATCACATAACGATGATTGAGGTATAATTGATATAGTTTACATTTATTACAAATACACCATCTATACTATATTATAAAGCATTTGACAAGGACTTCTTAAATTTTAAGAGGTACAAGTTTAATTGCTAATGATACAACAAACAATGCATATAATAACTACCTTTTGAGGGTAAAATTGTCTTTTAAACACCATATTTAATCAAAAGGTAATCAAGAGTCATCAGATGTTTATGAGACCTCATGACATTCAATTCTATAAATATTTTAAACATATAAATTAGAACAAATATAAAAAATAATTCATAATACTACATGTTTTGTTATAATCTTTTTTACATACAATTAGGTACTTTATAAAAGTTAAAGTTTTTATAAACCTGATAATACTATATAGAAATTGAGAAATCGATTAATAACGAAAGTTGTGTTTTTAATCATGAGGTAACGATTTGAATTCTAAAATTACTACATATGGCTAATTTGATCTAAACCATACTGTCACTGGATTCTATGATCGGAGAAGAAAGATTATGTTTATAATGAATTTTGAACAAAGATATTAAGAAATATTCATATAAAGGAGTAGCCAATAACAAAAAAATAATAAATAATTAATAATAATGGGTTCTTCTTATTGAGTACTTCAACTCAAGTCCATATTTCCCGCTCAAGTAAATTTTTTGGTTATTTATTGAAAACCAATTGGACCGATGCTCATAACCGATTAACTAAATGGGAACAAATGAATGATTGAAATCAATCGGTTTTTGAAATATTTTAATCGAAAGTTTAGGTTTTAGTTATGGCTCAAAACAGAAGTGAACTGAACAACAACTTGTACACACCCTTAAAATCACCGATTGAAGTGTTGAGGTCTCCGCCGCAACGCGCGGGCACCCCACTAGTAAATACTAATGATTATGTTTATTTTTTTATTTATACATGAATAATAAATTTTCTTACTTTGTAATCGGAAAACATATTTTTTAAAACTGATTTAGTTGATAGTCAATTATTTTACAAAAGCATACTCAATTATAATAACAATAATAACATAACAATAAATAAAATCTTTAGAATGATTTTAAAAGACTTTTGTATTCATTCAGTTTAATCCTGTTTCAAGAGTCACTAAAATTTTCAGAACTCAATTATAGATAGATGTCTCTGCTAATTATAATTGTTTGTCACCAATCTAAATCAAGACCAATCTTTCCTTTTTTTTATACTTGATATATTGAAAATGACCCTGATTGAGAGAGCACTAAATACTAATGATAGCATTTCATGCACTTATTGTGCTAATTTTAAGTCTCTTTTACCAATCTAGCTAAAAATTGCAATCATTCCATATGTATACTTCAACTATATAAATATATCAATACAAGTCTTTTATACTTATTCTATCAACATTATCCCACTCTCATCACTCAATTACGGTTTATGTCTTTCAAATACATTGCTTTTTCACATTCAGTTTCACTCCAGACTGTGGAAGCATAGAAATTTGTAAGTCCATTTTTACCGTACCTGATTTATTTTGTTTTGTTATGAAACATAGTCCTTTATCAGTTTAGTTAATATACAACTATGTTTATTATGGTCCTGCATTTACGGTTGTTACTGCACATTCATAAGCATGTATGTTACATTTACTGTGTTTATATTATACGTGCACTACATAGTTGCACATTGTAGTTTCAAAGTTTTTTAGGACAGAATTGTGGTTCTCAAATTTGTGTTATATGTTTTGTTTTTTTATAGATAGTTTAGTATTCAATGTTGTTTGTGTTACTTGGGTGTTGTAGATAACTCTCACCATTAACTTTGTTAGCTTTCTTTAGATAATAACGACATAAATAATTGAAAATCTAATTCCTAAACAATAAAAAAAATTAAACTTGAACATATTATTTCATTTCATAAAGTTTAGAATTCGATTACCTTAGTTTCAGATAGAGGATGGAATTCAGGACAAATGCGGTCTTCTATGACAACGCTTTTTGTTGCGAATTCGACATCGAAAACTATACAATAAAAATATGTTTCAAATGATTTATTGTATATGAAATTAGTGAAAGTGTTTCATGAAGTTTGAGGTTATTGTGTGATTACCGTAAGCCAAGAGAAATGACTTCGTGGATTCCAAAAGAGCATAGTCTAAAGCATAGGTATTGATTTGTTCAATCGTTTGATAGAATCCGCAACAAAACAGAATCCACAATTATAAATTGAAAGATTAAAATTAAGTATACATCATATTATCTATCATTCATTAGTACATAACATATTTTTCAAACACACATCCAAACAATGAAGGTTTGTGACCATATGTCGTTATTAACCTGCTAACTAATCCCAGTCTGTGCTCTTTATGCTATGTATCTATTGCTGATATATGAGTTTTCGTATTTTAGATGTTTGTTTTATTTATGTATTATGACTTTGCTCACACAAAATTCACTAAAATATCACTCTTTATGCTCTTATGAGAAAGCCTTGGGCAAATGAGAGAAAAGATGTTTAGTAATCACCCATTCCAAAGTTTAGGCATTAACCTGTTAAAGACTTAAATTGAATACCTTTTAAATGTTTGTTAGGAAGAGGAACAATAGATAGGTAACAAAGATTGTTAACAGATTCGTAAGTTAATCTTACAAAACAAAATTTAAGCATACATCATATTATCTATCATTCATTTGTACATAACATATTTTCAAACACACATTCAAACAATTAAAAATATAACCCTAATTCATCTAATATGACCCTAATCCAAATAATCTTACAAGACCCCAACATCCTAATTCATGTAATAATAATAATATAATAATAATAATGTTAAATAAATAAATAAATAAATAACTTGAACGGCTGAATTAATGGTGCAAAAGAGGCCTTACGGATTCAGACTACATTTGGTGTTGGTCTCCGGTGGAAGCAAAGTAATTAGAGGCGTTTGTCTAATACAAGGTTTGCATGGTCTATGGAGAAGAATAGGAGCCCATAACTGAGAAATATTATTATGAAACCCTAAATTCGAATCTGAATAATAAAACGATTCCCCCAATGCTAAAGCTCGCATTTCGTTTTGGTCGTAGTCATTATGTATTTGCCGGATTAATGGTTGCGTAGCCGTATCAACGCCTTGCTCCGCCGTGTCTGGCCACCGGTTGCTTTTGCTCATGTCTCTGTGTCTTTCTATTCAATTTGTGGGTTGGGGTTGCACAGGGTTTTGCAAAAGCATATAAGAAACCTGGTTTTTGGATTGATAATATAATAAAATTTAGGTTACACGCAATGCTTATAATGGTAGGTGAACCATCTTCATTTTATTTAATTTATTATATATGTATATCATGTTGTGGTAGACTTGCATATAATATTCAAAAAGATGAACTAATAATAACAATAATAAAGCATCAAAAAATCCACTTTAAAAGTAAATGTATAAAAAATTGTAACACTATATTTTTGTGTTCAGCATTTTATATTTTATATTCTACAATTTCACTTTTGTATAATACGTGACTTTCTCAATTATTTTTCAATCATGAATAATATCTTGCTTTAATTTTCAGGGAAATACTTATTTTATTGAAAAAAAACATAACTTTTACAATGTCGGAACCCCCAAAGTATGATTTTAGTTTACCGAAATCTAAAGTTGGTAACCTGAGGCGTAAATCTAACGGTAATGATTACGGTTTTTTTGTTTGTTACATTTGTTTACATAGATAGATGTTTATATTTTATTATACTAACAAATATTATAAATATGTATGGAGATATCAATACTGCAACACCGCCGACATATCAAATGGAACGTAATTTATTATATTTGATCTTATAACTTTAATTCTTAAATTTCAATTACCAAATAACAGTTTTAATTATATTTTATTGTTCAGTGAGTCTTAATGTCTCTGAGAGACGTAAACGGATGAATGCATATTTGGGTAGTATAAGTTCAAATGTCGGTTGTTCAGTTTCTAATGTTGAAAATTTACAAGACTCTTCGAACGCTTTCACACCTTCGTCAGTAACAATTGAAGGTAAATTTTTTTTCTACATTTCACAAATGTGTTATTGCTTACTAATTTCCATTGTTGTTTTTTTTTTACTTATTTCCTTTTATTTTATAGTTAACACGCAGAGAACGCCTTTGTCAGACATCTCTAATGACCGTGAAGAGGGTACAAAGCAAAAAAAAAATCTAATTTTGCATCCAAACAAACAAATAATCATGTAACAATTGAAGGTAAAAAAAAAAAATTCTACATTTCACAAATGTGTTATTGCTTACTAATTTCCATTGTTGTTTTTTTTTTTCACTTATTTCTTTTTATTTTATAGTTAACACGTAGAGAACGCCTTTGTCAGACATCTCTAATGGTATTATTTATCTTATTTTTATGTCATCATTTGGTCGCTTATCTATTTATGTTAGTATTATAGTATTATATTGTCCCGTTTTGTAGTTATCTTATTTTCAGAGCATGCCATTATTGCGTATTTATTTATTTATTTATTTTAATTTGAAACTGTTTGTCACGTATCTCAACATAGCAATATATCTGAATTTTATAAACAAAGGCGTAAAGAAAGAAAGCGTATTTTGGATGCTAAGCGGAGTAACAAAGGAAAAGTAACTATAACACCTAACACTCAATCACACTAGTTGACATTGTTGGTATGTTTATTTTACTTACGTTTACAAACTATATTATAATACATCAACAGCTATCAAACTTATATTATTTTACTTTGTCAGGATCTTCAGGTGTTAGGTGTCAGCTTTCTAATATTACCCAACAACAACCAACTCGAAACTCCAATGTATGCAATACACGGTCAACATCTAATTTAAAACGAAAACGCCCCAGTATTACTCCCATACCGATGGCTGACTTGGAAGAATGCTTAGAAAACCTTCATGGAGTAACGACAAACAATGTAATAAAAGGCATATCCCTAGGTATTATTTTTCACTAATTACTATAAAATATATTCAATAGTATTTCAAAATTACTTTAAAAATATGTTACATTTAAAAATTTTCAATATATTTTTTTAGATTACTTGGACCATGGTGATCAGAATGTGACTTGTGAGGATTGTAATGCAAGATTGTGGAGATGTGAATCTACTTGAGGGCTTAACAGAATTAGTAGTAAAAAAATTTCTCTATGTTGTAGTTATGGAAAAGTTTAGCTTCCTCCTTTTAAGGAGGCCCCAGACAGTTATAAAGAATATTTTAATGGAGTTGATTCCAAAAGCAAATTCTTGTTAAAGAACATACGACGATTCAACTCTATGTTTGCATTTACGTCCATGGGTGGAAAAATTGATAACTCTATAAATAAAGGTAACGCTCCATTCATCTATCGTATAAGTGGTGAGAACTACCATGCTTTGGGAAATCTTTTACCATCACGTGGACAAAATCCAGTATTCTTGTCACACCCTCAAAATCCACTTGCGGAGTTTTTACCGCGAGGCGCATGACAAACCAGGATCCAAGTCAACGATCACAATAAACAAGTCTAAATGAATATATGCAATTTCAAAAACATAGTTTAAATCCCCAATTACAGCGGAAGCTTATTCTCAAAATATAATCCAAAAGTAAACCAAATTATTCAATGTTTGAAAACCATGCATTCCTAACTAGACGCCGTGCAGACGCGTGCGCCCTAGTTCCGTAGTGCTACCTTAGCGACCTGAGAAAACATGTAAGAGTTTACGTCAGCACAAAAATGCTGGTGAGTTCACAGGTTTTGTAATCAAAGTACCAAGTTCAACCTGTCCATACTATAACAATTTGCAAACCAAAGTACGCTAGCTAGGCGTATGTTTTGTTACATCTACGATTGGAAAACCATTACTAACTCGCAAACCAGATGTTGTGCCCGAATAGTAAACCTGTTCCTGTTTGAGACAATATGCACTCGCCCGGCCCTCCAAGCCGACGAGCGGGGTTGGTCATTCCCAATAGATCTATTCACATTTCCCCGTTGTGCTAACCCGCACATTCATGGTTTCCCCCGGGACTTCCAGAGATCGTATAGTAAACCATAGAAACCCATAGTATGACAGTTGTTACCAAAACATAAGTTTAACACATGTTTTCTCCCCCGAAAAGTGAAACCAGTTAAAAGAGGGGCCGTAAACTCACCTTAGGTTGCGTTACTTCGAAATACGAATAATATCAGCAAGCTATGCTAGCCCCGTAAAGCGGCGACCTAACATATGACAGTTACAAGTACTTAGACTAATAACCCGTAGGTTAGTTAGTCCCTAGATGTCCAGACCATAACCAAGTTCGTTTGAAAACACCGTGACTGTTAAATTAACCCAATGTACAAGACTTGACATCCCATTGGTGACCCGAGACTCCCCGTGTTATACTTGCACTCACAAACATACAATCATGCAATCACACTTAACATACGTTAAAGTCCAACAAGTTGTAGCACGTAGTTCAAGTATCACGTAAACAAGTCCGAACACATATTACCAAGTTACTAGGTATGTTACGGGGTTCCTAGCATGTTCCTAGGTGTCAAATCGGGTCCCGAAATGCTAAATTACACTTACAGCAGCAGTACAGGCGATTAGGAAAAGTCAACTAGTGATTACGTGGGTCAACAGGCATTTAGGAATGCTAATCGCCTATACTGTAACACCCCAACCGATGGCGGAAACATCGGGGTGCCACGTATTGATGATTGTTTTCAGTAGCACATGGTATAATATAAATTTTAAATAATTTATTCAAACATAATATCCAAAATATGAAATGATGTCTAAGAATTCAAATACATGATATCAAATAACAAACTTCAATAACTTCAAATAAAACTTCAAGTAAAATCCTCATGCTAACTCAAGCCTCAGCTTCATTGTTACCTGAAACATGTTAATTTTGAAAGTATTTTGGGTCAACATAGGTTGGTGAGAATTACATAGGTTTTTGATAATAAAATGAATAAAATGTTGTGCAATTCATGTGTCATGTCAATCTAGCCCATATGTGAGAACATACTAGAAATAAATCGAGTGCATAATCAACCCTGATGACTGTTATAAAATGATACATACCATACACTCATGGTCCAATTGAATATGTTATGCGATAACAAACACCCACGTAACCTTTGTAGGAGGCACGTATCCGGGTGGGATTGTCAGTCCAATAGATCTATCAATGTATACCGTCGGCTTGTACGGAGTTAATGATTATGCTAGAATGGTGCTTACTCTAATCATGCTCAAGACATAATACAACATAGAAAACACATAGACACATTGATGATTGAATTGCAATGATAATGTTATAACATGTTTCACCCCAAAAATGGTGATAAATAAAAGGGGCTATGTAAAACTCACCTTAGCAAATGTTAAACTTGTTGAAAAGATGAAATAATAGTGTTGCCCAAAATGATTCCAAATATCACCCTATAATAAGGTAATATATAATAAGTCTAAGTCTAATTAACTTATAAGTGTATCCTAGGGTTTCGATTTGGGGATATCCAATTGTTGAATTTAAATTAAAATGTTAATTAACAAAGGAAAATTTGATAATTAATAAAAGAAAGTCTTTTTATAAAATTTGAATTTTGAATGTACACATTAAAGTGTTTGAAGTATAAAAATAATTTTTATAAAATTATTTCATTTAAAAATAGATTTTTAAATCTATTTATTATAAATAGCCAATATTTAACTTTAATATTCAAAAATACTAAAATTAAAGAATTTTTATTTTTAAAAATCATATTTCTGTTCTAAATAATTAAAAATAATTTGTATAAAATTTTGGTGCAAAAATGATGAAAATTGGATTTATTATGATTTAATTATGATTAAATCTAACAAAAATTGATTAAAAATATAAAATAATTGATTTTACTGAATTAAAAATTATTTCAGTAAAGTTTAACTTTATAAAAAGTCAGGATAATTTTTGGAGAATTTAATAAAATTATTTTGATATATAAATGGATTTTTATAAATATAATAGTATAAAACTGATTTAATTATTATAAATATTAAATAAATGAATTTTTGAAAAACAAAAATTGTAAATAAAACTTTTGACTCAGATTTAATAAATATAATTTTTTTAGAATTTATAAAATAGTTTTGATATTTAAAAATGAATTTATAAGTTTTAAATATAATATATATATATATGTTGTTTTAAAAAGAAAAGAAAAGAAAAAAGGAAGTCAGAGCCGGGACTCGAACCCGGGTGACTGCTGTGGCTAGCCTTGGTCACAACCACTTGGCCTAGGCCAGTGGTTGTGATATTCTCTAATTAAAATTATATAAATACACTACGCGAATCAGAGTTTATCCCCAAAACATAAATTACGAACCCTAGGTTTTACAATCAAACGAATCAGACAATATGAGCCCGATTGATGTTGGGGCTTTTGTTGTTTGATTGCCGATTAGCAAAACCCACAAAAGAAATATAACTCACAGTGTTGTTTTATGTATGATTGCTCGGTCAAAGCAAAAAGTCAAATAGCGTAGAGAGATGATTATCAGAGATGTTTCTGAAGAAATTGGAGGTTGAGAGAGAGATGTGAGCAAGTTGTGAATGATCGTAGGGGGTCTATTTATACAGAGGATCAAAGGGTTTGGTTAATTGGAAGGTTTGACCTAGGTTTAATATCATACGCGTATAATTCAAAATTAGGTCAATGATTAGTTGTAATTGACGTGTAAACGAGTCACACTGGGCCGATAATCGTATCAGTTTGCCAATTATAGATCAATCAAGCATTGATCTTGATTGATAGTTCAAACGCGTCCAAGGCAGTTGACTTTCACGAGTCAAACTGCAGATTTAAAAGTGTGTATATATTTAATTTGTGCCGGGTTTATTCCAAAAAGATGGTTCAGCCCAGTTGGTTGTGTGTTTGGTTAGTTTGGGCTTTGGCGCGGGTTCGAACCCCGGCCAGAGCATATTTATTTTTTTTGACATATTTTCAATAAAATACATATATAATATTATATATATATATAGTATTAGGGTTCCACAAATGCGACAAAAATAATAAATGCAACGTATAAGATAAAACTTGACGTTTTTATTAATGACGAACGTGTAACGTACAAGTTTAAATGCGTAATGTTACATATACTATAGGCGATTAGGGCTATATGGTATGCAATTTATGAGTTTATAGGCGATTACGTCGTAAAGCATGCAATTCAGGGCTTAACTAGCATTTAGGATCGTAAATGCATGAAGTAAAGGCAATTAGGATCCTATTCGCCTATACTATAGGCGATTAGGGCTCCCCTTCAGGCGAATAGCCTACTAATCGCCTATAGTATAGGGGATTAGGGTTCCTATTCGCCTATAGCACAGCTGTTCCGGTTTTTCGCGCGTTTAACACTCCAAATCAAATCCAGAACGTGTGTAAACATCAATTATCAATCAAACAACCATATCAAACATATTTCAATCAAAATCCTTCGTTTAACCTCGTTCTATCAGCCCTGCATGCAACCATGTATCCCAAAAACAACACATATAGCATGAAACGTCACATTAACATGCATAACCCTAACCCTAATGAACAATTACTCAGATTTCATTAACATGCTATCATTATTAATCTATAACTACCTTAATATCATGTTACCAATCCTTCTTGAATCATAAAAACCCTATCTTTTAATCATAAACACACATACAACATGCATAGTAGTTAGAATCCAATTAACAATGATTATTAACGAATTTCAGAAGACACATATGTTTATAAACAGGTCTGGACCATTAGGGATTTAATAAAAACGTTATTAAAGATTGCATGAATGAAAACCACACCTTAGATTTATGATAGATTGATGTAATAGGCTTGAAATCTTGTGTTTTGATCCAAAATCGTGTTCCAGAGGTTGTGTGTGTTGGGACGAGTTGTGGGACGACTAGGGTTGTTATAAGGAAGTTTAGGAGGTCAAGTATTGTATTTATAGGCGTTTTTAGTCGTCCAGCACGTTATAGGCGATTACGCAGCATCATCAGGCGAATAGGGATGCTAATCGCCTATAGTAGGGGCGATTAGGCCTATTCTCCCCTAGTGGAACCCTACTCGCCCCTCCCTATAGGCGAATACAGCTCCTATTCGCCTATAGGGTCTGGTTCAGCATGTTTGGCGCGTTAAACTCCGTTTTAACATATGTTAACACATTTTCACATACCGACAAGTCACATAATGATTGTAAACACATAATACTTGCAAACAAACACATTCACACTCGTTCACCAATTCCCGGGACTCGAGACTTGTATATTCCCTATGCTCTGACGATTCTACGAATCGTCACCCTTTGTACACTTGGTTAAGGACTGACAACTAATGAGCCTTTAGACTAACATCTAATGATCCTCTATACTAAACTAACAGTTCCCGAACCGTAACATGACTCAACTAACCCAGTTAAGTATAATCTACGCGTGACTCGCTAAGGTAGACTTTCATCTACACAGCGTTGTTAACCAGAATTTGCCGGGTGTCACATCATTCCCACGTTAAAAGAATTTTCGTCCCGAAAATTGCACAAGTACCAAAAGGAATAACAAAAGAAACAGACAAAAGATAGAAACCAAGAATGAGATTTACCCGAGTTGTCACATCATCCCCACGTTAAAAAGGAATCTCGCCCCGAGATTCATTCAGCAGCAGTGGTAACATATCTCGATTCGAACGCTTCCTTAGGAAAGAGATGAGGATACTTAGACTTCATCTGGTCCTCCCGTTCCCAAGTGTACTCTGGTCCCCGGTTCGAGTTCCAGCGAACCTTAACAATACGAATCTTGCTATGACGTAGGCTACGAATCTTGTAATCAAGAATCTCAACAGGTTCCTCCACAATCCGAAGACGATCATCAACCTTGATCTCATCCAGTGGAACAATAAGGGACTCGTCAGCCAGACACTTCTTTAAGTTGGACACATGGAAGACGTTATGTACGTTGCCGAGCTCCGTCGGTAAATCAATACGATATGCCACCGGCCCAATCCGTTCCAGAATTGTAAATGGGCCGACATACCGAGGGTTGAGTTTGCCACGCTTCCCAAAGCGTATGACACCCTTCCACGATGAAACTTTCAGAAGTACCTTGTCATCAACTTGGAATTCCAATGGCTTGCGACGCTGATCAGCATAACTCTTTTGCTGATCCCGTGCCGCTGCCAACCGGTTACGAATCTGTATGATCTTTTTCGAAGTTTCGTACACCAGCTCAGGCCCAGTGAGTTGACTCTCACCCACCTCAGCCCAACAAAGAGGAGACCGGCATTTCCGCCCATACAGTGCCTCGAACGGAGCTGCCTTGATGCTCGTGTGATAACTGTTGTTGTAAGAGAATTCTACTAACGGTAGGTGAGCTTCCCAACCTTTGCCAAAATCGATCACACATGCCCGCAGCATGTCTTCTAAGGTTTGAATCGTGCGTTCACTCTAACCGTCAGTCTGTGGGTGATAAGCTGTACTCATGTCAAGCTAGGTACCCAAAGCCTTGTGCAAAGACTTCCAGAAGTGAGAAGTAAAGTGGGAGTCACGATCCGAAATGATAGAAACCGGCACCCCGTGCTTAGAAACAACTTCCTTCAGATAAAGACGAGCCAAACGATCCATGGTGTCGGTCTCCTTAATAGCGAGAAAATGGGCTGATTTCGTCAACCGATCAACAATCACCCATATCTTATCATTCCCGCTCGGTGACTTAGGGAGTTGCGTGACAAAATCCATTGTAATCCGTTCCCATTTCCACTCCGGAATTTCAGGTTGTTGCAAGAGACCCGACGGTTTCTGGTATTCCACCTTGACCTTAGCACAGGTCAAGCATTTGCTCACGTATGAGGCTATATCCGACCTCATGTTTGGCCACCAATAAAGCACCTTCAGATCTTGGTACATCTTATCCGAACCAGGATGAATAGAATACCGGGACTTGTGAGCCTCATCTAAAACAAGCTCTCGAAGTCCCCCGAATAAAGGAACCCATATGCGTTCTGCGAAGTAGTGCAGGCCATCAGGCCTTCGCTCGAGGTGCTTGTCGGCACCGTGCATAGTCTCAGCTTTAAGGTTTTCCTCCTTCAAAGCTTCTAACTGAGCAGAACGGAGTTGGTCAGGTAGAGGAATGAATGGTGAGCTGCAACGCCCGAACGCGACGAGGATTAATTGATTCCTTCCTGCTCAAGGCGTCTGCTACTACATTCCCCTTGCCAGGATGGTACTTGATGGCGCAATCATAGTCGTTCAGGAGTTCAATCCAACGACGCTGTCGTATGTTCAAATGTTGTTGGTCGAAAATATGTTGAAGACTCTTGTGATCGGTGTAGATGGTGCATTTGGTACCGTACAAGTAATGTCTCCAAATTTTCAACGCGAAAACCACTGCACCTAATTCTAAGTCATGGGTGGTGTAGTTCCTCTCGTGCACCTTGAGTTGACGAGAAGCATACGCAATCACTTTCTCGCGTTGCATCAACACGCAACCGAGACCATGAATAGAAGCATCACAGTAAACAACGAAATCATCAGGGCCTTCAGGCAAGGACAAAATAGGAGCAGAACAAAGTTTAGACTTCAGTTCTTGAAATGCCGACTCTTGTGGTTCACCCCAGTCGAATTTTCTATCCTTCTGGGTAAGAGTAGTGAGAGGTTGAGCGATCTTCGAGAACCCCTTAATGAAACGACGATAATAGCCCGCAAGGCCTAGGAATTGCCGCACCTCAGTTGGCGTCTTTGGTGCTTCCCAGTCCTTGATCGCTTCGATCTTAGCTGGATCGACATGAATTCCCAGTTCATTAACCACATGTCCTGGAATTGGACTTCGCGTAACCAAAAGTCACACTTTGAGAACTTAGCGTAAAGTTGTTCCCGTCGCAAAAGTTCCAAAACCAAACGCAGGTGCTCCTCGTGTTCGGTCTTGTTCTTGGAGTAAATCAGGATGTCATCAATAAACACGATGACGAACTTGTCAAGATATGGTTTGCAAACGCGGTTCATTAAATCCATGAAAACCGCCGGTGCGTTCGTGAGACCGAAAGGCATGACCAAGAACTCGAAATGGCCATAACGTGTACGAAAGGCAGTCTTTGCAATGTCAGCTTCCCTTACGCGCAACTGGTGATAACCGGACCTCAAATCAATCTTAGAGTAGTAGCTAGAACCCTGGAGTTGGTCGAATAGATCATCAATACGTGGAAGAGGATAACGGTTCTTGATGGTCACTTTGTTCAATTCTCTGTAATCCACACACAATCGAAAACTTCCATCCTTCTTCTTAACGAACAGAATCGGGGCTCCCCAAGGGGAAGAACTTGGTCTAATGAAACCCTTGTCCAAGAGTTCCTGTAACTGACTGGACAATTCCTGCATCTCAGGAGGTGCAAGACGGTAGGGGGCCCGAGCAATAGGAGCAGCCCCTGGTACAAGATCAATACCGAACTCAACCTGACGATGGGGAGGAAGACCAGATAAATCATCGGGAAATACATCAGGAAACTCGCGTACAACAGGAATATCGTCGATCTTCTTCCCATCGGTAGAGGAAACAGATAAAAGTGCCAAAACGGCCGAATAACCCTTTCGAAGATACTTAAGGGCTTTCATGTTGGAGATGAGATTTAGCGGAGCACCGCCCTTGATACCGTACACAGAAAGGAATTCTCCATCAGGAAGGGGAATCCGAATAATCTTGTCGTAACAAACGATCTCCGCGCGATACAAAGACAACCAATCCATGCCTACAACAACGTCAAAACTACCCAAAGGTACCGGCATAAGGTCGATGGGGAACGACAAACCCGACAACTCTAGTTGACACTCCCGAAGGATACAAGTAGCTTCAATCTTTTTACCGTCAGCCAACTCAATTATATACTTAGCCTCTAATGATACGGGTACTACATCTAGCAGTCGACTAACTTCCATAGATATAAAACTTTTATCAGCACCGGAATCAAATAAAACACTAACAGAGCGATTATTGAGAAGGAACGTACCGGTAACTGTGTCAGGATCCTGTCTAGCCTCAGCGGCTCCAATGACGAAGGCACGTGCATTCCTGCCGCCGCCCACGTTGTTCCCGTTACCGTTGTTCCCGCCCTGCTTCAGTTTCGAGCACTCTTTCTTGTAATGACCAGTCTCCCCACAGTTGTAACATCCCTGTCTTCCCGTAGTTCCTTGAGTAGTAGGAGCCGAGTTAGTAGTTGGGGCCTGGGTCGATGGAAGTGTCGCCCGACAATCTTTAGCAAAATGCCCAAGTCGCTGACAGCGATGGCAACGATTACGGTCGCAGTTCCCCTGATGATGACGCCCACATTTGTTGCATTTAGGTAATTTCCCCGCATAACCACCCTGTTTGGTACCAGAAGAAGAAGAACCCCCGCTATCGAACCTCTTACCCTGTTGTGCTGGCACAGATCCTTTCCCCTCATTATCCCACTTACGCTTGTTACTCTCCGGGGCCTTGACAGTCGAACCCTTAGCAGGCAAGATACCCTCATTCACCTTCAAGTTTGTCATCCTGTGAGCCGATCGGACCACCTCTGAGTATGTAGGAAGATTTCCCGCAGCCACCAACCCTGCGATCTCTGGTACTAGCCCCGAGATATAGTGTTCAATCCTCCTGTATTCTGGCACATGCAGATCAGGACACAGCACTGCCAACTCATTACGCCTTACCGTATACTTTTCAATCTCTGACCCAGTCATCTTGAGGTTCCACACCTCATGCTCTAGCTTTTGAACTTCTTCCCTTGGACAGTATTCTCGCTTCAGTAGTTGAACAAAGTTTTCCCAAGGCATAGCATACGCCTCCCCTATACCCATATTCTGGGTGATATTGTTCCACCAGGTCAAAGCAACATCCTGGAATAACGCAGCAGCGTACTTGACTCGATCCTCTGGGAGACAGTTACACATCAGAAACACTGACTCCACCTTTTCCAGCCACCTGAGCAAGCTCACCGCACCCTCAGTGCCAGAGAATTCCTGAGGCTTACAGTCCCAAAACATCTTGTAGGTACACATAGGTGGGGGTGGGTTAACAGGACCACCTGAAATAAAACGCATGAGAAACCACGAAGGATGTAAACAAGGTTCACCAATGAGGCAAAAGTGGATAAATCAACTTACCACCACCATTGTGCCCTAACTGAAAGGCAGCTTGCAGCAAGTTGTTCAAATCTTCTTGTGATAGGTTTACACCTCCACGACCACCACCACCACCGCGACCACCACCACGCCCACCATTGCGGCCACCTCCACGTCCTCCTCGTACTCCAGACATGATTCTGACAGAAAGAACGAGAAAATTTAGTTTCACAACTAATGGTAACCACTAGCATTCACAAGATCAAAGCTAGATCCAACTCAGGACTATCCCTTCAAACCCAGAGCTCACTAGGGCTTTCATGCATTTCGGTTTATGATTTTGTGTGCACCCAAAATGATAAACCGCTCTACATGGTCCTCCAAGTGTTCTCCTAGTTCAAAGTTCAAATCACCGAACATAGACTATTAGCTATACACCGTAATGCTACGGTAATTTATGGCAAGTGTTTCTATTGGAGTATGAAAGGGAGATGCCCGAGCCTTGGACAGATCTCAAGGTAACGATTTGAATTCTAAAATTACTACATATGGCTAATTTGATCTAAACTATACTGTCACCGGATTCTATGATCGGAGAAGAAAGATTATGTTTATAATGAATTTTGAACAAAGATATTAAGAAATATTCATATAAAGGAGTAGCCAATAACAAAAAAATAATAAATAATTAATAATAATGGGTTCTTCTTATTGAGTACTTCAACTCAAGTCCACATTTCCCGCTCAAGTAAATTTTTTGGTTATTTATTGAAAACCAATTGGACCGATGCTCATAACCGATTAACTAAATGGGAACAAATGAATGATTGAAATCAATCGGTTTTTGAAATATTTTAATCGAAAGTTTAGGTTTTAGTTATGGCTCAAAACAGAAGTGAACTGAACAACAACTTGTACACACCCTTAAAATCACCGATTGAAGTGTTGAGGTCTCCGCCGCAACGCGCGGGCACCCCACTAGTAAATACTAATGATCATGTTTATTTTTTTATTTATACATGAATAATAAATTTTCTTACTTTGTAATCGGAAAACATATTTTTTAAAACTGATTTAGTTGATAGTCAATTATTTTACAAAAGCATACTCAATTATAATAACAATAATAACATAACAATAAATAAAATCTTTAGAATGATTTTAAAAGACTTTTGTATTCATTCAGTTTAATCCTGTTTCAAGAGTCACTAAAATTTTCAGAACTCAATTATAGATAGATGTCTCTGCTAATTATAATTGTTTGTCACCAATCTAAATCAAGACCAATCTTTCCTTTTTTTTATACTTGATATATTGAAAATGACCCTGATTGAGAGAGCACTAAATACTAATGATAGCATTTCATGCACTTATTGTGCTAATTTTAAGTCTCTTTTACCAATCTAGCTAAAAATTGCAATCATTCCATATGTATACTTCAACTATATAAATATATCAATACAAGTCTTTTATACTTATTCTATCAACATTATCCCACTCTCATCACTCAATTACGGTTTATGTCTTTCAAATACATTGCTTTTTCACATTCAGTTTCACTCCAGACTGTGGAAGCATAGAAATTTGTAAGTCCATTTTTACCGTACCTGATTTATTTTGTTTTGTTATGAAACATAGTCCTTTATCAGTTTAGTTAATATACAACTATGTTTATTATGGTCCTGCATTTACGGTTGTTACTGCACATTCATAAGCATGTATGTTACATTTACTGTGTTTATATTATACGTGCACTACATAGTTGCACATTGTAGTTTCAAAGTTTTTTAGGACAGAATTGTGGTTCTCAAATTTGTGTTGTATGTTTTGTTTTTTTATAGATAGTTTAGTATTCAATGTTGTTTGTGTTACTTGGGTGTTGTAGATAACTCTCACCATTAACTTTGTTAGCTTTCTTTAGATAATAACGACATAAATAATTGAAAATCTAATTCCTAAACAATAAAAAAAATTAAACTTGAACATATTATTTCATTTCATAAAGTTTAGAATTCGATTACCTTAGTTTCAGATAGAGGATGGAATTCAGGACAAATGCGGTCTTCTATGACAACGCTTTTTGTTGCGAATTCGACATCGAAAACTATACAATAAAAATATGTTTCAAATGATTTATTGTATATGAAATTAGTGAAAGTGTTTCATGAAGTTTGAGGTTATTGTGTGATTACCGTAAGCCAAGAGAAATGACTTCGTGGATTCCAAAAGAGCATAGTCTAAAGCATAGGTATTGATTTGTTCAATCGTTTGATAGAATCCGCAACAAAACAGAATCCACAATTATAAATTGAAAGATTAAAATTAAGTATACATCATATTATCTATCATTCATTAGTACATAACATATTTTTCAAACACACATCCAAACAATGAAGGTTTGTGACCATATGTCGTTATTAACCTGCTAACTAATCCCAGTCTGTGCTCTTTATGCTATGTATCTATTGCTGATATATGAGTTTTCGTATTTTAGATGTTTGTTTTATTTATGTATTATGACTTTACTCACACAAAATTCACTAAAATATCACTCTTTATGCTCTTATGAGAAAGCCTTGGGCAAATGAGAGAAAAGATGTTTAGTAATCACCCATTCCAAAGTTTAGGCATTAACCTGTTAAAGACTTAAATTGAATACCTTTTAAATGTTTGTTAGGAAGAGGAACAATAGATAGGTAACAAAGATTGTTAACAGATTCGTAAGTTAATCTTACAAAACAAAATTTAAGCATACATCATATTATCTATCATTCATTTGTACATAACATATTTTCAAACACACATTCAAACAATTAAAAATATAACCCTAATTCATCTAATATGACCCTAATCCAAATAATCTTACAAGACCCCAACATCCTAATTCATGTAATAATAATATAATAATAATAATAATAATGTTAAATAAATAAATAAATAAATAACTTGAACGGCTGAATTAATGGTGCAAAAGAGGCCTTACGGATTCAGACTACATTTGGTGTTGGTCTCCGGTGGAAGCAAAGTAATTAGAGGCGTTTGTCTAATACAAGGTTTGCATGGTCTATGGAGAAGAATAGGAGCCCATAACTGAGAAATATTATTATGAAACCCTAAATTCGAATCTGAATAATAAAACGATTCCCCCAATGCTAAAGCTCGCATTTCGTTTTGGTCGTAGTCATTATGTATTTGCCGGATTAATGGTTGCGTAGCCGTATCAACGCCTTGCTCCGCCGTGTCTGGCCACCGGTTGCTTTTGCTCATGTCTCTGTGTCTTTCTATTCAATTTGTGGGTTGGGGTTGCACAGGGTTTTGCAAAAGCATATAAGAAACCTGGTTTTTGGATTGATAATATAATAAAATTTAGGTTACACGCAATGCTTATAATGGTAGGTGAACCATCTTCATTTTATTTAATTTATTATATATGTATATCATGTTGTGGTAGACTTGCATATAATATTCAAAAAGATGAACTAATAATAACAATAATAAAGCATCAAAAAATCCACTTTAAAAGTAAATGTATAAAAAATTGTAACACTATATTTTTGTGTTCAGCATTTTATATTTTATATTCTACAATTTCACTTTTGTATAATACGTGACTTTCTCAATTATTTTTCAATCATGAATAATATCTTGCTTTAATTTTCAGGGAAATACTTATTTTATTGAAAAAAAAAACATAACTTTTACAATGTCAGAACCCCCAAAGTATGATTTTAGTTTACCGAAATCTAAAGTTGGTAACCTGAGGCGTAAATCTAACAGTAATGATTACGGTTTTTTGTTTGTTACATTTGTTTACATAGATAGATGTTTATATTTTATTATACTAACAAATATTATAAATATGTATGGAGATATCAATACTGCAACACCGCCGATATATCAAATGGAACGTAATTTATTATATTTGATCTTATAACTTTAATTCTTAAATTTCAATTACCAAATAACAGTTTTAATTATATTTTATTGTTCAGTGAATCTTAATGTCTCTGAGAGACGTAAACGGATGAATGCATATTTGGATAGTATAAGTTCAAATGTCGGTTGTTCAGTTTCTAATGTTGAAAATTTACAAGACTCTTCGAACGCTTTCACACCTTCGTCAGTAACAATTGAAGGTAAATTTTTTTTCTACATTTCACAAATGTGTTATTGCTTACTAATTTCCATTGTTGTTTTTTTTTTACTTATTTCTTTTTATTTTATAGTTAACACGCAGAGAACGCCTTTGTCAGACATCTCTAATGACCGTGAAGAGGGTACAAAGCAAAAAAAAAAATCTAATTTTGCATCCAAACAAACAAATAATCATGTAACAATTGAAGGTAAAAAAAAATTCTACATTTCACAAATGTGTTACTGCTTACTAATTTCCATTGTTGTTTTTTTTTTACTTATTTCTTTTTATTTTATAGTTAACACGTAGAGAACGCCTTTGTCAGACATCTCTAATAGTATTATTTATCTTATTTTTATGTCATCATTTGGTCGCTTATCTATTTATGTTAGTATTATAGTATTATATTGTCCCGTTTTGTAGTTATCTTATTTTCAGAGCATGCCATTATTGCGTATTTATTTATTTATTTATTTTAATTTGAAACTGTTTGTCACGTATCTCAACATAACAATATATCTTAATTTTATAAACAAAGGCGTAAAGAAAGAAAGCGTATTTTGGATGCTAAGCGGAGTAACAAAGGAAAAGTAACTATAACACCTAACACTCAATCACACTAGTTGACATTGTTGGTATGTTTATTTTACTTACGTTTACAAACTATATTATAATACATCAACAGCTATCAAACTTATATTATTTTACTTTGTCAGGATCTTCAGGTGTTAGGTGTCAGCTTTCTAATATTACCCAACAACAACCAACTCGAAACTCCAATGTATGCAATACACGGTCAACATCTAATTTAAAACGAAAATGCCCCAGTATTACTCCCATACCGATGGCTGACTTGGAAGAATGCTTAGAAAACCTGCATGGAGTAACGACAAACAATGTAATAAAAGGCATATCCCTAGGTATTATTTTTCACTAATTACTATAAAATATATTCAATAGTATTTCAAAATTACTTTAAAAATATGTTACATTTAAAAATTTTCAATATATTTTTTTAGATTACTTGGACCATGGTGATCAGAATGTGACTTGTGAGGATTGTAATGCAAGATTGTGGAAATGTGAATCTACTTGAGGGCTTAACAGAATTAGTAGTAAAAAATTTTCTCTATGTTGTAGTTATGGAAAAGTTTAGCTTCCTCCTTTTAAGGAGGCCCCAGACAGTTATAAAGAATATTTTAATGGAGTTGATTCCAAAAGCAAATTCTTGTTAAAGAACATACGACGATTCAACTCTATGTTTGCATTTACGTCCATGGGTGGAAAAATTGATAACTCTATAAATAAAGGTAACGCTCCATTCATCTATCGTATAAGTGGTGAGAACTACCATGCTTTGGGAAATCTTTTACCATCACGTGGACAAAATCCAGTATTCTTGTCACACCCTCAAAATCCACTTGCGGAGTTTTACCGCGAGGCGCATGACAAACCAGGATCCAAGTCAACGATCACAATAAACAAGTCTAAATGAATATATGCAATTTCAAAATCATAGTTTAAATCCCCAATTACAGCGGAAGCTTATTCTCAAAATATAATCCAAAAGTAAACCAAATTATTCAATGTTTGAAAACCATGCATTCCTAACTAGACGCCGTGCAGACGCGTGCGCCCTAGTTCCGTAGTGCTACCTTAGCGACCTGAGAAAACATGTAAGAGTTTACGTCAGCACAAAAATGCTGGTGAGTTCACAGGTTTTGTAATCAAAGTACCAAGTTCAACCTGTCCATACTATAACAATTTGCAAACCAAAGTACGCTAGCTAGGCGTATGTTTTGTTACATCTACGATTGGAAAACCATTACTAACTCGCAAACCAGATGTTGTGCCCGAATAGTAAACCTGTTCCTGTTTGAGACAATATGCACTCGCCCGGCCCTCCAAGCCGACGAGCGGGGTTGGTCATTCCCAATAGATCTATTCACATTTCCCCGTTGTGCTAACCCGCACATTCATGGTTTCCCCCGGGACTTCCAGAGATCGTATAGTAAACCATAGAAACCCATAGTATGACAGTTGTTACCAAAACATAAGTTTAACACATGTTTTCTCCCCCGAAAAGTGAAACCAGTTAAAAGAGGGGCCGTAAACTCACCTTAGGTTGCGTTACTTCGAAATACGAATAATATCAGCAAGCTATACTAGCCCCGTAAAGCGGCGACCTAACATATGACAGTTACAAGTACTTAGACTAATAACCCGTAGGTTAGTTAGTCCCTAGATGTCCAGACCATAACCAAGTTCGTTTGAAAACACCGTGACTGTTAAATTAACCCAATGTACAAGACTCGACATCCCATTGGTGACCCGAGACTCCCCGTGTTATACTTGCACTCACAAACATACAATCATGCAATCACACTTAACATACGTTAAAGTCCAACAAGTTGTAGCACGTAGTTCATGTAGATGTGTTTTGCGACTAATGATTGGATTAACATATGTTAGATGCTGATGGTTAGAATGTGGAAATAATAATGGGCGAATGTAGGCTTTAATGGGCGAAGGTAGAAGATAAGTGGGCGAAGGTAAAATGGAGCTTGACTGAAGATACACATCCGTACCTTCTACTGGGCGAATGTGGAAGACTTCCACATTCGACCACAGTAAAGGGGCGAATGTGCAGTGTCTATAAATAGTTTTTGTGTTTTTGTAATGATAAGAGAGTTATTAGTTGTGTGTGTTTTGAGGTCAGGTTCCAGGTTAGATTGAAAGTGTCTGTTATTGATCTAGATTAACCGAATTGTGATTGTAATCAAGTTTATGCAAAAGTTAATCTATGAAAACCTTTGAAAATGATATTGATTGTGTTTTGATTTGAGTTTCTACCAGTTTGTTCAAAGCTAGGGTTTCCGCACCTGGTTTTGTAACTTGTATGATCAAATAATCCTGTGTTAGTCAAATTCTTTCGCTTACAAAGTGGTATCAGAGCCATACAGATCATACAACAACAAATTTGATAAACTCAGAGCTGATTTGGACATAATTTTGATCAAAATACATCTGTTTTTGCATGAAAATGGTTTTTGAGTGTTTTTGATTGATTTGAAGTTGATTTTGTGGTTAAAATTCAAAATTTCAAGAATTAAAGTTGTTCCAAATCAATTCCGAATCATAACCTGATTAAGATCATTCAAATCCACAAACTTTTGAAAATCAGAGATCAAAATAACCGTTTTTCAAAGTGTAACCGTTTTTCAAAACCTGAAATGGGCGAACCTGGAACTAAGTGGTCGAACCTGACTTGTTTTGGGCGAACGTGAGTGGTTTTTGGTCGAATCTGAGTCTTTTCTGGGCGAACCTGGAAATTGTTTGTTTGAAGTTTTCACTTTCGGGTCACATTTCCACATCAGATTGATCGGGCGGGCGAACGTAGAATAGATACTGGTCGAACCTAGAATATTCTTGGCGAAAGTGGAAAAGTGTTAGAGTGTTTTACTTTCTGGTGAAGTTTTACATTCGGGTGAATACTATTTGGGCGAACCTGAATCAGAAAGGGACGAAAGTGAGACTTTTTGGGCGAACTTAGGATTAGTTTTTGGAAAATTTTCTAAGTGTTGGATTTTTCGAAGTTCGTGATCATGTGGAATTTTCCGACTACTCCGAGACCAGCAACGACTCAACCACAACAGCAAGTGATGGACCCATGGACGGTGGCAGCACAAAAGACGAGCACACAGTCTTCGCAACCGATTAACTACATGGCGATGACTAGCTCGATGCCTCAAAGCGTAGCACCTCCAGCACCACAACCTGACTACTGGGGAGTAGCAGCAGCGGTGGTAAACACTCAAACTACAAATGCTATTTCCACATTGATTAATGATTTGTCTTCAGGAAGCGGGAATCGGCCACCGAAGCTTATGGAGATACAAGAATACAATCAGTGGCAGAACAAGTTCAAGATTCACTTGGAAGGCATGGGAGTGGAGGGAGCAGAGGAATGGAGTATGATTGCTAAAGGTTACACAGCACCAGTTTTAGAGAATACAGGTGAACCAGTTCCATTGGAGAGCATGACTGAGGAAGAGAAAAAGAAGTTTGCTGTGGAAAAGAAAGCCTTTTCCCAATTGACTCAGGCAATCACAAATGATCTATTGCATCAATTTGGGACGTGTACTACGTCTAAGCAATTGTGGGATGTGCTTAAAAGGAGGCATGATGGGAATGAGAAAACTAGAAGTTTGAGGATGGATGAATTGAGAAAGGAGTTTGAGAATTTTTCTTATATTGGAAATGAAACTTTAAAAGAATTAACTCCTAGATATAGTCATTTGCTAACTGAATTGTCAAGTTATGGTATACAGATTCCTATGAAGAATTTGGTGGATAAGTTTGCAGATGCTTTACCACCTTACTGGGATCAGCATGTGGAAGTTCTCAGGGAAAAGGATGCATACCAATACTGGACTATTCAAGAGTTTATTCAGAAGCTAGAAAACAAGGAAATGGAAGAGAAGAGGAAAGCTAGAAGAGCACAGGTTCCTCAGAATCCTAGCTTATACTTTGGAGGCACTTCAGTTCCTGTGAGTAACTCAAGTTCAGGAGGGTTAGTTACACCACATGTTGCTTGTATTTCCAATGTTATGGAGTCACCAAAACCTGCCATCAACTACATGGCACAAACTTCATCCTACTCACAACCATCATACACACAACCACCAACACCACAACAACAATACAACAATTCCTACATTTCACCATTCTCCCCAATGCAACAAGCATCTTTCTATACTGCTAGCCAATCTCAACAACCAATGAACCAAGTTACTCAACCTAATCAACAACAAGTGGTTTTGGAGACTTCTAACTTGGGCAATGTGACAGTGGAAGTTGCTCAACAACATATTGCACTAGTCTCTGCAATGGTTTCATCTTACAACGGACTTGTTGCTAGTCAAATTGGGAATAACAACTTAACCAATGAAGACTATGCACAGATCGACAAGGAAGAGATGGAACTCATTGATATCCAATGGGCTTTTGCAAGCATCATGAGAAGAGCAACGGAGTTTATTGAAAAGACAGGTAGAACAGATTTGGGAACTTCTCCTAACACAACCTACGGGTTCAACAAGGAGAAAGTTACTTGTTTTAACTGTGGAGAAAAAGGTCACTTTAAACGTGAATGCACCCAGCCACCAAAACAAGGTAATAGAAATCCATTCAATGCAAGCTACCAGAATCGTCAACAACAAAACCAAAACCGAGTTTCTTACCAAAACAACAACAATTATCAAAACCGTCAAAATAACTCTAACAACAACCAAAACAGACAACCTAACACATCAAACCAGAACCAAAACCAATCTCCTAACAACACTAATCGAACAGTTATACCGATCACTACACCGAATGAGACACAACAGAACACGAGTCAGAATCAAGCATTGGTGACTCAACAAGATGAAAGGTTTGATTGGTCGGGATTGCAAATAGGAGTGGAGGAAATTACTACTGGTGGCAATGTGGCTTGCGTTGCTTGCAAGGTTGATATTGAAGAGTCAGTGACGGTGGATGAAAAGAAAGAAACTGAGTGTGAAAGTGATGAGTCTGAGGCTGAAATGGATGAGGAGACTGAACCTGTTGAGGTTAAGGTTGAGGAAACTAATTCTGGAGTGGTGATTGATACTGTTTCTGATGTTCCTGAGGAGTGTGAATCGGTTTATTCTGATTCAGACAGTGAATCGGATACGGAAGCAAGTGTTACATCACTAGATGATGACATTGATCAGTTGCTAGCAGAAGCGGATTTTCTGATGACTAGGAAGTCATGCATTGCTGATGATGCTTTCACCAAGATTGACTATTCTAAATTTTTTACTGGAAAGGAAGCTCATTTCGCATTGATGGCCATGACTGATCCGCCAAAACCTGTAAGTTCTGAGTCTAGCACTGATATTAAAAGTGATAAATATTGTGGCACATGTGATAGATTGACTGAGGAGAATAAACAACTCCGTATTCAACGTGATAGTGCTATCATGAACAGTCAATCTACTCGCAAAGAGTTGAATGCTTTCAACAAGGTATTAGATCGCTACAAAAAGGACATTTCCGACTTGAAAAACACTTTATCATTAAAACAATTGGCAATTAACAACTATATCAATGAAATTGAAAATACCAAGTTGGAAATGGCAGCCATAAAATGCTTTGCTGAGAAAGTAAACAAAAAGTTGGAAAGCTATAAGCACATTGCTTACGTGGTAGACCACATCATAGATGATCAAACCACTAATTACAAGTCTGTCCCATCTCCGGTGCTTTTTGAAAATCATAATTGTCACCAAGTTACACCGGAGAGCTCGGTAAAATCAGACTCATCATCGGAAAGTGAATCTAATACCTCGAGTATTGGTGATCCTCATTCCGATGTGAGACCGATTTTAGGTTTGAATGATGAGGGTGTTTATGCTGAAAGTGTGGATTCAGACTCAGAGAGTGATGATACTGGTAATGATCAAACTGTTAATGCATGTGAAATTCCAAAAGAAAATCACATCATTACTACTGAACCAGTTTCATCATCTCAACATGTGCATCCGATGGCAAATGCTCATCGTGAGAAAAAGTCTGAAAAGAATGTGATTAATAAGGACCTTGAGAATGAACCATGTGACAAACCTGTCAAGGTGTTCTATCGGATGGAAGGATCCGATAAAATCACTCTGATGAGGAATTTCCAATAAAAAATGCTAACTATGCTAAAATAGAAAAGATTTGGCAAGAAAGCACCATTTGGTTCCCAAAACATGAGAGAACAAATGAGATTCCACCAGCAATTTTAAAGAAATTGTATTTGGATGTTCCTCAAGAACCAAAGGTCCATGTCACAGAGTTCATTCGACCCAATAACAGAGCTAATGGTTTTCATGAGCCTACTTACTCAAAAGGGCCACTCCCTGAGAGTTTGAGAAATCAACAGTATAATGATCAATATCCTGTTAGATCATTTGGTCAACCAAATGCTCAATATGTTTTTGAAGAGTACCGTGCATGCTTTAAATGTGGGGAACGAGGGCATTTACTTTCTCAGTGTCCATATGTAAGGCATAAAAGGCACGAGGTAGAAGTGAGAAATTCCATGAGAAAACCGATTGATCATTATGTTCCACCACACAGACGAGTTGTTCCTCAACAACAACAGTTTTATAATCAAAACAATTTTCATCAAATGAGAAACAATCGTCCAATTCAATATGATCGAAGAAATCGGATTGCTATGGAACAATCATGGAGGAAGCCTGTGGTGAACGCAACAATTGACAGGAAAAAGGTTCCACAAAAACCGATTGTCAAATCAAATGTTGGACCTAAGTCTGTTAACTCAGATAAGGTAACCAAGAAAGTTACGTTTGTTAACAATGTTCAGAAACCGACTGAGAATCCAAAATCTCATATTCGCATTCTTAAAAGGTCTGAACAATCTTGGTCACCCAATGGTACTCCAGGAGCTTCTACTTCTAAGGTCAATGAGAAAAAGGAAACTGTTTTGAACAATCAGAAAAAGATTGATCCAAAACAAAAAGTTGTTGAAAATGTTAATGAGAATGTTTCTTTGAAAGCTGATGTTCAAAGGCCCAAAACTCAGGCTTGGGTCCCCCGAAAGAACTAAATGATTTACTTTTTGTGTGCAGGGAGCTTCAGCTGGCCCTATTAGCAGTCTTTGGATTGTTGATAGTGGAGCTTCAGGCCACATGACAGGGGATCTAGCGTTGTTGTTCGACGTGAAAAACATCAATGGAGGGTATGTCGCATTCGCTGGAAATAAAGGTGGATATATCACAATGGAGGGGAGCGTGAGTAATGGGATAGTGAGCTTTGAGCGGATATCTTATGTGAAGTAGATTGATTATAATCTGTTGAGTGTCAGTCAAATATGTGATAAACAATTTTCTGTGCATTTTGATGACAAATCCTGCTATATTCTCAAACCGGGCTTCAAAATTCCTAAGGAGTGGATAATGTTGATGGCACCTCGCGTCAACAATCTCTATATTCTTGATATGTCCAAGGCGATGACATCACAGGGGCAAATAACATGTTTTCTATCCAAAGCGACTGAGAAAGAATCGATAATGTGGCACCGAAGAATGGGGCACATTCATCTGAGAAAAATGAATCAACTTGTGAAAAATGGGCTTGTCGATGGAGTAAACGTGAAACATTTCCATCTGAATGACAAGTGTGTAAGCTGTAAGAAGGGGAAGCAACACAAACAGTCCCACAAAGTGAAGAAAGTCAACTCTGTTGAGATGCCACTTGAGTGATTGCACATGGACCTATTCGGACCAGTCAAGCGCAAAAGTCATCTTGGAGAGCTTTATTGTTTAGTTGTCACTGATGACTACTCAAGATTTTCATGGGTGATGTGTTTGCAAAATAAAAGTGACACCTTTAACAACTTGAAAGTTCTGTTCACTCGATTGGAGAATCTCTACAATGTGAAGATAAAGAGAATTCGGAGTGACAATGGGACGGAGTTCAAAAATGCCAAGATGGTTGAACTTTGTGAAAGCAAAGGGATACATCATGAATATTCGGCTCCGTACACCCCACAACAGAACGGTGTTGCTGAACGAAAGAATAGGACTTTAATTGAAGCGGCTAGAACAATGCTTGCTGATTCAAATCTTCCGGTAATGTTCTGGAACGAGGCGATTTATGCAGCAAATTATACACTAAATCGGGTTCTAACAGTGAAGAAGTTTGGAAAAACATCTTATGAATTGTTGCACCGACGAAAGCCAAACTTAGAGTATCTAGAACCTTTTGGGGCGCCATGCACGATGTTGAATCCAAGTGAGAAGTTTAGTCCTAAAGTTGAGGAGGGATACTTTGTTGGATATGCAACCCCGCTCAAACGGGTTTTCAACAAGCGAACTCGTCAAGTGGAGGATTGGGCTAACGTGGAAGTTCAACGATATACTCAAAATTTGCAAGGCACGGGTCCTGATTGGATGTTTGATTACAAAGAATTCTTTGAATCATTCAATCTAGATAGCTTGGTTGAAGAAGCTGTTATCAGATTACTTTACGAGTGTGAAAACGCGACGACTTCATCGTTGGTGCGTCCAATCACCGTGAACCCCCTACCAGCTTCTAATGATACCAATGCTCCTATACAAGAGGAAGATGTGTTTCAAGAGGCTTCAACTTCATTAGACTCTTCAGAATCTGAAGCTGAACAATTTGAAGAAGTCATTCTTGAACATGCAGAAGAACCAGAGGCAATACCAGTGAACCCAACTCCAACTCCAGATGTTGCTTCATCATCAAACACGGGTCATGATCTGGATGCTGTAGAAAACTTGACTGCTCAGACGGGAGTTATTGTACCTGATTATCCGGAATCTCGGATTCATCGTAGTCACCCGCTGCAGCAAGTTATCGGTGATCCTGGAAGTGGTGTTATGACCAGAGGGCAGCTGAGAAGCGTTAACTCGCCAGAGAGTTTTGGTGCTTTAGCATTATATGCCAAAATTCAAAAATCTGGTAGTCAAAATGATTGGTCGTTTGCGTGTTATGTGTCGCAGGTAGAGCCAAGGACATACAAGGACGCTTTGAATGAAGATGCCTGGGTTGAAGCTATGCAGGAGGAGTTATTACAATTCCAGAAATTGGGAGTTTGGACGCTCACGGATTTGCCGCCGGGAAGGAAGAAAATAGGCACTAAATGGGTGTTTAAGTGCAAGAAGGATGATCGTGGGGTTATTGTTTGTAACAAAGCCAGATTGGTCGTGCAGGGTTTCCATCAAATCGAAGGGATTGATTATAACGAAATCTATGCACCGGTAGCACGGATTGAAGCTATTCGGATGTTCCTTGCGTTTGCTTCATAGAAGAAATTCAAAGTTTATCAAATGGACGTTAAGAGCGCATTTCTATATGGGAAAGTCAAGGAAGAGGTTTATGTCGGGCAGCCACCAGGCTTTGAGGACCCAATCCACCGGGATAAGGTCTACGTGCTGAACAAAGTTTTATATGGTTTGCACCAGGCTCCGAGACAGTGGTACGAGGAGCTAAGTACATATCTCATCTCCAAAGGATTTAAGCGCGGCCTCGTCGATTGCACCCTATTCACGAAGAAGACGGGAGATGATTTGCTTCTAGTACAGATTTACGTTGATGATATAATATTTGGTTCAACTAACGAGCTTTTATGCAGGGAATTCGAAACTGTGATGCAAGAAAAGTTCGAAATGAGCGCAATGGGGGAGATGCAATTTTTCCTAGGCTTACAGGTGGACCAAAGACCCGACGGGATCTTCATTCACCAGACGAAATACGTTTCTGACATCTTGAGCCGGTTCCAGATGGAGGACTCTAAGCCGATGGATACCCCGATTCAACCCAATCACGGGATTGGAGTGGACGCTAAGGGGGAGCTGACGGACCCATTTACATACAGAGCAATCATCGGATCTCTGATGTATTTAACGGCGTCTCGACCAGATATTATGTTTGCAACGTGTCTCTGTGCTCGCTATCAATCGAAGCCGAAACAAAGTCATCTGATGGCGGTCAAGCGTATCCTTCGATATCTGAAGGGTTGTCCCTCAAAAGGACTTTGGTACCCTAATGATGATGATTTTGATTTTATTGCTTTTAGTGATGCAGATTGGGGCGGCTGTGACAAAGATAGCAAATCTACTACAGCTGGTTGCCAGTTTTTAGGGAGCAGGTTAATTACCTGGCAGTGCAAGAAACAGACTTCCGTGGCGCTGTCTACCTGTGAAGCTGAGTACATTGCAGCCTCGAGTTGCTGTTCGCAAGTACTCTGGATCCAACAACAGATGGTGGATTATGGTTTGCAGTTTCTTAAAACCCCTATACACTGTGACAACGAAGCCGCAATTGCATTAACTAAAAATACTGAAAATCATTCTAAGGCGAAACATATCCGGATCAAATATCATTTTATCCGTGATTGTTATGCTAAGGAATTGATAGATATGGTCAAAATCCATACTGACTACCAACGTGCAGATTTGTTTACAAAAGCTTTTGACAGATCCCGCTTTGAATATCTTTTAAAAGTAAACAATATAAAAGAGAAACAGGACTAATCGGCACCTCGGTTTATCGCTTTTTAGTTTTAGTTTTTATTATATTTTGCTAATTGGGAATTTCTCTTTGCTAATTGGGAATTTCTCTTTTCTATCATAATCCTCAAAGAAGTTGATGCTTTCGAGGGGATTGTTTAATCCTCAAAGAAGTTGATGCTTTCAAGTGGATTGTTTCTTTCAAATTTTTGAAAGAAACATTAAAAACCCAAAAATATGTTCTTTATTTGAGGGGGAGCCATTTTATCAGAAAAACCAAAAACATTGAAAAATTCAAAAGACCTAAAAATTAGAAAAACCAAAATGATTTCCTGGATAAAAAGAGGAAATGATAGTACATCAGTGGGGATCTGACACAGGCTAAAGAATTGTATAGTATAATGAGGCGTATGTTGATTACGTGTGATGTGCTGATAGGCTTCGTAGACTAATTATTGCGTGCATTAGTGATACAAACATAACAAACTACGCGTTCGTGGCTGAACACCTCATGGGCATATGGTCTTAGTACCGTAATTTCGTTTGATAGGATTGCCAAAATCTGAGGTTTCGGGTCGTTATGTTATGGTTATCCGGGATATTCTGATTAAACTTTTGTCGTATTGATTTACGGACCTAGTTTCATCAGAATATTTGCAAAAAGAGCTTAATGCCAAAACCGAAAGTTACCGAATTGAGGAACTTTATGTTTTATTGATCAAAGATCATTATTACATCGTATTGACTTTCTGATGCAAATCAGTGGTTAATATCAGCCTCAACCTAGTGTATACGCACATGTTACTTTGCTGCATTCGTTTGCTGACCTGTACACCTCTGTGCTATATACTTTGTAATTTTTACGGATAACTTTGGCATAATCACGCGTTACGACGAAGCTTTGTGCAATTACTTGATACAGGAGTATGTCATGTGTGTGGGCACCACAATGTGTTAGTCTAATACACCTAACTCGTATCATTTTAAAGCATTGCGTAATGGTCTGCATGTGAGCTTACGTGGACCACAATATCAGCAATTGCCGTGTCACATACTGTTTCTAATGATAATATTAATCAAACAGATCAACGTTGTGATCAGATTTCTCAGAAAACTGATATGATCCTCTTACCGGATATCACAAAATGTTTACTGCTTTCATTTACTTTGTTGCATTTTACTTTGATTGTCAAAAAGATACAAAATCCAAAAAGATTTTAGATGTGTTTTGATAAAATTTCAGAAAACCCAAAATTTTTGCATTTCTGCTTTATTTTTGATAACCGGGGATGCTTGATGGTCAATTTCTGAGGTTTGATAACATCATCTGGGCTTTGTATCATTCAAAAAGTGAAAATATGAGTTTTGGAAGTTTAACAGATTGAAAAATGTTGAACGGGATTCGAATTCGTGATTTGGCAAAATTTTCAGATTTTTCCATTTCACATTCGCCCCTTAATTGGGTCGAATGTGGAAAAATCTTCACCTTCGGCCGTTTTAATTTGGGCGAATGTGGGAATTTCATCCAAGTTTCACTTTCGGGTGAAAAATTTCACTTTCGGGTCATTTGTTTGGGCCGAATGTGGAACAAACTCACATTCGACCATATAAACGGGCGAAAGTGGCTTTTATATATCATGCCATTTCAGATTCGACCCTCATTCATAAAGTTTTCAAAATTTCTTTCTGATAACCAAACTTGTTGCTGGAATTCTTTTGCCTTGTGTTTATTATTCCCTAGTGTGTGCTGATCATTTCTATATCAAAATCACAGGTAATGGAGCTATAAACAGGCCGGAATCGTCGTTTTTGTAACCGGACTTAGGGTTTTAGATTTTAGGATCTTAGAGTGTTTGTTTTTTATTGATTTTGATTACATTTCAATATACATCAGTTTTAGGGGGAGAAGATTGATAGAATTAGGATAATAACATTGTTTGATTGGTAAAATGATCGTATGAAACAGTTTTAACCTAATTCGTCTTTAAAACCGATGTAAATTGAAATTAACGGACAATTGATGATGGACGAGTGTTAATCGACCATATTAGAACACATCCTAATCAAAATTACATGTTAAAAACAAAGTTGTGAAATTTTCAAATTTTTGGGGAAGAATAGTTTTACCTTCGGTCAATAAAACGGGCGAAGGTGAAGAGTTTTGGACGAATGTATCTTAAAACGGACGAATGTGTTTTTAACTCAATACTTTTTCACATTCGACCAGAAAATTTCACATTCGACCAGAATAACTCACATTCGACCAGTTCAAAACGGGCGAATGTGGAACTTTAAAAACTTAAAATTTTTGAAATTTTTGTCGATTTTGTATTTTGACGTTTGTTTCTGATTTTGATGTGCAGATGGCTGACCAGACTGAGAACATTGAGACTCCAGTGGAGAATATCATTTCAGATCCAGTTCCAGAGAATATTCAAGAGGCTGAATCATCTACACCGATAAGCTGGCCGTTTGAGAAAACACACAACTGCTGTGCTTATCTTGGTGATGTTGAAAAGAATGTAGAGTTTACTAGAATCATTGAATTCTTGAAGAGGAGCAGAGTTGTCTATGCTTTAGCTACTCCGACTATCATTTACAAAGACATCATTGAAGATTTCTACAAGAACGCGAAGTATGACTTCTGGGATAATCAGACAATCATTAGAAGCAAGATACAAGACATGGAGATGTTTATTACAGAGTCTGATATTAGAGAAGCACTCCAGATAAAGCTTGAAGTGAATGAAGATCCAAGAGAATTATCCTGGACTGAACAGAAAGCATGTTTCCTCAGAATGAAGTATAAAGGAGCGATTACTGATGGTTCCATACATAAGGGAAAGCTGGGCGTGCAATTCAAATATTTTGCACATGTCATTATACACGTGTTTGGATGTGTGAGCGGTGGATATGATGTGATGAGGAGAAGTCTAAGCTCGTTGATGGTTGCGTTGACTCTTAACAAACCATTCAACGTGTCTGGAATGATACTGGATCATATGCTGGAAATGTTAAAGGGTTTAAAGAAGAAGCAATTCATGCTATACCCGAGGTTTCTTATGATGATCTTTGACCACAAGTATCCAGAATTGAAGAAGGATCCAACTATGATCCTAGGTCAAGATCACATGAACATTCGTACATTTGTGAGAATGAAAGGATATAAAGGTGTGCCAGACAATGAAAAGCCACCTCACAGGAGACTCTTTGGAGCTTTGGCTAGTCAGGATTACACTGATCCTGGCAAGAACAAAGCAAGACATGACGACAGTGATTCTGATAATGATGATCCCTTGGTGTATGTTGATGCAAGCACTAAGAGGAAGAGACAGGTAGTTAATCCCGGAGCCAAAGGGAAGGGTAAGGGAAAGACTGATCAAGGGAGTTCTAAGCAACAGGTGGTGAGAAAGAAATCAACTGCTAAGAAAGGTACTGGTTTGGTGGATGAAGAATCAGTGGATTCAGAAGAAACTGAGGAAGATGAACGATGGGATTCTGATGCTGAGAATGTTAGGACCACCAAACGTAAGGCCACTATGGTTGGTGAGTCTGAATCTTTAAACAAATCAATTGAGGAAGCTGAGAAAAGTAAGAAGTCATTGAATGTTGAAGATGAAGGATTAGGCATTGACATGGATGAGTTGAATACTGGAGAGACTGTGGTAGTAAACTTGCCCAAGCCTAAGCACAAGACCATGTCTAAGAAGACAAGTACTAAACAGTTGAGAGAGAAAGAATTAGCACAACTGTTGAAGGGAAAAAGAGTACCCGATGTTGGTACGTCATCAAAGCTGTCTTCACCAGTCACTAAAAAGCAAAAGAAATCTAAAGAGGCAGAGACAATATCAGCTGATCAATTAAATGTTGCACTGGATAATGTACTTGACATGTTCAAAAAGCCTCAAAAAGAAAAAGAAGTTGAGCCATCTAGATCTAAATCCAAGAAGGTCACTGTGGATGATGATGTAATGAAGCAGGTGAACAAGAAAATGGATGACATGATGAAGATGATAGTGGCTCAACAAGCTGAAATAGCTAAGTTCAAGCAGAATGAAGAAAAGATGCTTCAGATAGTTGTAGCTTCTAAGTCAAATCAAGATGAGATTAATGAGAAGGTTAAGAAGCTTGAAGCAAAGAATAAAAAGCTTGAGGGTAAATGTTCAAGAAACAAGAACAGGATAAAGTTGATCAAAGAAGACAACAAAGAACTAAGGGCTGAGAACAAACGCCTTAGTGATTTGATTGATGATTTGTATAATGTTGCACCCAAGTTGAAGGAGGGTGAAGAAGATAAAGAAGAAGAAGAAGAAGAGAAAGTTGATTTTGAACCGTCTGAATCGGATGAAGAAAAAGATGATGATGAGGATGATGAAGAGTCAGAGAAAAGTGATGATGAGGATGATAATGATGATGATGATGATGCACAAGGGTCTGGGAGTCAGAAAGAGGATGATAGTGGTAGTGATGATGATGATGATGATGGAGGAGATGATACTTTAAAGTTTACATTTGAAGAGAGAACATCTAAAAAGAAGAGTGCTGGAGAATCAAGTTCAAAGAAAAAGAAAGGTGAGAACGTTGATTCAGATGAAAGTATCTTCTGGAATGAAAAGGTGAGATCTTTATCAGATGATGCTAAACAAGTGTACATAGATATGTTGGAAAGAAGAGAACGGACTATTGAGTTCACAGGATGTTTTGCTGAGATATTCCAAACAGATGACATGAGATATGAATTGGAATACGACGATCCTGATCTTGAAGAAGGCGAAGTACCTGCTTCTGTGGCAAAGGAAATTCTGGATGGACTTGCACAGAGGGTAGGAAAAACATTTGAGGAGTTTATTGTAGATGAGTCGATTCCAGATATTTCTGAAAAGGATATTGGAAGTCACTCAGATGACAAGAATACTCCTGAGATTGATGAAGTGGAAGTTGAAGACATAACACATGAAGAATTTCCACAGTACTTCAGAGAAACAGATGAAGATGAGATATTTCCTGATTTCACTGAGACACCAAACAATTCGGCAAAGAAAAAGGCACAGCAAAGAAGTGCAGAGTTTGTAGAGAAGGTGTTTGGTGCTGATAAGCAAGAATCTTCAAATCAATCTGATGAATTGAAGAGTTATTTGAAGAAATTAAGAGAAATGGATGAAAACCGACCGAAGCCTGAAGCTCAAGGAAACTTCTATAGATTTCACAATGCCAAGTTCAAAGGCAGAGCTCTTGGGTGGACATATTTGGGCAGGCTGAAGTGTATAGCTGCCAAATGGGAAACAGGGATCTTGTATTTTAACAGATTCATTGATTTGCTAACTCTACCGTACTGGGCGGTCAGAGATCTATGCAGATTCCCTATGTCAGGTGCTTCAGTGAGTGGTACACATGTCGGTTGGTGTGCAGACAAGCTGGTTTGGGAAAGTAGAACGAGATGGAATAGATTCAAGCCACAATATCCCCGAAGGAAAGTTCATAGGGATATTGATCCTCAAACCAAGCTGAAGCGGGTTACTTTGATATACAAGGCACCTGAAGTGATGAGAAAAATACCTTTGATGCCCATGCCACAACATTTCAGTGCTGACTTTATTTTCTGGTATTATGATTGGAGGAAGGCTGAAGCAGTGATAGTGTTGAGAGACGGGAAGGACAAATACAAGCATGTTCATGTATTTGATCCGATGTGGTTGATTAACTGTACTTTTGAAGACATCATCATGCTTTTCTATAATCCGATTTATTTTGAGCCGAAAGACGCTGATCAAGCAAAGAAGTATACTCAAGTGGTTGGAGTTTGCTTTGCTTATGATATTAATGCAGGGAGTAATTTGGAGAACAAACATGGCAAGACGGTAAAGATGGCAAATGTGTCGAAACCGGTGAAGAGAAAGTTTGAGCCTGTAATGACCAATGAGCAGAAGAAACAGCTCAGAATTAAGCTGATGAACAAAACCATGGACGAAAACAGAAGACAATCCAATCAATAGTCGAGGGGGAGTTTGTAGATGCGTTTTGCGACTAATGATTGGATATTAACATATGTTAGATGCTGATGGTTAGAATGTGGAAATAATAATGGGCGAATGTAGGCTTTAATGGGCGAAGGTAGAAGATAAGTGGGCGAAAGTAAAATGGAGCTTGACTGAAGATACACATTCGTACCTTCTACTGGGCGAATGTGGAAGACTTCCACATTCGACCACAGTAAAGGGGCGAATGTGCAGTGTCTATAAATAGTTTTTGTGTTTTTGTAATGATAAGAGAGTTATTAGTTGTGTGTGTTTTGAGGTCAGGTTCCAGGTTAGATTGAAAGTGTCTATTATTGATCTAGATTAACCGAATTGTGATTGTAATCAAGTTTATGCAAAAGTTAATCTATGAAAACCTTTGAAAATGATATTGATTGTGTTTTGATTTGAGTTTCTATCAGTTTGTTCAAAGCTAGGGTTTCCGCACCTGGTTTTGTAACTTGTATGATCAAATAATCCTGTGTTAGTCAAATTCTTTCGCTTACAGTTCAAGTATCACGTAAACAAGTCCGAACACATATTACCAAGTTACTAGGTATGTTACGGGGTTCCTAGCATGTTCCTAGGTGTCAAATCGGGTCCCGAAATGCTAAATTACACTTACAGCAGCAGTACAGGCGATTAGGAAAAGTCAACTAGTGATTACGTGGGTCAACAGGCATTTAGGAATGCTAATCGCCTATACTATAGGCGATTAGGGCTATATGGTATGCAATTTATGAGTTTATAGGCGATTACGTCGTAAAGCATGCAATTCAGGGCTTAACTAGCATTTAGGATCGTAAATGCATGAAGTAAAGGCAATTAGGATCCTATTCGCCTATACTATAGGCGATTAGGGTTCCTATTCGCCTATAGCACAGCTGTTCCGGTTTTTCGCGCGTTTAACACTCCAAATCAAATCCAGAACGTGTGTAAACATCAATTATCAATCAAACAACCATATCAAACATATTTCAATCAAAATCCTTCGTTTAACCTCGTTCTATCAGCCCTGCATGCAACCATGTATCCCAAAAACAACACATATAGCATGAAACATCACATTAACATGCATAACCCTAACCCTAATGAACAATTACTCAGATTTCATTAACATGCTATCATTATTAATCTGTAACTACCTTAATATCATGTTACCAATCCTTCTTGAATCATAAAAACCCTATCTTTTAATCATAAACACACATACAACATGCATAGTAGTTAGAATCCAATTAACAATGATTATTAACGAATTTCAGAAGACACATATGTTTATAAACAGGTCTGGACCATTAGGGATTTAATAAAAACGTTATTAAAGATTGCATGAATGAAAACCACACCTTAGATTTATGATAGATTGATGTAATAGGCTTGAAATCTTGTGTTTTGATCCAAAATCGTGTTCCAGAGGTTGTGTGTGTGTGTTAGGACGAGTTGTGGGACGACTAGGGTTGTTATAATGAAGTTTAGGAGGTCAAGTATTGTATTTATAGGCGTTTTTAGTCGTCCAGCACGTTATAGGCGATTACGCAGCATCATCAGGCGAATAGGGATGCTAATCGCCTATAGTAGGGGCGATTAGGCCTATTCGCCCCTAGTGGAACCCTACTCGCCCCTCCCTATAGGCGAATACAGCTCCTATTCGCCTATAGGGTCTGGTTCAGCATGTTTGGCGCGTTAAACTCCGTTTTTAACATATGTTAACACATTTTCACATACCGACAAGTCACATAATGATTGTAAACACATAATACTTGCAAACAAACACATTCACACTCGTTCACCAATTCCCGGGACTCGAGACTTGTATATTCCCTATGCTCTGACGATTCTACGAATCGTCACCCTTTGTACACTTGGTTAAGGACTGACATCTAATGAGCCTTTAGACTAACATCTAATGATCCTCTATACTAAACTAACAGTTCCCGAACCGTAACACGACTCAACTAACCCAGTTAAGTATAATCTACGCGTGACTCGCTAAGGTAGACTTTCATCTAGACAGCGTTGTTAACCAGAATTTGCCGGGTGTCACAATTCTCTCAGCTATACATCTATGATACTGAAAATGAAGTTTCGAATAGAATCAATGTCGTTGGGTATGTTTTTTATTAGTGTCTTTTTTTAGAAAACTATATACATTTTCAAATCCTTTCGAATCTAATATATTCATCTTATTTATAATGATGCAGACGAGGAGTACTCATCAGAAAAAGCGCTTGAATTTCAAATTGTAAAAGAATTGAAAAAAATGTTGGATGAGAAAAACTCCTTGGTGAAATCTTATAGAATGGTGAGAGATTGCTTTCAGAAGAATCATGATGCCCAAGTCAAGCTTCGATTAAACGGAATGAGGAAAGGAGATGGTAGAACCTACAACCTGCCCACAGTTTCTGAAGTTGTTGCATTGATAATTGGTGACCTTAATGAAGAAACAGATTAACGTGATATTATTGTGCAGACCATTGATGGAAAGCTAAAAAGAGTTAGTGAGTTACATCCTTCGTATCTTGCTCTTCAGTGTCCATTGTTGCTACCTTATGGTGACGATGGATATAGAATTGACATCCTTCACAAAAATGTTCTTGTACCAAATGAAAGCTCATCTTCAAATTCAAAGAACAAAAAAGATGACCGTCAGAAAAATGTTACCTTGCCAAATGGGAGCTCATCTTCAAATTCAAAGAACAAAAAAACATGAAAGTTTAACAATGAGGGAGTTTTTTGCTTATAGGATTCAAGATAGGAATAACGAATTCTCGCTAATTCTTAATGCAAGGAGACTTTTCCAGCAGTTTATAGTTGATTCATATACAATGATTGAAGTGGAAAGATTAAATTTCCTTAAGGGTAAGCAAACCCTTCTTAGGAGTGAGAAGTATAATGTCCTAAACAAACAAAGAGAAGAAGGACAAACAGAAACATCAAGCATGGGTCAACGAGTTATTATTCGATCTTCTTTTACAGGTGGCGCTAGATATATGATGCAAAATTATCTAAACGCAATGGCAATATGTAAGTGGTACGGATACCCGGACTATTTTATTACAATTACTTGTAATCGTAAATGGCCAGAGATGAGAAGATATCTTCAAGATACCACTCTTAGACCAGAAGATAGGCCATACATTTTATGCAGGTTATTTAAAATTAAACTTGATTCGATCATTAAAGACCTGAAAGATAAACACTTATTTGGAACTGTTGAAGCTGGTACGAATACATGAAGTTAATTTTATTACAACATTGTTTAATTTTGTTTTTAACCTTTGTAACTTATTTTCTTTTGTTTGCTCCCAATATTTTGCAGTTGTATACACGGTTGAGTTTCAAAAATGTGGATTACCACATGCACACATCTGTTTATTTATGGTCGTTGGTTATAAGCTTCCAACAGTTGACCATATTGACAAGTTCATTTCAGCTGAGATACCAAATAAAGATGAAGAGCCAAAATTGTATGAACTTGTATGTGAATTTATGATTCATGGTCCTTGTGGACCTTTGAACATGAGTTGTCCGTGTATGGTCAATGACAAATGTTCAAAAACTTTCCAAAGAATTTCCAGAATGAAACATCTATCGATACTGATGGTTACGCAGTGTATAGACGGAGAGATAATGGTTCGTTTGTAGAAAAGTCAGGTAAGCAATTAGATAACAGATATGTCGTTCCATATAACAAGGCTCTTCTTAAAAGATACCAGGCACATATCAATGTTGAATGGTGTAACCAAGCTGGATCCATTAAGTATTTATTTAAATACATTAACAAGGGTCCAGATAGAGTTACTGTTAATTTTGTGGAAAGCAAGAAAGTACCGGGTGAAGAGGGAGTGGTTGATGAAGTGAAAGGATTTTATGACTATCGTTATATTTCTGTGTGTGAGGCTTCATGGAGAATATTCTCATATAATATTCATTACAGGACACCTCCTGTAATGAGATTACCTTTTCATCTACCCGGTGAACAAAGAATTGTTTTCGATGTTATGCAGGACATTAACGATGTTCTCAACAGACCTTCTTGTGCTTCATCTATGTTTTTGGGTTGGATGGAACGCAACAAAATTGATGACAATGCAAGGCAACTACCTTACATCCAATTCCCTTCACAATATGTTTGGAAAGCACAAGAGAGAAAATGGGAGCCTATGCAAAGAATAAAGTCAATTGGTCGAATTCATTCAGTTCCTGCTTCTGTTGGTGAAGCTTATTTTTTGAGAATTCTTTTGAATAAGGTTAAAGGACTAACATCATTTGAAGATATTCTTAAAGTTGATGGAGAAGTAAATTCCTCTTTTAGGGATACATGCTATGCTATGGGACTCTTTTGCAGGTTCTGGCCCTTATCTAAGGAACTTATTTGCAACTCTGTTAGCGTCCAACAGTTTGTCAAGACCTGACATTGTGTGGGAGGAAACATGGAAATATTTGTCTGATGACATTTTACGCCAGAGAACAATAGATTCAAATTGTCCAGGTTTTTCAATTTTTTTTACATATTATTACTTTATATTTTCGACAATTTTTTTTACGTATAGTAAATAGTAATGAGTAACAATTATTAAGCATCTAAATTATAGTATTTTGATGGTTCCACATATTCAATTATTCAGTTTATATGTTAATTATATTATATATTTCAGTCTAACACATTTATTTTATTTTTATTTTTTTAGATTTGATCCTTTTAGAAGATGAAATTAAGAATTTAGTTTTACTTGATATTGAGAAGTTCTTATTGCGTAATAGTTCCAGTCTACGACATTTCGTATGTATGCCATATCCTAAGAATGACTTTGTATCATCATTAGACAATCGTCTTATTTGTGAGGAGTTGGGATATGACACAAACAGTTTGGTTGAAGAATTTGATACTCAGTTCGCTTCTTTAACGGATGAACAGAAAAATATTTATAACTGTCTAATGAAATCTGTTGAGGAGAAGAAAGGAAGAGTTTTTTTTTTTGTTTATGGTTACGGTGGTACGGGTAAAACGTTCCTATGGAAGACACTATCTTCATCCATAAGATCTAAAAGAAATATTGTTTTGAATGTTGCTTCGAGTGGTATTGCATCTTTGCTATTGACAGGTAGCACATTCCAGGTTTCGTATTCCTATAAACCTAACGGAAGATTCTATGTGCTACATACAACCTAATAGTGATGTTGCACAATTGCTTAAAAAACCGATTTGATTATCTGGGATGAAGCACCCATGACTCATAAACATGCTTTTGAAGCACTAGATCGATGTTTAAAAGATGTATTTGGTGTTCATGATGATGACTCGTCTGATTTGTTATTTGGTGGAAAGGTTGTTGTGTTTGGGGGTGACTTTAGACAAATTCTACCAGTTGTACCAAATGGAACTAGGCATGACATTGTTAATGCCTCTTTAAGTTCATCATACATTTGGCACAAATGCGTTATTTTAGAATTAACAAAAAATATGAGGTTGCTTTCAGGAAGCTGCAAGTCCGATATTGAGGAAACTAAAAAGTTTGCAGCTTGGCTTCTGGATATAGGAGAAGGAAATGTGGATACAATAAGTGATGGTCAGGATGTTATTGAGATACCTGATGACTTACTTATTTCTCAATCTTCGGATCATGTTTCTGATTTGATATCCTTTGTGTATCCGTCACTTTTGGATAACATCCACATTCCGAATTATTTTCAAGATCGAGCTATTTTGGCACCGAAGAATGAAGTTGTTCAAGAAATTAATGATAGATTACTTTCAATGTTTCCTGGTGAGGAATTTGAGTATCTAAGTTCAGATAGTGTTTGTCAGTCCGAAGATGTTAACAAACAGGTTGATGAAAGATTAGTTTCTCCTGATGTGCTGAATGGTCTTAAGTTTCCTGGAATACCAAATCATCGTTTGGTTTTGAAAGTTGGTGTCCCCGTAATGTTACTCAGAAACATTGATCAGAAAAGCGGTTTGTGTAATGGGACAAGGATACAAGTTGTTAAAATGGGGAAAACATGTAATTGAAGCGAAAATCATTTCAGGATGTAACATTGGAATGCGAACGTTTATTCCAAGAATTACTTTATCCCCTTCGGATAAGAAAATTCCTTTTAAATTTCACAGAAGACAATTCCCACTTGCTGTTTCTTTCGCAATGACAATAAACAAGAGTCAATGACAATCCTTATCCAGAGTTGGGTTGTATTTGAAGGATCCAGTTTTTTTCACACGGGCAGTTGTATGTTGCGCTATCAAGGGTCAAAAGTCGAGATGGACTGAAGATAGTTATACTGGATGAAGATGGCGAACTGACGAACAAAACATTAAATGTTGTGTATAAAGAAGTATTTCAAGCTTTATGAATAATTTTATAACATTTTGATGCATTTTTTTTACTTATCTTCATTGACGTTATGTACATACAACTTCAATAATACAAGTATTATTTTAATACTTTTTTATTTTTTCTTTAATTTACACCGTGGGTACCCACGGGTCTCTAACCTACTCAATAATAAAAAACTACAATAAACCATATACTCTAATTTATAGAGTATGAAACATAATTCAACTACGAAACAAAAACATAAACTAAGAAAATATAATTCAAATAAATGATAAAATAATCTTTAATTGAATTAGATATCCTTGCATCTAAGGTGCCCAAACCAGGTAATGGGTCATACCAGAAACCGGTAGGAACCGGGTATGGCCCAATCGGGTACAAAATTAGACCGGTTATGCTATGAACCGAGTAGGAACTGGACCTGGGTATAAGGGGTGTATTGTAGTACCTAGTAAAACCGGTTCGGGTATTCTATTATCTTTGGAGTGAGAAATTCAAAAAGGAGTCATTAGAATCTAATCCTAACGATAATAAAGCCGTTAGGAACTAATTATTTACCATCCAAGTTTAGTATAAACTGTATAGAATGTTTATTTTTCATTACACCACCTCTTTAACAATGAAGAAGTTGTTTTGGTACTTGAAACCAAAAGAAACCCCGACATGTGGCCCCACTGAGACGTATGTCTTACGTCGGACAACACTGAGATGGCTCGGTGCAAGTAGGAATCGAGTTGGGTAGGAACCGTGGTACGACCCGAAAATGAAATCGGGTAGTTACTATCAGGTACAATAGGGTTTGAACTGGTTCCTCCTACCATCGTGTAGGAAGCGAAACTAGTTCCTAGTCGGATCCGAAACCGTTTTTTTGTGCATCTTTATCTTCATTAGACTGATTCAGAGGTAAACTCTTAATAGAATCAATAAGAAGCTACCAAACAACTCATTAGATTTACTTGGGCTTGCCTCCCCTCGTTTACAGCTTACAAAAATGTTGAATTTGATTGAGCTATTTGGAAAACTATATAAAAAGTAACAATAAACAATATATTATTTTTATAAATCAATAATTTTTTTGTTAACACATGTAATTTGCAAAAATAATAATAATAATAATAATAATAATAATAATAATAATAATAATAATAATAGAGTTAGTCTTTGTGGTATGTTCATACTAGTTTTTATCCCGGGAGCGTCCCGGGTTGAAATATCTAATATGACATAATAAAATATCTAATATGACAACATAATTAATGAATTGCCAATATATGATTAATGAATATTATTATTATTATTATTTATTTATTTATTTGCAATATATATATATATATATATAGATTTTAAACAAATATCTGCCATAAGTTATCATATTCTAATATAAAGAAAATGAATCTCTGCACCGGGGTATAAATCTAGTGTCTTTACAAAATATTATATAATGTCAAATGAATTCGGAAATTTGTAATCGATCATTCTTAAAAAAACTAACATTAAATAAGGAAAAAAAAAGTTATTTATTGAAATATCGAACGCATTAGTCTAAGGGTTATGTGATGCGTTAAAAAATTCAAGGGTATATGATCGGGTTATTTATTGAAATATCGAACGCATTAGTCTAAGGGTTATGTGATGCGTTAAAACATTCATGGGTATATGATCGGGTATATAGTTCGGGTATTTAGGTATGTGGTTTCGGGTAATTGGGTCGGGTATCACCTAATCCCAGACCCGACCCAACCCCACAATTTTTTTAAACTAATCCCAAACCTGACACAATACCAGTCGGGTTACAAAAAGTAGTCGTTTTTTTTTCTCCGTTTTTTATATAGCACTATGGTACTCGTTGGAAACATAATAAAACGTTTTTTTATTTGGTGTAATTTTTTTCTTTAAAAAATCTCATATATAAAAGATATTAACGTTTAAAAGTTATGGGAGGAAACATGAGAGAGAAAATAATTAGTAGATTATGTATTTAATAGATTAGGTTAAACCATATTTAAACCATATTTATTCTTTTTTTTAATTGGTCTAGAGTTGCCACATCACATCCTATGTGGCATCTCTCAAAGGAGAGATTGCATAAGAGTATGACATGTAGAATTAATCCTTTTGCAATATATATATAGATATAGATTATGAATTTGATACATATTTATTGAAACCTACACAAATGATCACCTTGCATAAATGTAACATGATTGGTCCCGGACTATAGACGAGTTTAGCATAAAAAACATGACTCGAATGGTTTCGAACCGACTGGGGTGATCAACAAATGCAAAAGATATAATTTTTTGTTTTTAATGACATTGATTTCTATGAGGCATCAATGCTTTTGATGTTGGGTGAGTTTTAATTAAGATTTATATATGGTTATCTAAAAATACCGATCCTGACCCATTTGTTTTTTGACATACCCATCCTGACTCATTTACTTATTTCCTACAATTAAAATTACCCATCCTAACCCCTTTGAAAATTATACTAAACCCATTTTAACTCACAAGGTCAAATTTTAAACCCCAAACAACCCAAACTCAACTAGATGGGTTAAATTGCCAGGTCTAGTTTCAAAAATATTTATCAAATCCGTAATATGGAGATACCATGGTGACTAACCGTGTAATTAGTTCTTTGTAAATAAGTGGATATTTATTTTATTCATCATTTTTTTTAGTTTAAACTGATACATTTTTATTTTATTCCCCTTGAACTTATTTATTATTGTTTTTATGAATGTAATAAAGGATTTCATAACAAAATTGAGATTTGAGAATATAACAAGTCATGCTTGCATATGAATCTAGTACTATTTATTTATTAAAAGAAACCTTGAATGGTATCTTTATGAATAGCATTGAATAGATCTCAATAGCATTTGCCATTGTTCAGGAGCCAAATATTCAAGATATTTGGTAATTGAGAGATAGATATGGCAATGTGGGGCTAGCCCATTTGGTAGAGACATATATCTCTTAGATGGGAGGTCCAAGGTTCAATCCTTGGTAAGGGTGTTGTAATTTAAATTTATTGGTGTAATATATAGGAGATGTTAGGGATGTAAATGACACGTAGCGGCTCGAGAGCTACCCGGAATCAGCTCGGTAAAAAGCTCGAACGAGCCGAGCCTTAACGAGCTCGAGCTCGGGCCTGAAATACAAAGCTCGATTGGGCTCGCGAGCCTAAACGAGCCCAAACATAATTATAAGTTATTTATATATCTCGTATAATTTATAGCCCACATCTCCAAAGCCCAAGTCCTTATTTCATAGGCCCATTTAATAACACTCGCGAGCCGAGCTTTTGCGATCTCGAGCCGAGCTTTGAGCTCGTTTGAGATTGTTCTCAAACACCTCGAGCCGAGCCGAGCCGAGCTCGAGCTTTTGATTTTGCTAGCGAGCCGAGCTCGAGCTCGAGCTTCATAAAACCATAACGAGCCGAGCTCGAGCCCAGTCAGGCTCGGGCTCGACTCGGCTCGTTTACACCCCTAGGAGATGTAATGTTTGCCGTTCAAAAAAAAAAAAAAAAAAAAAAAAAATTCAAGATATAGTGCACACAGATTCACAAATGTTAACCTTGACTTTATAACAAGATGAAACACTTGACCTCAATGATAGGTGACATGGACACCCAGTTAATATAAAGATAAGACTATGCGTTATGGTCTTGCAAATTGGACATGGAAACAAGCCACATTGACGTCAACACAATTACGGACCAGTGGTGAAAGGGGTGCGGCCCTTTGAAGGTGGAGCTCCTAGCAGCCAGCAGGTCACATACTCAATTGATCAGTCAAATTTATACAACTCACTCTCACGTTTCACTTCTCCGTAACACGTCTTGGTGAAAGGTGAAACCACCTCTACACACGTGACGTCTACGTGGCAACACTTTTTTTTTCACCTTTCACCCCTGCACAACACAGCCTAAGGATACCACACACCCCGGTCAAGACAGGTCAGTGACGTTATACCATAAGTCCATAACAACAGGACCTATTATTAAAGCTACTCTCAAAATGTACAGTGAAGATGAATGAATTCAACAAGACATCATGTAAACAAGACTGTACCCACAACCATGAATCTGAAATAAGAATGTTTTCTGATTCATAAATTTAAGGAACATAAACAGGTCCAGGGAATCAGTAAATTACATACAGAAACCAGAAGTTTTTAGTCAACACGAACCCATGCGGTCAACTACAGAAAGTTAAATTAAAAATAAATAAAAAACTGCGTTCTTCTGTCAGAGCTCCCTCCTAAGAAACAAATGTGCATACATTGTTGACAGATGACTGGGAAGCAATACACACTTCTCCCTTTTATGCTTCCTAAAAATAATAACTACACCTGATTCCCTTTCTTTACATTAGCCTTCTTTTTCTACATCTATGTTTGACCTCTATTGAACAGCCTGTTACGGTTCCGCCTTCGCCTTTCCGCATTGCGCCGCAAACGGCTAACCAATGACATCCCGTTGTTATCATTGCCATCGTCGTTACTATTCCCATCATCGTCGTGATGATCCCGCCTTCTAATCCCTCCAAAACCGCCTGTGTTTCCTCCTGCGCCAAATGCGTGAAGCAATAAAAGGTCAAAGACAAAGTTACCATCGATGCCGGCATCAAAACCCGCCTCGTCGTCAGATTGTAGCCCGTACGAGTTCCCTTCGATGACATAGTCGCCGAAGACCATTGAACCGGGCATGGAGGACGTGATGGTGCTGATGACATCATCACGCTCTCGATCACGTTCAAGCCGTCTCCATTTCTGTTCTTGATCCGGGTCCACTTCACGCGGGTTAACCGAGAGATGCTCTGATCTCACATGTTTCTTCAACTCTTTGTATACTCCGACAAAAGAACACTTATCATGCACGCAACTTCGTTTCTTAGTGTTGAAATATTCCCGGGCCGACTCCACCACAGTCCACCCTTTGACTTGACCTCTGCAGAGCGGACACGCAAGCTGGGTCAGTTCTCCACATTTCTCAACGGGCCAACCCGAAATCTGGTCAAAATCATGACCGCCGTTTGCTTGCAAAGATTGAGGATATTGTGGTGATTTTACTTTTATGTAGGCATTTTTGTATTGGTCAAGGCAATTGGAGTAGCGAGAGCTGGTCCCACACATATACGGACGGCAGCCTTTATCATGAGAAGAGCATAGGAGAAGAACAGCATTATGAGGATATTCCATGCATACAGAACAGGTAATGTCTTCCCAATCTTTCATGGGCTTAACCGTCGTGGACTTCCTTTCCTTCTGGCCGTTGAGCCCACAAGTCAGCTTTGGGTATGGGTTTGGTCTGTAGCGTCGTGAAGAAATTCTACGTCTTCCCCTGATGCCTTTTGCCATTTTGATGATAAGCCTGACATTAACAGATACATTATAAGACTTCAAATAAATAATTCAAGTTTTTATGGAACTAGAATTGTGAGAACTAAAAGTGACAAATTGGACAGGTAAGGCGGCCCGAATAATGCGTTGAAACAAGTTGTAAATTAGTGCACGCTTAAAACAGGTTGAGCAGACCCACGAACACCAATTTATCCATTTTTCCTAGATTTATAATGAATTAATGTGCTAAACATGATTACAAAATACGCCACTACAACAACAATAATAATAACAATAATCTTCTCTTAAACTCGCATCTAACAAGACGTGTCTACCCGTTTTCACTAAAATCTCATATTTGGTCATTTAATGTATTCTTTTCTTGAACAATAAGAATTTGTCAAACACTTGAAGCAGCTCATGAATAGACTATTAACTTCAAAGGGCAAAAAAATGCATCCAATCACTATCTACAACTCATTTTACTAAATCTGATTATAAGTAATGATATATCACACAATCACACATTATCTTTCAAAATGTGCATCCAAAGTTCCAAACATCCCCTAAAATTACCCTAAACAAACATTAATATACACGCATAGGCACATAGCCAAAGTTATATATATATTTCTTGAAAGCCAGCATCAAGTATAGAAGTAGTTGTAAGAAGATGTAAAATATGCAAATGCATAAACATTTATGTGGACATGCATAATTATTTGCTAAAAAAAAGACATAAAAGGACATGGAACAGAAAATACTTTGGACAGGCTTGGAACCTTATCTAAATTGATTTAAAGAGAAAAAAACAACTAAGTAATCATCATTACAAGGTTCTAACAAACTGGCTCGTTAACATAAAGTATAATTATAGCATCAAGGGGTGTCAAATTAATGTGACTTAAAATCGCAATAACGTGTTTCAACGTTACAACAAAACTTAGTACCCAAGTGCGGAATAAAAATAACTTATCTTTTAACCTAAATAAAGAGACTTAAATGTAAATTTCACAAAGTGTCTCTACTTTTTCGAAGTACTGTCATTTTTTGTCAAATTAGATTTTACACTGTGTTCTCGAGTTTTTTTTAGGGGAAGATGTGAAGGAAAGGGGTGATGGCATAATGAGTTTTCCATCCACAACTTTCCTTCTATTTTTGGAGAGCAAGTTTAGGAAATGAGTAAATAAACCATACAAGTACCAAATATATACACATAAAGGAAATCATTGTAAAATTGTTAGTTTTTCTTTACTTCCCCTCCAAGTCAAGAACATTAACTCCATTCAGTTTTTCTATAAAAAATATCCTTTCTTTTCTTTTCACTTAAAACTCGAGAATACCGCCATAGTTTATCAAAAACAAGAATTACTCTATCACTCTAACATGACTTAACTTTATTATTACAACTACAATTAGCAAAGGCACATCAGACACTGTGATTATCTAATTCAGATTATTCAATATCACATGACGAATCTTAATACGGACATCTAAACACCCCTTGTCTTGCTGAAACACGGGCCAAAACAACAACACCGGACCATAAAACGACTACAAGCTTTTCTCATAATCATATACATCAATGACTACCAAGCCTCATAGAGTGAGTAACAACGAATAACATCAACTACTAACTAATTAACGTAAACCAAAGAAAATGCATCAAATTATCAATTTTTGTTAATGCAGATATGCTTCTTATTAGAACGATGCAAATACATCGAAACAGATTTCAATTGTCAATTAGAAAATCAAAACCCTAGGTCAATTAAATTCAAATTAAATTATCCACATCAAACCTAAATTCAGCAAAAATTAACCACACAAATTGAAGTTAAACTGAATCTAGATCCAGTAGAGACCAATCAAAATCCGAACATATTATTATAAGGATTCATTCAAAGACGAAGCATAATTTGTTCTATTTGAAAACAAAAATTATAGCAAATAACATATCAGTAAAATCTAACAAACCTAAATCTAAGATTCAAACAGATACTTTTATAAAAAAATAATAATAATAATGTTACCTGAAAATTGTTGATTGTAACCGGAGAGATCGAGAAAGTGAATATATAGGATTTATTATTAAGAAGAGGAAAAGGATATTCGATTGCAATGACAAACGTGAGAAGGTGTGTATGGTGGATCCACGCGCGCTTTTAGGGAGCGTCGATACGGCACTACAACTTCAAGTACTATCTATTAATATATATAAAAGAATTGAACATTGCTGACGTGGCGTGCAATGGTGTCTTCAACCTCTCCATGAAACTGCCACGTGGCATAATCATTGAAAGATTTTAGTGTTTTTGAATTATTTCCTTTTTTAATTAAAAAAAGATAAACATAAAACTTTAAATTTATCTCTCTATCTCTCAATTCTCAATTACTAAAATTAAATTGAGTTAATTTAGAAAAAAAAAAAGAATTTAAAAACAAATTTAAATTTTTCTCTCTTATGTTTCCTCCCATAATTTTAAACGTTAATATTTTTTATATTCGAGATTTTTTAAATAAAAAAATTACACCAAATTAACGAGCGTTTCATTATCTTTCCAACGAGTACCATAGTGTTATATAAAAAACGGAGAAAAAAACGACTATTTTTTGTGGGGTTTTGTTCATACAGGAAAAAAACACAAAGTGTTCATGTTATTCATTAATTATGTTTTTTCTTTTAAACCAGGTTCTTATATACGATGTTGAAATTCAGCCCAATCGCCATGCTATAATTGGAATTTTACTCTTCTAAAAATGGATAGATGTACTTCATCAAGAGAAGCTAGAAGAAAGAATCGCGCAACACTGCAACACATGGTGTCACCTTATAGCAAGGTTATTTTTATTTATTTAATTACAAGAGTAATAATTATTACTATTAGTATTAGTATTATTAGAATGATTATATTTTTCAACCCCGGGACACTTCCGGGATAAAAGCTAGTTTTTTAATATTTTTAAGATGACTCTCCACAATATTTCTTTTTCACTTAACTAATTTCTACCATTTTTCACTTGCACATCACTTCACTAAAAGAGTTGTTTGGAAGTAACACTTCACTGATTCGCTTATTTATTTTTCAAAAGCGGTCAAAAATAGTTTGAATTCTGAAACCATGACAAGCCAACGGTGGCAGAATGGCAGGGGATGATTGACTTGCATTCAAAACCATTTTTTACTGTAGCTACCAAACGTCAAAAATTTAATTTTGGTGAGTAACCGACTAACCGTTCAAAAAATGTTTATATATATACACGGTCAACAAGTGTTAATACGGTTTCCCACATTATTAATGTTATACGGTGTAGTCACGAGCCGCAACCCCATAACCACCCTCCACCTCGTCTTCTCCACCACCATCCTCCATCACGACCCTATAGGGTGTTTAGATGACCCTTCACATCACCCCACCCTTAATTATCATTAATGCATTTGGGCCGTTGAGAAAGTGAGCGCCGTCACGGTTGCCACGCGTGGCCTCAAAGGGGACAATGTATCATGGAGATCACATCCCACGTGGCATGGCCATGCCTCACTCCACCACCTCCACACCCTTTAACCTAAGAGGGAACGACCTAGACAAGGCTAATAGGCATAAAAGATTTGTTTGACTAAATTGTTGGGATTTTTAGACACATTTCTTATATCAAGATCTATGAAAATTAAAGTAAAACAATTGTCAACAAATCTAAACAAAAATAGCATTACCTTAAAAGCCCAAATAACCCATAATTGAGTAAATCAAGTCATTGTACAGAATATAATGAGTTTTTTGTGTTCAGTGTGTTATGAAGTTGTGTAGGACTGTAGGTGCATTCCCATTAACAAGTTTGCATGGATATGTATTTTATGTATTCTATACCAACAGTGATAGACAAAATAACCATATGAAACGTGAAGGTTTAGCGGCGGTGATAAAGGGATTTAACAACGATGGTGTGGTGCATTGCCATGGGACGAGCAAGAGAAAGATTAACGAGTAAACAGTGAAGTTTTAGTTTAAACCGAGCCATCATCCAACTACTTTGACTTGGTACTTTCAACGAACATACAAACGGATATCATGTTGGTAATAAGGAAATTTAAAGTAAAATAGGTTTAGACAATAGCAAATGTTTGGGAGCTAGCACACGTAATTTTGCATAAAATCAAGCTTGAGTTCGAGTTAATAAAACCTAAGACTTGCTTACACCCATACATCAACGTTAACCATGTCATGTGGAAACCCAACCACAGCACAATTTTAGAAAAGCATATAAATACGACATGCTAATATCATAAACTACATCCCAAGAGAGGATTTTAACGCGTCCTTGTGAATTTGTGCAACAGCAGCAGCCGTTTCTGAAATTGCATCATTCCACTCTGATATTTTACAAACCGTAAACTCTTTGTACTTCGACACCGAATCAATCAATGCCAACAGCTCGTGTGCACACATCTCAACTTCTTCTTCGCATTGTTTCACTGTTTCCTGTAACTTCGCCTTGGAACTCTTCACAAATACACACGTATAGTTAGTTACTTGTATCAGGATATAAACAATCAATAATAACAACTAATATCTCAAAAAATGCACATATTTATTTACATTTTATCTTGCATGGTTGGAAATATAGGGTATTTGCATGATAGAAAAAACTTTTGTAAAAAAAACATACAAATAATGGGTTTGATGAAAATACTTGATTTTAAGAAACTGTATCAAACACAAAACAAGGAATTAGTAAAATAGAGATTTAGAACTTTTTGAAAATACATGACAAAATAGAAATTTTACAAATTTATCCAGAATCGATCACAAGCAAATAATAGAAGAGTTTATTAAAAACATGTAAATCAGTTCACACAATAAAAGATAAGATAATTGTTGAAATAATACAATATTTGGTCATATTTGGCAAAGTAACTATTTACATTCAAAATTTATCCAACCTGACCGCCCATTTTACCACCACGACTTATTTTGCATGCGTCGTTTGGTCAAGAACAATGATCAAATTTGCTTTAAAATTGAACTGATGGAAAATGTTACCTCAACAAATTCATGAGCTTCTTTTTCAACAAGTTCAACTTTGCGAGACTCGACTTCAAAGTCGTTAACTAACTGCCTGGCCTCCATTGCACACCTGGAGATGTGAACTTGTGTTTCATTCTGTATAGAGTTTAACTGATTTTCCACCTGATCAAACAACAATAAGAACTGACTGGCTGGGTTAAGCTATCTATTTAGAATCTTGGTTTAAAAAAGTGCAAGGCTCTCCAAGACGTTTTGGCCCCACAAGCCTAGGCGTACGTCTATGTACAGCCAAACAAGCCTATTTATCAAGCAAACCCTTCATACTTTCTACCTCCCTTGGGTTGTTTTTACATATAAACCTCCTGTGGACCCTAATTTTGACCAAGTTTGACTCAGAAGTACATGAGGTGAGCTTTTTTGAACCAAGGTTAGAACTTAGATTTGGAGCCAAGTAACCAATTCGTTGAGCTCGGTCAAGGTACATTGCACAAACTAATAACTGCATAGCAAACCTTTTGTTTTATGCAAAAACTACATTTGGCACCTAAATTATGAAGTATAAACTATGGATTTCCAGCATCAAATCTAAACAATGCTGTACCTCAAATGTTGAGTTTTCAAACATGAAAAAGAAGTCCCTACTCATATCTGCCACATCAGTCTAAACAGTCAAAAATAAGATTAACATATTGATCTATATTTTTCTGTAGCAGAACAATGAATGTTAAAAGCTAAATTTAAGGACTACAATATAGTAGAAATTTTGTTACTGTTACTCTGTTAGTTTGAAAATGATTACATATTCATGATCGGTGGTACTAATGTGAAGTGAACGTTTTAAGACTTAGTTTATTAGTGGGTCGGGCATGGCCCCTAATCCCCTATATACAGAGAACAAACCAGATTATTAAATATTAAATGATCTTATGAGAATGATGTTGGAAACTTTTACAATATGCAACTGGTGAAATACTGTGAATAATACTAACAACAAAACGTAGTAATCCCACAATGCATTATGCCAGATAACCAACAATGCATACGATGTTCTGCTTTGGTAGGTATTTTTATTATTAAAAAAAAAACAAAAACAAAAAAAAAACTAACACGATGCTTATAATATCAATATTCACAAAGATGGTCCATTTGTCCTTCAGATAATTAACAGGCAGTCAGTTATTTGAGTCTGAAGCAGGGCAGAGAATATGAAAATAGAAGTAGTCAGGACTTGGGACTTACCTCCTCAATTCGTGATTGAAGTACGCTAATACGATTCCTTTTTGCATCAATCTTTGCAGCAATGTCACGGGATAGTTGCTGAAGTGACATCAAAGTTTCCAGATTTTCCATTGAGCTTCTCTTTACTTCTTCACGCAAGGAGCTGAGTACAGGAACCAATCCTGATTTATAATCCATTCCAAGCACCTCAGCAGGTGTTGTACCATTTGCATTCAACTCGTACTGAATATTGTTTCCTAGTTTTAACCTAAAAAATTCAAGAATTACATTGATGTGGTTTCATGTCATGCAACAGAATCAATCATAAACCAGTATTAAAAAAATACTTGGATTTACAGTATAAGTATTCGGTATTCCTATAAAATTATCACAGGTAGTTATAAAAAAACAGGTCATAGATAATAATAACAAACACACATAAGGTACCTTCGGATAGCATGGTTACATTCGGTCTGAAGTGCCTCGAGCTCCTTAAACTTTGTCCCAATAACAGCATTCAGATCCCAACACTTCTCTTCCCATTTGGTCCTCTCATCCTCAGCATCTCTTATATCTCTCTCCACCGACTGCAACTCCCTTTTCATCCTCTCCGCATCCCGCATATTAATAGCCTGCTCTTCCACCTTCTTCTTCAACTCCTCATTCTCCGCACAAATCCTATTCCTCTCCTCCACTTTTATCCTCAATTCCTTCTCTTTTTCTTCCATTTGCTTCTCAACATTCACCTCATGAACCTTCAATTGCTCGATCAGATCATTAAACTTCGTCATATCTTTTTCCAACATACTCTTTTCCTCCTCCTTTGCTTCCTTCAGTGACGGCCCAGCCTTCATAGCCTCCAATTTGGCCTCCAATTCCTTAGCATTTTCTGATAACGCATTTACATTTTCCAACATCGCATTTTTCTCCTGTTATCAAGGTTCATGAATTCCAATGAGCCAAAAAGCATTATCGTTTACTTACTTATTTAGTGAGGCGTGACCTTGGTTTTAAAAAAGCACAAGACACACAAATAGCGATAGGGTGATTAGGGTCTAAAACCTAGCCCTAGGCGCAAAGCTCCAAGCGCACCGCTTTTGGTACGCAAGACAGAGTTTGTTATATAATTTTTTGTGCATTTCCCATACTATACATTCTGTGGTTTATCTAATAAACCTAAAAAACGGGTCAAACGAACTCCGATTGAGCTCTTTACAGCAGCGTTGGAACCAGCTCGTCGAACCCTAACTCCTTTACCCTAAAATGTAAACTACAAACACTAAAGGCTAAACCCTAAACCGTAAACCCCAAAACTAAGCCCTAAATCCTAAAAGTTAAACCCTATATATTTTTAATAGGGTTCGAAGAGCCGGTTCTAAAGCCGCTTGAACAAGGTGAATCGCAGTTAGTTTGACCCAATTCCTATGTTTCCTAAATGAAGATCGATTTGTATTTGATCCTACCCGATAAACAAACCAACCCAAGTTAACAATAATAATAATAATACCTGCTGTAACTTCCCTATGAACTCTTCATCCTCCTGTTCAACCGCATCGTCATCACCCCCAATATAATGCAAATAACACTTCAAACTATACTCAAACATACTATCACCAAATCCCAAACCCGAACCCGAACCCGCAAGATGCTCATTAAACATCGCAAGCTGCACAAGCCAATGAAGCACAGCCAAGACACTGGGAAACGAGTGAGGCGTCCCAGGCGCCTTGAGCGCGGACTTATTAATCTTAACCGGACAATTCAAACACTTTAAAACGGTAAACAAATCATCCTCAAACTTATTATTATTATTAATGGGATAATCGAGGCGAGTGAGAATGTATTTAAGGGTTTCGAGAATGTCTTTGTTGGAAGGTAAGGGTTTGAGTTTGAAGGTGATTTGGAGAGGGGAGGTGGAGAGGTAGGAGTTGATGGTGGAGATGGCGTGGAGTTGGTAGGAGCGGTCGGTGGTGGGGTTGGGACGGTGGTGGTTAGGGCCGGTGGAGTGGGCGGAGGAAGGACGGCTGCTGCAGAAACTGGCGTCGGAGTCACGGCGGGAGATGGCGGGGAATTGCCATGGGTCTAGGGGTGTTGGAGTGGTGGTTTGTGGACGGCGGCCGGTGGGGCCTCTCATGGTTGTTAGGTTTCCGGTGAGGGTTTGGGATTTTGAGTTTTTTTCCCGCTTCAGAAATTTGGATTTGGGGAATAATGGAAGGGGATGGAGTTTTGAAATATTTTAAAAGGGTTTGAAATGTTATACATACATCAATGATCAATTGAAGAACGGGATCTAATTTGACATGTCAATCCCCATAGCCGATAATCAAATTATAAATGATAACTAGCGTGGTAGTATCCCGCGCTTCGCTGCAGGAGCTCCTGTTGTGTTTAGGGTTTGTTGCTGCAGGAGCTCCTGTTGTGTTTAGGGTTTGTTTGACGGTAAAGATAGCGCCTCGCTGCGGGAGCTTCTGTTGCGTTGAGGGTTTCGTGGACATTAAAGATAACATTAAGTGACTGTTATTCTCACGTGAGCTTAAAAAAAATACTCACAACCCATTAAGTTTTAGACCAGCCTTAACATTACAACAGTTGGGTTGCCTGTTGTTGACTTGATCTGAAGCCAAAAATTTTCCAATATTGATGGTCGATTGAATGCCACTAATCTGAAGCCCAAAAGCTTTTAATATTGATGGGCCATTAAATGGCACAAATGTAAATATAATGGCTGCCTCCACAAACAACCAATAAAGCAGTGTACCTGTTCGCTGGGACGGGTCCACGAAATTTACAATATTTAAACTATGTGTACATTGAAGATCACGATAACGTCTTATCCAATTGAGATTAGTTGGCGCAAAAGTTGGTTAATCTCTTACATGTTAACTCAATTTTGTAATTAAGTTTCCTCAGTTTAACATTTTTACTTTGTTGTGCAAAATTTTTAGGGAAATAACAAACAACAACGAAATACCTTCAAACATATAATGACATATTTGAATTACAAACGCATACAACAAAGACAACATAAGCATGCTAAATACTACAAACTTCACTTAGAAATCTATGTTGATTTGGCGACATACACACTGAAATTTTTCAACTTTCATTCTTATTCATGTCGGCTTGTGATTGTCCGGTAAAAAACTACAAGCATTAAATGGTAAAAGATGTTGAAAGATGACTCAAAAGTATGATCTACATGGAACATCATGCACATGTTGTATGGTTTCAAACACCTATAAAGAAAATTACCACTAATGAAGTTCCATTTCTAGACATCAATATAAGAGAAATTACTCAGCAGTGACTTCTTCTCTGTGGACAGCATAGCTGCTGCTACTCGGTCATCGCCGTGCTTGGAAGACACATGGACTATTAAAAAGGCATCTGAAGTGATTTCTTTGACTTGATCATCATACTCAATTAGAAAAATGCCATTAACCTCTCTACATGTTCAAAAAGGTGAAATATAGAAGACAGAAATGAAGGTTCAGTTTCATGGCTACTATAAATGCACCCTAAACAAAGAATTATAAATTTATTAATACTTTAGAATTATATATTTGCCCCAAAAAATATAGACCATAACTCAGAAAATGTTGTTGCTCTTTTTAATTGAGAGCTTTCAGAAGCTAGGTAGCTCACCCTTTATCCAAAGAATATGGTACTTACAGTTTTTGCACAATGTTGTGGAGATGAGCTAACAGTCGCAATTAATGTCGTTCTTCCAGTACCTGCAAATGTATAAATGTTTATCATTTCAACTATAGACTGCTTGAATAAAAGTCAGACATGCAAAAAATTAGGATGACTATTGTATGAACCTATGAATAGGATAAAAAATTTTTAAAGTTATGAATATATATTACATGAGAAACAACTGTCATGTATAACTATGATAAATAAAAAAAGTAAGCTAAGTGAATAGATATTGTACTAAAGGAAATTAAAACTTACTTGCAGAAGCAAATACTTTGCAAGGAAATAATAGATATTGTACAAGTAACTTATTTTATATTCATTGTAGAAAACCTAAAGTTTAATCCCTTTTTAAGTGAGCCGTACAAAAATTTTGATCCTTTGTGAGTGACCAATACCAAAAGATCACCACTGTTATATCTAACCTAGTATTAATCAAAACATAATGATGTAATTGTACCCATTTTGACCCGTTGGCGTGAATAACATGGAAAGAGATTCAATTCATAAAGACATGCTAAAGCTTGGCACATCAAGTTTCGATAAAGAAAGTAATTGAATAATATCAAAATAAACTATAAGGCATTTGATCAAATACCTTTTAAGTTATAAGCATGGCTAAAACAATCAACACACATACATCTATGTCATTCTACTCAAAGAGATTCAATTCATGAAGATTTGCGTAGCAAAACTGTGATACCTTAAACCTTGATTTGTTCGATCATCTTGAGGTCAATTGATACGTGCATAAACCCATCAACTACCCAAAACCACCATTACTTCCATGTAGCCATGTTTATTACTTTCTACATTTGTTTTGCATGCATGTGTTTGTTAGTTTTAGGCCATGATCTTCATCCATGTTCTCCATGTAGTAGTACTTTCTATTTGCACGTTTGGTTTTACTAGTGTATTTAAAGTTTTTCTTGAGTTAACAAAAGAAAAAGAAGAAAATTATTTGAAGAAAGCTTTGGCTTGCTCCTTTCTCTATCTTGTGTTCTTGGGAGTTTTGTAGGTTTTTCTTTGTAAAACCTATCAATTGGTGCTTTCATTGAGCCTAAGCCTCCATGGCTTTTGAAGAACTCAATGACTCCACTATTCTATCTCGCTTCACCGGTGTCAATCCGGCCCGATGGCTTAATGAGGTTGAACGGTTCTTTTCCTCGTATGAAATATATGAGGAAGACCGGTTTGCCTATGTTGTTGAGTACTTTGATGAAGAACCTTTTTATTGGTTCAATTCATGGTATCGAAGAGATGAACATCTCACTTGGAAGTCTTTCACAATCGCAATGCTTCGTCGTTTCATCCCACCACTCGCAACAACCCTCACTAGAAACAACCCAATCATCAATGATAACAACACACTCTCATCATCTACTACACTTCCTACCGATGCATTCTCCAAACACATATGGGCCTATTCATCTTTTGATACTTCAAACCATACTAATCAACCATCACCATTAACAACACTTGCACCAGCATCACTACCGACTCCATCACCCCAACCACCGAAACTGCCAATTAAACCACTGCCAAAACAACCCTCTTGCACCGCTATCAAAGCTAAACGCACACTAGCAGCCGCAACAAGTCGTCCCATTCCGGAGCAAAGACGGGAATGGCATCCACCGTGGCATTCCGTTACGACTTCAACAACCTCCGCCTCTACACCCAAATCAACACCGGTACCGAACCCGCCACCAAAACCTACACTATCAACTGAACCAAACTTGAACCAAGCTACTTCACGAACCACCCCAGACCCATTGCCAAAACCACCCTTTCGATTTGGTGTAACAATTGCTAGCAATGCTTGTAACCTCATGGGATGTCCAAACACTTGGTTACGTTTAGTATCTATGATGGGTCATTCCAACATGTTGATTCTTCAAATGGGTTCTACTAAGTCCAAAGCAAATATGAGAAGGTTGCCCACTGTTGAGTTGTTGCCATGGTATAAGCTTATGGAAGGGTTCGAGAACTGTGGCAAGTGGGTTGCGCTAGGAACCAATTTAGGGGGACGACCATGGCGCTACATTGAGACCGCACCTAATGCAATTGGGATAGTCGAATGGCGGCCGCCATGGCAACCACCGTCGCGGTTGGTTTTTTACTACACCAAATGCTTTTGGACGAGTCGAATGGCGACCGCCATGGCATCCATCAAGGCGGCCCATTGAGACTAAACCAAATGCTACCGGAAGACATGAGTGGCGGCCGCCATGAACCGAACATTCCGTCCTTGAGGACAAGGACGTTTTTAGGGTGGGAGTATTGATACGTGCATAAACCCATCAACTACCCAAAACCACCATTACTTCCATGTAGCCACGTTTATTACTTTCTACATTTGTTTTGCATGCATGTGTTTGTTAGTTTTAGGCCATGATCTTCATCCATGTTCTCCATGTAGTAGTACTTTCTATTTGCACGTTTGGTTTTACTAGTGTATTTAAAGTTTTTCTTGAGTTAACAAAAGAAAAAGAAGAAAATTATTTGAAGAAAGCTTTGGCTTGCTCCTTTCTCTATCTTGTGTTCTTGGGAGTTTTGTAGGTTTTTCTTTGTAAAACCTATCATCAATACCTTCATGAACCCTACTGAATTGATTCTGTAAAACAATCGGGTCAAAGGTGAATCACCACACTGTAAGCAATTTTGCAAAAGTGAAAGAAAAAGGATAGATAATTACCTCATCAAAACACCTATGAACAACCAATGTAATAGTAAACGGACAACCCCGGTAACCAACAATCGGAAAACAAAGAATTCAACTAAGCAATTGAATTAACATAATTAAGGGAATAACTCCCATGATTCTAAAAAAATAGCTTTAATTCTTCTCATACAACCACAAAAATTGGGAAAAACACAAAAGATTGTAATCAACCGAAGTGAATGTCCTTACACAAAATCCATGGTACTTAAATTCCACCACATTCTCCAATTCATCGCTCCATACGAAGCTTTAAAGAAACTGCCACAAAGTTGAATTTTAACCTGCATCAGCTTCTTCTACGGTTTGATTGGAGGGTCAATTAAGGTTAGCAGTATTGTGGTAGGAAGGCGAGCAACGCAGTTGGCCGGTAGAAGGTCGACATCGATCTTGGTCAGGAGATCAAAAGGGGTTGAAGAGTGTGATAAAAGGGAAGCTACCCACAAAAGAGGGAATTGTTGCAGGACATGGCATTTTTAAACATACAAAATTTGGGTATAGAGCTAATGAAACAGAGCGGGGGTCGACACAGTTGGAGGACATCTCAGAAATCAACATCATCTTCAATTAAACAGTGAGGTTGTATGTGGAGGTAGGCGACGTGGTTGAGAAAATGAAGGAAGAAACTGCTGCGAAAAAATTGAAAGCAGCGAGAAAAGGGGCAACTCCCAAACCGCTGCTGCAAAAAGAAAACCTCCAAGTTTCTTGAATAACTACCATATTATTGTGGCTGAGATTTAATCTCAGAAATAACCGACAAGTTTGCACGGTCCAGATTAAAGCAAAAACGGTTTTTTTTCTTCAAAAGTGTCAATTGCCATAGTGGTGAACAATATATTAATAATGTTAGCTAGCCGGCACAAATAGCCAATCAAACTTTGTTAGTGTTGAAGTGTAGCAACTTTAATAGTATGTATAATATGATATAACTGAACCGATTTTAACCGATAATTAACATAATCAATGGTTATGGTTATGAAATTTCTTTAACCGACAAAGCGGTAATGGTTATGGTTATAAAGATTTGGTTAACCAATTTAACCTAACCGAACCAAACTGAAGTTGTAATGTTAAGCTTATGTAATAGATTTATGTTTTACATTTACTATCTACATTTTTTTTAATATAATAAAAGTATGTTATTAACAAAATAATCTTGATGTGCTGCTCTTTTTATGATGAATTAAACTTGTAATTAAAGGTTTAAGTAAGTTTTTTGTTAATATCATATTAAAAGGGATCCTACATTGGTAGTATAACTAGAAAGTGTAGTCTTGATTGTCTTATAAAAGTTAGTCAAAGCTAAGTCCAACATTATAGGTTTCGGTTTTTTACCCATTGACTTTTAATTTTACACTTTAACCGAAATAACCACAATCGAAGCATAACCAAATTCATAACCGAATAACAATAACCGAAGTTTGGCTATAGTTATGGTTAATGAAATTCCATAACCGAACTAGCGGTTACGGTTATGGTAAAAACCGAACCAAACCGACCCATGCACACCCCTACTAAACACTAATTATATTATTAGACCATGTGTAGTGGTTAGCAAATGGGCGTGAAAGGGGGATTTGGAGCCCCATTTCACTTGGCTACATGCCCCTAGGGACGCCAAATGTGAAAGGAGGGGCTTGGCATGAAATTTTTAACGGGGCATGTAAAATTTGATGAACCAATGGGCAACTCTTCAATTTTCATCCACCAATCACATTATTTGTTTTAAATTTCAAAATAATAATAATAATAATAATTTAGTAATAATTGGAAGAGGCTTGAAACCACTACATCCCTTGTTAATTTCAAGCCCCATGTGAGACCCACTGACACATATCACAAAATACCTAAGTGAGGGGCTTGAAATTAACCCACCACTACACATGATCTTAGTAGTAGTACGTTTGGAATCATAGCGTTTAAGAACTTTATTGCGCTATGCAGCGAAGATAACATCATGTTTTTTGTATCTCTAGTGTGATAACACGAACTTCATTTTATGTGAAATTATGTTCGCTAACTCTTCAACCTGAACGTTATTTTCTCCTGAAAAAGTCTAGTCAAAATGTTGTCCTATAAACAAAAACAAGATAAACTGTTATTAGGGTGGTGGGGGCGTATGCGGGTAGGGCTTGTCACTTGTGGGTATAGTAAGAACACCATCCGATTTCATGCCCATCAAAACCTTAAAAAAAAAAAACGGTCCGATGCATAAAACCTATCACTAGAAAACTTGCCCCCGCGCGAAATAGCTTTGTCCTATAATTAAAGACAATTTAACTACTATAATACTATTAGCAACCCAATTATCATAATACATGTTTGCTAGTAAGAAGTGGTAAGGAATGCTCTAAGAGATTCTTTCAACATATTCATAGTGCACTCCAACATATGTCAACACTATTGCTAAATGTTATAACACACAGTTCCTACTTGACACATGATCAACTCTATGCTACTGACTTGAAGTATATATAATATGTTTTGTTGCCAATCATAATATACTAACTAGGATTCTATTACCCCGCGCTTCGCGGCGGGAACTCCTGTTGCGTTGAAGGTTTGGTGGACGTTAAAGATTGCGCGTCGCTGTGGGAGCTCCTGTTGCGTGGAGAGTTTCGTGGACATAAAAGATAATATTAAGTGACTGTTATTCTCGAGTGGGCTTTAAAAAAAATACTCGCGGCTAAAAGCTAAAAGTTTGATGGTCAAAGTTTGAAATCTTAAAAGCTAAAAGTTTGGTGGTCAAATTGGAAGAAAAGAAAGTACATAAGTTAGTAAGAAAGTTAGTGGCCAAAGTTGAGTGTCAAAGTTTGAAATCCTAATAGCTAAAAGTTTGGTGGTCAAAGTTTGAAATCCTAAAATCTAAAAGTTTGGCGGTCAAAGTTTGGTGGTCAAATTGAAAGAAAATAAAGTACATAAGTTAGTAAGAAATTTAGTGGCCAAAATTGGGTGGTCAAAGTTTGAAATCCTAAAAGCTAAAAACACTACCATACCGATACCAAAAATAACGATTCACTACAAGTACATGTACCAATTGTTGATCTCTAAAAATACGAATGAAATGAAATAACTTGTTATATATTGGGTTAAAAATAAGAATGCAAATGAAATAATAACGTGTTTTACACTTGGGTTGCAAAAAACAAAGAAATAAAAGTTTCATTCCACAGCTGTTGGTAGCTCTATAAAGAACAAAGACATATTGCGTGGACACGGAAGAAGGGAAGTGTGTGAAAAGGTTTTATAAAAAAAAAATAAAGAAAAGAATAGGTGCATGTTACCAAACACAAGAGCTGTGCATATTATATTATATTATATATATACTTAAAATGCATGGTCGGTGACCATGAATCCTTACAATCAAATTTTGCCACGTGTCATTACGTTATTGGACCATACACTTACACACCTCTCACCTCCCCCTCTCTCACACACACGTACTTCTCTTACATATTTTCTTCTTTCATTTCAAGACCCATAGATGCAGAAAGTAAAGAGAGAAAGCAGAAGACAAAGAGAGTCAGATACAGAGAGTTGAAAACGGAGATGGATGTTGGCGGCCATTCGTCCTCCCGGAGACGAAGACATGTGACTGGATTTTTTAGAGAGAGAAAGTTGTTATGTTGGTGGGTGATGGTGGTTTGTGGTCTGAATGAGAGAGAAAGAGAAAGAGGATACCAAGTGTGGGAAACACAAATAGAAGATAGAGGGTTTCCGGTGTTTGACCTGTACAACCGACGCTCAGACGGTTTCGCAGCCATCGAAGGATGGCCGGTCGTCGGAGGTTGTTCCTCCATTTTCTGTCTATAGGCTTTTGATTTGTGTGGTGAGAAATGAGAGAGGGAAAGGAGATAACTTGCCTGTCGAACCAGTGACCGGTGGTAGTTTACCCGAAAAATCGATGTAACTAACAGTCAGATTGGTCTTCTCTTTAGTTTAATTGGAGTAGTAAACGGAAAATTTAGATTGTAGTATTTGTAACATTACGCATTTAATTCTTGTACGTTACGCATGACAATTAATAAAACGTCAAGTTTCATAATTTTCCTCGCATTTATTATTTTTGTCGCTTTTGTGGAACCCTAATGATATATATATTATTATATATATATGTGTGTGTGTTAAAATAAAATCAAAAAAATGTTTGCCTTGGCCGGGATTCGAACCCGCGCCAAGGCCGGTCCAAACAAACACACAAGCCCAACCAGCTGGGCTGGCCTTCTGTTTGTGATAAACCCGGCTCATTTTAATCTTATACGCGTGTTAAAATCCCACAGTTGACAAGGAAAAGTCAACTGTGGTATTGCCTTGTTGATCAATCCAAGAATTAACGCGTGATTTCTATAATTATGGTAAACTCGTGCATTATCCGGCCCATTACAACGCGATTACACAACTATTACACGGCAATTGTTGCCCTAATCGTCTAATTGGCCGTGTACAATTATAAGGAAAGTCAACTATACAATTAACCCTAACCCTAATCAATTAGTATAAATTGAGGCTCTGCAAACCTTGAAAACTCGCTCATACCTCTCTCTCAATCTTTACATCTCTCTAAATCTCTCTGATTTGATCTATCTGTTCGTGGTTTGACTTTTCCAGTTGACCCGATCATCATCATCATTATCACACTGTGAGTTCAATTGTTTTGTTGGGTTTAGTTCATCGGCATCCAAGCAACAATAGCCCCAACATTAATCGGGCTATTGTTGCCTGAATCGTCTGATTGTTAAGCTAGGGTTCATCGCGATTCAATTTGGGGATAAACTGGAATTTGCATATGTTATTTATTAATAATAAACCAGAAGTTATCACAACCACCGGCCTAGGCCAGGTGGTTGAGACGCGTGGCTTACACAAGGGTCACCCGGGTTCGAGTCCCGGCACTGACCAGCCTTTTTGCATTCTTTTCTTTTCTTTTCTTTTTACTATATAATTAATTATATATATATATTAAATCCTTTAAATCTTTTAAAATTCTTTTTAAATACCTAAACTCCTTTATAAATCCTAAAAAAATTAATATTACTTAATCTGATATAAAAGATTTATTTACAACTTTTATTTTTCAGAAATTCTTTTATTTAATATTTATTATAATTAAATCATTTTTACACAATTATAATTATAAAAATCCATTTATATATCAAAACAATTTATTTAAATTCTTCAAAATTTATCCTGACTTTTTATAAAGTCAACCTTTACTGAAATAATTTTTAATTCAGTAAAATCATTTATTTATTATTTTTAATCAATTTTTGTAAGATTTAATCATATTTAATTCATAATAAATCCAATTTTCATCATTTTTGCACCAAAATTTTATACAAATTATTTTTAATCATTTAGATCAGAATTATGATTTTTAAAATAAGATTTCTTTAATTTTAGTATTTTTGATTATTAAAGTTAATAATTGACTATTTACAAAAAAATAGATTTAAAAATCTATTTTAAATGAAATAATTTTATAAAAATTATTTTATTTCTTCAAACACTTTATTGTACTCATACAAAATTCAAACTTTATAAAAAGACTATTTTTCATTAATTATCCAATTTTCTTTATTTAATTAAGCATTTTAATTTAAATCTCAACAATTGATTATCCCCAAATCAAAACCCTAGGATATACTTATAAACTAGTTAGACTTAGACTTATTTGTTGCCTTATACGTAGGGTAACACTTGGCAAATTATTTGGGCTACTCTTATACTATATCTCATTACCAAAACTATACCAAGGTGAGTTTACGTAATCCTGTTTATGCGATTCTTTATACTTGCAACAATTTTAAGCAATTCAACATATATGTCTAGTAGTAAACTTTATTGCCTCATGTATTAGTCAACAGTTTCAACGAGTTTCAACGAGTTTCAACATTTACATAATCATTAGCTATGGCCATGCCGGCGATACTCAATAATAGATCTATTGGATTGACAACCCCACCCGGATACGTGTACCTCCTACATAGGTCACGTGGGTGATTGTTATCGTTCAACATATTACTAAGGTGAACCGTAGATGACGGGATGGACCTAAACTAGTCGGAGGTTTGATTATGTCAACATATTATACTATGCATGTAGACTTAAATTACGATAGACATACGAATTGCTAGACTTTTATACTTAAACTATATGCTTAACATGGGTTATGTATTCTCACCAACTTCTAGTTGACCCCCCCCCCCATTTTTACAACTCAACAGGTGATAACGATGCTTGAAGATTAGAGTACTTATGAAGAAATAAGAAGTCTATGCATGCTTGATTCTTGTGTGATGTATTAGATTTCCACATTTAAACTCTGATGTATTTCAATTTTTGGATATTTACAATTTAATGTTTATTTCAATTAAAATTTGATTACCATGTGCTACTGTATACTCATCAATACGTGACACCTCGATGTTTCCGCCATCGGTTGGGGTGTTACAGATTGGTATCAGAGCCTTGGTTATAGGGAATTAGGTTATTAGAAATAATCTAGACTATAACCTTAGGGACTAAAACAGTACTTGCTTCTCCTACTTGTAACCCTAATTGCTTCCCTAATCCTATCCTTATCCTATGCCTTAAACCTACATGTGACTACTCTTAATTGTCTGCTGCAATCCTGATCCACCATTAGATTTATAGGACAAATCCTCAGGTTTAACCTGAACCCCCTTGAGATCTCGTCGAAGTTCTAGATTTTAATAACGAACACGTGCAATCTGGAAGGGTGAACGCCTGTATTCTGAGTCTTCTGTCTAGGCTGGCATTGCGCATATATCCCAATCAGACGAGGGACCCGGATGCCTACCTGGGAATTCTCGGGATGAGTGTTCACTTATAGGCTAAAGCATGTCTTCATATGTTATTAGAATTTAGAATCTTTGATAAGTCAACGTTTTCGTTTATTCGTTTTAATTAATGAATAAATGATTACATTCCTTATATGAACTCTCATTCATTTCATTGTGTCTATTACAGATCATGCCTCCTCGTCGCAGCACTCGCAACAGCAACGGTGAGAACCCCGCAGAAGGTAGTGATAACCATAACCACAACCATGACCAAGTTCCTAACCACAACAACAATGGGGTCGATGCTCAACTGGCTGCGATCATTTCTCAACAAATGGCGCAGCAAATCGCAACTCTGGTTCCCAACTTGCTTGCTCAGGTCATCCAATTGAATGGGAATGGTCACAACAACGGGAACGGGAATGGCAATGGCAATGGTAATGGCAATGGACCCCAAGCTTGCACCCTCAAGCATTTCAACTCTTGTAACCCTCCAAAGTTCAGCGGTGAAGAAGGAGCTACTGGACTTCTCCAATGGTTTGAGGGTATTGAAAATACCTTCATCAACAGTGAGTGCCCCAATAATTTCAAGGTTCGTTACGCCATGAGTGTTCTCCATAAACGAGCACTCACATGGTGGAATGAAGAAAAGCGTACTCGTGGGGCCGAAGTTGCTCTTGCTATGACTTGGGACCAGGTCAAAGAGATCATGAAGGAGGAGTTCTGTCCTCGAAATGAAGTTAAAAAGCTTGAGGATGAGTTCCACACCTTGGCTCAGGATAGTGGGGAAAATCTTGCCTACAACACCCGCTTCCATGAGCTTAGCTTATTGTTGCCACACAAGGTTACTCCTCTGCCGGTAGCCATCGAGAAGTACATCGGTGGTCTGCCCATGCAAATCCAGGACACTGTTTGGGGTAGAAATCCTGCAACTCTGGAAGAGGCCAAACGTCTAGCGGCCACTCTTACTGATAATCATGTGAAGAATGGTACTCTGGTTCGCAAGGGCTCTAAGAAGACTGTTGCCAAAGACACTCCACAGCCTGCAATTGAAGTCAAGCCTGAGACCTCCAGCAACAAGAAGCGTAAGGCTAAAAACTATATGGTTGCTGCTACTCCACCTGCTACCCAAAATCCAGCCAAGAAACCCTATGGTGGAACACACCCTCTTTGCAACACCTGCCAGTTCCATCATCTTCCTGGTAGACCATGCCGCCAGTGTAATAACTGTAAACGGTATGGACACTACACCAATGCCTGTCAAGCCCCTACTGCCCAAAACAACCAAAACAACCAAAACAACCAAAACAACCCTGCCAGAAACAACCCTGCTCCCAACCAACAAAACAACAGGCCTACTCGTGGTCAATGCTACGAATGTGGCAGCCCCGATCACTACATCAACAACTGCCCTAACCGTAACCGTAACCAAAACCAGAACCGTAACCAGAACCAAGGTGCTCGAGGTCGCGCCTACAATCTCAACGCTAACCAGGCTCGTGACAACAATGAAGTGGTGAATGGTACGTTTCTCATTAATAATCACTATGCATCCATATTATTTGATTCTGGAGCTGATAAGTCATTCGTGTCACTGAAGTTTGAACCTTTACTTAACTTACCCCACACTAATCTAGAAGATCCTTTCGTGGTAGAGGTAGCTAACGGGAAGTCTATTTCGATCGGTTCTATTATTCGTAACTGCTTGTTGAATCTCAATGATCATACCTTCCCTATCGATCTTATCCCCATGCATCTTGGTAGTTTTGATGTTATAGTAGGCATGGACTGGTTGTCAACTCATCGTGCCGAAATTCTGTGCTTCGAGAAAGTCATACGCATTCCTCTCGAATCTGGTGAGATTTTGAAGATCTATGGTGAGAAACCCTGTGGTGAGCTTAAGCTTATGTCTTGTACTACTGCCCAAAAGTACTTACGAAAGGGGTATACAGCCTTCTTAGCTAACGTGATAGAGAAGAAGGACAAAGGCAAGAGTATCCAAGACATTCCTATTATCCGAGACTATCCTGAAGTCTTTCCAGAGGATTTACCTGGTTTGCCTCCTGCTCGACAAGTGGAGTTTCGTATTGATCTTGTTCCTGGTGCTAATCCTATTGCTAAAGCTCCTTACCGTCTTGCACCCTCTGAGATGCAAGAACTTGCTAGTCAATTACAGGAACTTTCTGATAAAGGGTTCATCCGCCCTAGTTCTTCTCCATGGGGAGCCCCTGTCTTATTTGTTAAAAAGAAGGATGGTTCTCTTCGGATGTGTATTGACTACCGTGAACTCAACAAACTCACCATCAAGAATCGTTATCCACTTCCTAGGATTGACGATCTCTTCGATCAACTTCAAGGAGCAACCCACTTCTCGAAGATTGATCTCCGTTCTGGTTATCATCAGCTTAGAGTCCACGATGAAGATATTCCCAAGACAGCTTTTCGCACTCGCTACGGTCACTATGAATTCATGGTTATGCCTTTCGGTTTGACCAATGCTCCCGCGGTATTTATGGATCTGATGAATCGGGTTTGTAGACCCTATCTCGACAAATTCGTGATCGTTTTCATCGATGATATTTTGATTTACTCTAAATCAAAATCCGATCACGAACAACATCTTCACTCCATCTTGAGTCTCCTAAAGAAAGAACAACTGTACGCCAAGTTCTCCAAATGTGAATTTTGGCTTAAGGAAGTTCAATTTTTGGGACATGTCATTGATATGAACGGAATTCATGTTGATCCTGCAAAAATCGAAGCTGTGAAGAATTGGAGTGTTCCTACCACTCCCACAGAAGTCCGTTCTTTTCTTGGGTTGGCTGGTTATTATCGTCGATTCATCGCCAATTTCTCCAAGATCGCTGTTCCTCTCACTACCTTAACTCACAAGGGTAAACCCTATGAGTGGGGACCTAAGCAAGAGGAAGCATTTGAAACCCTTAAGCTGAAACTCTGTGAAGCTCCTGTCTTATCTCTACCTGATGGTAATGATGATTTCGTGGTCTACTGTGATGCATCGAACCAAGGTCTCGGTTGTGTTCTCATGCAACGAGGAAAGGTTATCGCTTATGCGTCTCGACAACTCAAGATTCACGAGAAAAATTATACCACCCATGATCTTGAATTGGGCGCTGTTGTCTTTGCACTCAAGATTTGGAGACATTATCTTTATGGGACCAAATGTGTGGTGTTCACGGACCACAAAAGTCTCCAACATGTCTTCGATCAAAAGAATCTTAACATGAGGCAACGACGTTGGGTTGAATTACTTAACGACTATGATTGCGAAATTCGCTACCATCCTGGCAAAGCGAATGTTGTGGCTGACGCACTTAGTCGTAAAGAGCGTGTCAAACTCCAATGTGCTAGAGTTCGTACCGATCTCCAAGATCGCATCCTCCAGGCTCAACACACCTCAGTCACCCAAGGTAACATGTACGATGAAATGTCTTGTGGTGCTGAGACTCAACTTGAAACCAAACCCGATGGTCTCCTTTATTTTCTTAATCGACTGTGGATTCCCGACCGTGATGATCTTCGTACTTTTCTCATGAACGAGGCTCATAAGTCTCGTTATTCTATTCATCCTGGAGCTGACAAGATGTACCAAGATCTTCGTTATTCTTATTGGTGGCCTGGTATGAAGAAAGACATTGCTCTATTCGTCGCAAAATGCCTCACTTGTTCCAAGGTTAAGGCTGAACATCAACGACCATCTGGTATGCTTGAACAACCAGAGATTCCTGTCTGGAAATGGGAGAGCATAGCTATGGATTTCATCACCAAACTCCCTCGCACACCCAAAGGTTTTGACAGTATTTGGGTAATCGTCGATCGTTTGACCAAGTCAGCTCACTTTCTACCTATTCGTGAGAAGTATTCTGTGGAAAGGTTGGCAAGGATGTACGTAAGTGAAATCGTATGTCGACACGGTATACCTTTGGACATTATTTCTGATCGCGACGGTCGTTTCACCTCTCACTTTTGGGAATCTCTACAAAAAGCTTTGGGTACTAAGTTGAACCTGAGCACTGCTTATCACCCTCAAACGGATGGTCAGACTGAACGAACCATCCAGACACTTGAGGACATGCTCAGGGCGTGTGTCATCGATTTTGGTGGCGCATGGGATTCTCATCTTCCCTTGGTTGAGTTTTCATACAACAACAGTTATCACGCCAGCATTAACATGGCTCCTTTTGAGGCACTCTATGGTCGGAAATGTCGTTCTCCTGTCTGTTGGACCGAGGTTGGTGAAGCTCGTATTACTGGACCCGAACTAATCCAGGAAACCACAGACAAAATCCAGCTTATTCAGGATAATCTTCTCAAGGCTCGAAGTCGCCAAAAGAGTTATGCTGATAAACGTCGTAAACCCTTGGAATTTCAAGTTGGGGACCTTGTGCTACTTAAGGTATCCCCTTGGAAAGGAGTTATTCGTTTCGGTAGAAAGGGAAAACTAGCTCCTCGATACGTAGGCCCCTTCAAGATTCTTGACAGAGTTGGGAAAGTGGCTTACAGACTTGAGCTTCCACCCGAGCTAAGCAATGTTCATCCGACCTTCCATGTTTCGAATCTCAAGAAATGCTTAGCAGATGAGAACCTTCATGTTCCTCTTGAGGATGTGCAAATCGATGAAAGCATGCACATTATCGAGAAACCCGTCGAGATTGTTGACACTGGAGTCAAGAAACTCAAGCGCAGTCGTATTCCGATCGTTAAGGTTCGTTGGGAATCTAAACGAGGCCCAGAGTTCACTTGGGAGCGTAAAGACCAGATGAAATCGAAGTATCCGCATCTTTTTCCACCAGACTCTCCAACTCCAACTTCGGGACGAAGTTCCTAAAAGTAGGGGAGACTGTAACATTACGCATTTAATTCTTGTACGTTACGCATGACAATTAATAAAACGTCAAGTTTCATAATTTTCCTCGCATTTATTATTTTTGTCGCTTTTGTGGAACCCTAATGATATATATATTATTATATATATATGTGTGTGTGTTAAAATAAAATCAAAAAAATGTTTGCCTTGGCCGGGATTCGAACCCGCGCCAAGGCCGGTCCAAACAAACACACAAGCCCAACCAGCTGGGCTGGCCTTCTGTTTGTGATAAACCCGGCTCATTTTAATCTTATACGCGTGTTAAAATCCCACAGTTGACAAGGAAAAGTCAACTGTGGTATTGCCTTGTTGATCAATCCAAGAATTAACGCGTGATTTCTATAATTATGGTAAACTCGTGCATTATCCGGCCCATTACAACGCGATTACACAACTATTACACGGCAATTGTTGCCCTAATCGTCTAATTGGCCGTGTACAATTATAAGGAAAGTCAACTATACAATTAACCCTAACCCTAATCAATTAGTATAAATTGAGGCTCTGCAAACCTTGAAAACTCGCTCATACCTCTCTCTCAATCTTTACATCTCTCTAAATCTCTCTGATTTGATCTATCTGTTCGTGGTTTGACTTTTCCAGTTGACCCGATCATCATCATCATTATCACACTGTGAGTTCAATTGTTTTGTTGGGTTTAGTTCATCGGCATCCAAGCAACAATAGCCCCAACATTAATCGGGCTATTGTTGCCTGAATCGTCTGATTGTTAAGCTAGGGTTCATCGCGATTCAATTTGGGGATAAACTGGAATTTGCATATGTTATTTATTAATAATAAACCAGAAGTTATCACAACCACCGGCCTAGGCCAGGTGGTTGAGACGCGTGGCTTACACAAGGGTCACCCGGGTTCGAGTCCCGGCACTGACCAGCCTTTTTGCATTCTTTTCTTTTCTTTTCTTTTTACTATATAATTAATTATATATATATATTAAATCCTTTAAATCTTTTAAAATTCTTTTTAAATACCTAAACTCCTTTATAAATCCTAAAAAAATTAATATTACTTAATCTGATATAAAAGATTTATTTACAACTTTTATTTTTCAGAAATTCTTTTATTTAATATTTATTATAATTAAATCATTTTTACACAATTATAATTATAAAAATCCATTTATATATCAAAACAATTTATTTAAATTCTTCAAAATTTATCCTGACTTTTTATAAAGTCAACCTTTACTGAAATAATTTTTAATTCAGTAAAATCATTTATTTATTATTTTTAATCAATTTTTGTAAGATTTAATCATATTTAATTCATAATAAATCCAATTTTCATCATTTTTGCACCAAAATTTTATACAAATTATTTTTAATCATTTAGATCAGAATTATGATTTTTAAAATAAGATTTCTTTAATTTTAGTATTTTTGATTATTAAAGTTAATAATTGACTATTTACAAAAAAATAGATTTAAAAATCTATTTTAAATGAAATAATTTTATAAAAATTATTTTATTTCTTCAAACACTTTATTGTACTCATACAAAATTCAAACTTTATAAAAAGACTATTTTTCATTAATTATCCAATTTTCTTTATTTAATTAAGCATTTTAATTTAAATCTCAACAATTGATTATCCCCAAATCAAAACCCTAGGATATACTTATAAACTAGTTAGACTTAGACTTATTTGTTGCCTTATACGTAGGGTAACACTTGGCAAATTATTTGGGCTACTCTTATACTATATCTCATTACCAAAACTATACCAAGGTGAGTTTACGTAATCCTGTTTATGCGATTCTTTATACTTGCAACAATTTTAAGCAATTCAACATATATGTCTAGTAGTAAACTTTATTGCCTCATGTATTAGTCAACAGTTTCAACGAGTTTCAACGAGTTTCAACATTTACATAATCATTAGCTATGGCCATGCCGGCGATACTCAATAATAGATCTATTGGATTGACAACCCCACCCGGATACGTGTACCTCCTACATAGGTCACGTGGGTGATTGTTATCGTTCAACATATTACTAAGGTGAACCGTAGATGACGGGATGGACCTAAACTAGTCGGAGGTTTGATTATGTCAACATATTATACTATGCATGTAGACTTAAATTACGATAGACATACGAATTGCTAGACTTTTATACTTAAACTATATGCTTAACATGGGTTATGTATTCTCACCAACTTCTAGTTGACCCCCCCCCATTTTTACAACTCAACAGGTGATAACGATGCTTGAAGATTAGAGTACTTATGAAGAAATAAGAAGTCTATGCATGCTTGATTCTTGTGTGATGTATTAGATTTCCACATTTAAACTCTGATGTATTTCAATTTTTGGATATTTACAATTTAATGTTTATTTCAATTAAAATTTGATTACCATGTGCTACTGTATACTCATCAATACGTGACACCTCGATGTTTCCGCCATCGGTTGGGGTGTTACAGTATTGATCCTCTCGATTTTCTTTCATGAAGCGAAGGTTAAAGAAGGTGATGGCTGAAGATTTTCCGGCATGGAGCCGGGGACGGAGGTTCTGCGATTCCTTTAAAGAGGAAGATAATGAAATGATGAATTTGATTGTTGCAAAGAAAAACATAAGTAAACAAAAATAATATTTTATCACTTTTATCTTTTCTTCACGAAAGCATCTACCCACCTACTCAATCAAAGTTGATTTCTATTATTTCGTTTTTACAAATTTATAGTTTTTATTTTAATTTATATTATTGAAATATGAACTTATTTATCATCTATATTAATTTACGATTTGTTATTTTTAATAACATAAACTTTCTATGTAATTTGCCCATATTAAGATAAGGAAACAAGAATAACAAAAAAAAAAAAAAATTGTATAGCATAAACTTTCTTTTATATATATAAACACACACAGTGTTCGTTTCTTAAATTTGGTCCGATCGGTTTGATTGGTCCGACCAGTTTAACCCAGTCATGAAAACATTGCCTATGACCACATCTTTTGTTAATAATATGAAATCAGCCATGTTTAAGTTAATAAAAAAGACTTATTTCCATGTCTAAAAAGGAAATTCGAATTAAGGGTGTTTTTTTTATAAATAGATTTTTAGATTTTGGACCAGAGTATATAGTTAAAATACGACGTCTATAGAATGCCAACTATAGACAACTCAGGTTTGATTCTATTTTTTCTGTAACTGTAATACTTTAGATCAGATACGTTAAAACGATGCTTTAATCTTATTATCAATCACATCACATAACAAACCACTAACTATAAACAATTAACGTGTCGCCGCCGCAACGCGCGGCCTACGGAAAGAATCTAGTTAGTATTAAATGGTGGCATATGTTAGCGGAAGGACACTATTGAAGTGTCACTTCTTTATTATTGTATATAACTAGGATTCTATTACCCCGCGCTTCGCGGCGGGAGCTCTTGTTGCGTTGAGGGTTTGGTGAACGTTAAAGATCGCACGTCGCTGTGGGAGCTCCTGTTGCGTGGAGGGTTTCTTAGACATAAAAGATAATATTAAGTGACTGTTATTTTCGCGTGGGCTTCAAAAAAATACTCGCGGCTAAATGCTAAAAGTTTGGTGGTCAAAGTTTGAAATCCTAAAAGTTAAAAGTTTGGTGGTCAAAATTTGGTAGTCAAATTGAAAGAAGTTAACGTACATAAGTTAGTAAGAAAGTTAGTGATCAAAGTTTGGTGGTCAAAAAGTTTTAAATCCTAAAGATAAAAGTTAGGTGGTTAAAGTTTTAACTTTTTAAAGCTAAAAGTTTGGTGGTCAAATTGAAGTTGGTAAAAAAGTTAGTGACCAATATATATATATATATATATATACATATATATATATATATATATAGGCTATGTATCCATTGGAAACCATGTTGAGTTGGAGAAACCCTTGAAAGTCATCCTAGGGTCACCATCTCTCCACATATACCATCTTACTTTTGGCATGAAGGGTAAGATGGTAACTTCAACCCACCCCACCCCACCCCAATCCCCAATAAAGAGAAACAAGATCTCACACACACTCCTCTCTCACTATCTCAAACAAACACTACTTTCTCTCTCTCTATCACACACTCATCTTTCTCTCTCTCGAGAGAGAGATTCAGATCTGAATATGGTGGGGGGTTTCAATCACTCTTCTCTCACTATCTCAAACCTAATAATCTAAACTCAAACCAAGGTAGGTTTTTTGTTTGTGGGTTGGTTTTTGTTGTGTGTGGGGTTTTTCGGCTCAAGAAGAAAGACGACGAGAGGGCGACGGTTGGGGTTTGGCGTTTCGTTTTCGGTGTCGGCGTTTTTAATTGGTCATGACAACGTGTGAATTTGGAGTTTCCTGTTAAGATTTTCGGTGTTTCGTTTTCTGTTACAGATCTGAAGTTTTTTGGTGTCGGCGACGGTGGTGTTGATGATGGTGGTGTCGGATGTTTGCTCAGAGGGTGGGGGTGATGATGGTCGGTAAGTTATTTACAGTTCTACTCTATGTTATTATTATTATTATTATTATTATTATTATTATTATTATTATTATGTAGCAGCGTAAGGGGGTTATGTATAAATTAGTCACCAAGTCTATTGTAAAGGGAATGATGAATAATGAACAAAAGAAGCTTTCTGGTCTTATCTTCTAGACGAAAAAGTGTCTGTTGCACATGGACTAGATTTGTGTTGTGTTTTCACATTCTTCATTTCATCTACATCTGAATCATGCTCGCTTTTTTTCAGGTTCGGGCAGGATGTTTCTCAGACATTGTATTATTATTGAGAGTGAAGTATGCCTTTAAAGAACAATCCATTGTATTATTATTATTATTATTATTATTATTATTATTATTATTATTATTATGGTTTTAGGTTTCAGATCTTAGATTTTTTGTGTTGAATGAAAAAGATGTTTGAAAATATGTGTTGTTGAATATATGTCAAAGTTTGAAATTTTTGTGGTATGAATTCAAAACAGGTTACATAAGCACCATAAACTACGATACGTATGTAAATATATAAAATTGCTCTTTTTACAGTGTAACATGTTTTAAAATGTAACATGTCTCGGTTACATAAGCACCATAAACTACGATACGTATGTAAATATATAAAATTGCTCTTTTTTACAGTGTAACATGTTTTAAAATGTAACATGTCTCGGTTACATAAGCACCATAAACTACGATACGTATGTAAATATATAAAATTGCTCTTTTTATAGTGTAACATGTTTTAAAATGTAAAAATGTAAATACATACAAATGACACGTATAACACGTTACAACGCAACTCATAAGTTGTTACAGACAAATCTGATTGATTGTTACCTATAAAAAGGTTAAAAAATTAAAAAAATGTAAAAGCAAGGAAAAAGTGAGGAGAGAGGAGAGAGAGTCAGGAGAGAGAAGATGTATTTCACAATTCTCAATGCATTTTGTCATTTTCTAATTTAACTTTCCAAAAATACTCTTTTGAATTAAAAAAATAAAAAAGATAACTATTTTAATATTATAAAATAAGTTGATTAATCTGAACCATTGATCTAGTAGATCAAGGGTTGATATAGGGTTTCTTGAGTTTCTCCAACTCAAGGAGTTCCCAATTTATCCTTATCCTATATATATATTAGGCCAACTATGATAAAACTCATGACTCGCTGTATGACATTTTGTCACGTAATGAACCAAGTACATTAAATCAGGAGAAGGTAAACTTTTAGGAAGTTCAGAATGTAAACAAACAAAAAAATTTTGTGAGTAAACCAAAAGTCTCCGAAGTTAACTATTGAAGTGTAGATACTTTAATAGATACATATAATATGAATCCACTGATGTAAATGTAAACATAGATAAACTAGAAAATTGTTGAGTTGTAATACATTATAAACCAATTGAAGTTGTAATACATTATAAACCAATTGAGTGGGACCAGAAAAACACTTTTTTACAGTGTTTTCCTTGTGTCATTAAAGATGCATCCTGTTGGGGATTTACAGTAAAACAAACGAACAACCAGATAATAGAAATCTCTGAAGGCACGTAATTGCTTTTAGATTGAATCAATTCGACAGTTCTATCAAATATTCAATCAGATACAATCAGAGATTGAGAATTTTCTGTATGTTATGATTGAGAGTAGAAGAACCAGAGAATTTGACCAAGAAGAATGAAGAATTCGTAATGAATCAATTGGCCCATTAACTGTCTTTTTAGGCAGTTTTCCAAGGGTTTCAAAATTGCCAAATTTAGTCCCTCTATTTCCAAAAATTAATTTTCTGAGACATTTTTACCATAGCAATTCTAATGGAAATAAAATTTTTCCAAGCTACCCCAGCCAGGCTGCCGCCCCTTGGACCCTGTTGCCATGGGCGCTGCCCCCAGACCCCCGTCCCTTAGGGGCTTCACCCCTAAGTTCATAATAATTCAAATAGGCGTACACTCCACACCCTCCAGACCTATATAATGTCTTATTATAAAGATATTGGTCAAACAGTCAATCCAATTACACTAAAATATCCAACACATCCTTAGATAAATAACTAAAACCATCTACTCGTGTACCATTTGATGGTTGCTTCGATCTTTAAAGAATGTTTTCTTGTTAACCTTGACTCAATGAACATGGACAACATAGAGCACAAGAATGACATATTGATATTCAAAGTAGTGCGTTTGGAGTGAAATCCTTTAGAAAATGGGTTTATAAGTGTTAACCTTCCTTGGATATTGTTTCCTTTGATTTTTTTTTTTTTTTTTAACTCCTAAGTTTGTTTTCATTTCACAATAAAAACTAAGTTACATCTAGATAATGGGTAAGCGAGCAACAAGCTGCGCCATTATCCCTTTTTGAATCGCAAAGCCTATTTTACTAAATACAAACCCTTGGTTCCTCAGGCTCTGCGAGTCACTGTGGACCACCTTCTGCACCATCTCCAAAAAAGCGAACCGCCTCAGGGGCTAGAGATCCAAATGTGTCAAAGGCAAACGGAATAAACACGTGTTGATTCTCTAAACATGTCCCGGAACGAAGCCACTGTCTCTTAGCCCACCAATGAGAACACCCGAGTGAGATCGACGCACGCGTGCTTATCCCCGCATAGCCAAAGACAAGGATGTCCGCAGAATCATTAAATAGAATAAACTGTAACTAAAAATGATATTGAAACAAAACCTTTTGAGAGATTTTGTATGTTCACAAAACCTCGCACACTTTTCAGGTGAATTTCAAGCTTGGTGGTCATCTCCGATATTGCAACGGCTACTTACCAATGTTGTGCCCTCGAAAACACATTGTGAGCGGACACAAACTCTTTCTTTTAAGGGAATCATGTCAAACATGTGGCCGCAGCAAAAACTTCAACGTTTTCGTGTGTTCAATCCTAGCAACATCTCCTTGAAGATGATGGTTTGAAGCCTCTTAACAAATCATACCTCTATTTAAGAGTGGAATAAAACTTATGTACGTTTGTTGTTTGGTTCTTGTCGTGTGGAATAAAATTGTCTTCTTCTCTTTTAAAATAAAAAATAAAAAATTAAGAGTGACAAAACAGGAGTATGTTCATTCAAATTTTCATCTATCATTTGTGTATGCTATCTTTATTTATCTTCAAAATGTAACATAAACATCCTCATCATGTTATGCCACCATAAAAAACTAAAAATAAAAAGCTAGCTCAATGTAGAAAATACAGCTATTTACAGTTGATCTTACAACAATGATCTACCTATGACTACAAAAATACCAATGAGCCACAATTGGTAACGAATGGCGAGTCACTTTACATTATCATTGTCATGGGCTTCTTCCGTTTAGACTGCGTATGCTACCACATAGTGGAGAAACAGGGCTTGAGTTCATGGAGACTGGTGTCTGCATAAATGGGTGGTTCAATAGTTGGGCAGCAGTAGGCCGGTCATTCGGGTTAACTTGTAAACAGTTAAGTATGAAATCACGGGCCTCTACCGACAATGTTTTAGGAATAGAAGGGAGTTCACCATTGCCAATTCTGAATAATGCTTGCATCTATCAAACAAAAAGGCAGGCCGTCGTTAGAACAACTTAGTATCAAAATTGGTAAAACATAAATTTCGCAAACGTAAGATTATATTTGCTAAAAACATAGCAAGGGAACACACACACAATGTTGGGTTCAAATGAGAATTACAAAATATTTACTTACAATGTGATTACACTATATTTAATGGTTCTTTTTATTGTAAATTTGTAACCAACGGGATCAGGTAAATTGCGTTGGGCAGGTGGCCACCAAGAGGTTATATAGCAAGAAGCCAGTGGAAGCAATATTTTAACCCGACGCCTTGGCTATGTTTAATGGTTCTACAAATAGTGTACAGGTGAAAACGTGTATAGCGGTTATCATTTGAAACCACCCCTACAAACATGGAGAGAGAGAGAGAGAGCAACTTTAAGTAGGAACTACGATAACCACATAAACACTTGTACTTACTAAGATACAAGGACAGTTATGTGACGACAACTGTCTCTCTTTCTCTCTTCCACTATATATAACCAACATTATGTACAAGTATTTATGCAAATCTTTACATAAATTTGGTTCCCTACTGAACTGGCCTATGTAGGTTTGTGTGCGTGCGAGTTAAATATTTGCAACTTATGAACATCAACTTTTCACAGGTTAGATAGATTTAGTTATTTTGGAACGATAATATAGAAATTAAACAAGGAATATATGCGTACCCCTTCCAAGTGGGAGTATGGAACTCGACCTGTTAGCATCTCCAACACAGTGCAGCCAAGGCTCCAAATATCAGCTGCAGGTCCATACCCCTTGTTCTTATTATTTACAACCTAAGGATACCAAAAAAAAAAAAAAAAAAAAAAAAAAAAAAAAAAAAAAAAAAAAAACTGTCTTGAGGACACACATTTATCATAAAATAGCCTCACAAATCATTTGACAAAAAAACTAAAAACGTAGAGTTAACAAGATGTGCAGGTTGCGGGGGTTGGGTGATGGGTCAAAATGGCGCACATTTTTTAGGAGATTCAAGATTGCATGCATTGAAGATAGACTTTGTGATTGCACTAACCTCGGGTGCCATCCAATATGGAGTCCCCTTGCAAGATTTGATGTCGTTTAACTTGGTTGCCTGTTGATACAAACGGAGTTAGTTTTTTTAGATTGTAAACGAAAAAGAAACCATTTGTAGCCAGCAACCTTTGCCAACCCAAAATCTGCAAGCTTCACAGACCCGCTCACATCAACCAATATATTAGCACATTTGATATCCCTGAAAGAATAATATGAATGAATCAATCACACAACACTCCATAACAACACCACTGAAAGCTGAGGCGTGAGGTGAGAGCTTAATGTACAACCAAAAGCTGCATCTATCTCGTCTATTTTACTAATAGCTATTTCATCAAGTAAACTATTCATAATCTCTTCAAACCTTTGGTTGTTTTTACATATCAACCTCCTACATACACCAATTTAACACAGATGTGCATGACACACGCTTTTCTAAAACCAAGGTGAGCATTGAATTTACCTGTGAACCACATTTCGGTCATGGAGATAACTCAAACCGCTCAAAATCTGCCTTGTGTATGTGGAAACTTGGGAGTCCCGTAACCGATACTTATGATAGAGATTTGCTAATGAACCTTTGGGCACAAGCTCAAGGAAGATATACAGTTTGCCGTCGTCCTGAAACATGATTTCATTATTCTCTTATCGGCATATACAAAAAACAATTATGTGTGCATATGTATTGCCTCTAAATACAATATAACTAAATGTAGGATCTTTCTGCACAGAAACAAGATCCATACCTTATCTGTCCCAAGATACCGAACTATGTTATCGTGTTGAAATTGACTTAGTAAAGATATCTCCTGAAATAACAAAAAACATATGAAATCAACTTTATGTGAATCGAAAACACGACTTGATGACAAAAGCAGCATATTAATCACCTGTTCGAGTTGAAGAATGCTCTGCTTTCCTTGGCTCCCTTGATCAAGCAAAGAAACCTCCTTCACGGCAAAAAAGAACCCATATCTGCAAACAAACATACGAGGGCGATCAAATCAAAAAGCTTTATAATTTCCCAAACAAACGAAAATGAAAACGAATTCGATTCAAAGCCTGTGGATTCGAGCTTCATCTTTTGGCCATAAAAATGATGTTTTTGCATACCATAACTTTATACAATTAAGTAAAAACTATAGGAACAGCAAACAGAACCCATATATGCAAATAAGAATACAAAGTGGATACAATCAAACAATTTCCCAAACCAAAACGAATCAGAGTCAACGCCTGTGGATTGGATCTTATCTTTTTGCCATAAAAATGATGCTTGTTCGTATTGTAACAAACAAAGAAACAAACGTATCCGGTATAATCCACTCATAGTAGAGCTATCGGCAGGTTATGGGAAGGGTGTGATGAGGGCAAACTGTACCTTTAGTGTTGAGGAAACATAATCAATAACCGACAAAACCGATCTAAACATACCCGAAAACGAACAAGACTGACGGTTTGGTCTTGAGGCAAGGTAATAACTAATGATTTGGTCCCAGTTAAGCATACCATAACCGACCAATATGACTGAACCATACCGACCCATACAAACCCCTGGCCCTGCCGAGAACCCCAGCCCCAAAAAGTTTTATTTTTACCGTACTATGACATAAAATGAAGCTAACAGAGGCAAACAAAACAATCATACAAAAGCACTAACAATAACAGTTGATAATAGTTCTGGTAAGGCTGCAAACATGACTTACTCATTGAAACCTTCATAAACAGTTCCAAACGACCCACTGCCAAGAAAATCCCCCTTCTGCCAATTCTTAACACTACACCGAACCGACCCATTCGACAAAACCAAATACTCATACTCAACACCACTAGTCTCTCTTACACCATTCCTCACTTCCTCATCTTCAACAACCCCATTACCCCCATCGACCCGACCCGTATGCTCATTCGCCGAATCAAACCCACGGATAAAATCCCAATTCGACCCAATATCACCCACAACCACCGGTAACACCACCGGCAGCCGCGCAACCACCGGCGGCGGCCTTACCCCCTTTATCCTACTTCTCCTCTTACTATCACCTTTAACATTAACCCCATCCCTGCTGACGTCATCACCGACCCTGGCCGGAGACTCAGGGTTCTCCGACAGCTCACTCACCGGAGTAAAACAACGAGGCAATTCAATCCTGCTGACGTCATCTTTGACCAACCCACAGCCACCCGAATCATCCCTGATGACGTCATCACCAACCCTGACCGTAGGCTTAAGATTCTCCGACGAATCACTCGCCGGAGTAATAAAACAACGAAACAGTTCAGTCCTGCTGACGTCATCACCAGCCAATACATCCCTGGTGACGTCATCACGAACCGGGGTAAGAGAAAGGAACTTTGTACACGAAACAAGAGAGCAGGCCTTGTGGGCCTCCCAATCGGCAACCGGAATAGCTAAATCTTCTGGACCGGAGAGACCCAAAGACCGGAAAATTGACTCAACCTCGCCGGCGGTTCCTTCGACCCGGTGACTGATTTGGTTGTGGAACAGAGAACTGTCGAGTGATTGAGCTCTGTGAGATGATTTGTTATCGAAGAGTGAGGAAGAAGAGGATGATGAGGATGTTGATGCGTCGTAATCGACGTTCTTGAAGGCGTTTTTCCGGTCAAGTTTCCGGCATGGTCTCTTTTGCTTTGTGAACATGTTTTTTTTTTTTGGTTTTCGGTGAGGATCTACAGCGGAGACATCGAAGGATAACGTATGATATTATTAATGATGGACGTTTTTTTTTTATATATTGTCAAAGACTTCAAAGTGTGTGTGTTTTATATGGTCTAATGTGTGTGTATTTATTTATCCAAACAAAAGTTAGGGGAATAGTCCCTCAAGTTTGTCGATATTGATGGTACTATCACTTATTAAGGTTTTATGAATAGGTTGTGGGTCGGGGTGAAACTTGGTTGAAATTGGTTGGATTATATTTAGGGAGTTAGGGTCGAGTTAGCTTTGTATAAATTTCGAGTCAAGGTGAGCTTGCTTGGTGGCTTGTTCGAATCACTTTTGTAATCTGTCCTTTAGTTGTTGTCTCTTGCCTACAATATGATTGTTAGAGGCGGAGGTTGAATATTTTAAATGTGTCGACTTAGTGACCACCACCAATCACATATGATTGCTTCATAATTGAACATGTTTAAAATGGTGTATATGATGGATTGATGGAGTAAATGTGTTTTGTCACATAGATGATGAAATTGTTATGTTCACGTCAAAATGCAAATGTTACCATGGTGGGACGGTTTACCTATAGAATCCTTCGTATTTGTTAATTTTCTTTTTCGATCCTTTTAATCTCAAAATTATGGCATGTGGTGATCAACATTTAGTCATCTACCAAGTACCACCATTCTTCTTCTTTGGCAACACTTATTTTCAATTTCATGCCAAATTAAAGTTTATTTGAGTCAAGTTCCAAGTTTGATTTTTATCTTGATAAAAAGGTCTTAAGCCGAATTAGCTTATTGAGTTTTGAGCCTAGGCTAAAACTGGCTAGACTCAACCCATACGTACATGTCAAAAGAAGACTTAGGTGTTGTTTGTTTTTTTGTTTAAAAGCACTTCTGACCTCTTTTGTCTGCGCCGCGCAGACGCACGCAGAACTTTGGAGTCTGCAGATTGTTTGTTTTTTAGAAGGTCTTTCACTCAAAAAGGTATTCCTGGCCTCTTTTTGGTGCAGAGTCTTCTAAGGTCTTCTCCTCTTCTCTTCTCCTCACCCACCACCACCCACCACCACTACCACCGTCCACCACCACCGTCCACCACCCACCACCACCACCGTCAACCACCACCCACCACCACCATCGTCGTCCACCACCACTACCATCCAGCACCGTCGTCCACCACCACCACCGTCCACGGTCCACCACCACCCCCACCCACCACGGTCCACCACCACGGTCTACCACCACCACATCCACCACCACGGTCCACCAACAGACTGCTGTAAAAAATCTGTTTATTTAAATTTCAGTTTATTTCAGCATCCTGCAGACGTTAACAAACAAACAATCTTCTTCTTGCAGACTGCAGACCTTTAGTCCACCTCTTCTCCTGCAGTCTGCAGATGTCTGTAGATGTGGTCCGCAGACAACAGACCTTTTTCTGCAGAAAAAACAAACAGCACCTTAGTAAACTAGTAATTGAGTTTACTAATTAATACTATAAATATATTAATTATATATAAATAAGTTAATGAATTAAAAGTTTAAATGTTTAATGTATGTATTAATATGAAGAAATCAAGAATCAACTTTGGTACACTAAGCTAAAGCATAGTTATAAAGTATTTAGATGCATGAAATTCAACCTTGATCGATACAAATATTGTACGTAAAATCAGCAAAGTGGAGTATTTTTAAAACTAATATGTTTAAACATTAACCCTGGATTTCATTCCATAATTGTAAAAATTACATCAAGATAGCATGCAAGCGGGAAAAAAGTGTAAAAATTATTAGAAAACTAATATGTATACCCTATGATTCTCACTCCTGAAAACTGAATATTTTGTTTTTATAAAATTTCATTTAATATAATTTAGTTTTCTAATAATTTGTAATATAAATATAAAGATACACGTATAATATTTTGTCAATTGGTTTTTAATAAAACTGATATCAAAATATAAAATGCTCAACAAAGCTTAATATTTTGAACTGTTTAAAACATTAAACACTAAATTATAGTTTAAAGGATAACGAAATATGTAATAATTTAGCTTACTAAAATTTAATTAACATTATCAATAATTTAATACCATTACCGTACCATACCAATATATTGATGTATGAACGTGGTAATTTTGTAATATTGAAGCTTTTCAAGAGCTTTGACTGGCACATTCTCTAAAAAATAAAACAAGAACTGAGAAATAATTTGGTGATTAATGGTAACACGGATAACCTGTTAGGAGTTAAATGAAAACTTATATTTTAAAATCCAATTTGTGTAAAAATAAATGAAAAATGAAAACTCGTATTGACACGAAAACCATGATGTTTTATTTAAGGTAAAAAAACAACTGGCTTGAAAAGGACTGAAGTTTTTGTCTTCAAAAAGATCAACTAAACGAAGGAGGTGCTTCCACTTGGAGGGCTAAGCCCTGAGGTTTATGAATACTGCCAAATGGCAACAGCCAAATTATTTTTAACACTTGGGCCATGTTTTGGGCTTGTGCCTTGTGGTAATAATGTGTACTGTTTACATAATTATATACCATTAATTAAATATGAATAGTTCATGATGTTTTCACTTATTTGATTTTTGTCATATTTTTTTTGTTTTTTTATTAACTTTTTTTTCCTATTTTGACCATAAAATTTTTATTTAAGTTTTTTTTATTTAATTTTTGCCACATTTTTTTTGCTTTTTTTATTAACTTTTTTTTTTCCATTTTGACCATCAAATTTTTATTTAAGTTTTTTTTCTCATTTTGGCCACACAATGTTTTTTTTACTTTTTGTTTAAGTTTTTTTTTTCTGTTTTGGCCACAAACTTTTTTATTAAGTTTTTTTTTCTCATTTTGGCTCCCGACATAATGCAGTTTTTTACCCGATTTCACACGGGTTTGGTTTTTGTTCATTTATTATCCATATATTTAACGACCACGAAATGAATAGCTGCTTCGCTTTAACGTACGCAGCCGCTACCGACCACATCTACCCTGCGCCATCTCCACCATGTGCCGCGGACAGCGGGAGATTCCTGGTATTCTCCGCGTAGCCACTGCCACTTTTGTATTTTCTCATTGTCCACGGTTAGTCTCAACGCCTTTGTCGGTTACCAAAATCCGTATTAACACGTCATGTGAAAAACGCGCAACGTGCGTATCACCGACCACATCTACCGTGCACCATCTCCACCATGTGTCGCGTACCGCGGTAGATTCCTGGTAAAATGATGCTATTATTAGGGATGCTTACCATAGAAATTTCACGAGCATACGCAATAATTTAGATGGAAAGTTTATGTATGATAAACTAATATCACGAACACAATGAAAATTGATTTAGGTTTGATTTGGAATTTGAAATGTCGCAACGCTATGTCATCACTTAATTATTTTTAAATCATATTGACGCCGCCGCAACGCGCGGCTGGATAAAAACCTAGTTAGATTTAGATTATTTACAATTTTACACCAACCACTAGATGTTAGAGTTTACCAATGGGGTGGTGGTCCATTGGCAAAGGCAAAGCCTTTAAAACACCTAGGTTGTAAAAGATTTTGAGTTCAAGTCCCAAAGATCACAAGATTTAAAAGAAATTAACCTTTCAAAAAAAAAAAAAAAAAAAACTAGATGTTAGAATTTGAACCGGTATCAATATAGGTCTAACAAAAGTCATTACTTGTTTTTGTTGGAGTCACTTCGGGTTGGAATCGCGTTTTGGGCAGTTCGGAACGATGTAATCGTGTTGAAAACGTTTTAAAGTACAGGTTTACAAACTGAAATCAATGCGACAGGTAGGGTCGTTTCTAAACTAGTTCTTGTCAAGAAATGAGTTAATTGCCAATTTAGTCCCTAAGGTTTGTCAAAAATTGTCACTTTCATTCAAATCTTTTTTTGTTGTCAATTTAGTCCATGTGGTTTCATTTTTTGTCATTTTAGTCTCTGGGGTTTGTCAAAAATTGCCACTTTAGTCCAAATCTTGTTAGTCCACAGGGACTAAAATGACAAAAAAAATGAAACCACAGGGACTAAATTGACAAAAAAAAAAAAGATTTGGATGAAAGTAACAATTTTTGACAAACCTCAAGGACTAAATTGGCCTTTAACTCTCAAGAAATTGATCTTTAAATTATCATTTTTTTGTATTAGAGTTAAATGCCATTTTCGTCCCTAAGGTTTGGCCATTTTTGCTAGTTTCATCCAAAAGTTTATTTTTTCTCATCTGAATCCAAAAGTTTTTAAATTCTTGCTGATTCCATCCAAGTGCCTAACTCCGTTAGTCAATCTCAGTTAACTGAGGGGCAAAGTTGTCCATTCAAATTTCATCTATATTATAATAATAATAATAATAATAATAATAATAATAATAATCCCTTGCATCTTCCGCTCATCAAATCAAAAACAATAACCTTCATTCTCAAAAAAAAAAAAACAAAAAAAAAAAACAAAGCAGACCAATGGTCTGAGTATCAATGCCGTTAACAAAAAGAACCTTCATTCTCACCCAATTCTCCATAGTTCCCCTCTTAAACCGTCACCACCACCATGACCACCTGCAACCACAATCGACCATCACCCCCACCACCACGACCACCTGCAACCACCTACAAACCGTCGCCACTACCACCATCTCCGACCACCTACAAACCGTCGACTCTCTCTCTCTCTCTCTCTCTCTCACTAACAGTATGGTGTGTGTAGAATTAAGGGCAGGGATGGATGGGTTGGGTTTTTATAAAGGTGGGGTTTTGATGGTTAAAGAAGGTCTTAGGGAAATCGATCAATGGTTGGGTAATTAATGGTTGTTCAGATCTGGTTTTAGATTGGGATTGAGTTGCAGCGTTGGGGTTATTGATGGTTGTTCAGATATGTTATTTTGTGGGGGTTTCTTTATGATTGGGTGAATCCTCTGATCAGCATCAGCCTGGTTATGGAGATGAAAGAACCATGATTAAATGGTTGTTGCTTTTTGTGGTTGTGGTTGAAATGATCCATGATCATTTGTGGGTAACATTCGGTGTAATGAATCAGAGAGCAATATAAGATTTATTTTTTAAACAATATATAAAAGGGTATTTTGGTCTTTTAACTAAAAGTTAACAGAAAAAATGGATGGACTTAACGAGTCGGATGGAAACGGCAACAATTTGAAAACTTTTGGATTCAGATGAGAAAAAATAAATTTTTGGATGAAACTAGCAAAAATGGTCAAACCTCAGGGACGAAATGACATTTAACTCTTTGTATTATTTTAATTGTTTTGCGAAACAAACGACGTGTGGTCCCTTGAAATTATTATAGAAACATGACATTTCATGATTTTCTCTAATCATCTGTATACGAAAGAAAAGACACATCAACAGTGTCATGGTTTTAAAATGCGTACACCAATTAGTGGATCACATGATTTTATTTTGTTTTTTCGATATATTTACGTAGGTTAGGATCAAATACACAAGATACTTTTTCTAGAAAAGGTGAGAAGGATTGTGATCCATTGATCATATATTTGAAGGGTTGAGATTAGTTTGTTTGAAAAAAATAAATAATAAATTAGAGAAAGGGCATAAAAGGAAAACAATATTTGTTGACTTTCTCTCTCCACATGCAATGCACATGTCAATTCCCCCCATCATTTTAAAACATCTATAACTTTTTCATACGACATTTTTTTTTTCAAAAAAATTTCACCATATTAACAAGCGTTTTTTATCTTTAATATGAGTACCACATTGCTACATTAAAATTGAAAAAAAAAAGCGTGCTAAATGGTTTTTTTTTTTCCGTTGTGTCTTCTGCACGTTCATTGTGTTATAGTATGCATGTGTGCTTTATAAATATGTTATTTATGTTTTTTTAGTCTACACATGATTTAACTTTGTCCATTGTGTTTTTAGTATGATTTTAATTGTGTTTTACGCAAATGAGTTTTGTATTTAGGTGTACATTGTGTTTTATTATGTTGTTCATTGTGTTTAAGTCTATTATTCATTGTGTTTTAGTCTTCTGTTCATTGTGTCTTTAGAATGTCGTTCATTGTGTTTTATTAGACTGTTCAATGTGTTTTATACCCTATTGTTCATTGCATATTTAATTGGTACTCATTGTGTTTTACATTATCTCCATTGTGTCTTACGCAACCGGGTTTTCAACTTTTTTTACAAAAGTATTCATTGTGTTTTAATCTTCTGTTCATTGTGTCTTTATTATGTCGTCCATTGGGTTTTACACAATTGGGGTTTTAACTTTTTTTTCAAAAGTATTCATTGTATTTTAGTCTTTTGTTCATTGTGTCTTTCGTATGTCATCCATTGTGTCTTATGCAACTGGTTTTCAACTTTTTTTTCAAAAGTATTCATTGTGATTTAGTCTTCTATTCATTATATCTTTAGTATATCGTCCATTGTGTTTTACTAGACTCTTGATTGTGTTTTATACCCTATATTTAATTGGTGTTCATTGTTTTTTACATTCCATTGTGTCTTACGCAAGTGAGTTTTGAATTTTTTTTTCAAAAGTATAGCAATATGGTACTCATATTAAAGATAAAAAGACGCTCAATTTTATGGTATAATTTTTTTTAAAAACGGATGACGTATAAAAAAGTTACGGGCATTTAAAAATGAAGGTGGAAATGGCATGTGACTTGCATGTGCATATGTTTTTAACAAAATTACCCCTCCCACTTGTTAATCCTTTGGACACATGTCATTTTCTAGTGGCTTTTCACCCTTCTTATTTGTTGTAGCCTTTATAGAATAACCCAACCCTATTTAAGTATTTATATATTGTTTGCAACTTAAAATCAAGTTGGTTTGGTGGTGTAAGGAAACTTTTCATTCCTTACAGGCATGTAACGCAGATTTGAATCCCTATTGTACCTTATTCGTTTTTTCTTTCACTTAGGCTATTTGGTGTGCCCACGGGGAAAAGCAACGGGGAGGTGAGTTGGCAAGTGCCCCGATCGGGAACACCGCCCCCCCCCCCCCCCCCCCCCCCCCGTAATTTTTTCGGGGTAAACGGGGGAAATTGCCCGTTTGAACCGAGGGACCTGATTGGTTGATATTTTTTGAACATTGGGTTGTGGGGTCCATGGCATATAGCCGTTTGAAATTAAAAAAAAAAAATAAAAAATTAAACCTTTTACCTATATATATAAACCTTCAATCTAAACACAATTTAACAAAAAAATAAAACCTTCCATCAACACAACCATACCCACAACTATAATTTTCCATCTCCACAAAATTTATAAAAATTCATTTTGTTACCATGAGTTCGTCGTCGTCGGAGGAACAAAATGTGATAAACTTTTACGTTGGCGCAATGATGGAAACGGCAAAACTTATAGCCGAGTTGGAAGACGAAAGCGATAGTGAAGCGTCTTCGGTACCATTGACACGGAGCGCGGCGCTTGATAGAGATCGTGAGGGTATGTTTTTATTTTTTTTGTTAAAATGTTTTATTTTTTTTGTTAAAATTGTTTATTTTTTTTTGTTAAAATGTTTTATTTTTTTTGTTGATATGTTTTATATTTTTTGTTAATATGTTTTATTTTTTTTAAAGGTGCACACGAACGTTTGGTGGCCGATTATTTTGACGAAAACTGTGTTTACACGGACGAACAGTTTAAACGTCGTTTCCGAATGAGTAGAAGATTGTTCGAACGAATTGCCGATGATTTAGCTAATTATGATGAATTTTTTACACTACGATACGATGGTAGAGGGAAACGGGGTTTTACGACCCTACAGAAATGCACGTCTGCAATTCGTCAATTAGCATACGGCACTGCGAGTGATTCATGGGATGAGTATTTAAGGATGTCTGATAGAATGAGTCGGGAATGTTTGTACCAGTTTTGCGAAGATGTTGTGAAGTTATATAGCAAGGTTTATATGCGTACGCCAAGAAAAAGCGACATCGAAAAGCTCTACGCGCACCATGCAGAGAAACACGGCTTTCCTGGCATGCTAGGAAGTCTTGATTGTACGCATTGGCCATGGCGTAATTGCCCCACCGCATGGAAAGGTCAATTTACTCGGGGTGACGTAGGAGAACCATCATTTATTCTTGAAACCGCTTGCTCACAAGATCTTTGGATTTGGCATGCTTTTTTTGGCGTTGCAGGTTCGTGTAACGACTTAAATGTTCTTGCAAGATCTCATATTTTTGACCCCATGATTAGAGGCACCGGCCCTGATGATTCTTTTTGGCTCAATGGCGTAAAATATAAGCATGGGTATTATTTATGTGACGGCATATACCCAAGCTGGGCGTCTGTTGTGAAGACAATATTGAATTCTTCAGATGACAAAAGGAAAAAGTTTGCAAAGTGTCAAGAAGCAGCAAGGAAAGACGTCGAACGATTATATGGTGTGATCAAGGCGAAGTGGCATATAATAGAACGACCAGCACGTGCATTCCATCCACAAAGATTGAGATACATTATGTACGCGTGTTTGATACTTCATAACATGATAATTGAAGACGAAGGTCGTGCGATATGCGTTTACGATCCGAATGAGATTGAAGAAGTGCTCGAGCCAGTTGACGAGGGACAACAAGAATCAAACACGTGGGCGTTACACGATGCCACTATGAATGGAAACCTTGTTTCGGATCTCGTTGATCACATTTGGAATAATTTTCGTGTCGACGACAATGACGAGTAGTTTTTTCTAGTTTTTTTAATGAACTTTAGTTTGTAATTTTTATTATTTTGTGACTTTAGTTTGTATGTTTTTTAATTTTATGAAATTTCGGTTTTTTTTATTAGTTACGTTTTTTTTTACGTTTTTTTTTTACGTTTTTTTTTTATTATTTACGGTTTTTATTTTTATTTTATTTTAATAAAAAAATAATTATGAAATATAAAATATATAATTAAAAAAAAGGAAAAAGAATAAAAAAAGGAAGGGGGAATGGGGGAGTTGGGGGAAACCATTTCCAAAGTTTGGGGGAGAAAATGAGGGAAATGACATGGCGCTGATGTGGCAGTTGGGGGAGTTGGGGGAATGGGGGGGGCACACCATATAGTCTTACCTTGTGGACACTAGAAAGAAAGGCCAAAATTCTCATTTATTACTTCAAAACCAAAATTCATTTATTACTTCAAATGCAGGTTCAAATCCCTGCTATGTCTTATTTGTGTTTTTCTTTTGTGCACACTAGAAACAAAGACCAAAATGAAGCTTTTTAATTACCTAATTTAGTCAATCGAATAATGTAGTCGGCCTAATTTAATAAATTTAAGAGGGTGTTTGGGATTGTGTTTCAAAACAACTTATTGACTTATTGGCTTTTTCAAAAAGCCAATAAGTCAATAAGCTGTTTGTGTAACCTAAAAGCACTTTCTGTTTTGACTTTTGGCTTTTAGCTTTTAAGGGTGAAAAAATTGTTTTTGAAAAGTTAGAAATCCTGGCTTTTGGCTTTTGACTTTTGGAAAAAAATTACAAATTTACCACCCATACAACCAATATTCACAATAAGTTAAGCGAAACACTTAAAAAAACAACAATTTATTGACTTTTTGACGTTCTCATTCTAAAAGCTAATCCAAACACTTTTTTTAAAACTCCTTTTCAAAAAGTCATAAGCCAATAAGCACTTTTAACCAAAAGCACTTTTGCATCTCCAAACTCAATCCCAAACACCCTCAAATAAAATCGAAAATTTAACTCATATTATTATCTGATCAGAGTTTACTTATTATTCGAATCAAACTCAACCAAACCCCCGATTCAAACCAAACCGATTTCAAATTCAGTTTTTTTTTATTACATTCAAATCTAGCTTTTATCCAAACTAAATTCGAATCTATATTTTCAACCTGACCCAACCCACTTATTCTATTCTAATTCAATTTATATTCTTTGTTATCAACTAGGTTAGAGACCCATAAACATTATGGTTCAATCAATGAGATGTGGCTTACCAGATGAGATTTAAAAAGCATGTCTCTCTCTCTCTCTCTCTCTCTCTTGATCATCAGTCATAGTTAGGGTATGTTTGGTAAAACTAGCTGGTGGCTGGAAGCTGGTAGCTGCAAGCTGTTAGCTGAAAGCTGGTAGCTGGAAGCTTTTTAAATATATTTTGGTGCTTGGTAGAGTAGCTGGAGCTTTTAATAAAATGTATAAAATGACCAAAATGGGTATAATTAAAAGCTTGTAAAGAAAGTTTTTATTTCATTTTTAAAATAAAATGGGTACTTGTGTCATTTACTAATTAAAAGCTTGTAGCTAGTAGAGCTTTTTTTGAAAAACTACTACTACTAGCTTTTCACTGTAGAGCTTTTTCTCCTAACCTAAAAGCTTCCAACTCTTCAACCAAACAAGGCTTTTTATTATGAGCTTTTTCTTAAAAGTTTGAAGCTTGAAGCTCCTAAAAGCTCTTAAAAGCTCCTTGCCAAACATACCCTTAGGGTATGTTTGGCAAAACTAGCTGGAGGCTGGTAGCTGGAAGCTGGAAGCTTTTTAAATATATTTTGATGTTTGCAGAGTAGTTGGAGCTTTTAATAAAATGTATAAAATGACCAAAATTGGCATAATTAAAAGTTTGTAGATAAGGTTTTTATTTTATGTTTAAAATAGAATGGGTATTTGTGTCATTTACTAATTAAAAGCTTGTAGCTAGTAGAGCTTTTTCTTAAAAGCTACTACTAGTAACTTTTCACTATAGAGCTTTTTCTCTAACCTAAAAGTTTCCAGCTCCTTCAACCAAACAAAGCTTTTTATTGAGTATGAGCTTTTTCTTAAAAGCTTGAAGCTTGAAGCTCCTAAAAGCTCTTAAAAGCTCATTGCCAAACATACCCTTAGCCTCACACGTAGTTCTTGATTTCTCTCTTAAACTATCGTTGTATTAACTCAGTCATCATCTTCTAAGTTTAGGGTTTGTATGTTGATTATATTAATAAGTACATAAGAAATAAACATAAGATTTTAATCAAGTGTACCTGATTTGCTTAACCATTCATGAACCTCAGTGTGCACCCGAAATGATAAATCGCTCTATATGGTCCTCTAGGCGTGCCCCGAGCTTAAACTTCAAGCCACCCGATACCCACAACTTAGAAGAAATGACCAACTCAAGGAATTTCCAAGTGACTAATCACTTAGAGATAGATTTCAACGAGTACATGCGCAAGATAGTGTGTGTAAGCAGATGTGTCCATTGGAGCATAGGAGGGAGATGTCCGAATCCTGGACAGATCTCGAGGATGAGCCGAAGCTGCTCCAATGTACACCACCGCCGCGCAAGGTTTATCGAACAAGTCCCTCCGACTTTAACCCGAAAGGAAGGATAGAGTGGAGATAGAAACATCAAAGACAAGGAAGATAATACAACACTGTGTGTTAAGGATACCGACACCCCGACAAAGTTAATATGTTTACCCAAAGACACGACTCGTACGTATGTGACCGTCTATTGTGTGCAAGACTCGGCTATAGACTGGACTCTACATGCAGTCCTAGTTCACTATAACCATTGGCTCTGATACCAATCTGTCACACCCTCAAATTTCCACATGCGGGGTTTTACCGCGAGGCGCGTGACACACCAGGATCCCAGTCAACGGTCACAATAAACGACAACTATATGTAAGAAAATACGTAAGACATTCCATGAAAACAACCAAAACATTATGCTTTGAGCCATAAACCAGCAGCAGAAGCATTTCTTGTTTACAACCAAAAGACATATTACGGTTTTTCAAATCATAGTTTAATATGCAACGAGACTTCTAGACGCCGTGCAAGACTCCGTGCGCGCCTAGCCATTAACCGCTACCTTAGAGACCTGAGAAAACATGCCAAAAATGTCAACATATAATGCTGGTGAGTTCACAGGTTTTTCTTTTCCAATAATCGTTTCATTAATCCTTTAAAAACTGTTACCATTACCGTTACTGTTATTGTTACTGTTCATACTATGCTTGTTCGTACGCTAGCTAGGCGTCAAGTGTGTTACTCATACGGCGAAACCATTGCTGACTGTGTGATACCCTTATTTACAGACTACCTCATCTTCGGTAAGCCTAGTGTGATTGAGACAATATGCACCCGCCCGGCCTCCAGCCGTCGAGTGGGGTTTGTCAGGCCCAATAGCACTATCCACATTTCCCCGCTACATCCTCGTATTAGTGGTTTCTAAGGGACTTAGATGAACCGTATAGTAATAAGGTGTGAGCCATAGTATAACATGAAACGTGTGTTTATAACTTATAACATGTAAATGTGTGATCAAAATGTATACGCATGTTTCTCACCCGAAAAACAAAATCAGTAAAGTGTGGGGCCGTGAACTCACCTTAGATCGCGTTACTTGAAAACAGTTAAATCAGTGTGCTATGATAGCCCCAAATAGCGGCGACCTATCATAAGATGTATGTAAGTACTCGGACTAATAACCCGTAGGTTAACTAGTCCCCGAATGTCCAGACCATGACCATAAAACGTTTGAAAACACCTTTGACTGTTAAACCGACCGTACCAGACAAGACCCGGCATCCCATTGGTGACCCGACATCCCACGTGTTAGATAAATACAAGACATCATGCAACATATGCAATTAAACACTTAATACGCGCAAGAGTTCACCTAGTCTAGCATAATGTCCAATTAACGCATAAACAGGTCCGAACACGTGTTACCAAGTCATTAGACATGTCCTGGGGTTCCTAACATGTTCCTAGGTGTCAATCCGTGTTTCGGGATGTTAAAATATACATACAGCAGCATTACACGCGATTAGGAATCAAACTAGCATTTAGGATTGTAATCACTAGTAGAAGTGGTGATTAGGATTGTACTCGCTAGTTATATAGGCGAATAGGACTTTATTCGCATGAACATTAGGTGATTAGGTTCCTATTCGCATGAAGCATCATGCGAGTAGGAGCCTATTCGCCTCTGCACATCTGTAGTGCATTTTCGCGCGTCGAACACTCCAAATCAGATCCGAAACATGTAAAAACACCCAACATCAAAACTAAACTATTAGCCAACCCTTTCCAAGCAAAAACCCCCAATTTATCTCTGCTCTAACGGGCTCGGTGCGATTATTTCCAAAAACGGCAAAATACTAGGTTTCATTAACTATGAAATCTTTCCTTAAGTAGTAAAGATCAGATTACACCTCCTACAAATTGCAATACATCATCCCTATGTTATAACATCATTCTAGCATGATTCCTAACCATAAACAAGCAATGAATCATAACATAACATCCTAATTCTTCAAGAATCATCCAAATGGGTCAAAATGCATACTTGCACCTAAACACCATAACAAGAGCTTAAACTCATAGATAATCATCCTAACAACACCTACACATCAGAAGTACATCAAATTCATGGAAACATTCATGTTATAATCATTAAAAATCATCATATGCATCAATACTTCACATATAGCAAGTATTATGATGTAGACTTGTTTTAGAACTCCTTTCCAAGGTTTTTAAAGACTCATTATTATCAAAATAAGGGCTGGACTTTTGGGGAACCAAGACAATAACATTACAAAGGTGTAGGATGAAGAACACACCTTGGATTTTATCAAAGAAAGGTGTATAAGCTTGGAGATGGTGTGTTTTGAGGCAAAACAAGTTCCAGGGGTGTTTCAAGGTGTGTGGGAGGCTTAGTATCAGTTAGGGTTGCACAAATGGTGTTTGGGGAGTTAAGGGTTCTATTTACAGGTGTTTTGACTCGTGCACAACCGTATACGCGAGTAGCAGACCAGTTCAGGCGAGTAGGGATCCTACTCGCCTCTATTCATGCGAGTAGGGCTCCTACTCGCCCCAACTCCCTCTACTCGCATCAAGGAGGGGCGATTAGGAGCTCCCCAGGCTCCTAATCGCCTATAGGGTGCTGGAACGGGTTTTTGGCGCGTTAAACACTATTTTAACACATATAAACACGTATGCACATACCGACAAGTCACATAATGATTTCAAACATATAATGCACGATAACTAACACGTTTACATCCGTTCACCAATTCCCGGGACTCGAGACTTGTGTGTGCGTTAAACCCGGCGATTCCACGAATCACCAATCCTTGTACACACGGTTATGGACCGACTCCCGATGATCCCGCAGATCATTGTAATGACTCCGATGATTCCCCGAATCATCGTAATGACTCGACAGACCCCGTTAAGTACGTAATATGCATGACTCACTAAGGTAGACTTACTAGTTTAACGAAAGTTATTAACCGGAGTTTGCCGTGTGTCACACCATCATCTTGATCGGGTTCCCTTTAGTATGTACACTAATGATGGCTAATGATCACAAAGTGATCGAATGAGAGAGAGGTGGGTGGCGGCTACATTAGGTTATGGTGTTATATGAGTCCAACCTAATATCTCTAGTAAACTCTCTATTTATACACACAGGGGACACCTTAATTAGGTTTAGTAAGGGTAATTTCGTCCATCAAAGAATCACTTATTATAAACTTAGGGATATTATAGTAATTGATCAATATAATATAAATGATATTGATGGCCACAAATAAATATAATAAACATCATTTATATTTATTCTAACATTCTCCCACTTGGCCGAGTAATCATTTATTATGAGTATTACATTAGTCTGCAAATTAATACTCATTTTAGTTATAAACCCAAAATGTAGCAGAGAAATACAGCTGTTAAGTCTTTATTCGACTTAGGACCCCCATTAATCATACTACACCCAATTTAAAACTTAACATTAGGATCAATTAATGTTATGCCCTTAGTTGATTTGTTATATTATTGTCTTTATGCCTTTATGCTAGCTTAGCATACTAATAGACAAACAAATCATAATGAGGAAAATTAGTCATTAGCCATAAGTCATTCATAGAATCATAGTACGATATGCAGTTGTACCTGGTCATTAGTAATACCCTTTTTCTCTTAGTTGGTCCGTTAGTGAGACTTATGGGTGATAGACCTTTAGTTATTGGATCCATAAGCATATCATGAATACATTCGATACAAAATTCTAATTTTCCTCTATTTGTTCTTAATCATAAGCAAACAATAATTTCGTATCGAACTCTAATGCAGCTCCTCTCAAACTGTTACTGTTTGAGAAATTATGGTAGCTGACTTTATCACAGTAAGTCTTCAACTTAGTATTTATATGAAGTTAATAAGTTACGAGTCAACTGATAAATTTAGCAACAACATTTAATGACCATTATGTTGTGATTAGCAACACATTATGTCATGATAACTTAGGTTGTTGTTAACAGTTCCTTATGACTCCTCCATGAGATAGTTATGTTGCTAACGTTAGGATATACCCCGAAATTGACATCACTTTAGGTTCTTACTTCTTCTTTAGATTATAGTCTCTTGTTTCTTAAAGATATTGTAACGTTCCATTATATGCTTTTCATCAATCTAAACAAGTCTAGTACTAAGCAATATGAACAATATCATAGACAAGCATAGACTTAAATTTACATAAGTCTTCTAATTAATGAAGCATAAGGTAATAATCTCATTTATCCTATTATCCTCTAAAAGAGAGCAATATTGTATGTTACATACTTAAGGACCCGCTTAGAGTAAAACTTTATGGGATGAAACTAATATACCTTTGGGTCTATCTCGGTATATTTTGATTCCTATCATGTAAGAGGAATCCCCGATATTCATCATGTCAAAATTATGCATGAACGATGCTTTGACTTAGGTAACATATACTTGTCAAGAGAAACATCATCTATGTAAGGACAGTTTTCATTAGTTGCTCCCACTCATCTTGAGGTAGGTTCTGTAATCCATTTAGTTCTTGATGAAGAGTAATTTCATTATGATTCCAACACATTTTATGCTTGCATCAACCCATACATAGATCTTATTGACTTACAGACTAAGTATTCTTACCATCCAGTTTAGAACTTTCAGGTTGCTTAATGAACATGTAGGTCATTGTTATGAAAAGTTGTCTTAATGCCCATCTAATGTGGCTCTTAGTTATGATGAGCTACTAGGACAGTAGTGATCCTCAAAGAAATCTCTTGAAACATAAATAAGAAGATTCTTTGATAATCTAATCCCTCTTGAGTATACTCTTTCACAATCAATCTTATCTTACAACGTTCCCATTCGAATCTGGTTCAATTATGAATACCTTTAGGTTATTCAACCAAATCCTAAACGTTATTCTAATTTATGGAATTAAATTTTGCTAATAATAGCTTTATTCCATTTAAAAGATTGATTGATACTAATGATTTAATTAGAAGAGGTAGGATCGGTAAACTTTCCAAACATTCATTTTGTATTAGTCAGGTAGGTTACATAATCATCAAAGTTTAATGGGCTTTTAGACCCAGATGACCTCCTGAGTTGAACATTGGGTTTATTATGATACAAACTTAACTTTAGTTAGGTGTTTTTATTTTCAGGTATATAAGGAGCAATATTAGTTTCTAAGTGTGTAAGAGTGTTGGTGCAGTAAAGTGTACAAGAGGAATAATCGAAGTTAAATTCGGAGTTAAACTTAATGAGTCTCGAATTTTAATGAGTCTCTCCCCCGCATCTTGTACTTCCGAAAAAGTGATAATAAGGACTTTTACTGCTCCCACTTACCTTAGAGATCTTAATGAATTCAGCATGCTTAAGATCTAACATTTGGAAGATCCATAGATTTTAAAAGAGAAAACAACCTAATGATGTTTATTGTCGCTTCTCTTGATGAGGATTACTTTAGTAAGAAATCTAAGTTCATATTTAGGCATCCACAAAACTTTGTTAGGAGTACGTCAAATGCTAAGGAGACAAGTGTGATAAAGCGTTATCCAGTGCAAGAGGTGTAATTTGAGGATAGATCATATTGTCATCAAATTGTCGTTCCCCCCACCTCTGTAACCTTTGCAAGTCATAAGTAGGACATCTAATGCTCCCACTAATCTTTTAGGTCTCTTAGTATCTCCACGTAATAAGTTTTAACGATGCGTGTGAACGAGAATATTTCATATATTTTATACTTGATTTCCCGCATCGTCCAAATTTTATAAGGTATTTTAAGGACATACTTGGAGAGAATCTTATTAAGTATTTATGAATTGATTTCTTTAATACTTTGGTTTGTAGGAAACGGAGTAGATACAATTAGATATTTATCTAAGCTCCACTAATGTCAATTAATTATGACTTATGATGGAAACCCATTTATTCCTTTCGCCATTTAGTGTTTAGGGCGTTTAACACATGCTTTAAAATCATTGAGAATGAGATTTGATAGCCAAGCATCCTTTAGTGACCTGGTCATGATTTCTTATGAAATTTTGGTCTTAGTGGATGAATTTCATGAGTCTCGTTTTCCTTTGTTAAATTCTCATTTTCATGATAACAAAGTTGTGAAAATGTTATTGGATCATCTAGTTTTATTTCATAAGGTTTCTATTCAGATAATGACAACAAACAATATGAGAGTTTAACTTAATAGTGGCTTTGGGTTGGTCATTAAAACCTTGTAACTGTTAAAAAACTGTAGCTTTTAGTTTTGATACTAAATTCTGAGTAATCTCAAGAATATCAAAAGGTATCATAAAGCTTCAATACTAAGATTAGTTATTAATGGTTAATAGACCCTTAATTTTGCCACTAACTCTCATCTTAAGTATTTATTGAATTCTGGTAAGGAAACATATAAAATTAGACTCAACCACCATGTGTTAATTGGAATTCATTAACATTTGTGGAGTTAAATATCGTTAATTAGGCACTACATATCTTAACTAGCTGTTCTCTCTACTTATGGGTAATCTCATTGCTTATGCCTATTCTTAATGGCACAATTTTGCTTAGTAAGACTTTCCCTTTGGAGAAACTTATAGCTGAAAATAGTACTTGTATTTTGTTTCCAGGCCTTATAATTATCATCTCTATGGTAATTATTCTTCCTCTTTTAGGTTTAATGGTTGTAAGGTGAATAACATCAACTTTTCTAGTTTAATGCGTTCCTTTTCCTGTACGTAATTTGCTATCAACAAACTCATTTTACTTTGATATTTCTGAGTGTTATAGTTGATTTATAATGCATCTAATCGTACTTATGGAAAAGTTATTATGCACTAGATATTTATTGATTTCCATGTGTAACCCCTTAGCTTTATGGGTCATGTTATTCAATGTTAAAAATGTATTCACAGAAGCCATTCAACCATAGAGTTAGATTTATTTATTTCATGCTTCTTAGGAAGTCGTTATATTCTTTCATTCTATAGATAATACATTAGTCTTAGGAATTTTAGAATCTTTAATAGCTCACCTGATAGGAATCGATAAAAGCGTTCTTAATTACCATAAGAGACATTTTTATTCCACTCATTATGCTCATATGTTATTCTGTAATACATTATCAGATAGAGTGTATGAATGTCATGTCGTAAGAGGTAACTTGATAAGAACAAAATTTAAGCAAACTCTTCTTAGTTTTGATAATTAGAGTGGATTACTTAGCTGAGATAGTAATTTGTAGAAGAATGAGAGATTTGTTTCGAGTTACGGGTATTGATGTAAGGCAGACTTAGATTATGATCATTATATTAATGAAGGATCATTAATTGTGAGGATCAATTTTGTTATGAAGACGTGATAATATCATAACACCAACATAAGCTACTTAAATAACATGCTCTAGCTTTGGCTATACGCTATTTATTTAAGTATTGAATCGTCGACAATGAATGTAACCCATCACCTTTGGGCAGAAGTGAGACATTCAAAGTCCTAATGCAATACGCTCAGCTCACCAACATAATCTGTTACACATCACCTTTGGGCAGAAGTGAAACCTTATGGCACTTATGTGAACGAGCTACAATGCTTAACGAGATCTTTATGACGAACTAATGTGACACATCACCTTTGGGCAGAAGTGACACCTCAAAAAAGTTATTGCAAGTTAAGCAATGTTTTATAATGTTTTAAATAAACTTGATACATTAGGTTTTATCAAAACTGTAAATTTTATTAGAGATCCCGAAAATAATGGGTTCTCAAAGAATTGAGTTCTAAAAAAAAAAATATATGAGTTCTCAAATAGCATAAGGGGTTCTCGGAAAAATAACGAGTTCCCGAAAAACTTATGAGATCTCGAATAACATAAGGGGTTCTCGAAATTATGAGTTCTCGAAGACTTATGAGTTCTCGAAAGTAATGAGTTCCCGAAAGACTTAATGAGTTCTCAGATATCATAATGAGTTCTCGAATGTCATGATGAATTCTCGAATATCAGAATTAGTTCTCGATATACTGATGAGTTCTCAAATATATTATGAGTACTCGAATAACTTATGTTTTCGGATAACTTAAACGGTTCTCGGATTCTTTAATAGTTCTCGAAAAATATTGGTTCTCGAATTCATAATAGTTCTCGATAAATAAGATGGGTTCTTGGAAACATTATGGGTTCTCGAAAAACATTATGGTTTTCGAAGATGAAGACCTTGACCGAGAACTCCTGTCCGTGAACTTGATCGAAAGCTTTAAAACCGAGAACTTAAGAGAAAAATCGAGAACCTGAATTCGGGAATTAAGTGATAATCCGAGAACCTAAATTCATTAATTCTTAAAACCGAAAACAATTATTATCGAAAGGAGATAATTATAATAATAAATTGGTTCAAAATTTTAGGGATTTACATAACATCTATTTCCAAATTTAAATAATGACTATCTCCAAAACTATCATAAGATTTCGAAAACTTTGATTTAATCATAATTGAATTCGAAAATTCCTTGGAGATAAGTTATGTCCTAAATTATCGGAAACAAAATTTCAATCCAACTTTAAACCAAAATCATAATAATTTTCGGTTTTCTTATGATATATTCTTGAAGAACATCCACCGGAAAAAAAAACATAATCAATATAACCTTTATCTTATGAATCCTTAAGTTATCTCCGATTGAATATATGGAGCGAATTCAATAATAATAGAACATAAAATCACTAATAAAATTTCATCATCAAGATTCACTTTTGGTTATTGCATCACCGGGATTTAAAATTTAGCACATCTATTAATCTATTAATCTATTAATATATATAAAAGAATTGAACATTGCTGACGTGGCGTGCAATGGTGCCTTCAACCTCTCCATGAAACTGCCACGTGGCATCATAATTTAAAGATTTTAGTGTTTTTAAATTATTTCCTTTTTTAATTAAAAAAAAGATAAACATAAAACCCTAAATTTATCTCTCTATCTCTCAATTCTCAATTACTAAAATTAAATTGAGTTATTTTAGGAAAAAAGAATTTAAAAATAAATTTAGATTTTTCTCTCTTATGTTCCTCCCATAATTTTTAAACGTTAATATCTTTTATATTCGAGATTTTTTAAATAAAAAAATTACACCAAATTAACGAGCGTTTTATTATCTTTCCAACGAGTACCATAGTGCTATATAAAAAACGGAGAAAAAAACGACTATTTTTTGTGGGATTATGTTCGTACAAAAAAAAAAAAACACAAGGTGTTCAGGTTATTCATTAATCATGATTTTTCTTTTAAACCAGGTTCTTATCTACGATGTTGAAATTCAGCCCAATCGCCATGCTATCATTGGAATTTTACTCTTCTAAAGATGGATATGTATACTTCATCAAGAGAAGCTAGGAGAAAGAATTGCGCAACACTGCAACACATGGTGTCACCTTATAACAAGGTTATTTTTTTTATTTATTTAATTAGAAGAGTAATAATTATTACTATTACTATTAGTATTATTAGAATGGTTATATTTTTCAACCCATCTCATGAATTCTACATCTATATAAGTCAAAGTCAAATTGTAACATATTTTAAATTACGTGAAGATGATTATATGTTGAAGGTTATCCTTTTAATAATGTATTATGTTTAATATGGTTTATGCTTTTTATTTTTTTTAACTTTTTAAATAAATGTTTTTTTTTAACTAAGATTGATTATGTTTAAGTTATTTACTTTTTTCGTGATTTGAGTTTTCTTCTTTTATCATTTTTTATTAAATCATATTAAATTTTTCAATCCCGGGACCTTCCCGGGGTAATCAGCTAGTGAGAATTAAAGAAATTAATAGATAATAGAATAGTTACATTATCCAGTTTAGTCTAGATTTTGAAAATTGTTTCAAAAACTCCAATTCATTCGTAATTTTAAATTGAAGAAATCCATTTAAATAATAAGGTACTAGACTTTTGCCCGCGTTTACACGTGGTTCACCAACGTACAATCATTTTGAGTGGTAAAACGTAAAAAAAATATAGTAGGAATATTTTATTAAAATTTAAAAGAAACCAATACACATTTTATTCAAATATCACTAAATATTTCTTTATACATCACATTTTTTGTTTTAGTCTTGACCTTCCCATCAGCATCAAGTATAAGTAACTTCACACCTGCCCTGCTTTTAGCTCTTGACAATGCGGCATAAAGCTGGCCATGTTAGAATACAGGGTATCTTAAATACAATCCAACCTTCGATAGAGACTGTCCTTGGCTTTTATTGATGGTCATTGTGAAACATACGGATATTGGGAATTGGCACCTTTGGAACTTGACTGGAATCTTGTTATCAGATGGTATCTGAGGAGTATTATCTAGTAAAAAATAAATAGTAGTGAAAAATATTTCTGATAAAATGTTAAAGTAAGACACTGTTTAAGTCAGATCATTCAAAATTCGAATTAAATGTTATAATTAAGTCTAATTGGTACCATTATAGATATTAAAATATAAAATTAAATAGTTAAATAGAACATTTAATATTTGAATATTTATAAAGTTTAACTGAAATCTATCAATTTAAATTCTTGTAACTAATTTGAGAAATTTATAACTAAAACTATTATTTATTAAATTTCAAAACTATTATTTGTTAAATTTTAAATATATTAGGAAATCTCTAATTATAATATTTCTATTTTAATGATCATAGTAGGATTAATTGTTACAATTATGAATTTAAATTCAAAATTTGAAATTTTTTAAAATATCCAGATCAATAAAAATTTGAATTAAATGTTATAATTAAGTCCTATTGTTATGATTATTATCCAAAATTTAGATTTTTATAAAGTTTAAAAAAATTTAAAAATTAAAATTATAGATGTCAAAATATGAAATTATATACTTAAATAGAACATTTAATATTTGAATATTTATAAAGTTTAATTGAAATATATCAATTCAAATTCTAGTAAACAAAATTTGAAAGATTCAAATCTCTTAACAATTTGAATTAAATATTTTAAATGTGTTAATTAAATCTAAATCTAAATGTTAGCATAAATCTTAAATTCAAAATTTTGAGATTAAATATTTAAATAAAACATTTAGTATTCAAATATTTTTAAAGTTTAACAGAAAACTATAATTTCAAATTCTAGTATTTAATATTTTAATTTTACTTGTAATCAATTTGAGAAAGTTACAACCAAAATTATTAATTGTTATATTTTAAATATATTAGGAAATCATAATTTAAAGATAATAAATAGGTGTAATGGTTACCATTATTAACTTTAATTTAAAAGTTTATTTTTTTTTAAGATTAAGTCATTCAAAATGTGTAATTAAAAGGATAATTAGTATGTGTAAATTCATACCATTATTAAACAAAATTTGAAATTTGAAATTTGAAATTTTGTCTAATTCGAAATTAAATATTTCGAATTTTAATTTGAAATTTGAAATTTGAAATTGATAATTCGTTATTTAATTGATTACCAATATAAGTTAAACTAATATTAAAATAATATAGGGCAATTAATAGGATCAATTAATGTATAATAAAAGTTGACACAACTTATGTAGGGACTTTGAATCATATTAACTGTGTAAATAAAAGGATAATTAGTATGTGTAATTTCTTACAATTATTAACCAAAATTTTAAATTTTGTCAAATTTGAATTTAAACATTTCGAACTTTAATTTGAAATTAGAAATTAAAAATTGGATATTTAATTAATTACCAATACAAGTTAAACGAATATTAGAATAATATAGCACAATCAATATGAACAATTAATGTATTAATTGGAGAGTTGACACTACTTTGAATTTTATTAAATTTGTAATTAAAAGGATAATTAGTATGTGTAATTTGTGACCATTATTAATCAAAACTAAAAAAATTAAAATTTTGTATAATTCGAATTTAAATATTTTGAATTTAATTTGAATTTTGAATTTCAGTGTTCAAAATTTAACTTATTACCAATATAAATTACACTAAATTTAGGAAGTGAGTAATTTAAATGTAATAAGGAAATTTAATAATTTCCTAATTTACGTAAGTTTCCTTTCTCATTCTCATTTATTAAGGTAAATTTTTAAATTTAAAATGAGCATAAATAGTTAATATATAATTATTATTATTAATGTGTATTTATTATCTACGAAAAATATGAAATTTTCAAATTTATTTTTTTTAAAAAGTCAAACAATTGTTTATATGGTAAAATCTTTGAATTTGGAATGGGCGTAAATATAGTTAATATATAATTAGTTTACAAATTAATAGTTTTGATTAATATACAAAACATAATTTTAAAAAAATAAAGCAAGGATAATTATAAAAAAGATTTGAACATATAGAAAAATAACCTAGGAAATTAAACAATTAATGAACAAATAATAAGTAGAAGGAAAACTTACAACAGATTGAGTGGCGTGCCTACAACAATTGATTTTGTTTCAAGAAAGACCCATCACTTTTACGTTTAAGGCAGATTGGAAGAACGATCTAGTTTCAAAAGAAAAGAATATAGTAGATTAATCTTCAGGATCTTAAAATTGGATGTATAAAACACACATAATACAACTAAATCAGAAGTTTTAAATCATACCATAAACTTATATCCATATTAAATAATATCATTCAATTCTATATCCCCATAAATCAGAAGTTTTAAATCATTCCATAAAATTATAAGCTTGAAAATAGGAAAGATCATATATTATTTTAAAAAAAATTAAACCACTTTTCGATTTTGACACGCGGAAGTTTTAAATCATTCCATAAATCATCCCGATTTTGAATGTAAAAAGGAAATTTAATGAGTTCCTAATTTAAGTCAGTTTCCTTTCTCATTCTCATTTATTTAAAATACAAAAAAAAAAAACTGATTATTAATTATTATTGTTAATCAATTAAGTTGACCTCGTGATTTTTAAAATTCAAATATAGTAAATTTTAATAATAAATCTATTACACCAAATGTGGCAACAAACTTGGTAACTCAACTAATGACAATAATCATAAACCAGACCAATCCAAACCCGCAAACACTATCCATGTCTAATCAACCGATATTGAAGATCAAATCCTATTATCCAACCATTTCACAATCTTATTTCTGCATAACATAATATTGAAAACCATAATTAGATTAAATCATACAAAAACAGTGAATATGATGAGAGAAAAAAACACAATGTGTTTCTACGATAATTCAGCTAGTTTGATAATTAGGATAGTTCTGAATCATAAATGCCTTTTTCCCTTGTGGACTCTCTTCATAAAAAATCAAACCAAAATTGAAACAATATTCACAACGAAAATCGAATGTCCATTGACCTTCATTAATTCCCTAATTTGTTTTGGTGTAGCAACTGCAAAGAAAATATGTTACTAATTTCAATATGATTTGTAAGTACATATATAATTTAAAAAAAAACCGTATGCTTATACATTCGTAAAAAAATCATCGGGTGAGATTCGTTTAGCACAACCTTAAAAATTTTACGTTAATATATTTAACTTAATAATCAAGTCAATTAACAATGAATATTAGGAAAAAGATAATAATAATAATTATACCATTAGCACCACCAATTTGTTGAAGAACATGGAGAAACCTTCGGTGCAATTCCGGAGACCAACACATTCTTTCTTTCTTATTAGACCGTCCTCTATCTTCATCAGTGCATCCACCGCCGTGGCTGCCACCGCCGCAACCACCTTCTGTGTCTGATGACGAACCAATAGCCATTTTTTTCTCTTCAAAAGGATGAAAACTGTCAAACCCATTTTTGCGTTCCTTCCTAGTCAACTTCTTCGTAAACAAATCCTAAAAGAAATCGACACATATTAATAAAAATCCAGTCTTCAATCAAATTAAATAAAAAAAGAGTATGTCCACTTACCTCTTTAATTGTCACTCATGTTCTAAATTGGTCAGATCTTTCGGTACCTGTATGTTATAAGAATCACTTAAAAATGTATACATGGAAAAGTTTTTTACAAAACAGAATAACACTAATCGCCCACGAAAGTTAATAATAATCATATCAGAAAAAAAAAACGAAAACAAAAACAAAGATGAAACACGACTTTGTGTTACAAAAGAATGAAATAGAGAGATACCTTGAAGGAGAGTATACGAAGGAGATGGATGATCGATGATGGAGAACATTCAAAATTCGATTCATGCTTATTAATTTGGGTTCTTTACATTGGAGTGAATAAGAAAATTAGGAGAAAAAGAGAGGAAATTAGGTGAAAGAGAAAGAGAAAGGTAATTATAATTGATTGACCACATTTAATTGATTGACCACATTTAATTATTGATTTTTGTGATTTTTGATTTAAAAAAAATGAAAATTTTATAAAAACTCACAAGGTGCCATGTGGCTTAATGAGAGGAGGAGAGATGATTGCTAGGGGTGTGAGAGATTGACAAGTGTACAAAGAGGCTTTAAAATATTAGATGTATAGATATCTTCTTAATTCAAATTTAGCTAGAGAAATCAAAACAAAGCTTTCATCGCACCGATTAACGCAATAAAAAAAAAGTGGGTATTAATGCATTCTATGATGACGTTAGAGTGGAACAAGTAAACAATTTGTAATAGAAACAAATTATAACAAAATCCAGCTATAATTAACATAATCAACATAGCTCTGATACCACATGTTGATTATATTAATAAGTACATAAGAAATAAACATAAGATTTTAATCAAGTGTACCTGATTTGCCTAACCATCAGGAACCCCAGTAATGGAAGACACCATCATCTTGATCGGGTTCCCTTTAGTGTGTACACTAACGATGACTAATGATCACAAAGTGATCGAATGAGAGATAGGTGGGTGGCGGCTACATTAGGTTATGGTGTTATATGAGTCCAACCAAATATCTCTAGTAAACTCTCTATTTATACACATAGGGGACACCCTAATTAGGTTTAGTAAGGGTAATTTCGTCCATCAAAGAATCACCTATTATAAACTTAGGGATATTATAGTAATTGATCAATATAATATAAATGATAATGATGGCCACAAATAAATATAATAAACATCATTTATATTTATTCTAACATTGTAAGCATTTGAACGTCTTGTTCTAGCTTAGTAATCCTTTATTTCTGTAGTTGTGGTGAGATCTTTCAGATCAAAGAGTGGTGAGTTTAGAGTGTTGTACAGATCTTTGTATCTTGTTTGTCTTTGTTTCTGGGTTTAAAAACTCTTTGGTTTGGGAATATTATGTTTAGAAGTTATGATATCATGTTATTTTGACAATTGTCTCGCTTATGCTTGTGATGTTGCCAACAACCGCCTTGAACATATTGGCCTCTTTTCACCATAAAGTATACAAACTCCTTTAAAATATAAGGGTTTTTTTTTTAATATTCCTCCATACTAAGGTTATGAAATACACATTTAACCAACGCCCCAAGTTCATTTTCCATCCTCCACAAGTCATATGTATAAGAATCTATCCTATTAGGCTATGGGGTGTGGAGACATGAAAAAGGTCATGTCTCCATACCATGTAGGATGCCACATCACTAAAGTGGTGTCTCAAAGTGGTGTCACAAGGTTAAAAAAAAAATTCAAAAAAATACATGATTGGAGCGTTCTATATGTTCATAGGGGGATGGGCTAGCGAGGCGGTGTGGGGTTGGGGGACAGGGCAAAATATGGAGGACAGGGTTGTGGTGTCGTCTGTACACCGATGAGCCTTAGTAACAAACATATGAAACTCATTATATATTATTACAAATACTAACTTAAACGGTCAACCTAACTTCCGTTATATCTCCGTTAACCTCCCCCTCCCGTACGGTTTTGGAAACCGTTTACCCCTTTTGCTATTTCTTTTGTAACGCTCTGCCCTTTCCTACACCCAACACCACCATTTTCTTTCATATTCATCACAAATTTCTCTATTCCTTTCATGTTCTCTTCATCTACGCCAAGCCATTTTCCGTTCCATTCTTCTGCCCTGTTTATCAATTTCTTACTTCTTCAATCGCACTTAGGGTTATGATGTTTAGTTTGTCAATCGCACTTAGGGTTATGGTGTTTAGTCAAAAGGCCAATTCATTTGTAATCCGGGTTCAATTCTGTTTCATCTTTACAAGTTTCTCACTTATTGAATTGCAATTAGGTTTAGAATTCCTTCTTGATTCAATGCAAAATATGAGTAATTTAATGAACTTTATTGATTCCAATTAATGATCTTAATTGACAATGACAATGGCCTTACAAATCATCGATGATTGTTTTGGTTTTGTATTGTTTTTTTTTTTTTAACTATTAAAGCAATGTTATTGTTTATTTTTTGTTATTTTAGGTAAATTCTATGACTGTTAATAATGTGACAATGGCCTGACAAATACATTTGAAGTAAATACATTGCTATTTTGTGTTTTGTTCATACCAATATGTATATGCCTACACTACCAACTTTTGCTTTATTGTTTTGTTTCTATATTTTCATATATTGTGTTGTAATTAATCATTTAGTCCCAAACCATTTATCTGTTATCGCATGTTTTACTTTGAAATACACTATTTTTTTCCTTTGTTATACATTCTTTGAAATCCGTGGTTACCTGGATGACCCTTTATTGCATACTATTTTATTGGTTTTAATTCATCTTCAATTAGCAACATAGGTAGTTAATTTGGGTTTGAATATTTTGTATATAATCTGCATTGGTTTTTTAGCACATTTTATTAAGAAGCCATGTTTTACTCATTTTCTATCACTGTAATTTTCTCTTTTCGCTATGTTTGTTTACAACAAGACATATATTCTTTCCATTCTATTTTGGGTTTTAAAAAGCGAGAAGACGCACAAAAGCGACATGGTCTAAACTGAGGCGCAAAGTGATTTATATATATTTCATAGGTTTTAGCATCCCCTTACCAAAACATAGTTATATTTAAGCCTCATATATGTTTTAACATAAAAATTACCTGTATACACAGCCTTAAAAGCCTGTTGAACTGTACAACATTTTGTTGCACAAAAAATGGCCATGTAAATGAGGCGCGCGCCTCACTTTCTCAAGTTTTAAGGACAAATCTTACCCAATAACTAACCATTTAACATTCTAGATTTGGGTCTATAAACACATACGAAACGCTACAGATTTTTGACACATATGTGCAGATTTTTAACCAAAAAAAATGAAGAAATTTAACTTATAAGAGTGCAGAAGTGCAACCCCTATGAGTGCAGTTTTTTTACCCATAAAAGTGCAGCATTTTGAAACAAATGCTGGAAAATTTTGACGCAGGTAAGTGCAGAAATTTGAAACAACCGTTGCAGCCTTTTTAACCCATAGTAGTGCAGAATTTTGAAACAAATGTTGGAGAATATTGAAACAAATGTTGCAGTTTTTTAACCCCTTAAAGTGTAGTTTTTCGACCCACAAAAGCTACAGAATTTTGACACAATAGCTTGTATAAATGCCCAATTACAGTGGATTTGTAATAATTCTAGCGAAACAGTGAAGCATTAATCATCTATTTTTTATGGTTTTTCTGCTTCGTTTTACTATTTGTATGTTATAAACAGTGATACATTTTGAAGGTGTATTTTTAGCTACCTTTCAATTTCATCCGTTTAGAAAGTCATACTTTGGTAACAATAATTATTGTACATTATAAACAATTTTACACTTTGAAGGTGGACTTTTTTAGCTACCCTTCCATTTGACCCATGTAGAAAGCCATACTAGATTCATCATTTATAATGTTCAATATGTTCACTTATAATGTTCAATTCTTGGGTTGCTATATGTTTGAAAACATTTGTAAATCATTTGTCAGACACAAAAATTGTTGTGGGACCGGATCTAGGTTTTCTCCAGACAACAACGAAATTTTATAACTGTTATGTATGTGTGTGTGGTTGCTATGTGTTTGAATTCTGATATATAAAGTTCAATTCTTGGGTTGCTATGTGTTTGAAAACATATGTTAATCATTTGCTAGACATGAAAATTGTTGTGGCATTTAGGTTTTCTTCAGACAACAACGAAAACTGTTATGTGTGTGTGTGTGGGGGGGGGGGGGGTGCGCGCGTGTGCGTGAGAGAGAGAGAAAGAGTGGGGAAACCATTATACATTCGCATATAACTGTTTTACTTATGCTAGATTATTTTTACTTTGACAACTTGCTTTCATTTATATTTTTTTATTTAAGATAATCTCTTTTTCAATTTACATATTTTTCCAAATTTTCTTACTCAGAAAAGAAATTTACATTGGTTTCCTTATTATACAAATTGCATTATTTTTTTCTTCAAACCTTAGTTTAGTACATGGATGTGTTTGTCATTGATTTTTTTTAATTGTGAATGCTATATATTTAATATATGTTTACACTTTTTTATCCTGTCATATCATCACAGGAAACTCAAATGCCATTCATGGAGATATCAGTGGTTAGACGACATGATAACGCAGATCCAATCCAGGTAAGAGTCATAAGGAACTGGATACCATACGGAAAAAGACAAGAACTTTGCTATCTTTTTGTGGATAATCATGTGACCTTTATGACATATATATTAATATTAGTTTTGCTATAATTTGCACTTAACCGTTGTGAGATACGGTCCATCATCGGTGCCGTTAGGCTTTAAGCTTCCGTCCATTGTCTTCTATATTTCATCGGTTCTTCTACTCAATGCGATATGTTCTTTCTGCCTGTGTCCTTTATTTCGAAATTGGTAGTTATTGTTTTCTTTGTTGTTTTCAATTTTAAGGCTATTTTTTTTTCTGAAATATGTATTGATTAAAATTGATTTGCCATGTCGTCAATCTTTTGCATCACACAATTATTTCATATGCTTTCTATTATATTCATCGACTTACAATACCAGTTTCCCCATTTCAATGTTTTATGATCTCTTCATAATTCATTAAGATTATGGTTATTTTTTTCATTCAAGTAAGGATGATGAAAAATTGGGATAAAAAATGTCAGATAGCGATTATCATAAATTGAACATTAACCTTATACCCTTTTCTTGCATATAGCACTAGGAAAAATTGAAAATTTAAGTTTCAACAAGGCTAAATTCAGAAAGCGGAATAGGAAGCCAATTTCAAAAACAAAGAAACAAATTTTAGGCGCTGATAATAGTTTTCTTTAAGTGGTATGAAATTTCTTCCTTTTCTATCCCACCATGGGCAAAGTTTAGTTGGGCCATCCCTGTTTTTTTCTCCGTAGTGTAATTTACGCATTTTCGACCGAAAATTTTATACGTATTGAGCCACTACCCCCTAATTTAAAGGTTCTGTGACTTCCCCCACAATGGTGATAATTATTGGTTCCAAGTCATATACACTGTCTAATCTTATTATATTTAATAAAAATCTTATGCTAATGTTATAGTGTGTATTTATCTCATATAACAGTTGGTCACATTAAATACTAAAACTTATGTTGATGATATCATATCTTATGGGGATACTCTAATAATCTTGATAATGCATTTCTTCCTCCGCAATGCGCTGCTTCTGAAACTAAAAACCGTATGGTATTAAGAAGACATGCCTTCTACATTGGTTGATTTTGATTGTGTGTTAGTGTCTTAATTGAATTGGGTATTCAAGTCAACAATATATAAATTTGCAATAGTGCTTAAATTTATTAATTTGGATTTTAATAAATTTAGTTTCAACTTACAACAGAGGCTAATTGGTTTCACATCAGTAATAAGAAATTACACTGCATAAATTTACCAATTTCAACTTCTCATATAACGTACCTAAAAACATTCACTATTAACAACCCGCTGCAACGCACGGGTTAGCGTCACCTCGTTACATACAATTACTAAATCCCATAACAGTTCTACTATTGGTTTTCCGAAACGTTAGTTGCTTAAAGTTCTCTTAACCCTAAATCAAAACCAACTAAGATATTGTCTCGCTTATGCTTGTGACGTTGCCAACAACCACCTCGGATATACCGACCTCTTTTCACTGTCATCCCCATTCAGATAAAAAAACAAGAAAACCTAAAAACCGACACCATGTAGTATAACCCAAAAAACCTAAACCCCACAACCTACCCTGACTCAAAAACCTAATTCCACTTTCCACCCCACCACCCCTAACCCACACACAAAAACTTAAATCCCTCACCCAAAAACATAAATCACCCATCCACCCCTACCCCAAAACCTAAACCCACCCATCAGAAAACCTAAACCCCCACCCGCCACAACCAAAAACCTAACCCTCCACCAAAAAACCTTAACCCACCCCCACCCTCAAAACCTAAACATTAAAAGCTAAACTTAAAAAAAACTTAACCCTAAAAGTTAAACCTTAAAGCTTAACCGGATATTTACTACACATGTGCATTAGAAATCACATTTTTTATTTTATTTTATTTTATTTTCTGAACGGGAATGACGTGGGAAAGAAAAGCTCCGAACCAATTTTCTAGGTTTTGACTTAAACTTTGAGTTGTGATTTTTTTTTAATTAAGAGTTTTATAGTTCTCTCCATAACTATAAGTTTTCTATTGAACCTTGCCCATAACTTTTATTTTAAATAGCAATAATTAATTTTTTAACTACCTAATTTAGTCAATCGAATAATATAATCGGCCTAACTTAATAAAAGTAAACAAAACCGATAACTTAACTCATATTATTATCTGATTAGGAGTTTACTTATTATTCGAATCAAACGCAACAAAACCCTCAATTCAAACCAAACCGGTTTCCAATTCAATTTTTTTTTCTTTTTACATTCGAATCAGGTCCTTATCCAAACTAATTCGAACCTATATTTTCAACCCGACCCGACCCGACCCGACCCGACCCATTTATTCGATTCTAATTCAATTTATATTCTTTCCTATCAATATCATTCTTATATTATTGTTGGGCTTTTATCAATGGGCTCAAACTAAAAATACAAAACAAGAACTAGAACTTACAAAAACAGGGTTTTGCAACTCATAAACACAAGGGTTTCACAGAACAAGAACATCATCACAGACACAGATGGGGACGACCCAGATCGAGAAGACGGAACAAGAGCTTCGTAAGGAGATCGAAGAGCTCCACCGTCAACAATGGGAGGTATACATAAAGTCCCTATACGTGTTTTACTTCAATTATTACATTTATGCACACCAAGTGTTTGATAAATTGTTTCTTCCACAGATTACCGAAAGACTTCGAGACCCTCGAGGGATTCGTAGAGGAGGTGGTTCTGGTTCCGGTCCACGTCAGCGTGGTTTTATTAGACCTGTAAAGACTGTACCTTTTTTAGCTCTTTATATGCATTGGCTATTAATCTTGGAGTGACTGTTTGTTTGTTTTTTTGGTTGTTTGATTGTTAATTGGGCAATTGGGGTTTTTGTATAGGCGGATAGGAATGAAGAGGACCAGCCCGCGACCAAACGGCGGCTTTCGTCGACTGTTGTGAAGGTTAGGGAGATATAAGTCTATAACTATGCAAATGATGTGTTTGATTTGTTTGAATAAGGGAATGCCTGTTTTGGTTATTTAAAAGTTTCTGATTTTTAATTTTTGATGTTTGTGGGTTGGGAAGATTGAAGAAGGGGAAATTGTCGAGGATGATGCGGGTGCTTCAAAGGGGGACGGTGGGAGCAAAGAATTGACGGCGGATAACCAGAACAGAAAGAATTCAAACTGGGCTAGGAGGGATGGCGGTCATAGATCATCCAAGATGGTGCATTTTTTTAAATATTTGCGGAGCAGATTGTTGATTTAGATTCTATGTTGTAATCTTGGTTCTGATGCGTTTTGATCCCAAAAGCTGACGCGTGCGCATCGCATATGCGAGGTGTTATTAATTAAAAACTAAAATATAAAATATTCTCATCATCGGATTTGAAAAAGTCAGACCCATTGCAATCGACAATATAATTTGTTCAAATGCTATTTAACTGTATAAGGCGCCACATCACGCATCAGCCGCATTGCATCCACATCATGTGATGCGCACATTAACTGCAGCAATGGGATCCGCATCATGTGATGCATGCATTTTAAAACCAAGGTTGTAAGTAGTTTGTTACTTGTATTTATCTTTTTGTGGGTTGATTAGGATTCTGAAGTTCCTCCGTCTGAGAATGTTCCTAGAGTAATACCAAAAGATGAGGATCCTAGCTTGGTTAATAGGAATAAAAGAATGCTGGGACAGCTCCTTGGAACTCTTGAGGTAAGACTGATCTCACTCTCTTGTTCATGTCTTATGGTTGAATTTTTGTTTGTCTGTTATTTATTGTATGATAGTATGTTGGTTTTCGTTTACAAATTGCTGTTTATACGTGTTCTGTAACCATCTGACTAAAAGTAAATATTCTTTTCCTACTGCACTTAGTTTCTTATATAAAATTACTCATAGTTATAGGGCTAAAAACTTAAGGGTAGACACCTACCTGCATGGCTTTTATGTATATTGTTGATCCAGTTCTCCAATCTTGTTGCAGTTGTTTTACTATCTTTTTTTACGACAATGCAGACATGCTGACCTGTAATTCTTACTAAAGGCCTCTGAATATAGAAGTTGAATACATGGTCTGTCTAGGACTTGATATAGGTTGTAATTGCTTTTAGACTTTTAGTCAAATGTCACATGGTCTGCAGCAAGGGGTGTCAATTGTCAAAACATTTTCATTATACCATCCGGATCCATAGTCACAGGATTCACTACCCTAACTGTGTACCTCGAATCGAATCGCGCGTACCGGAATCGGGTGCATTCGCGACCCTTTCGGATAGGATTCGCGATCCGATTCGTAAAATTGAACTAATTGTTGAGAAAGACACATGTGTTTCATTGCGTTGTATCCATATATGTGAAAATCTGAGATGTTGCTCACTAACCACCACATAATGATTTACGAGTTCATTTGGTTAGTAGTGTAGGTTTAGAAGTAATCTTGGTGTTATAAACCATTGGATAGTTCAGAGCCACACCTTGTTTAAGTAGATGGTCATGGTACTTTGATCTAAAATATATTTCAAATTTCATATATCTAGTAGTCCTCACTCCTCACCTTATCTTTATATCTTGGGTTAAATTACTCCATAGACAGAAGAATATTGTTTGATTATAGCATGCCACTTCCAAATCGTGAATCCAAACGAGTATTGTACAAATCTTCTACTATAAAGAAAAACACTTAGCAGATTATATGGATGAGCAATTTATATTAAGTGTATCTTTTCAATGTATATATGATAATTCATAATTATTGCCAACTCATGATCCCTAGGGGAGTTTGTTATATTTTATCAACCGAGGGACATAAATGGTCATATATTATTGCTAATAACTCATGGTTGCTAGGGAAGTGTGTTATATTGTTACCTAAAGGCTAGAGAACCCACTGAAAAAGTAACTAAAGTGTAACAAATCAAATTCTTGAAAGTTAATGGATATAATACATGTACGTTTGTGTGTGTGTGTATATATATAAGGTAAGTTAGTTATACCTTTCTGATGTTTACAACTTTTACATGTAAATTTACAGAAATTTAGGAAAGAAGATGTGAAACTCTCTGGATCAGAGGCATATATGAGGAGATCTGATTCTCTGAAAAAAGTAAGCTTCGTGTACTTTGGTTTTTAGTATTTTGTTCCAAGATACCTATCTCAATTTCGTCACTTGTTATAGGCTGAGCAAAGAGCACGTGAAGAAAGTGAAAGATTGAGGCTACAAGAGCGTGAGCAAATTGCAGAAAAAAGGAGAAGAGACTTGGTTTGTTTTCCAGTTTTTTTTTTTTTTGCTTTTAGTTTCAAATTTGAAGTGGTTACATATTCATTCTGATTTGATCTTTTTTTACCTAACTAAATGCTAATGTGGCAAGATGGTGGGTTGCTGCGGATTGGGTAATAGATCAAAACGTTTATCTATTAGTGCGGATTGAAATGGACTTGAGTGGGATGACCCATAACCATGGATTTGAGTTATTTTTCTAAATATAATTAATGTGTTATTTATGATTATAAAATACAAACACAATATCTGTACAATAATGATCTTAATTAAATAATTTAGGTGGCTCTGATAATTTAGATCTGAAACAGGGAACTTATCCTTTTTCGTTACTTTGATTAAATACTAGAGGTTGGTTATTAGGTCGAAAAAGGTCATTTTTGTACAGGTAAAAACGATCCGGGTGGGGTTGGATGGGTTGAGTATTCCTCATAAATAATACATTAATCATGATTTGGCTATTATGGTTCTTCACTAACTGGTTATTTTTATAGACCCTTAGAGCACGTGTTGCTGCTAAGGCAGAGGAGAAGAAACTGGAACTCCTGTTTCTTCGGTGGAGCGAGCATCACAAAAAACTTGGCAATTTTTTAAGGTTTACTTCTTATATACAATGTCACCGGTGTTTTTTTGAGCCCAACACAAAGAACCATTTAATGACTTCTAGTTTGATTAATTATATTGCAGGTTATTTCTAATTTTGGTCCAAAAAGTATCCATATTCACAATTTTATTGAGACAACGATAAGCTTCTTATTGTTTTGAAGCTGCTGGATGGCTCGAGGATTCCCAACGTGCAGAGTTTATAGGTTAAATATATGATTGTGTTATTATAAGTGCTCATTTTATATTGTTGCTGGATTGTAAATTTTTCAGGACAAAAGCAAGCCCCCTATATATTACTCGCTTGCCAAACCACTTGAAGAAGATTCAACCGAACTTGAGCAAAGGAAAGAGCTGGTAAGTTTCTTGCTGCATGCCATATATTCAACTTTACACTTGCATATTATATATGCAAATCGTAAAACATAAAATGAAACATTGAACACCATAGTGTCTAGGTGGAATGTTACATACCATATGCAGTTCATTATTGATTATTAAGATCGATATGTAAAAAAATACAGCTTTTTAAGTGTAAAAGAATTTATTTTCCCTCTCCCCTCTCTCTTTCTCTCTCTAGTTAATATAAATATATATGGGTTTCTAATTTTATGTGTTAAGAAATTTTCATATAATAAGCGTTACGTGCAAAGTAAATCCATAACGAATTCTTCTTTATCTAGATATAATAAAAATAAGGAATTCTAATTTTTTATTTTATGCATTACATTCTATTTTTTCTTGGAAATTTACCCCTTTATTATTTTAGCAACATCTCATGCTCACCCACAAGATACTGCTCTTCTGTTTATTTTTTGATCAAAGGTTTTTTTTTTTTTGGGTGCAGATATGCTTGTTTTTTTAGTTCTAGTGTGTGTTTGGGAGTGGGGGTGGAATCCCTTTTTGTCGGATTGGGTTATGTTATATCCAACAGGCTCAAATGAGTAAATAATAAAAAAACTTTAGAGAAAACATGCCAAATTGGTTGAAAAGTCTATTTTTGTGCATAAATCCTTGTAGTTTACTTTGTATCATTTTATATTGTTATTAAAAAGATATAAAAGTTAAAATTCTGGTCAAAGAGTCTGCCGGGTTACCCTTTTTGACTCGTAACCCAACCGCCTGACCCACACATTTTGTTACCTATACAAGTTTTACAAGCATCAAACGAACTTTTTTTCATGTCCTAATGTGTGAATCTTTATTTACCATTAAATTGACCTAATTCTTTCATATATAAGCCTCGAGTTAATGCACATTCTTCTTTTTGGAAATCATCCCCCCCCCCCCCTCTTTGCACACACGCACGCACGTGTGTGCGTGTTAGACGATGAGTTTTGGTTTAAATTTGACTACTTTTTTGTTACCAGGCATTTCAAGAATGGAAGACTGCTAGAAGAGAAGAATTGTCTCAATACCAACAACAGATTGGTGAACAATTTGTCGCCAATGTTGAAAAAGAGCTTGAAAGGTGGCAAAATGGGAGACAAAAAAGAAATGCAAACAATGATACTTTGAACTTACAAGAAACAATGGACAAAGAGCTCGAGACCCATAGGCTTGAACATGGGCCTAAGACACGTAAGATTCCAGGTGGCGGTGATAACGAGGATGATGATGACGTGGAAGACATCAATGCTGGGGAGGATGACTTGATGGATGATGTGCTGGATGTTGATGACGGTGGCAGGAGAGCTGAAGAAACTGTGAAGGCTGAAGTGCAGGCCTCTGGTTGACAAAGATTAGTGAGTGATTTAAGTGTGGTTGTCTACTAATTTCAGTTGGCTTTTTATGTTACATCTGTGTGCAAGGTTAAATTTATTTTCTGCAATTTTGTTGTAACAGGATATTATAGTGGAAGCATTAAGCTATAGACTTGAAAAAATTATGGTAAAAAGGGCATTTGAAAATGCACATCAAAATAGTTAAAACTGAAAACCAATCGGTATTGGGTCAAAATGGGTTTTAAGCAAAATAAGTTTGGGATATAAGTATCAAAATGAGTTTACTCGCGATTTTGCTTTTATAGCAACCGGTGGTAACAAAGAGTAGTTAGTCTCAAATAATTGTTACTAAACAATCTCCACAAAGTAACACATGAATATGCAGTTAATCGGTTTTTACAAGTTTTGATGCTCGTGGTTTTTCTTTAAGAAATATTGGTAATTAATTTGTGAAATGAACATGCTTATGGTAACTGATAACGGTAAACATGATAAGACTATATGCGATGGTTTTACTAAAAGTGGTGCAACATCACTCCTATGTATGTAGAGTGGTTATACTTTTTCACACATGGAAATTAAATGAAAGTGTGAAAGGAAAAAAATGAGTGTGAAGTGCGTCAATTGATTGGTCAAAACATATTAAAAAAAAGTCACCACCTCCATGCCCCACACTCATGGTTTGCCCCACCCCCATTGCCCATCATAGACACACGCCAAAACACCTATGTGACGCGTGTTCAACGCCCAAAAGAGTAAGGTGTTGGGAATTCCGCACAAAAACGTGCTAAGGTTTAAGAGCGGATAATTATAGTTTATTAGTTGTGTTGGTGAATTAATAAATAACTGTAATTATCATGTCTCAAAGGTAATCAAACATCCTAAATGTGTTAGGTTTGGATGTTTATAGGATAATAAGAACAATCCTAACTATAGTATAATATGTGTAGTTGGCTATATAAATACCATGATGTATGTATGAGGATTGTAAGTTCAAGTTTTTGTGTAATTTTTTTTATTTAAATCTAATAAGTTAAACAATTAATTAATAGTGGATAATTATCAAATTTCCTATGTGATTCATGTTAGGAAATAGGCATTGTTAGATTATTATTATGAACTAATTGTAATCCTAGTTATAGCATAACGTGATAGGTTAACTATATATACCGTGTTTATTGGTAGAGAGTTGTAAGTTCAAGTTTTTAATAGTTTTCTTGAATCTCATAATAACGTGAGAGTCATAATATTCCGTTCATTTGAGTATTGATTAGGACTTGATAAGGTGACAAAGGGCGTTAGCCCATTACACATAACCTAAGCCCACCGCTAAGGACATATAATCAATGACATACACAACCAATTTTTCCTGTCTATCATAAAAAGAAAAAAAAGATGACTTATAATCAACATGATCTTAATCGTACCAATGAACACACTAAATCACTAATACACATTGTTCTAAACTTCTAATACAAGTATTCAAGTGTTTGTCATAATCATTTATTTAATGAAGGCAAGAACTTAACCAGAGAACATCGCTACTAATAAATTGCTTGATGATGACTTGCAATAGACTTATAAATGACTTACAATATTATAGACTGATGAACATCCTCCTAATAAATTGCTAGGTAATGTTTTTTAATGATTTTATTTAATGTTGACAAGAACTTGTATACTTAGATTAGAATAGAAGTACTAGCTAATAGTGTATTCATTAGTACTGGTAATTAATAAATAGCATGCCGGCTATAGGGTAGGTTATGAGCATACAACTATATTTGGGAGTTGGGACAATTACATACATTAATGGTATTGATGAACATAAGCCAAGCATCAAGCATGTTACATATAAGAAATGATGACAAACATTAAAGGCAAGCTGGCCTCTGCTTATATGATCATAATTCGTAATTTCCTTCAACAAAAACATACACATGGAACTAAAAATACAAACAAATAAATTGTGCACCAACAAATCATTCTAGTCGTTTTGTTGAGCCAACACATACTGACAGCGTCAACCCATAAATAAGAAACAAACATCCGAAGTTTCTTTACATTGATTCTCAACACATAATGTAAACAACTCCACCATTCGATGATTTTGTCAAGATAACTCTCCATCCTGGAGAAGTATTTTAGAATAATTGGTGTAAAGTAGAGTAGGAGTAACATTTGTCGTAAAAATGGCACTATCTTCAATTTTATTGCATTTTTAAACTCATCATACGAGACCTAAACATAAAAACAAGATACAAGACTAATATTAAAATTAAAAATCATTTGATTGAAAAAAAGTTTATAACCAAATTGAGTCACACGCTTAAACTCACAAGAAGGGCCTTTGGGTTTTGTTATGCGATATGCAACCTAAAATACATGTATTTTAATTTTTTTAAACGAAGCTCCTTTTACAATTAGTTGTTTACAAAAATATGAAAAAAAAATACATTTGTTTTTCTTAATTAATATAAATATATGTACATTTTTCAGTATAATAAAAACAAAACGTTCCTCAACAATTTAGTTTCTTAAAAACATAAAAAGGTTGTTTTCAGTGTTGAAAAAGTTGCTAGGAGCTCCCTACTAGATTGACTAGGGAGTTGTGAGTACTTAGCCTAGACGGAATGTACTCAGATTTGGTAAATAATTATCTGGATTCATATGTTTGAAATTCATATGAAATCTTCACATAAAATTAAATTTTCCAAGATGATTCACCTTTAATAAGAGAAACTGAATAAAAAATTTGAGGTGTTGTCGAGTTTGACTGAGTCAGGCTCGAGTTTGAATGAATCTGACTGAGTTATGCCCGAGTTCGACTGAGTCTAACCAATTTATGCCCGAGTCTAACCGAGTTATGCTCGACTATGACTGATTCCTCCCTAATTCCGTTGGACCACGCCCGAATTTAAAATTTGACCGAGTTGCCGATTTCTGCCGATTCCAACGATTCATTCCCGAGTTTGACCGATTCCTTGTCACCGAGTTCATTGGCGAAGCATTGTAGGGGCGGGAGGGAGCGACCGACCCCCCTCCCCCGAATTTCCGCGTAGAAGTTCCGATTATATAGTATTTGTATAGAAAAATTTGGAAATATAGGGTTTCGACCCCCCGAAACTGGTTTTCGACCCCCCGAAACTAGTAACTTCCGACCCCGGTGACTTCCGACCCCCCAAACCTTTGGGTCAAGCTTCGCCACTGACCGAGTTGGTGAAAATAGCCAAGGTGGAGTCCCGATTCCCGATTCAAAGGTCGAGTTTTACAACATTGGTTGCTTACCAATTGTGGGTATTGTATCCATGAAACATTCGATGCAAGTAATATACCAGTATCTTAAATTCTTTAAAAACACCAACAATTTGAGTGCATGTAAAAATAATATAGGAGTAACAAGCTTATTAAACAAATGAAATACCACACTAAGAATGCAATTTCCTTTGTGACGTACATAGAAGAGATGAAACATCCATCCTTCTTGTTTAATTAATGCTTGCATAGGAATCCATTTAAAATACCATTTAGTTTATGTGATGTGGAAGAAATTCTATACGTTTAGTTTTATAATTTTCTTTTTGTCGATTTTACAACTGAAAATGAACACATGCAAATTAAATAGACGAGTAGATAAAAGGATAAAAAGATCGATATTATCTCAAGAACATCAAAATGGACATTGATTCAAGTATATGTTAACAAATCCATTTTACGTCTATCTTTTATCGATCAAAAGTTGTCTCCACTATCATCTTCTTTCTAAACGGGTAGAGATATTCGTTTACAACTTCTCAATAAGTTCATTAGTCCGCCAATAACTTCTCTCAAACCAAGAGAGGGATCACCTATATTTGATATTGGAACAATGTAAAAATGATTACAAGTAGTTGAATAAGTGATGAGTGTTGGAATAAATATACGTTATGTCTTGTATATTTATCGGTAGTTATTATAATCATTTATATTATGTTTGATCAATTACTAAATATTCTAAGCCCATAACTGATTTGTCTTTGATGGACGGACTTATCCTTAGTTGGGCCTAACTAGAGTGTCCCCTGGGTATGCATAAATAGAGAGAGAATACTAGGTATTAGGGTTAACACATTATTATCAACATAACACCATAATTCGCCTCCCTCTCTCCCATAACCGATTCCTCCTGGGGATCATTAGTCATTATAACTGCATACCCTAAAGGGAACTCGAACACACTGACAGTTATGTCAACCTCAACGCTCCCAGAATCTCTCAGGTATATGTTTATGTGTTTTCCATTACATACTAACAAAATTGATGCAACATGTGGTATCAAAGTCAGGTTGCTCATGATCGATTTTGTTAGTTCCATAAGATTCGGAATCAAAACGGAAAACGAATTATGAAACCTGAATAATCAGATTAAAAAGGCTTTTGGCTGAAAACCCTAACAGCCGTATTAGGCCGATAAAAAAAAAAAAAGAAAAGAAAAAAAAGAGAAAACTGTTTTGGTTCATTATTTTGGTCTCATAATGCATTCGAGATCGATGATGGACGATGTTTTTTTATAAAATCTATTAACGTTTGAGGATTATGATTCCAGTATGGTGTTTTTTATGATTATGTTCTTAGTTTTTCGGTTTGGTGTTCTTCGAACACATAAAGAAAACCGAAATTATCATTATGTTTTGCTTAAGAATTAAGATTGATTGTTGTTAGCTAAAATTTAGGATAAAGATTTATCCCCTAAACTATGGCAACAACCTAAAGAATCCTAATTAAAATTAAGAGAAATTATCGGTTCCTAAATTAGCTCAATAGAAACTTGTTCCCAAAGGAACAAGAGTGTCCGACCAAGCATAAGAGTGTCCGACCTCATAACAGTGTCTGTTTCCGGGCATTAAGGTATTTATGAACCATTATATCATTAGCGAAAACCCATATATTTTCAGCAAATATGAACCTATTAGTTTGGAAACCTTTATAAAATCACGGGGGCAATGCCCCCTGCACCCCCAGAGAAGATTCCTTGGGTTTCAATATGCACTAACGGGAGGTTTATCGTTAACTAATGGAATCTTGATAAAACCTAACGTATCAGTTTTATCAAAACATTACTTAAACCTTGCTTAACTTGCAATAACATTTGAGGGTCACTTCTACCCAAAGGTGATGTGTCACATTAGGTGGTTATAAAGATCTCGTTAAGCATTGTAGCTCGTTCACATAAGTGCCATAAGGTTTCACTTCTGCCCAAAGGTGATGTGTAACAGATTATGTTTGTGAACTGAACGTATTGCATTAGGACTTTGAATGTCTCACTTCTGCCCAAAGGTGATGGGTTACATTCACTATCAGCAATTTAATACTTAAATAAATAGCGTATAGCCAAAGCTAGAGCATTGTATTTAAGTAGCTTATGTTTTTTTGGTGTTATGAATAGTTATCACAACTTCATTAATATAATGGTCTTCGTCCTTACTGCCTTAGATAATTAGTTGCCCCCTTAGATCACTATAAGTTCTTCTCTAATGTTGTATCTTACTATTCTCAATTTTCCACTATTAGCTCCCAACTGCGGCATCACTACCTTAACTGGTGATAACTATGTTGCCTGGAAAGATTCACTTATGTTAACTTTGGCACTGCTGGATTTCGATTACGCACTGAGAGATGATGCTCCTCCCGAACTCACTGACAAAAGCACCGCTGCTGATAAAATGGTGCATGAGAAATGGGAGAGATGCAACCGTATGTCCCTCATGTTCATTAAGAACTCCATTAGCATGCCTATTAGAGGATCTATTCCAGATTTTAAGATTGCTAAAGAATATCTGGATTTTGTGGAGGATCAGTTCAAAGGAACCGCAAAGGCGCATGCTTCCACTCTAATTCTGAAACTTGTGACAACTAAGTATGACGGGAGAAGCGATATTCGTGAGCACATTATGTCCATGAACGATATGGCCCATAAGCTTAAGGGTTTAGAAATGGAAATTAGTGACGGTTTCCTGGTGCATTTCATCATGACTTCTCTACCCTCTGCTTATGATGCTTTCAAGATCAACTACAACACACAGAAAGAAAAGTGGACAATGTAGGAGTTGATCGTTATGTGCCTGCAAGAGGAGGAGTGGATGCAGTTGGAGAAACCTGAAGTTGCTTACCTTACGACCGCTAATCCAAAGAAGAGGAAAAGACAATCTAACAAGAATCATAATGTTAAAACCCATAGGAATGAAACAAGTGCCTCATCTAGCCATAAGAACTCCAAAGGTAAGTTCCTCTGCAAGTTCTGTAAGAAAGAAGGACATAAGCAGAAGGACTTCCATGACTTTAAGGAGTGGCTAGCTAAGAAAGGTAATCATCTACTTATGATACTTGAGTCCTTTAACTTAAATGTTCCATCTAATACTTGGTGGTTTGACTCTGGTTCTATGGTCCATGTGACCAATTCTCTTCAGGAATTCCGTACGATCCAGAAGCTGGCAAGAAACCAAAGAACACTTAACGTTGGGAATGGAAAATCACTTATTGTCGAAGCCGTGGGAACATTAGAATTAAAATTCAAAACTAGTTTATCTAGATTACTCGGAATCTTGTATCTGGACCTAAGTTAGACATGGATGGTTTTGACGTTTCTCACGGTCATGGCAAACTTACGATTACTTATGATTCCCAAGTGTATGGTCATGGTTTTCTGGACGGTGGTCTCTATAAGTTATAACTAGATGATGATTTTTCCAAGTCTTTGTTATCATATAATGTTAATGAATTACTAACAAAGAAGAAACGCAAGATAGACTTAGAAACTTCATCCATGTTGTGGCATCAACGTTTAGGCCACATATCACAAGAAAGGTAAACCGGACTCGTGAAGGATGGGGTATTACCCTCTCTTAATTTCGATGATTTTGGAACATGTGTTAAATGCCTTAAGGGCAAGATGACGTCGGAAAATAAGAAGGGTGCCACTAGGAGCTCTAATTTATTGGAACTCATTCATACTGACATTAGTGGCCCTTATAACGTTGCTGGCATAACTGGACATACTTCATTTATCACTTTTATTGATGATTATTCTCGTTACATGCACTTGTATCTCATTAAGGAAAAGTCTGAATCACTGACAACTTTTAAAGATTATAAGGCTAAAGTTGAAAAACAATTAGATCATCAAATAAAAGTTGTTAGATCAGATAGAGGAAGTGAATATTATGGTAGACATACTGATGTGGGTCAAGCCCCTGGCCCATTTTATGAGTTTTGTAAGAGCCAGGGGATTGTGAACCAATACACAATGCCTGGTACTCCTCAGCAGAATCGTGTAGCTGAGCGAAGAAACATAACCCTTATGGACATGGTGCGCAGTATGTTAGCCAACTCAGGTTTACCTTTATTTCTCTAGATTGAGGCCTTAAAGGCAGCTGTTCATATACTCAACAGAGTTCCTATGAAGTTTGTCCCCAAAACTCCTTAAGAACTTTGGACAGGTAGGAAACCGAGTGTTAGATATATGAAAGTATGGGGCTGTCTTGCCAAAGCGAAGTTATATAACCCTTTCTTACGTAAACTTGACAAGAAGACCGTCAGTTGTTTCTTTATCGGGTATCCCGAGAACTCTAAGGGTTATAGATTCTATTGTCCTTCCCATGTCACTCGTATTGTGGAAACCAAGCGTGCAGCATTTTTAGAGGATTTCAAGGTCAGTGGGAGTAATGTAAATCCTTATGAAGAATTGCAAGAAATACAACAACTCCGATGATACCTCTTGTACCCAATTCCAATTCTACCCCTAACGTCACTGCACCAACCCCTTCTTAGCCAAATCTTCACGAACCAGCTAATGAAGACCCATCAAACACTCATCACCATGACAATACTGAACCTGAAAACCCGCTTCGAAGGTCATCAAGGTCTAGATGGCCTACTAATTTTGATGATTATGTTACCTTCCTTACTGAAGCAGATATGGATACGTGAAAGCTTACTGATCCTAACTCTTATAAAGAAGCCATTAGCAGTGATCAGTCTTCTGAATTGACTAAAGCCATGACTGACGAGCTTGAATCCATGAAGAAAAACGATGTTTGGGATTTGGTTGAATTACCTAGTGGTGCAAAAGACGTAGGATGTAAATGGGTGTTCAAAACAAAACTAGATCCGAATGGGAACGTTGAACGCTATAAATCTATATTGGTTGCGAAAGGCTACACTCAGAAAGAGGGAATTGATTATCAAGAGACATTTTCACCTGTCTCTTGAAAAGATTCCTTAAGGATCATTATGGCCCTCGTAGCTCATTTTGATTTAGAGTTACATCAGATGGACGTTAAGACTACTTTCCTTAATGGTGACTTGGAAGAAGAAGTGTTCATGGGAACCTGAAGGCTTTAAACCTGAAGGTCAAGAACATCTAGTCTGCAAATTGAAGAAATCCATATACAGTTTAAAACAAGCCTCACGTCAATGGTAATTAAAGTTTGATGAAGTCGTTAGGAGTAATGGTTTCATGAAGAATCAAGTTGATCAACGCACCTACCTTAAGATGAGCGGGAGTAGTTTTACTATTCTTGTCCTTTATGTTGATGATATCTTACTGGCAAGTAATAGCTTAGATATGTTGCATGAGTCAAAGCGATTACTTTCGTCTAATTTCGACATGAAGGATCTCAGAGAAGCCTCTTATGTCATTGGCATCGAAATACACCGAGACAGACGCAATGGGATTTTAGGTTTGTCCCAAAGGGCCTACATTGATCGTGCTCTCACACGTTATAACATGCAACATTGTAAACCTACTCCAGCTCCGGTAGCTAAGGGAGATGTCTTTGGTTTATTCCAATGTCCGAAAACAGATGTGGAGAAAGAACATATGAGAATGATACCTTATGCCTCAGTAGTCGGTAGTCTTGCTTATGCTCAAGTCTGTATGCATCCAGATATCGCTTATGTCACTGGAATGCTAGGCCGTTACTTGAATAATCCTGGTGTCACACCCTCAAATTCCACATGCGGGGTTTTACCGCGAGGTGCGTGACACACCAGGATCCAAGTCAACGATCACAATAAACGACAACTAAATGATATGAAAACAACGTAAATTGCCCATTAAGTTTTCAAAAGTCTCATCATTGCTGCGGAAGCGTAAACTTTATTACAACCGAAAGTAAAACATAACAAGTCTGAAAGTACTAAAAGACGTGCAAGTGAATCCTAGATGCCGTGAGACTCCGTGCGCCTAGCGATAGCTGCTACCTTAGCGACCTGAGAAAAACATGCTAAAGAACGTCAGCAAATAATGCCGGTGAGTTCACAGGGATTTAAGTAAAAACGTTTCATGAGCTTTTGAAAGACTATCGTGATACAACCGGCCGATGAAAACACTCGTTAAATGTTTGAACTCCATAAAGAACCTCCCAAACGAACTATCGCCCACCGCAGTTAACGAACTACCATCCCATGGTCAACGAACTACTATATCATAGCTAACGGACTACCATCCCATGGTGAACGAACTACCATATAATAGCTAAAGAACTACCACATAGGGGCTAACGAACTGCCACAACATAGGCCATATAATACTGAACATAAATGAATACCTTGAACCCAAATGAATACTCTTAAACGTAATGAACTTGCGAACACAATTGACACACATTTAAAGAACACAACATGTTTTCTCCCCTGAAAATGAAAAACCAGTAAAAGAGTGGGGCCGTGAAACTCACCTTAGAGTGCGTCCTCAGTAAAATAGAAATCCGATACGTGTGTAATAGTCCCTACTAGTGGCGACCTATCAATGAGTTTACATAAGTGTGATGACTACTAACCCGAAGGCTAATCAGTCCCCAAGTTGTCCAGACCGTGACCGTGTATGTTGAAAACAAGTTTAAACGGTAAACCGACCAAACCAGACAATACCCGACATCCCATTGGTGACCCGACATCCCACGTGTTAGCCACATACAAGATATCATGCAACTTATGCAATTAAACACTTAGCATGCACAAACATTCACCCTATCTAGCATAACACCCAATTAACGCATAAACAAGTCCGAACACGTGTTACCAAGTTATTAGACATGTCACGGGGTTCCTAACATGTTCCTAGGTGTCAAACCGTGTTTCGGGATGTCAAAATACGCTTATAACAGCAGCACACGCGATTAGGCTATCATACATGCAATTAGGAAAGTCAACTAGTGATTAGGATGGTCAAACTAGAAATTGGGAGTGTAATCACATGCAGTATAGGCGATTAGGTGCCCAATCGCCTCTAATGTCAGGCAATTGGCCCAATCGCTAGTTCCTTCAGGCGATTGGAGCTCCCAAATCGCCCCTTGCAGCCTGGTTTCGCTTTTTCACGCGTTTAACCTTCCAAATCAGATCCGAAACATATGGAAACACCCAATATCAAACCCAAAACATTAATCCAACTACTTTAAGCAAAAACCCCTAATTTATTATCATTCTAGCCGTCCTGAATGCAAGCGTTTTCCCAAAATAGCATAACTTAGCATGTAAACATCATATCAACATGCAAACCTTACCCTAAATGGCAAATATCCATATTTCATCACATAATGACGTTGTCCGACACTATCCTACTGTTCTAGCATCATCCTAGAGTAAACCCTAACCTCAAAAATCACTAAAACACAACATATCATCATTAATCCTCCATGATCATTCAAACGGGTCAAAACGCCTAATATCAATAATACACATCAATGAACCTTCAAACTCCTAGGTTAACATCATATCAACTCATTTAGATCAGAAACATATTAATAATACAAGAACAACCATGTTTAAACGATAAAAATCATATCTTGCATGAATACATCACATATAACAAGCATAGAGGTTTGGGTTTGTTTAGAATCTGATTTTAATGAGTTTTCAAAGACACAAATATTTAGAAACCAGGCCTGGACCTTTAGGGATCAAAACAATATCATTACAAAGGTTTGGGATGAAGAGCACACCTTGAAATTGTAAGATTATGGGATGTAAAGCTTGGAAATGTGATTTCTTGATCAAAAACGTGTTGCAGAGGTTGAATAAGGTGTGGGGTGGCTTTAGGGTGTATTAGGGTTTCACAAATGATGTTTTACAACATAAGGGTGGTATTTATAGGCGTTTCTAGTCGTTTAGTACGCGTCAGGCGATTACGCAGCAGTTACAGGCGATTAGGTTGTCTAATCGCATGTAACTACTGGCGATTAGACCAATCGCCTATAATTACTCCTCCAATCGCCCCTATTATTGGCGATTAGGCTAATCACCACTTATTTACATGCAATTACACCAATCACCCCCTATTTACATGCAATTACGCGTAATCACCTATAATGTCATGCAATTACATGTAATCATTATTTTAACACATATAAACACGTATTCACATACCAACAAGTCATATAATGATTGTAAGCACATAATGCATGATAACTAACACGTTCCCATCCGTTCACCAATTCCCGGGACTCGAGATTTACGTGTGTGCGTTAAACCCGCGATTATACAAATCACTAATCCGTGTTCACATGGTTATGGACCGACTCCCAATGATCCCGTTGATCATTGTAACGACTCCCGATGATTCCCGGAACCATCATAACGACTCAACTGACCTAGTTAAGTATGTTTGAAAACGTTTTACGCTAAGGTCGACTTATGTGTTTTTATAAAGTGTTAACCTAAACGTGCCGGGTGTCACATCATCCCCCTGTTGAAAGAATTTTCGTCCCAAAAATTTCCCGAAGTAAAAGAGAATGAAGCGATAAAAAGAAAAATTTTCCCGGTCGTCACATCATCCCCCTGTTGAAAGGAATCTCGCCCCGAGATTCACTCTTCGACAGTGATGAGTGTCGACCTAACCCAAGTAACGTTTCCCAGAATGCAAACGAAGGGATAACCACGAACGAATAAAGACAACGACAGATATTCCAGGCCGGGGAACCGCCCTCCCTAAGTTGAATGCAAAACAACGAATCTTCCTGATCGAAGGCCTACTGGAGACTACTGTGATCGGTATAAATGACACACCGGTACCATCCAAGTAGCATCTCCAAAGGACCCACATCAACCCATGAATGCAAAATGATAACCAAACTCAATATTGAAGACACTCGATGAATGCGAAACGCCAAACAACACGTATGAAAGCAACCAGAGCGCGACAAATAGTAAGAAAAGAGAACTCACCAGTAACAGTATCAGGATCCTCCACGTTCTCCCTAGCACCAATGACGTAAGCATAAGCACGAGTAGCCCGACCGCCACCCTCGTTGTTTCCACCACCGCCTGCAGCCCTTGCCTCGACCTGATTCAATTTCGGGCAATTACGCTTGAGATGCCCCAACTCCCCACAGTTATAGCACCCTTGGTTTCCTTGAGGAATAGGAGCAAGGACAATCGCTTGACCTGGAACTTTCTGGAGATTAACTCTGCAGTTTCTAGCAACATGGCCCACACGCTTACAACAGTTGCAACGAAACTTCTCACAGCTGCCATAATGATGGAACCCACATTGATTGCACTCCGGCAGTTTCCCCGTGTACCCGTCTTGCCTCTGACCCAAAGACGATCCCAAAGCCTCAGTCTTCCTCACCTGCTGCTGCGGTTGACCCGAATTCGCACTCTTCCCAGTACCATCCCACTTCCGCTTGTTATCCACAGGGGCTTTCACGGCAGCACCCCTGGGAGGTAAGACACCCTCAGCCACCTTCATGTTAGTCAGTTTGTGAGCTACCCGAACAGTGGCCAACATAGTAGTGTGATCAGCAGCGGCAACAAGCCCAGCAATCTCCGGCACTAACCCAACAACGTAGTGCTCAATCCTCCGATACTCCGGTGTAGCCAAACCGGGTACATAACAGCCAACTCGTTGTGCCTAGCAGTAAACTCCTCGATCTCCGATCCAACCATCTTCAGATTCCAGAACTCGTGCTTCAACTTCATAATCTCGTCCCTCGGGCAATACTTCGCTCGCAACATCAGAACAAACTCGGACCACGGCATAGTATTGGCCTCACCTAGGCCAAGGTTAGCAGTGGTAGAGTTCCACCAGGTCAACGCATGTCCCTCCAGAGTAGTAGAAGCATACTTGACGCGATCAGCGTCGGGACAGTTGCACATAGCAAACACCGATTCGATCTTTTCCAACCACCGGAGCAGTCCCACTGCCCCTTCAGTCCCATTGAAGTTATGGGGCTTGCAGTCCATGAACTTCTTATAGGTGTATCCAGACTGCACCTGATTAGTGTTTCCTAGGGTTTGCTGAGCAGCCTGAAAAGCAGCCAACGCAACGTTCAACTGCTGCTGCAACAAGTTCTCCAACCCCGCCTGCGTCATGGTGATGTTCCCACCACCTCGTCCACCACCCGTGCGGCCCCCGCCGCCACCACGGCTTCCCCTAGTACGTCCACCAGTACGACTAGACATGTTCTGCCAAAAAACAAACAAGATACTCAGCATCACTACTAGATCAAACTACTAGTGACCAAACGAATTTAGAACGGGATTCTAGCATGATCATCTTTCCGAACTCGAAGTCCACCAAGATTTTCATGCATTTTGATCTATGATTTCGTGTGCACCCGAAATAACAAATCGCTCTACATGGTCCTCTAGGCGTGCTTCTAGCTAGAACTTCCAATCACCCGACACCCACATTCCTAAAAGAAACCGTTATCGCACGAAGGTCCCCAAAGTGAACAATCACTCAGGGGGGGTACTATGACAAGTACTAGTGCAGGATAGTGTGTGTGTGTAGGCAAGTATGTACATTAGGGCATAGAGGGGGGGATATCCAAATCCCAAAAAATCTCAAGAAGGTGCCGAAGCCACTCCAATGTACACTACTGCCAAGTATAAGCGATAAGTCTCTTCATCTTCAAACCCGAAGAAGAATATAGAATAAGTGTGGAAATAGTCCAAAGATAGATAATATGACACTGTATGATGAGGACACCGACACCCCGACAAGGTTAGTGTGTTTACCAAATGACACGACTCGTAACTATGTGTGACCATCTAACGTGTGTGATACTCGGTTATAGACTAGACTCTACATGCAGTCCTAGTTCACCATAACCATTGGATCTGATACCAATCTGTCACACCCTCAAATTCCACATGCGGGGTTTTACCGCGAGGCGCGTGACACACCAGGATCCAAGTCAACGGTCACAATAAACGACAACTAAATGATATGAAAACAACGTAAATTGCCCATTAAGTTTTCATAAGTCTCATAATTGCTGCGGAAGCCTAAACTTTATTACAACCGAAAGTAAAACATAAAAAGTCTAAAAGTACTAAAAGACGTGCAAGTGAATCCTAGACGCCGTGAGACTCCGTGCGCCTACCGATAGCTGCTACCTTAGCGACCTGAGAAAAACATGCTAAAGAACGTCAGCAAATAATGCCGGTGAGTTCACAGGTTTTTAAGTAAAGATGTTTCATGAGCTTTTGAAAGACTATCGTGATACAACCGACCGATGAAAACACTCGCTAAACGTTTGAACACCATAACGAACCTCCAAAACGAAGTATCTCCCACCGCGGTTAACGAACTACCATCCCATGGTCAACGAACTACTATATCATAGCTAACGGACTACCATCCCATGGTCAACGAACTACCATATAAGCTAACGAACTACCACATAGGGTCTAATGAACTGCCACAACATAGGCCATATAATAATGAACATAAATGAATACATTGAACCCAAATGAATACTCCCAAACGTAATGAACTTGCGAACATTATTGACACACGTTTAAAGAACACAGCATGTTTTCTCCCCCGAAAATGTAAAACCAGTAAAAGAGTGGGGCCGTGAAACTCACCTTAGAGTGTGTCCTCAGTAAAATAGAAATCCGATACATGTGTAATAGTCCCTACTAGTGGCGACCTATCAATGAGTTTACATAAGTGTGATGACTACTAACCCGAAGGCTAATCAGTCCCCAAGTTGTCCAGACCGTGACTGTGTATGTTGAAAACATGTTTAAATGGTAAACCAACCAACCCAGACAATACCCAACATCCCATTGGTGGCCCGACATCCCACGTGTTAGCCACATACAAGATATCATGCAACTTATGCAATTAAACACTTAGCATGCACAAACATTCACCCTATCTAGCATAACGCCCAATTAACGCATAAACTAGTCCGAACACTTGTTACCAAGTTATTAGATATGTCACGGGGTTCCTAACATGTTCCTAGGAGTCAAACCGTGTTTTGGGATGTCAAAATACGCTTACAACAGCAGCACACGCGATTAGGCTATCATACATGCATTTAGGAAAGTCAACTAGTGATTAGGATGGTCAAACTAGCAATTGGGAGTGTAATCACATGCAGTATAGGGGATTAGGTGCCCAATCGCCTCTAATGTCAGGCGATTGGCCCAATCGCCAGTTCCTTCAGGCGATTGGAGCTCCCCAATCGCCCCTTGCAGCCTGGTTTCGCGTTTTCGCGCGTTTAACCTTCCAAATCAGATCCGAAACATGTGGAAACACCCAATATCAAACCCAAAACATTAATCCAACTATATCAAGCAAAAACCCCTAATTTATTATCATTCTAGTTGTCCCGTATGCAAGCGTTTTCCCAAAATAGCATAACTTAGCATGTAAACATCATATCAACATGCAAACCTTACCCTAAATGGCAAATATCCAAATTTTATCACATAATGACGTTGTCTGACACTATCCTACTATTCTAGCATCATCCTAGAGTAAACCATAACCTCAAAAATCACTAAAACACAACATATCATCATTAATCCTCCATGATCATTCAAACGGGTCAAAACGCCTAATATCAATAATACACATCAATGAACCTTCAAACTCCTAGGTTAACATCATATCAACTCATTTAGATCAGAAACATATTAATAATACAAGAACAACCATGTTTAAACGATAAAAATCCTATCTTGCATGAATACATCACATATAACAAGCATAGAGGTTTGGGTTTGTTTAGAAACTGATTTTAATGAGTTTTCAAAGACACAAATGTTTAGAAACCAGGTCTGGACCTTTAGGGATCAAAACAATATCATTACAAAGGTTTGGGATGAAGAACACACCTTGAAATTGTAAGATTATGGGATGTAAAGCTTGGAAATGTGATTTCTTGATCAAAAACGTGTTGCAGAGGTTGAATAAGGCATGGGTGGCTTTAGGGTGTATTAGGGTTTCACAAATGATGTTTTACAACATAAGGGTGGTATTTATAGGCGTTTCTAGTCGTTTAGTACGCGTCAGGCGATTACGCAGCAGTTACAGGCGATTAGGTTGTCTAATCGCATGTAACTACTGGCGATTAGACCAATCGCCTATAATTACTCCTCCAATCGCCCCTATTATTGGCGATTAGGCTAATCACCACTTATTTACACGTAATTACACCAATCACCCATTATTTACATGCAATTACACGTAATCACCTATGATGTCATGCAATTACACATAATCACTATTTTAACACATATAAACACGTATTCACATACCGACAAGTCATATAATGATTGTAAGCACATAATGCATGATAACTAACACGTTCCCATCCGTTCACCCTTTCCCGGGACTCGAGATTTACGGCGATTCTACAAATCAATAATCCGTGTTCACATGGTTATGGACCGACTCTCAATGATCCCGTGGATCATTGTAACGACTCCCGATGATTCCCGGAACCATCATAACGACTCAACTGACCTAGTTAAGTATGCTTGAAAACGTGTTTCGCTAAGGTAGACTTATGTGTTTTATAAAGTGTTAACCTAAACGTGTCGGGTGTCACATCATCCCCTTGTTGAAAGAATTTTCATCCCAAAAATTTCCCGAAGTAAAAGAGAACGAAGCGATAAAAAGAAAAATTTTCCCGGTCGTCACACCTGGCCATGATCATTAGAAAGCAGCTAAGAAGGTGTTAAGATATCTGCAAGGGACTAAAGACTATAAACTGACTTACAGAAGAAGTGATAATATAGAAGTGGTAGGATACTCTGACTTTGACTTTGCTAAATGCAAAGATGATAAGAAATCCACTTCGGGGTATATCTTTATGTTAGCAGGTGGGCCCATTTCATGGAAGAGTCATAAACAGAGACTCACGACAACATCCACAATGATGGCAGGATACATAGATGTGTATAACGCTACCTGTCATGGAATGTTGATTAGGAATCTCATTACTGGACTCAAAATTGTCAATTCCATTTCTAGACCATTGAAGCTTTACTGTGATAACTCAGCCGCCGTTAGTTTCTCGAACAGTAATAGTTCGACTGGCGCTGGTCATTTCTTAGATACGAAGTATTTGTTCGTGCGTGAACGAGTCGAGGAAAACAATCTTTATATAGAACATATAAGTACTAATGATATGCTTGCGGATCCGATGACTAAAGGTCTCCCACCTAAGGTATTCAAAGATCACGTTTCGAAGATGGGACTTACTAATGACCTTACTTCGAAGCATATGTACTTATTTGACCACTTATGTTTACTTATGACTTATGAATAATAACTTATGTTTAATGAAATTTCCTCATTATGATTTGTTTGTCTATTAGTATGTTAAGCTAGCATAGTGACATAAAGACAGTAATACAACAAATCAACTAAGGGCATGACGATAATTGATCCTAATGTTAAGTTTTAAATTCGGATTGTATTTCTCTGCTACAGTTTGGGTTTAGAATTAAAATGAGTATTAATCTCCAGAGACTTATGGAATACTCATAATAAATGATTACTCGGCTAAATGAGAGAATGTTGGAATAAATATACGTTATGTCTTGTATATTTATCGGTAGCCATTATAATCATTTATATTATGTTTGATCAATTACTGAATACTCTAAGCCCATAACTGATTTGTTTTTTATGGACGGACTTATACTTAGTTGGGCCTAACTAGAGTGTCCCCTAGGTATGCATAAATAGGGAGAGATTACTAGGGATTAGGGTTAACACATTATTATCAACATAACACCATAATTCGTCTCCCTCTCTCCCATAACCGATTCCTCCTGGGGATCATTAGCCATCATAACTGCATACCCTAAAGGGAACTCGAACACACTGACAGTTATGTCGACCTCAACGCTCCCAACATCAGTAACAGGTCTCATGAATCTCTAAGGTATATGTTTATGTGTGTTCCATTACATACTAACAAAATTGATGCAACAGTGAGCTTCTCTTGTGATTTGATTTGATTTGATATTCTGTTGCTAATTGATATTGATATTTTGGATATGTATGTTTTTAATTACTTAGAAGTCAGAAATTTCATGCAAGTATTTTGTGTTTACAAGATGTGAGTTAAAGTGTTAGAAGATTGGTCGTATAAATAGATTTTAAAAGAGAGACTCACAATTTTTTTTATTTTTTTAAATCTAGTACTACTATAATCGGTTCCGTGGTCAAGCCATGTATCATTTGTTGTGGACTTTTTTTTGCAATTTAGATGACTTTAGATTCGGCTTAGGGAAATAACCAAACGAAATTGAACTATACACACCTCTGTCAGTGTCTATGTTTCCCGTTGTATCGCACATGCATACTTCTATTAACGAAAATATTGACCAACAATATTGACCAAAAACTCTTGACCAAGTACATATGGAAAGTATGTATTTAGGATTGACCAAAGACTCTTGACCAAGTACATATAGAGAGCATGTATTTAGGAGTAAGGGTTGTCATTTTGTATGCATATATATTCTGTACACTTTGGAGTTTGTAATCATCTAATTCAATAGTCAATGCCCAAGTTAATATGGTACCAGAGCCTATTAACTTTTGAACCCATTGTCCCGCCGTCGCCATCCTCTTCTGCAACCTGTTTTTATTTATTTTTTCCTCTGTTTTCTTTTCCGGTGACATGGTTGAAAATCAAAACACCTCCTCACCCTCGGTCACGACCGAAAACAAACCGGACTCTACATGGAATATGGATACATGCGCCTCCTCACATGTCACTGCGGATCAGGGTAAAATTAGTTCATCTTTATCTAGTTCTATTAATACTAATATACTTGTTGGCAATGGTCAATATTTACAAATTTTGGGCACATGTGACGGCTTTCACCAAACTGAAAACCAATCCTATTTACTTAAAAACATTTTATGCTCCTCGACAGTTGTCAAAAACCTTATTTCTGTTCGTAAATTTACCCGTGACAATCTTGTTTCTATTGAATTTGATCCTAATGGCTTTACTTTGAAGGACTTCAAGACTAGACAACCTCTTTCGCGCCATGACAGCACCGGTGACCTTTACCCCTTCACTCAACCAACTCAAGTTTTCTTGGAAGCTTCCTCAAATAAATGGCATGATCACCTAGGCCACCTTGGCTCGCCAGTTTTAAAATTTCTTTCTAGTACTTTTAATCTTCCATGTAATAAGACATCTTTTGCTTTTTGTGACTCATGTCACTTATCCAATAGCAAGAGACTACCATTTAATGCTTCTAATTCCTTTACATATGCACCTTTTGATATAGTCCATTGTGATCTATGGACTTCTCCAATTTTAAGCAATTCATCTTATAAATATTACATGGTACTTGTCGATAATTATTCAAACTATATTTGGGTCTACCCCTTAAAGTTTAAATCTGAAACCTTTGCCACGTTTGCACAAACTTATATAAACTCAATTTCACAAAAACATCAAAGCTTTTCAATGTGATCTAGGTGGTGAATTCGACAACCATGCTTTCAAAAGTTTAGCAAATTCAACCGGTCTCACCTTTCATTACTCGTGTCCTCAAACCTCTTCCCAAAATAACCGCTCTGAGCGGATGATACGACGTCTCAACGATGTCATCCGTGCTCTTCTCATTCACGCACACATCCCACCCACTTTTTGGGTAGAGGCCCTTCATACGACTGCCTATCTCCACAATATTCTACCTACCACCTGTCTCAACTATAACACACCAACCTTCGCCTTATATCTCTGTCACCCCACCTACGAACACCTACGAGTGTTCGGGTGTGCGTGTTATCCAAATGGGTCCGCAATCCAACCTAACAAACTTCTCCCACGTTCACACCGGTGCATTTTCTTGGCTATCCCCCCGGATTTTAGAGGTTACTGCTGTCTTGACCCTTCAACTGGCAAAGTCCACATATCTCGACATGTTACCTTTGACTAGGACACCTTTCCCTTTGCACAACCTCTACCAGAAACCGTGTACCAATTTCTTGATGACGAACCAATTACCACACAAACCTTTAACTTTCCATCAACCACAACTAACAACCCCTCGGCCTCACCACAACAACCAACCCCACCTTCCCCTAACCCGACAACCCCACCACCTACCACACACCCACCGTCCCAACCACCCCCACCACCACATCCGCACCCTCAACCAGAACCGGTCCCACCCGCCCAACCGATACCAACTAGCCACCACTCTATGACCACTCGAGCCAAACTCGGCATCACCAAACCCAACCCTAAATATAACCTCCACACAACCACCACCACATCTATTTCCCCACTACCCACCTCCCACGTGAAAGCCTTAACTGACCCAAATTGGCGAGATGCCATGCTTAATGAGTATAAAGCATTAATGGACAACTGTACTTGGGAACTGGTTCCTCGCCCTACATCTCATCTCATCATTCGGTGTATGTAGCTTTTCCGCCACAAGTTTAAGGCCGATGGAACACTAGAACGTTATAAGGCTCGCCTTGTTGTGAATGGCAAGTCACCAACAGTTGGCATTGATTGTACAAACACTTTTAGTCCGGTTGTTAAACCGGCTACCATTCGGACAGTCCTCTCCATTGCCATTACCAGAGGATGGCCCATTAACCAACTGGATGTTAAAAACGGCCTTTTACATGGTGACTTGCAGGAGACAGTTTTTATGCATCAACCCCCGGGGTTCACGGATGATACTAAACCCTATTACGTTTGCGGCCTTCGGAAGTCCCTCTATGGGCTCAAACAGGCACCACGTGCCTGGTTTAGTCGTTTTTCTAACTTTATTCTTTCACATGGTTTCAGGGAAAGTTTATGTGATACGTCACTTTTTATATATCGTCATGGTGATAAGCTTGCATATCTATTGTTATATGTTGATGACATTATTTTGACAACATCCTCTAATGAGTTACTTCAATCCATTACTCGGCTTCTTTCCAAGGAGTTCGCCATGTCTGACTTAGGCGCTTACATCATTTCTTGGGTATTTCAGTAAAAAAAGATTTTAATGGATTATTTATGTCACAATCTCACTATGCTCGCGACATTCTCCATAGGGCTAATATGACTGATTACAAGCCCTGTGCCAAACCGGTGGATACGTCCTCCAAACTTAGTGCCTCTGATAGTGACGCACTTCCTGATGGCACTTTGTACCGCAATCTCGCAGGCACACTTCAGTACTTAACTTTCACTCGTCCTGACATCACTTATGCGGTACAACAAGTATCTTTATTTATGCATGCCCCTCGTGAGCCACATTTTGCTTTCCTCAAACGTATTCTGAGATATGTTAAAGGCACTCTTGATCTAGGATTAAGATTATCCGCCACTCCCAGCTCAATTCTCACTGCCTACTTTGATGCTGACTGGGGCGGATGTCCAGACTCCAGACGATCTACATCCGGTTACTGTGTTTACATGGGTAACTGTAACAACTGGTAAATTTTCTTTTCGTTTCTTTCTTTTCGCCTCTTTCCTTTTTGGGCTTCGTGCAATTTTCGGGACGAAAATTCTTTCAACGTGCAGATGATGTGACACCCGGCATGCTCAACTTAAACATTTTGCAAAACGTATAAGTCTACCTTAGCGAAAAATATTTGTAGACGTACTTAACTGGATTAGTTGAATCGGGTTATGTTAGGATTGTCCAGGGTTCAATGATATGGAGGATCATTGGGGGTCGTTTGAGTATACAATAGTCTTGAGTCCCGTTGTTGGTGAAATTACATAAATTAAATTAAGTGTTATACATATATTGATACATACATGTGACATAATATGCAAATATATGTTTCAAAGGTGTAAACATGATTATACATGATTCTATATGCTTAACATATGTTAGGATTGCATGTTCATGTGTTAGTGTAACACCCCAACCGATGGCGGAAACATCGAGGTGTCACGTAGTGACGATTGTTCAATAGCACATGGACTAAAGTGTAAATTTGAATACATTGATTAAATAATTTATTACATTCAAATGAAATACAATAATATTAACTGTCAACTAAATTGAAATACAATGAATCAAAATCTAAATATAAATCCGAAAGCTTAAAGGATGCATCTCAAAACAACCTGAAACATGTACAAAATATTTTGGTTAATACAAAAATTGTATTGGTGAGCATACCCTGTTTAAATAAATATAGTAGAAAAGTGTTTAGCAATTCATGTGTCGTATACTGTTTGCAATTATGTAATAAGTGGTATCCGGGTCAAATCAACCCTAAGAGAAGAAAGCAGATATATATAGTATGCGCTAGTAGTAATGTAATACATAGCAATGACGAGGACTCTCAACAGAGTCACAAGGGTATAAACCATAGTACTATTCATTGAAATGCCAAGCCGCAACGGTTAATGATTTGACAGGTCATAGATACACAAAATGACACAAGCAAACACACATAAGAATTGCTATTTTAGTAAAAGGAATCATAAACTTGATAGAAAGTACATGAGTCACCCCAAGATAGTAAGACAGTAAAAAGGGGAAGATATACTCACAGTTTGCGAAAGCGATTAAGATCCAACTTAAGCGGTCGTGAGCTAAGTAATGGGAATTCCGAAGAATCCAACCTATAATGTATGAGAGTACTAATAAGGAAATGTCTAAAAGTCTAAGGTATCTAGGGTCTAAGGCATTAGGGTTTGCTAAGTCGATTTGGGGAATTAGAGTTTTTATGATAAGTCGCGTTAATGTAAAAGTTGTATATCTCAAATAATATATGAAAGGTTGTAAATGTGGTTTAAATAACATAATTATTATCTATTGATTATTTAGATAAAAATATGTTTGAATAATTAAGACAAAATAATTTTAGTTAATTACCTTAACTAATTATTGTCAATAAACACAATAGTCATAAATATTTAATTAAATAATTATGAGTTACACCATGATCCAACCAATAGTAGTTAAGATTTTCAAACATAGTAATATTTCTATTTTATAAGAAAATATTTATAAAATAGACGTTTAAATTGTATAAATAAATAAATGCTTTATTATGTCTAATTAAACGTAAATAAGACTAATAATACCATACATGATCCAAAAATACTAATTTTATAGAAAATGGATGATTTCTGATGTAAACAAACTAGAATAATTTTCCCATAATTTATATAAACTTATTTATTTTTAAAACTGATTTAATAAGATTAAATCATGTTTATATGATTAAAAATAGGAAAATTAATAAAAATAAATGTTTTCTGAACCAAATATTTTTATTTTAGTTCATATTGATTAGAAATAGTTTCACAAAAATTTTGAGATTAAAATCATTAAAAATGAATTTTTAATCAATTAAATATGATTAAAACAATTTAATTCAATAAAAATATAAAAATAAAACATTTTCCAGAAAATAAAAGTATAATAATTTTCTTTAGAGTGTCAAGATGCTACATCTAAATTTTTATAATTTTTGAAGCAAAAATGAATTTATTATGAATATTCTAAGTTTAATATATTTATATAATTAATATATAAATAATAAAACAAAAAAAAAAATCTGGAAAAAGAAAAAAAATGGAAAAGGAGGCGGGTGGGAGGTTCGAACCCGAGTCCTTTGGTGCACAAACACATAGGATAACCACTACACCACAAGCTCATTTGTTGAAGAGTTTCAGTTAAAATTTTATTTATCATAAATGCAAGTTTAGTCATCTTCTTCCCCAAACTAACAAACTAGAAACCCTAACCCTAGGTTTTCAATTAACCCGATCAAAACACTAATAACGATCTGAAATGAAGGGGTTTTGTTCGGAATCAACAATGAAACAAAACGGCATAATAAAAACATACTTACAATCGCGATTTACATCCGAAAAATAAAGACAAAGGGCCGAACACCTGGACCAAATCACACGAGCTCGGGTCACTTTTCTGGTTCGTTTTGCTGTGGGTTAGACGCGGATAAGGTGCAGGAGTGTTTTGGCGAGTTCAATTTATATAATAGATGAAATAAACGAGCGTTTCATTTGGTTTCTTTACTATTCCGATCGGTTATGTTAAAAGCGAATTAAAACTGATTAAAGACGCGTTACATACACCTTAATGAGTGAAACGGACCGAACATGTCATGGGTTACAATTTCCCCTTGAATAACGATTTCAGAAACGGGTTTAAGGCCTTGGTTGGCTTCGCCGGAAAAATACTCCGGTCGCCGGATCCATTGCCGGAAAAACGTGAAAGAGGGAAAGGGAGGAGAGTTTGTTTTAAAAGTTTGGGTTTTGGCATATTTGGTCCCTCTACATTTAACCAAGCTAGTTTAATTATATTTTGGTTAGTTTTTCTCTTTATAACAAGTTAACTTGGTTAACTAACTTAGCCTAAAAGTTTCCAATCTTTATAAAACTTGAAAATTTTATAAAATTCTTTTACGAACATGTTTTAACATACGCATTTGGTTAAACTTATACCCGAACCATAATGAATATAAACGGTAATTTTTTTAGTTCGCTCTAAAATTAACTTTGAAAACGACGAGATTTACAGGGACTATAATGGGAATATTTGAAGGACTAATATTGTCAATTAGATGAAAGTCGAGGGTGACGGATGTCACAGTTAGGATGTGCTAAAACGCGTTTAAACGACGAAATTGAGAAATCTGGAAAACACATGTTCTGGTTCATTGAATGTTCCCTTCGACCTGCCATAAAACCCCATTCGACCCTTGCAGGGGTCGAATCAGTTGTGACTATAAATACCATACTTTGCAAATTTTCATCATTTCACAAACCCTAGTCACCTCTAAACACTATCTCTCGACTCTAATCACTGGGGAAGGAGTTTTTGATCTTGTTTTTCATAATCTAACCTACATACATCTTCCAAGCAAAGATCTAAGGTGTGTTCTTGATCTAAAACCCCTTTAAAGCATTTTGATTCGTTTTTATTAAACCCCAAAGGTCCAAATCTGTTCTAAAATGGTTTTTATGTTTAAAAACCTTTCAAACATCTTTCTAAACAAAACCCTATCATTAAACAAAAGTTTTCATACAAATAAACATGTGTTAATGGTGTTTTATGTTGTGTTATGTGTTGTTTAATGATTAAATGTTGTTTAGATGATAGAATCATGATCTAGGGCTTCTATTGGTATTGGTTTATGATGGTTTTAGGTTACAATTGGATTAATGATGATGTTATGTCTATTTTGGGGATTTTGTTAGATCTAGGGCTTGATGCATGTTGTTATTGTTAATAAAACGATTGGGGGGTTTTCATGAACACATTAAATTGAGAATTTTGAGATGTTTATGGAAGGATTTCAACAAGTTTCCAAATTGGGTAAAATTTTCATCAATGATGTAACGTTTCCATAATTTTGCCATTTTGCGTAATTATTAAAACGGATTGATTTTGGAGTAAAATTGGTAGGGTTTCGTGGGGATATGTTATTCAGACTTGACTGCTGTGTTTTGTGATGTTTTCAGACTGTGTTGATGCGATTTGATGCGTTTTAGGGGTGTTTACAGCAAAGTGGGTCGAACCAGGGTCCCATTCGACCCATCGTGGGGTCGAATGAAGACCTCTGGGGTCGAACCAGTTTACAAAGGGGTCGAATGAACTTCATATTGGTCGAACGAACATGATTTAGGTCGAATTAACATGTGTTAGGGTCGAATGAACATGTGTTAGGTTGAATGAACCTGTATATGGGTCGAATGAATCTTGTGTAGGTCGAACCAAGGCCTCATGGGGTCGAATGAGCCTCCAAAAACACTGATTCGACCTTATAACTGCGTATGTGCGATTTTTGATTTAAACTAAGTGTTTTATACTTGAACCTTATGTGTAATCTATGTGTACTTGATTAGTTTATGTAATGGGTCACCAACGGGATGTCGGGTCAGTCTAGTGTGTCGGTTAAACAGTTAAACATGTTTTTAAATATACTTGGTCACGATCTGGACAATCGGGGACTAGATAACCTTAGGTTATTAGTCAAAACACTTATACGAACTTTTGTGATAGATTCCCGGTAATAGGAACTATCAAGAACTGTTGGTAACACTTATATTTGGAATAAGCTATCTAAGGTGAGTTTCACAGCCCCACTTTTACTAGCTTTACTTTTGGGGGAGAAAACATGCGCTAAACTTATATGTTGAAAACTTGTGTCATACTATGGGTTACTTTTGAGTTACTATATGATATTTGGAAGTCTTGGGGAAAACCATGAATGTGCGGGGTTGCACAACAGGGGAAATGTGGATAGATCTATTGGGCGTGACCTGCCCCACTCGTCGACTGTAGGTCGGACGGGTGCATGTTGTCTCGACCTATGCTAAACTTGCTAAACATTATTCGGGCGGCTTAAACATGTGCTAAACTTGCTGAACTTGCTAAACGTGTCCAGTAATGGTTTTCCAATCGTAGTAGTAGCAAAACTTACGCCTATCTAGCGTACTTTGGCTTACACATGACATAGTATTGACAGGTTTGCATTTGGTAACACTTGGTAATGTTTTATGAAAACTTGTGAACTCACCAGCATTATATGTTGACACCTTTTTGGCATGTTTTCTCAGGTCGCTAAGGTAGCATCACTTGGACTAGGCGCACGGGTCTTGCATGGCGTTTAGGGCTTTAGTACATGTTTTTGAATAAATCTTTTTGAGACTACATTGTCTTTTGAGCATGTAACTTGAATACGCTTCCGCTATGGTTTTGAGATATTAAAGTTGGGTGCTTTGAGTCTACGTATCCTTCATATAGTTATTGTTTATTGAGATCGTTGACTTGGATCCTGGTTTGTTACGCGCCTTGCGGTAAAATCTTGCATGTGGAATTTATGGGTGTGACAGTAACAATCTCTTGTCATGGTCCTCAAAGCGTCAACCCATAGTTTCAAGATCTAGCGCTGAAGCCGAATACCGCGGCGTCGCTAATGCTGTTGCTGAAAAAACTTGGCTGCGCAATCTCCTTCTAGAGCTCCATGTGCCAATTCGTTAGGCAACTATTGTCTACTGTGACAATGTTTCAGCTGTTTATCTTTCAGAAAATCCAGTACAGAATCTGAGAACTAAACATGTCGAGTTGGATATTCATTTTGTCCGAGAAAGAGTGCGTCTTGGTCAGGTCCACGTTTTGCATGTGCCTTCTTCCTATCAGTACGCGGATATCTTAACCGAAGGATTGTCACGACAATTGTTCAAAAATTTCCGATCTAGTCTGACCGTTTGTCACAACTCCCGCTCAAACTAAGGGGGAGTATTAACGGAAATATTGACCAAAGATTATGTATTTAGGATTGACCAAAGACCCTTGACCAAGTACATATAAAGAGCATGTATTTAGGAGTAAGGGTTGTCATTTTGTATGCATATATATTCTGTACACTTTAGAGTTTGTAATCATCTAATTCAATAGTCAATACCCAAGTTAATAACTTCTACTACTACTACCAATAATAATAATAATAATAATAATAATAATTATAATAATGTACAAAACTTGACAACATTTGTTTATAGTGTTATCTATAACTTATAATAAAAGAACTGAGTTTGTATGAGGTGACATTCAATGGAGGCCTCAATGCCATGTGACATCATGTGAAGCTTTCTTTTAAATTTATTTATTTTGTATTTTAAATAAAATCTATATCTATATTATCTTAAAATTTCAAATATGTTAATTAATATCTTTTCCTTATTTTCCTCTCACATTTTTTAATTGTTAGTGAACTATTAATTATTTTAAAATTTCAAATATGTTAATTAATATTTTTTCTTATTTATAGCTCACAGTTTTTAAACGTTAGTAACTTTTATGTATGACATTTTTTTGAAAAAAAAATACACCAAATTAACGATCGTTTTATTATCTTTTCAACGAGCACCATATATAGTGCTATACAAAAACGAAAATAAATGTTTTTTTAGTGAACTTTTGTTTATGCAGAAAAAAAAACACAATGTATTTAGGTAATTTCTTAATCATATATATGCAAGTCACTAATCATGTTATGATAGTATATATGTTTTTGAACCTACTATTACATATATGAATTCCCCATGTTCATGTGCTATAACGATATGCTTAGCATTAAAAGATGTCGAAATTTTTTAATCTACTGGGAACGCAGCATGAGAACCCCTTTTGATATAATAAACATTAGAACAACTTTCTTTAACATTAAAAGAGGTTAAGACTGTTTACTTCTTTTATTTTTTTTATTAAGTAATATTAGATTTTTTAACCCCGAGACACTCCCGGGATAATCAGCTATTTATTTATATTTATATAAAAATAAAGTAAAACTCAAAACTGAAAATACACTCCACTTTCCACTCTATTTAATCCACCGAAAAGTCAAAAAGCAATGTGGGTCCTTCATACCAACACAATCTCCTCCACCACCACCAATCCATCACCATGACCACCCACTACTCCTCCTCCTCCGCCTCCATCAAAGGCTGCTGCTGCTGCCTAATCCTCCTCTTCTCCTTCCTCCTCCTCCTCTCCCTCGCCATCATCCTCATCCTAGTCCTCGCCATCAAACCCAAAACCCTCACTTCACTCTCCAACAAGTCACCATCAACTCCATCAACCTTAATCCCCCCACCACCGTCACACTCGTCTTCACCATCCTCTTCACTGCACGAAACGACAACATAGCCGGCATCAAGTACAGCGACTCCACATTCACCATCTTGTACCGTGGTGTCCCTGTCGGTCGAGGTGTTGTACGAGGTTTCTACCAGGCGGCTCATAGCCAGAAAAACGTACAGACTATAGTGTCCGTTGATAGGAATAATCTGTTGGCGGCTGATGCTGATAGTTTTGTTAGAGATGTTACGGTTTATGATCGGGTTGAGCTAAGGGTTATGGGGGATGTTAGTGCTAAGATCCGGATTATTGGGATCACTTCGCCTGCTGTCCAGGTTAGTTTACATATATATATTTTTTCCAACGATTATTAAGACTCACACTTTAAACTTTAAATGTATTAAAAGGCTTTGTGCTGTGATTAGCCACCGACCAATGATGTCCACGTTAGTATATGATGATAAGATTAATTGATTGTCTTGTTGTTTTAACAATGGTTTAAATGTTTTAAATTTACCGTTATCTGCTGCACGTGTTTTTGTTTGCTAATTTGCGCTTTTCTTGGGGTTGCATGTGGTTGTGCCATCGTGCTATCGTGCACATATATATGATTTTTTGTTTTGTTTTGTTTTGATGAGGGAAGGGAAACGGTGCTTACTAAATGTGAAAATGACTAGTTTCGTTGAATTTTTATTTGATATTTATATACGTATATTTAATAGTTTTATGTGTGTTTGTAATTATAATGGTATATACGAAAAAAATATATGTATATTTATAGTTAGTAATAGTAATTTATAGTTATGTAAAATGATACTTATTATATAGTTGTATCTTTGGTTATAAGATAAAGTTATATCTATATGAATAACATGCTTGTTTGGTTTGTGAGCTTTATGTTTACGAAGATCGGGATCTATCTTGACATGTTTGGGATTAAGTTTCAAAACAATTTATTGGCTTTTTCAAGAAATCAGTAAGTTAATAAGTTGTTTGTGTAAGTTAAAAGCACTTTCTGTTTTGACTTTTGGCTTTTAGCTTTTAAGGGTGGAAAAACTGTTTTTGAGAAGTTAGAAATCTTGGCTTTTGAAAAAATAATTACAAATCTACCACTCATACAACCAATATTCACAATAGGTTAAGCGAAACACTTAAAAAAACAATCTATTGACTTTTTGACGTTTCTCATCCCAAAAGCTAATCCAGACACTTTTTTTAAACTCTTTTTCAAAAAACCATAAGCCAATAATCACTTTTGACCAAAAGCACGTTTGCATTTTCAAACTCAATTCCAAACACCCTCTAAATGGGCTTAATTTAAGCTTAAGCTCGTTAATGGGATTTAAATCAAGTTATTAAGGTTTATTAAAATAAATAAATATTTATAAAATTTATTACTATGTGTATATTTGTAGAATTTTAATGGTATACAACTTGTATTTGGAAAGTGAAGCATTTAAAGTTGCAACAAAGAAGTGTCAAATTCTATTATTCTAAATTAATCATAGTAAAACAAAAAATTCATTTCATACGAGGCCGATTTAAAATTTAAATGAAAATAAAAAATCAACTTTATCTATTTTTTTAAACTATAACTAAGAAATGTTTTATTACTTATATGTACATTTCGATTTTTTTATGGTATTGTGTGTAACTTGTTATGGATTTAACTCTATATTTAATACTTTCAAATATATATAACCCTTGTCTTTATTTGCAGGTATCGTTAGATTGCGCGATAGTGATAAGCCCGAGTAAGCAATCTCTTGTTTCCAAACAATGTGGTTTCGATGGTTTGCAAGTATGATCGGTGTATAGTCCGACTCGACTAAGGTGGTTTGCAAGCATGGTCAGACTCAGTCTCATGTGGTTTGATAAATAACATCATACATCACTAGAGGGAGTTTGTATACATAATGACTTAATTTTACACATGAATGATCTATCAAATATAATCCAATGATTTTTATGTGGTTTTTATTTGATATTTTGTTAAGTGGTATTCCTATTAAGTAAATTTGTTTTAGAGTTAATTGTTTGGTTGGTCTTTGTGCTTTTCAAATCTTGTATGCTTGATCCTCGGACTTCAATAATTACTAACTTGATCTTGATGATTTACAACTTATTACTTTTGTGGACCTTATGGTTGAGTTTTGTAACTGGGATGATCATTTCCTTGGATTACCGTTAATTACCTGAGTTAACTTGACATGAACTGTCCATTTTACCTTTATTCTAAAGAATCAAATAATTAAAAGAATACAAATATCTATATTATCTTATAGGGCTGTATACGAACCAAACGAACACGAACAAGGCCTTGTTCATGTTCGTTTGTTAAGGAATTAACGTGTTTGCGAACTGTACACGAACACTTACCGAACGGGATTTTTTTGTTCGTGTTCGTTTGTTAAGAAAATAACGTGTTCACGAACTATTTATGAACACTTACCGAACGAGATTTTTGTTCGTGTTCGCTTATATTTATTTGCTAAATTTAGGTGTCGGCAAAAAAACGAACACAAACAAATACAAATGAATGTAAACGAACACAAATAGGCATTACTAAACAAAATCGAGCACAAACTAACACATTAAATTCTGAAAATTTGCATTTTTTTCATCGCCGACATTGTCCACCCAAAATATACTAATCCAATTACCCAAATTCATGTGACATAATCTTGATCACATAATGTCTTATAAAAACACAGGGGTATCATATTAAACTTGAAATCATCGTTTAATTCACAAAAAATAACCGTTAATCAAAATAGTTAAAGTAATATTAACATGTGATACACTAATACATTTTAAATGATCTACCACTGGGAAATTTGAAATACTTAAATTAAATATAAAAAATTAAAAACCTTAATGAACTATCGAACAAAAACAAACATACATGAACACGTTACCAAACGTTCACGAACATAAACGAACAAACGCGGCCTCTGTTCATGTTCGTTTGTTTAGCTAAACGAACAGAATTTTTTGTTTGTGTTCGTTCATTTATTAAACGAACGAATACAAACAAACTTCCCACCGAACAATTCACAAACTGTTCGCCGAACGTTTGGTTTGTTTACAGCCCTATTTTATCTTATTAAGGAGGAGTGATGTACAACATGGTAATTTGCATTTCCGTACAACTTAACAAACAAAATGTACAACATATTTAAGCAAAAAAAATAAGGGTATTATTGGCATACTTGTGACTATTAAGACACTTAGGATGGTAGATTAGTAAATTTAACATAATCCAATACCTCACATCCTAAAATCTTATCCTAATTATGCCCTTACGTCCAACTTTTAAAACACAAAATACAACCTAACCTATGATGCATCTTAAATGTGAGACCTTTCAACCCCCCATCTATATTATTTATTAAGGAGGAGTGATGTACAACATGGTAATTTGCATTTCCGTACAACTTAACAAACAAGATGTACAACATATTTAAGCAAAAAAAATTAAGGGTATTATTGGCATACTTGTGACTATTAAGACACTTAGGAGGGTAGATTAGTAAATTTAACACAATCAAATACCTCACATCCTAAAATCTTATCCCAATTATGCCCTTATGTCTAACTTTTAAAACACAAAATACAACCTAACCTTTGATGCATCTTAAATGTGAGACCTTTCAACCCCCCATCTATATTATTATATATAATTCATTATAATCAATTTCTTGAATGTTAATAGTCTTTTCATAAACTCAAACAAAATCTTAGAGCTAATTTCATGCTTTGAAATATTGTTTTGTCCAAAAAATTTATGTCTTCATTAGATGAGAAGAGAAAAAAAATCAATGAGAAGTTAAGACGCTTGGAAGATATGGTTCCCGGAAGCTACAAGGTATAAAGATATGAGTTAATCTTTATATACATATATACATTTTTTTTCTACTTGTTCATATGTTCTTTGACAATTACAAAATTTATCTTCATAATATATCATTGTTTTGCTCCATTTAAATTTAGTTATTTACTATAGACAACGGGAATGCCAGTGATGTTGGATCGTTGCAGAATCAAATTGAGGTAATTTAGTTGTGCAACTAACAATTAAAACAATAAACAAACAATATTCAGAATTATTGATGAGAAAATATTTTTCTTTGTGTATTTTTAGTTTCTCTCTATGAAGCTTTCAGAAGCCAGCATGCTCTATGACCTATTGACCTCAACTCTACTGAATTGGATGATATGGCCCATATGAAGGTGATAGATCGTTTTCCTAACTATCTTTGTTAAGAAGTTGTGTATCTTGAATCATATATATTGTTAACTAAATAAAACGGACAAAATTATTAATATAACATTCTAGATTTGCTAATATGTTTCTAATATATTATAAATATTAATTTCACTTACTGCATGGGATGAAAACTGATGTTGCATGGAACAAATGGACATGAATGACAGATGATGGAGAGGATAGTTGGAGAAGGGTATGGAGACTTTCCTCAATTTCAATCAACATGGTCTCCTTGAACGTCATGAAATAGTTATTTGCTATATACAATGGGAATGCCAGTGATGTTGAATGTAATAATCAACTCTGTTGGATCGTTACATAATCAAATTGAGGTAATTTAATTGTGCAGCTAACAATTAAAAAAATAAACAAACAATATTCAAAATTATTGATGAGAAAATATTTTTCAAAATTAATTAATACAGTTTTTCTCTTCTTTGTGTACTTTTAGTTTCTCTTCATGAAGCTTTCAGAAGCCAGAATATTCTATGACCTATTGACCTCAACTCTACAGAATTGGATGATATGGCCCCTATGAAGGTTTCAGGTGGCTTTCTTAACTATCCTTGTTAAGAAGTTGTTTATCTTGAATCATATATATTATTAACTAAATACAACGGACAAAATTATAAATATAACATTCTAGATTTGCTAATACGTTTCTAATATATTATAAATATTACTTCCACTTACTGCATGGGATGAAACCTGATGTTGCAGGGAACAAATGGACATGAAGGACAGATGATGGAGAGGATGGTTGGAGAAGGGTATGGAGACATTCCTCAATTTCAATCAACTTGGTCTCCTTGAACGCCATGAAATAGTTAACTCTATAAATCTATATATGCATGCTCAAATATAACTTTATACGTAAACTATATTTGTTCTAAGACTTTTAAGGTATTTGTTTATCTATTTAATGTTCTTGTTAAACGTTGTATGAAGTGTGGTTCACAGTATTATTTTGCTTTCGGCAATTGTATATTGTTTAAGTTCTAATTCTAATTAATAAAATAAATTAAACATTAGCATAAAAAGAAAACAAAAATTTAACTATGTGTTAGTTACTTATGTTATTTGTGTTAAGAAAGAAGAAATCAAAACGCCATAACTTCACGCTCACGCTAATGAATCAACCCGAATCTTTATCTTCTATACTATATATTATAAAGCATCAGTGAAGGATACCCGCAAAATTTGAGTAAATACAACCTTTATTGCTTATAGTACAATTCTTATTGAAGTCATTTAGAGCGTAAAATTGTCTTTCTACCTAAATATTAAATTGTTGAAGAAATTAATTTAAACATAATTATAAAATTGATGAGGAAATTAACAATAATGTGGTGACTCTTTACATTCATAACCTCCATGTCTTTATTATGTTTGTATCAATGTTAAAGTCTTATAAATAGTTGTCATGTATTTAGTACATAAATAATGTGGTGACTCTTCACATACATAACTTACATATCTTTCAATGTTTATAGTAAATAAATTACATCATATATTATGTATTTATATCTTCTTTTTAAATTTATGTGGTTGCAGGATGGTATGATGTGACACTTCTGCACACAAATGAATATGTAGGCTTGAAGTTTGCCAACACATCCAACCCATGACACGTTTCAATCCATTAAAGTGAGCGATATATGTAGGTGTAACATCGCGCATTTTTCCCAAGTGTTGAATTAATCAAACCACCACTTCACCCACTATATACTTGATATATGCATATGTATTCTTTTTTAATTATTTATTCAGTTATTTATTTATATATTTTTTTACCACTTTATATATATATATATATATAATAATAATAATGATAATAATATGGGACATTATAAACCAAACATACTTAACAAATACTACAAATACCCAATTTTCTTTATTTTGATCGGAGCCCAAACCCACAAGAAGCCCAACCCCAAATCCGGCCCAGCCCACTAGTCCCCTCCTCCCTTTTTTCTTTAAAAAAAAAATGTTGCTCCTGCCGTGGCTCGAACCGGAGCAGGAGCCGGGTCAGCATACACAACACACACGCACAAGACCAACTGAGCCACGCTGCTCTTTGGATTTAATTCCAATCCATTTTGTTTATAAGGCCAATGAACTTCTCCTTTTTCTTCTCCTTCGATCGCTGCAAATAACCCAGACCTGGAAGCCCTCAATCTGATCAATAAAACGCGCTAATCATCAAATTAAACCCGAGTATTACGCATTCTAATCACCCCTCCTTCCTAAATAACATCACGCGTGATTTAAACGCGTTTAATTTGTGAATTAATGCCATTACTAAACCTTCCAAATCAACTCTAATGAAATCTGTATAAATACTCGTTTTTAATCCAATTAAACTCGCACACAACCTCTGAAAGGAGCGATTAACAAACCCCCACCCTTAATTTCTACAAACAAATCGTTTCTAGTCAAGAATCACTCGCAGTTGACTTTTTGGTTGACTACGCATTTCACCATCAATTCTGACTGGTATGATTTAATCAAATTTATATTTTTGTTCTTTGTTGTTACGCGACCGATAACCCTATGATTTCTGGGGTTATCGTTTGATAATTTGGATTATTAAACAATCTAGGGTTTATAAGATTGAATTGGGGAAGATGAATGTTTTGATTCTTATGTTAATATATTTCGAAAACAAATAAACCGTATCAGATGTCCAGACCAGATGGTTTGGAAATCTGATTTAGAACTCAGGCCCGCTCAGATTCAGGTTCGAGTCCCGCGCAGCTCAATTTCCTTTCTTTTTATTTATTATATGTATATTTTTTTGATTCTAATTGTTCTTATTGTTATTTAAACTTTTAAAATGCAAATAAATTATTAAAACATGCTTATAAATTCTACAGAAATTATTTTATGTTATTCTAGTAGAAAAGTTTAACATACAATTTTTAGTTTTTCAAAAATTATTTATTTAATATATATAATAAATCATTCAAGTTTATTCTATTTTATTTATAAAATTCTATAAAAATATCAAAACGATTATATAAATTTCCACAAAAATTATTCTAAGTTTATATAACATTAAAAATTTCTGAAATGATTTTTATTTCAGAAAAATCATTTATTTTATATTTTAATCAATTTTTGTTAGTTTTAATCATAAATAAATCATAATAAATTCATTTTTCAATATTTTTGCACCAAATTTTATATAAATTATTTCTATTTATTTGAAACAGAAATACAATTTTTAATTTAATATTTCTTTAATTTTAATATTTTTAAATATTAATGTTATATTTTAACAATTTGAAATAAATAGATTTAATATTCCATTTTTAAGAAAATAATTTTATAAAAGTTATTTTCATACTTAAAAATTTATATTGTAACCATCTTTAATTTAAAATTTACAAAAAGACTTTTGTTTATTTATTTATCAAATTTCTCTTATTTATCAAACATTTTATTTATTAATCAAACGAACACTTCCCCAATTTGAAACCCTAGAATATATTTGTAGATTAGGAAGACTTAGACATATTTATTACCTTAATTATAGGGTAATACTTGGCATCGTTGGGCAACACATATTCTATTTTCACGAGACATAACATTTTGCTAAGGTGAGTTTACATAGCCCCTTTTTCTGTTTTACATTTTGGGGTGAAACATGTTTAAACATTTTATATACTATCATTTACTCATTTTTACATTGTTGAAACTTGTGACTCAATTACACTATCATTTACTCATTCTATCATTTGACTGTAACAAAAAGACACAGTACAATCATTAACATTGATCAAGCCGCCTGTTTAGATTATAGTGCTATAGGTCTGACAAACCCATCCCCCCGCATAAATTCAGGGATGATCGATAACAGTAACAACATTTAACTAACTTGCGAGTTAGTCCTCAGTCGACACAAGGTTTGATTGTACAAAGACGCATTGTTACATGTCGGACTCATACTCTATCATCATACAACTGTGATTGTTGTACAAACTATTGTTATCAATTATATTCAAAAACCTATGTATTCTCACCAACTTTTGTTGACCCAAAATATTTTCAAACTTAACATGTTTCAGGTTCTACTTGCTTGAAGATTTGAGTTAATGCTTGAAGATGTGTGCATAGTATTATTCATTTTGATGTACGAATTCTTGTAGAACAATTGTATGTAATTTATTTAAATCATTTAATGAAATTTATTATTCACCATGAGCTACTGAACAATCATCAATACGTGACATCCCGATGTTTCCGCCATCGGTTGGGGTGTTACAGTAGGCTTGACTTTTATACAAGCAAATATGGTAGAGATACTTCATGAGCAACGTCATCATCTTCCTCGATGGTTTTTTGTTTTCTCCGCTAATATAAGGTTCTAGGAATAGAATTTAAGTTTCTGATTTCACGAAGTCACCAATTGTTTACATATCCAAAAGAAGATAAGTTCTTATCAGTCGATTTGGTAGTTTTAACTATATTGATTACTAATTTGTTTGGTCCAATATATTTGTGACTACACTTGTCAAACTAACATAAAACGAGAGTATCTATGTAACTCATTGACTCCGCTGCATCTCGCGGGTGCCCTAAAATAATAGAAATATGTTGCACACTACAAACTGCATTTTAGTAATTACATCACTTCCACTACAATCTTATGTTCATTAAGAGATACAACGCCACTTCACTACGCTAAGTACCGCTCTACGATGACATACTTCTCTGCCTTTGAGATACATAAAAGGGTCCCACCGAAGGACGTGGGCCAATCTAAGGGTGTTGTAAGGAATAGTACGACCTATTGTGATGTACCCATTTAAAATATTCAGAAGATATACTTATGAGTTTCAGTTTTTGATAACATATATTTTATACATCGTTGTTTTCTACTTTAACATAACGAATAACCAACAAACACAATGCACAAGGGGCAAAACAGATGCACCCGCCGCGACGCGCGGGCATTCTTACTAGTATTTATTAATAAACGTGGACCCCATCCCACGTTAACCCTTCTTCTTCCTCATCCCACCCAACCCTTTTCCAGACTTCAACCTCACCATAACCTCCTCCTCTTCCTCCCCCTTCTTCTTCAATCCCACCATATCTACCACCTCCCGCCTTTGTCCACCCGCCGTCGTTGTCCACCTCCCATAAAAGGCTTGCAGTTGTGGGTCGGAAGTTAACCGGGACTCCACCAGACCTATGATGATGCAAAAGAGAAATGGTGAGTACCTTACAACTCAGCCCGACATCCTTTAAGATCTTTGAATTAATTGATTATGAATTCCGAATCAAACTTATGAGCAATTTTTTTCTATGTAAATCACTAAGCTATTCATGAGATACTCATCTGCTATCTTGTTGCGAAGGCGATTCTTGAATATTTTCATTGATGAAAATCTCCTCTATGTTGTTGTGAAGTACAAAGGTGGTTCATGAATGAACATTTTTCTTTCGTTAACTTTTTTTATAACTGTCAAACCCTTTAACCATAAATGAATTATAATTGTGGCTCACACTTGGTTGATAACACAAAAAAAAAAAAAACAATAACAAGCATTCATTGTTGGAGAATACTCTAACCAATTTTTAAAAACACTGAACCAATCATAATTGAACATACGAATATATTTCTTTGGATTCAAAGTTAATAAAAAAATGTTAACATATTGGAAGTTACGACCACAACCCTCCAAGGTTATAACTATAAGGATTCACATCCATGGTGTTTTCACAACAATTGGGATAACTTGTTGAATCAGGGAGGCGTAACACCCAATCTTCAAACCCAAATCCTGAAATCAAATCGTTGCATAACTTGTGTGGCTCCATTTATTAATGAATAACTCAAATAAACGATTATAAGAGTACATAAAATTTAGACGCCAACAAGGGTATATATGCTACGCTTACATGGACCTTACCGGAGTGTCTGCCCTAAAGGCGAGATAGAAGAAAGTAGCGGAGCATGAAAAAGCTTGCGCTGATAATCAATACGCTTTCGTTTATTTTGCTTTCGATACTTTTGGCTCTTTGGCTTTAAAAGCTATTGGGTTCCTAGGCAGAGTGCTGAAGGTCGTGCACAACAATTTCTCGACCCCTAGGAACCAACAAACCTGACCATAAGAATGTTACTAATAGACGCAATCATTGCCAATCATCTTCATTGTCATTGACTAATCATCATTGTCATTGACTAATCATTGCCAATCAACAATCATTAGCATTAATTGTAATTGACCAAGTGCATGTATATATTCGAAATGTTATGTAATACAGAGACAAGTTTTGAGATATATATTCCAAGATGGTATCAGCAGCCATATTCATAAACTATCCCACCTCTCATCGACAATCTTCTTCCTCTTCTTCTTCACAGTGACCATCCGCCACCTTCCTTTTCTCCATTCTTTCTTCATCCCATCACCACAATGGACTCCAAAATACACCCCACCATAACCGTTTCAAACATAAAGAACTTCATCCCCGTTACCTTGGAAGTTGAATCCGCTCAGTACTCGACATGGGCGGAACTCTTCCGCATACACTGCCGCGCAGTTCAGGTCAGCGACCATCTCTCCCCTCGACCCGTCGTCCAAACACCCTCAACCACCACCTCTGAAACACCCAAAACCACCTCTCCAAACACCCAGGAAGAATCGTGGGACAGGCTAGACGCCATTGTGCTACAATGGCTTTACAGCACTGTGTCTAACGATCTCCTCAACACCATAATCGTACACGGTAACTCCGCTTATGAAGTCTGGAACAACCTTGCCGGCCTCTTCAACGATAATAAGGGTGCCCGGGCTCTTCACCTCACCCACAAATTCTCTAACACACGCCTTGAAAGCTTCCCAAACATGTTGGCATATTGCCAGGAAATCAAATCACTTGCTGATCAACTCGCTAATGTCGACTGTCCTGTCGATAATAAACGTCTCGTTTTGCAACTTCTGGCTGGGTTAACCGAGCCATACGAGAGCATCAAGACCATTCTTCAGTCTCGGGAACCTCTGCCTTCCTTATATGAAGCCCGGTCTCAACTGTGTATGATCGAAGGACAAAAAGCCGAGAAAGCTTTAGAAGCCTCTACAGCGGCTGCTCAGGCCCTCACCACATCGACCAATAAATCACAAACTGAACATGTTCCTGACCGTGGTCGAGGTCGTAGCCGAACTCGTGGCAGGGGCAGAGGCCGGTCCACCAACTATCATAGTCGACGACCTTCTTTCCAGTCCGGATGGTCCACACAACCTTCGTATGGATGGCAAACAAACCCATGGCAATCACCTTTTCACTCACAACATTCTTGGCTGCCTCCTTTTTCGTGGCCAACACCCCCCTGCCCATACTCGAGTATATCCCAAGCACCTCCAAACAAACCGGCACAATCGGGTCAAGGTCTTTTAGGTCCGCGTCCATCACAGGCTCACTACACCAACTACTCACCCACGGACATCCAACAGGCCCTTTACACAATGTCGTTAAACCCGCCCGACTACAATGAAGGTGTCATGGATTCTGGGGCCACTATCTCCATGGACCCCAACTCAGGTAATTTTCGTACTATTATTAAAAATAACATGAATGAAAATATTATCGTTGGAAATGGCAACACCATCCCGGTACTCGGACATGGCCCTCAGACTTTTAGACCACCCTTTCCACCCTTTGTCCTAAACCGTGTGCTATATGCTCCTAAACTTATCCGAAAACTAATTTCTGTTCGTAAATTCACTAGAGATAATTCTGTTTCTGTGGAATTTGACCCCTTTGGTTTTCTTGTGAAGGATTTCAAGAGCCGGATGCCTATTATCCGGTGCGACAGCAGCGGTGATCTCTACACCTTCTCTACCCAGGCCAAGTGTTTTTCCACCTCCACCGTTGCTGCTCAATCCTCCACCCTTTGGCATCAACGCCTTGGACACCCTGGCCCGGCGTTACTCCAATCTCTTAAAAATACCAATTCTATTGTTTTTAAATCTTTGAATAAAAATTTGTGTGAACCTTGTGTATTTGGGAAAAGCACTAGATTACCATTTTATGCTTCTTCCAATGTTACTTTACAACCGTTTGATATAATCCATAGTGATGTTTGGACCTCCCCAGTGTTAAGCTCAGGCGGTCATCGGTATTATGTTTTATTTCTTGATGATTATACAAACTTCCTATGGACTTACCCAATATCCAATAAATCTAATGTATTCACTGTTTTCACCGCCTTTGCTAAAATGATCCAAACCCAATTTCAACACACCATAAAAACCTTCCAATGTGATAACGGAAAAGAATATGTCAACACATCTTTCAATTTTTTTTTTTGCGAATAATGGCACTCTTTTCCGTTTATCTTGCCCCTACACCTCCTCCCAAAACGAGAAAGCAGAGCAAAAAATCCGTTCCATCAATAACATAATTCGTACCCTACTAGCCCAATCTTCCTTACCAAACACCTTTTGGAACCATGCCCTTGAAACCGCCACTTATCTCCTAAACATTATCCCTAGCAAACTTCACAAATACCGCACCCCTACTCAACTCCTTTATCACCAACTCCCCACCTATGACCACCTCCGTGTTTTCGGTTGCCTCTGCTATCCCATCATCCCACCCACCAACATTCACAAACTCACACATCGTTCACACCCTTGTGTTTTCATCGGGTACCCCTCCTCACATAGGGGGTATAAATGCCTTGACCTTAAAAATAAACAAATTATTATTTCTCGACACGTCGTCTTTGACGAATCAAAATTCCCATATGCTGAAATCCAATCTCCTTCACAGACCCATTCCTACAAATTTTTAACTGACCATTTTCCACCTATTATTTGGCCTAATGTTTCTTTTCCCACTTCCCAAACCTCGACCCAATCACCAACTGACGTGTGCGTAACTAAACATATTTTACAATGGATTTTAACACACGTTTTTGCTTTAATATTTATAAAAATGGTTTCGACCTTCATATTAGAACACACACACTAGGGCAAGTGTACCCTGTCATATATGTAGTAAGTACAGATAAGAACCAAGTATCGATCCATGGACGCGCGCGGAGCAATGGTACTAAAACTCTATCCCCGATTCACCAGTAAGTAAAAGATAAGTTTGAGTTTTGTTTAAGACTAAATTAATTCTAAAACATGTAAATAACTTAACTACGACTCCAAATAGAATATATAACTATATAAGCTATAATACGCCAATCCTAGCATGTCATCTATATAAGAAATAAAGGCGTGATCAACATTCCCATTTTCCGACAGTTAGTGTCCCTTTCGGGCATCCTAACATGACAACTATATGGAAAGCTAACACGAATACACACGTTAACCACCTCAAGTCGTTTATTAGCGAGCAGCTGATATGATCTCATGTGAATCTTTAAAGATAGGTTAGTATCACCTTTCGGGAGTCCTCAACCGCACTAGTTAAGGAAAGCAATATCGAATACACAATACGACCACCGAAACTAGCATAAAGTAGAGCATTTCACAACCTATTCCATTTTACTAACTTTGAACACAAATCTACTAAGATCGCCATTTTCACTAAAATAACTAACAAAGATCATTAACCGTGTCAAAGATTAGTAACAACACCATTAAGCTTTTTAAACTCTTTTACGTGCCGGTAAACATCTATAATCATTATCCGAGTGACTTTAACCAAACCAATACCCGGTTACAGTTTCATGGTGTATACTTTATTAACAAGTTAACTAGTTTACTACCGGACGATTAAACGGACGGTTTCCTCAACAAGTAATCCGCCTAACACATTCGATAATTATCAAAGTCATCCGAACACAACTACAAATCTATCAACAATGAAACAAGGTTGCATTATGATCATCAAGATTCAAACATGAAAAACGCCAAATTTATACAAAACTTGATTTCACGCAAACGATTGTTTTAACTACTAACTAATACTAATGTTCTTGCCCGTAGGCGTACGATTAACTAAAATAACATCAATGTAGCAAACAAAATCAGATTTGGATCTAAGAAAGCTCAAAGGATCAAACCATAAGATTGCTAAAGAGATGGATTGGATGATGAAGGATGGATCGGATGGATTCCCGAGCTTGTTAAACGGCCTTCCAGCAGCTCCTTTGGTCCAGAAATCGCCTAAAATCGCCTCCCCAAAACCCAATAATCGATCAGTGGGCTGAATGGTACATTTATAGAAGAATAGAGCCTGTGAGCGGCCGCTCGAAGCCTGTGAGCGGCCGCTCACTTTTCAGACAAGTGGACCAGTTGCACGATTGCTGACGTAGGCCTTCTAGAGCATTTCTGGAAATATCTGGAGGAGCGAGCGGCCGCTCGGAGCCTCCGAGCGGCCGCTCACAGGACCTGGGGTCCTGTTTGCGCGCCGAAAACTGCGTTTTTTCCTTCAGTTCTGCTTCCGGGACATCGTTTAAGACCTGAAACTGCAAAGATACCAAAATAAGCACCAATTCCTATGTATAAGGTCAAAAACGTCTGAAAATGGGAGTTAAACGGGGACTTTTATATGTGTAAATTAACGTATATCACCAACTACCCAATCATCACCCTCAAACTCCCACACTAATCCCACTCCAACTCACCAACCACTCGACCTCCCTCCTGACCCAACTCACCCGGCCCAAACCTCCACACTACTCCAGGCCCTAACACCCAAACTAACCAACCCAACCCAACTACCACTCCCAACATACCCACACCCCACCCGCACCCACCAAACTCACCGACTACCAACCCACCCGAACCAAGCCTACCCGGCCCAACACGCACAATGCGAACGCGTGCCATGGACGGGATTCATAAACCGAAACAATTCCTAAATCTTAACACCTCCACCATCATTCCCGTACCCAAAACCCCCACCATTGCCCTGTCCATACCGGAATGGCGTAACGCCATGACCACCGAGTTTCATGCTCTTATTAATAATGATACGTGGGAGTTGGTTCCACGGGATCCCCACATGAACATCATCCGTAGTATGTGGCTTTTCAAACACAAGTACAGGTCGGACGGGTCTCTAGAAAGATAAAAGGCCAGGTTAGTATGTGATGGCCGCTCTCAATAGGTTGGCATAGATTGTGGGGATACCTTTAGCCCGATTGTTAAACCGGCTACCATTAGAACCGTATTGTCTATTGCACTATCCAACTCTTGGCCTGTTCATCAACTTGATGTCAATAATGCATTCCTACATGGAAATCATAATGAGACTGTCTATATGCATCAACCAATGGGTTTTCGCAGCCAAGAATTCCCCAACCATGTTTGCCGACTTAAGAAATCCCTCTATGGTCTTAAACAGGCTCCTCGTGCCTGGTACCAGCGGTTCACTGATTATGTTCGCACCATTGGATTTACACAAAGTCGTTGTGACGCATCTTTATTCATCCTTCACAGTGAGGGTCACACCGCATACCTTCTTCTTTATGTCGACGACATCCTTCTGGTTACCTCATCTACCGAATTACGTGTGCACCTAATGACCCTACTATTCAAAGAATTTGCTATGAAGGATCTTGGCAGCCTCAGCCTATTTCTAGGCATTCATGTTACTCGCACTGGTGACACAATGTTCTTTAACAGCAGAGCTATGCCTCTGACATCATTGAGCGTGCAGGTATGTCCTCCTGCAAACCTGCCGCCACCCCAGTTGACACAAACTCAAAGCTCAGTGCCAACTCTGGTACCGACTTTGAAGACCCCACCCTATTCAGGAGCCTAGCCGGTGCCCTCCAGTACTTAACTTTCACACGACCAGACATCAGCTATGCCGTCCAGCAGGTATGCATGTACATGCACGCGCCCAAGACCGACCATTGGAACGCTCTTAAGCGCATTATTCGGTATATTCAGGGCACACTAAACCTCGGTCTTACTCTCGGGTCCCATAAAAACCCGAATCTACTGGCCTATACTGATGCTGACTGGGCAGGTTGTATACCAGACGCTCCACTAGCGGCTACTGTGTTTATTATGGTGATTGCCTTATTTCATGGTCATCGAAGCGTCAACCCACCATTTCTCGCTCCAGTGCTGAAGCAGAATACCGGGGCGTTGCAAATGTCGTGGCTGAAATATGTTGGCTTCGAAATATACTTCTTGAACTTCATCGACCCCTCACCAAGGCACCCTCGTCTACTGCGACAATGTCAGTGCTATCTACCTTTCAGGGAATCCGGTACAACATCAGCGTACCAAACACATAGAACTTGACATCCATTTCGTGCGGGAACAAGTCCAGCGTGGACAGGTTCGAATTCTTCATGTTCCCACACGTTACCAGATTGCTGACATCTTCACCAAGGGCCTTCCTCGCGTTCTATTTGAAGACTTTCGCTCCAGTCTCAGCATTCGACCTCCTCTAGCTTCGACTGCGGGGGAGTAATAGACGCAATCATTGCCAATCAACAATCATTAGCATTAATTGTAATTGACCAAGTGCATGTATATATTCGAAATGTTATGTAATACAAAGAAAATTTTTGAGATGTATATTCCAAGAGTTACTAATACAATTTTAACTTTTTTAAGATATAACTGGCTGCTACTTTTCATATCATATTTTACTATGTAAAGAACTTTATGAAAAATAACTATTTTTAAATACACGATTTTTTCCAAATAAGTATTTTAGATAAACACGTATGATGCATCTGACGTGAAATAAAGGATAAAGATGAAATTTGCTATTTAGGGAACGAAAAGTCAATAAACTAGCCTTGGTTTCATGACGATTACGCCAAGAGAAAAGAAAGAAGAGAAGACAAAAATGGCAAAACTCTCATATGGTATAAGATAAGTGTTTTTAGAAGCTGACTGAACCGGTTCAATTCGGTTTAGATCAGTAGGCTTATACCATTTCTAATAAAAAAATTTTTAATCATTTTTATAACGAACAAGTACCTCTTATACTATACTTTAAAAATTGATTGTCAACTCTTTTGGGAAAAGGTTGGTGCAATATCTCAGGATTTGAATTTAACACCTTTCATTTAATTAACATTCATTAGATTTTTTTTTTTTTAGCAGTGCACTTAATTGAAAAAGAGTGAGTCCTCAAATCAAAAACCGCTACTCAAAACCATTACAACATGTACCAACTATGTATGATTGATTTTGAATCCTATACAAATTGGTTCATGTATGGTTGAAATCGGTTTTTCAAAATTGGTTCAGGTCGTAGCAAGTTTAGTAATGAGAGCAAGAACTGATAAAGAAAACTGTCGTACTAGGTCAGGTTGAAATCAGTTTGTGTCAAACCAGTTTTTGGTATGGTATGGGTTGGTTAGGAACCATTTTGGAAATCTAAACATGGGTTATTAACTTTTTATGTACATCTCTAAATCTATCAAGGGGGTGAGATAAAGCTTAGGAATCATTTGGTCCTTGGTTTGATTCTCATGAGAAGGTTTTCCCATATATATTGAGTTTCCTTCTTAATTGGTTTATAAACATTATTGTCTAATGGAGATAGATATGATCGGGTTCCGCTGATAACATGATACTATAGCGGTCCGTAATCAAAATTTGCAAAAAAAAAAAAGGTTAAAAAAAACAATATAGCCCGGCCCACTTTAAGTTGGGCTTTGTTCTCAATTTGGGCCATCCCTCTATTATTATATTCCTTTAAATATTAACAAGAAGAAGATCAAGATGAAACAACATTTTATTATTATTATTGGCAGGTCCGATGGATTTCTCAAAGCTAACAGACGCCATTGCTTCAAGATCGTATGACAAAGTCGCTGATATCTGTGACCAACTCATGCTTCAAGTAACCAACCTATAATATCATCTACTTTACTTTACTTTGCTTCGATTTAAAACCCTAATTTCATAACCTACTGTTTTTTTTAATGTAGATTGCTTCACAAGGCGTTGCGTTTCAAGACGAATGGCCTTATGCTGTTCATCTCTTAGGGCACATTTACCTAAATGATCTGTACGTTTTTAGTTTAATTATTTAAAATATATGTAAAGTTAGTTACATAGTGTACTTTACTTTTTATTAAATAGGTTTAATCGTGTCCTAAATAGGTTAGGAATTGCCTGAATTATCTGATTGAGGGGGTTTGATTACTTTGAATTTAGTTTCTGTTTAAGTGTTTGATTGGTAGTAGGTCTTTTGGATGATTGCTTGGTGGTTGTGTACTTGTGTGTAGGAGGACTCTAGGCTGTAGTGTGATATACGTAGCTATTTGTAATTGTAGATGTAATGTTCATTAATGAATGTGCTTAGAAGTCAGGATTCAGGAATGAAAAAAAGTGTTTGTTTAGTGAGGTTTTATGTTTATAGGTAAAAGGTTTGAGGACCGGAGAAAATTATCTCTAATTTTCTGCTAAAGTGTGTTGTGTGTGTGTTTGCTTCCACAGGACTGACTCTGATCCGATACCTAACATGTGGACTGTGGCACATGAAGTCATTTGCTTATGTTTTAACACTGTCATGCGTTAGTGCTCATCAATCTTAAAACGCCTACCATCATGTTACTCCGGCAGTTGTAGTTGTAAAGTTTTGTCATTAGGACACGGAAACAGGTTTTTTTTAAGGACACAGATATAGGCATATAGCTGAAGTAAGTTAAGTAATTCAGTGCAATAGAGAAAATATAATCATTAAGAGAAATCAGAAATGGAAATGAAGCTTGTATATAGTGAGATTAAATGGATGTGGGATGTTTCATGCTGACGTGGAGGGTTAATGGTAACACATCTTAAGTGCAGTGGGATCCATGGTTTTCCGTTGCTGCTGGAGGGGGATGTATACAGTAACGTAAGAGGGTTGGGTATGGGTCAGGTCAAGACGGGTTAAAGTAGCCAATCACGCCCAATGCATTGTATAGTAAGGATTGTAACATAAACGAAGATACCGTTTCTACTAATACAACCGTTCAATATCAAAGACTCAATTCATCACTTCCCCCAACATAGCATTGAAGATACCGATTCCTAATAGAAAAGTTATAACAAATAAATACTAAATACAACTTGAACCAAAAGACCTAGAATCATAAATTCATAATAGCATAAAGTTTTCAACATCCTAGTGCCATTTTACTTCAAGCATAAGTGCATCTGTGCATAAACCTTTTAACTTACTTCAAGTTCTCTTATTATCATAGAATGTGATTCTCTCAAAATCAGTGTATAAAAATGATTGATTAGAAGTTAGGGCTTTTAATTTGACAATTTTTCAGCGAAGAAAAGAAATAATTCCACAGTTCCACCCATCTCACCTTGTAAACACTCGAAACAATAAAAAATAATAATTCCTCAGGCAAATAGTTGTCTGCAAACATTGAAACATATTAACAGTTACTCTTAAATTTCTTAGTGTTGGCCGAACACAAGCGTACCTACCTAACCCTTATTAGAATAAGAAACAATTCTGCAGTGAGAAGATTATATTTCTCTCCGTTGAACTTTAAAAACAAGAAACTTTAGCCTTTTGGCCCTTCCTTACAAGTTGTGGACTTCCAGGTATGTCCCAGACTCCCAGTCTAGTATCTCAAAGCCTCTCTTAGTCTCGGTTCTTTTATCTTTGTGCTGTTTTGGCCTTTTGGGTAGTAAGTTTAGGGACGGGCTTAGCAAGTTTTTTTGGGCTTTTGATAAAAAATGGTCTAGTATTTAGTGGGGAGGCCTGCTAAAACTGACAAAGATTTCTACTATTGGGCTAATCTTGAGCCCCCCACACCTACCTCTTCCTTACATGCTGGAGATCCCGTACGGTACCCTGCGTTTGTGATTGATAATCAGAGTATGACCCTGAACCTTTAAACTGGATCTTGGACTTTTCTAGGATAAAGAAGCCCACATCTGCAAAGTATTTTTCTATGCTTGACCATAGTTGTCAGTAACGAGTAGTGGTAAATAGCAACAAGCTACTTATATGCTACGTGGTTATAGTGATGAAATAGCGCCTACTATTTATTGTTTAGTGATAAGGTAGTAGAAAATTTAAGAAATATTTTACATGTATATTTTATAAAAACTAGCCAAAATACGCATGCTTCTTTTTTCAATTGTGAATCAAAAAAACCATAATGGGCATCGCTACTTATTTTTTTTAACAAAAATAAAAAAATAAAATAAAAAGAACTACAAAAATTTTCGTTACTTGTCGTTAAATAACCTATAGCGCCATATGAGCACATCGCTACGTAGCACCATAGCCGCTATTGACAACTACGTGCTTGCCAAACGTGTTACTTAAAGAGCCATGCACTAAAGAAAGCATGATAATAGATGCAACTGAATATTTTACGATGCCCTTCGGCATTATGCGTAATGGGGACAATATGGCATCTACTGTGCCCTTTTCTTCTTCATCCTGGGCTCCTGGTATAAGTGTAGCTAGTTGGTTCAACTGTTTAAGATGGAATCACTGTAATAAGTAGGTTGGATGACAAGAAAATGTTTGTTGCTTTTGAAGGTAGATGGGCAGTGTGCCATTGTTTGCTCTTGGTAAAGTTGCCCCTTTGGCCCTTCCAGAATCTAGTTACGAGATATTTGGATTTACGACTGCTGTATCACTATTCTGTAGTCCAGATATTTGCTGATATATTTGAAGATCAAGTATAGACCATTGAGTGCTGTACATGATCACATTTAATCATTTAGTCGTTGATAGTGAACAAAATTTGTTTTCGCAACGTGTTATATTTATTGTGCAATAGGTGGAATGACATATCAGAATATCCATTACTAATGGTATATGATCCAATTGTATATACATTTTTCCAACGTAATTATACAGAAGAATTTTGATATGAAATTCGGCACCTTTGGCTATCCCCCTTTTTTCTAAGATATTTTGTTTTATATTTGCACAAATCTGGTTAAAAGAGTTGGGTTTCCTAGTATAATTGTTACCCATGTATTTATTTATTTATTTACAATCGACAGAAATAGCGCCCGGTTTCTGTGGAAATCCATACCACTTTCAATCAAAGAGAGCCGTCCCGAGGTGGTTGCCATCTGGAAAATTGGGCAACAGTTGTGGACTCGAAATTATGCAGGTGTGTACGACTCAATTCGTGGATTCAACTGGAGTGCAGAGATTCAAGATTTTGTTGCATCGTTTGCAGGCAAGTTACCATGTCTCCCCTCATTCTTTAAACAGTTTACAGTTAACTCGAAGCTGTTTTTGGTGGGAAATTCTAATCTGTAACCAAGTGCATAAAAACTTTCCTATTGCCATCATTAAACACATAACAGTTGTATACTAATTTACTTTTGAAATTTGTTTTTTCATCCGCTGGTTCGTTTTGGTGTACTTTAAAGATGTTTTCATTAAATTTTGCAGAAAGATACACACGACGGATGTTTGAGCTACTGATGTCTGCTTATTCAACTATAAGCATTCAAGACACTGCTCTCTTTTTGGGAATGAATGAAAATGAAGCCACAAGCTGTAAGTTATTCATTTTGTAGACTCCATTTATGCTTGTGCATTATCAGGAATAAATAAATACAAGTTACTTTGTTGGTCATTGGCTTGAGCTCCAATCACCCAGCTAGCACATATAGTTTAAGAAATAAAAAAAAATTAAACGGAAATGCAGATGTATTGCAACAAGGGTGGACTGTGGATGCTGCTTCCCAAATGTTTACCGTCAAGAAGCATGCTGTTGTTACCGAGCAGAAGATTGATCCATCCAAATTGCAGCGTTTGACTGAATATGTCTTCCATCTCGAGCATTAGAAGCTTGTAAATTCCAAATTCTGGTTTCAGTCGCATACTTCATTTTGCTAGTATTTCTTATGCCTTGAAATGTTTAGATCAGAAGGGAATGATTCTTGGTGACTGGTCCAAACACTCAACTCAGCCAGATGGGGTTGTGTATCGATTAAAAATTAGGGTTGTACCGGACTGCAAAATATGGAAAATGGTACCATGAACTTAACTGTGAATCATAGCCCTAATCGAATTGCCATGTCCTTTTTGAATTGAGTGCTTAATCATAGCTAACAAATTCCCTCATCTCTCTATTTTCACTGTTTTCATAACCGGACGGACAGGGAGCGATTATATATAACTGCTCCGGCTGTTGTTAACCAATATGAAGGTTCCGAAATGAAATATTTTATTTATCTTATTATTCATCACAGATTTCTTATATAGCCAGAACGGCCCTCACAAATTGCAAATACTAATTTGTTAAGAATAAGAATTAATCGGATTAACGATATATTTTGTGTCAATGGATTAGTTTGATCCAAAACTTGAGATAATGGGTGTAAACGGAAAAAAAAAACGGTTGAACAGGCCATATTTCCATTTTTTCAATTGTTTTTTTTTTCTTTCTAAAATCTCATTGTGGATTTATTTACTAGTTAATTTCTTTTCTTTTTCATGCTGACATAAAGGTAAGTTTCATATTTTGTTTTAAAAACCGGTCTGACTAGTGAATTAGCAAGACAACGATGTGATTACCGGTTGGTCTAGTTTAGTTATGAAAACATTGTTCTTTTTATATTTGCAAAAAAATTTCATCTAACCAATGACATAAATATATTAATAGAAGTATAGGATTAGGTTCAAATGAAAATTAGCTCGAGTTGGAAGAACCGTAAGAACCCCGACGTAAAATGTGAATTTCAATTTTTTTTTACACACCGATGTAAAAATGGGTAACCCTAACGTAATTTTTTTTTACGATGGCTTTACAGCGGTGTAAAGATCTGGGCCCACCATTTTTTGTCTTATTCCAAAATGGAATATCCTTTTTTTTATATTTTAGTCAACTTTAATTTTCAACCACACATTCTTTTTTTTGAATAAATTAAATGTGTGGTTATAAAGTAACTTCCTCTTCCAACTCAACCATGTTCTTATTTTATCCTAGGGACCCTAGAAGTATATAAAGCATACTTACAGAAATAAATAAAGTAACAAACGTTAATAATCTTGTAATAACTTACGCCTAGTAGCTACGACAACATGACCACTTTGGCTCATGGTATCTATATTTTAGGTGACGAAAAGAAGAAAATTGTTGGTAGTTTTGTTTGATGTGTGAGAAGCGATAAGTATTTTCTACGGTAGCACCCTTTAGCTTTAGCTGGTCGTGACCAAGAAACCACCGGTTTCGCTTGGTGGGCCGGGAATGCCCGGCTTATCAATTTATCCGGTAAACTATATAATCGTGATCTGATGTACTTATGTTAATGCGTTTGGAAGTTGTTTTCAACTTAATAATTTAGCTACAAATTTTAACAAAATAATGCAATATTGGTAGCAGGTGACTTTTACCAAATCTTACCAAAGAGGTGTAGAATACAAGGTGTTTGTATCAACTCATTTTGATTTTTTAACGACAAAGTAACTTACTCCTCATATTAGTCACCAATACGTATTACCTTGTAGGTTTTGAACCCTCAACCTCAGGGGAGGCCGAGGCACCAACACTCCAGACTCAACACCACATTGTATAGTACAAAAGTGCAATACAAACAAACATGATATAATCATTGGTATTTTATCGATGACGGTGAGTCAAGCATATATGATTTCTTTAAAATCACAAAATTAGTAGTTGTTAATGATTCATAGGATCAATCTTGCAAGTGGTGTTGTGTAATGTTACCAACTTATCAAAAGGTCAGAGTAGGGATGGCAATGGGTCGGGTTTGGGACGGGTTTAGGCAATCCCAACCCCATACCCGGTTAGGTATGCTTGTCCCAAACCCGCCCAAAACCCGTCGGGTTTGTGTCGGGTAATTACCCATCGGGTATCGGGTATACCCGCGGGTTTCGGGTAAACCCATTAATTTTTAAAACTTACCCATTGAGTTTATCCGATCAAAAACCCGACGGATATCTATTAGGTAACCATTAACCAATTACATTTAATCTTATTAAATATATATGTAAGTGATTACAATGTATAAATATAAAATAATTAAATCATATAAAAACACTCAAAAACATAGATAACAAATACTATACACTAATTTTTTTATTATTTTTAGCACAGACAATCTAGATGGATAATTAGATATAATATTATGCATACATATTTAAAAGGATATATTAAAAATTATATTGGGTATCTAATCGGGTAAATGGGTATACATTATCGGGTAATCGGGTCGGGTAAACGGGTATATCATCAAATCCCAAACCCGTCCCAAACCCGTGAAAAAAATAAAAAGTAATCCCATACCCGGACCCATACCCGATTACCCGACCCCAAACCCGTCCCAAATGTGTCAGGTTTCGGGTTTACCCATCGGGTTCGGGTTTGATTGCCATCCCTAGGTCAGAGCACAACTCGTCACACAACCTCATATCATAGATTTCATGACACGCTACGGAAAATGATGGGGCATGCATCCAGTTTGTTGCTCGTTTACAAAGGATTGACTCTGCTTGCCCTTTTACAGTAATGTTCTCATTGTGTGTGTGTGTTTAAAAGAGTTATGAAATTAATTTATTGATATATCTAAACTTCATGTATGAAATAGGTATAGGAATACAAATAGCCATAAACACGAATATTACTGGGAGTCATTGCATTAGTAGGCAAGTTATTTTTTTGAAGAGTGCAATTAGGGAGGCGATCCCACAAAAAAAAAAAAAAAAAAAAAAAAAAAAAAAAAAAAAACATAATCGGTGAGGCCACTCTTTCAATCAGTGGCTTCAACCAAACATTGTTACACATTTCTGCCAAAACCTGCAAGTCTTAAACTATGTTGGAGAAGCCGCTAAACCATAGGGAGGTGTCTTAGAAGCCGCTGATCAAGAGGGTGGTTTCAGTGTGAAGCCCCTGATTGAGAGAGAGAGAGAGAGAGAGAGAGAGAGAGAGAGAGAGAGAGAGAGAGAGAGAGAGAGAGAGAGAGAGAGAGAGAGAGAGAGAGAGAGAGAGAGAGAGAGAGAGAGAGTTTCTTATGAAATCGCTGCTGAACCATTTGGAGACTTCATTGAAGCCGCCAACCCATGTAGAGAGAGGTTATATTTTGGAGGTCCAGAACCAAACACATAATCACAAACCTTTCCAACACATCCAGGGTCACACGTATGCTAGGAGGATGGGTCCGGCCGAGTTAAAATTGGTGGATACACTTTATTTTCAAAATGTTACGCCAGTAGACATACATTCGGCCGTTAGAAAACAAAACCCGGATAGTCCCTGCATCTTAAGAGACATACATAACACAATAACCAAGGTTAAGCATTTGTTATACGGCGGCAGGACTCAAATGCAGGTATTATTATTATTATTATTATTATTATTATTACTTCTTTATTATTATTATTATTATTATTATTATTATTACTTCTTTATTATTATTTTTTAATTATTATTATTGCTATGCAGGTACTCGAAGCCACATTGGTGGAAAAAAAATTTGTTTACTTCACCCGGAGGAATGACTCGACAAATGCGATCGAGGATATTTTGTTTGTCCATCCCACCTCGCACAGGTTATGGCGTGCGTTCCCGCATGTGCTGATGATTGATGCGACCTACAAAACGAACGAGTATAAACTTCCGTTTGTTCAAGTTGTGGGTATGACATCAACATCCAAGTCGTTTGTGTCGCCCATGCATTCATCTCCCGTGAAAAAAAGGATAACTACCTATGGGTGCTACAAAGGCTTAAAGAGTTGCTAGAAGATAGTACGGAGCCCCGTGCTATAATAACTGATTGTGAGAAAGCCTTGATGAATGCATGCGACATTGTATTTCCAGCAGCTTCGAAGTTGTTATGCAGGTATACATATTATTATTATTATTATTAATTAGTTTTATTATTATTTTATTATTATTATTATTATACATTCAGGTATCACATTCAACGAAATATATTGAAGCACTGCAGACAAGCCTTTGGAAATGCAGATTGGGAAATATTCGTGAAATCTTTTAAGCGATTATGTAGATCTTCATCTCCGGAATTTTATAGTCTCTGGTTAGACCGATTCTACAAACGACTATGTCAGGACGAACGAGCTGGTACATATTTTATTAATTTAGTTTAAAACGCATACATACACACATTAACAAATATCTTTGTTCTATCTTTTACAGGTGTTTTTGAATATATAGACCGGGTCTGGCTCCGTGACTACAAAGAAAGGTTTGTTTCTGCATGGACAGACACAAACTACAACTTTGGTCAGTATACGACCAACAGAGTTGAGAGCCAGCATTCAAGGTTTAAGATGCACATTAAGGGGGCTAACAACTCACTCCACAAACTTGTGATGATTGCAGACGATGTTGTAACGTCACAAGAGAGGGCAATAAACCACTCGTTTGAAGAGAGTTTATCTGTGAAAAAGGTGCACCATGACATACCTCTTTTTGAGGACCTACTCGGTAAAGTTTCCCATGCAGCGATCGAGAAGTTGATAACTGAGATAAAAAATATAGAGAGGTTGAAGGAACGAAAAATGAGTTGTGGTCACCAGCTTTTCACGAGTTCTGGGTTGCCGTGTGCATGTCAATTAGATTCGTATATAAATAAAGGTAATACCATTACTTTATTATTATTACTATTATTATTATTATTATTATTACTACTACTACTATTATGTTTATGTTTATGTTTATGTTTATGTTTATTGAATACAGGAATAAAAATACAGCTGTCCGAAATAGACGTCTTCTGGACACGACTGAATTACGAACCGGAAGTAGTATGGGGGAACGTGACCTTGCGAGTGAGTGGGAGATAGTCAAAGAGACACTGATGTCTCAATCACCACGCGTTCAAAGAAATATGTTGTCAAAAATAAAGTCGGTGGTAAATCCAAGTATGACTGACACTCAACCTCCTGAGGTACAAAAGAATACTCGCGGGCGCCCAACTACAAAATTAAAGAAAAAAAAACAGCAGGAGGATGCGCAAGAAGATGTTAGTATTATTATTATTATTATTATTATTATTATTATTATTATTATTATTATTATTATCCATTGTAGGAAGACGAGCCTGTTAGAAGACGTAGGCCATCAGACCCGGGTAAAGATAAAATGAGAGTGTGTAGCAAAAAGTATCCACTCTTAGTAGGGGACAGGTACATAAATAACTATTTATACATACATACATATGTACACATCCCCTAATCATGATTTCCCAATGTTTGGCGGTGACAGGTATAAATTTGTGCTTAGACAATTTAAGCATCAGATTGATCCCCTTTATCGACGGTTTGTCACGCATATTCAAAATGTTCAGCCAGACGGTAACTGTGGGTTCCGATCTGTAGCTTTGGCTTTGGATATGGAGGAGGAAGACTGGGATTTGATTCGCCACCTTCTTAAAGAAGAGATGATGGGTCAATACCATGAGGATTGGTACGAGATTTTGAACCGATTCGACGATAACGGTTTCGCCCGCATATATTTGTAACATCCGGCAAAAATCGATATGTTTCCGTACGTAATTAGTATATGTAATTAACGGTTTAAGTGCAGGTTTAAATTAATTGGATTAATGTTACTGGTGCCGTAGAGAATAGAAAATTCCCATAAGATGCATAGGAATGCACACATTTAATGATGAAGCATGATAGGATCATGTGCAAGTAAATCTATCCGGTATGGACACTGGCGATCACCCGGTAAAAATTAAATAAGCGAAACGAACCCCGGACTCCTGGGATACAAAATAAAGAATAAATTCACAAAATATAATGAGTTTTGGAACCCCAAAGCCATACGTGAAAGCTTATTATACAAATCTCCCGGTAACGAATAGAGTGCGCGTACCGCACCCGATACGCGCATAACCCATAATTTCACCCGGCAAGAGCCTAAATAACTTATCAACGCTTAAACCGGACTATGTTTAAGGGTTATTAAGGTTATTTTTGATATCCAGATGACGCGCGATAAAAACCCGAAAAATACCCGGACGGTACCCGAACGAGAAGGAATAAACATAACTAATAATGGGTATTATTTAACAAAGTGGACCCCACCAAAACACCCCTTGGGGCCGGCCTATGGCCCACCCAAGTGGAAGATATCTTGTGTTATCTTCATAAACCATTAGAATTAATAGTAATCATGAGGATGCATGAGTGTGTATTGGGTGAAAATTAACAAATCTTCTCCATTTCTCTCTCTAAACTCACGGCCAACACCCTCTTAACCATATCCCCAAAGATTTTTATTATCCTTCATAATCTTTCCAAGATATTACAAAATCTACATAAGATACAAGTAATCTTTACTAGATATAGAAGAGATATTATAAACAAGCTAATAAGAACACTTGAATCAAAGCCAAAATTCTTCTTCTTCTCCTTGTGGCCGTACCATATCACCCAACCATATACATTTTTCTTATAAATTTTACACTACCAAATCATCTCTAGATCATTATCCTTCAAAACCCCATTGTGTGTTTCAAAAGCTTGGAGCTTAACCCTTTGGAAGAACACACTAAACCCCATCCAATCCAAGGTTCTTGTCTTCCCTAGCCTTGAGCTAGTAGTAAGTTTTACCTTGTTTTGATTGTTAATGTTCATATTATGTGCTTTTATGAGCAAGTTGTACATTGATGGGAAAAATATGGTTTTGAAACATAAAGATAATGTGTCTTACAAGAATAAAAATGAAAGAATAATAATATGGATAAGACATGGATAGGATATTAATAATATGATATTTTAAGAAAATGTAAAAATATGAACATACACTTGAGTTGGATGATGATGGGAACATGATTTTTGAAAAGGACTTGAATAGGATAAAAGATGATTTTAATCGTCATAAGATGACTAGTTAATGTCAAAAATATGTTGAAATGGGTTAGATGATCATGGATGAAAAAGTTCCATGTTCAAAGTCTACTCACTTGGATGAGTGAAAAATTGATATTTTGGATAAAAACATGAAACGCACATGTTAATAGCATCTAGGATGGATTATAAGATCATTAGAAGTGGAATGGTGTAAAAATAACCAAACATTAAGAAAATGGTTCTTCAAAGTCCACTAAGTTGGAAGAAAAATGCTAACTTTGAAAGTTAGGATGGAAAATGCAACAAGTATAAGATAAAGGACTAATATTGTAACTTTGAATGTTGAGGGACTAAAATAAGTATTTTAGAAACTTTGGCTCAAAAATGCATTAACGGAAAGTTTGGTGTTAAAGACGTAAATAATAGTTTTTCCAAGTATAGTTCTGGTAAACGTGAGAAACCTACTCATGTATATTTTGAAAGATGTATTTTTATAAAAATAGAAGTTTTATAAAAATAAGAGATTAAGTTAACATAAGGATTTTATAAAAAAATAAAGGTGTTATAAAATATTGGACAAAAGTAAAGATTTGGGAAAACTTGTACAAAAATGGATACTTTTATATAAATGGGAATATAAAAGTATCGGAAAACATTTTTGGGATACAAGTTAACAAGTTGAACTAAAAATACAAAAGTATATTTTTTCCAAGTAATGTGTGTTCGGAATTGGAAGTATGAACAATATTTCCATAGAACGCATATGGGAAGAAAATGTGGAAAAAGCTAACTAACGGACTTAGTAACATGAACTAACGATAACGGATAAACGGACAAATGAGAAAAGAATGCCATTGCGGCAAGATGAAAATATATATATTTTAAGAAATAAAATATATATAACAAGGGTGAAACTTATGTAACACTTTCCTAAGTGTTAGAAAGAATATTCGTGGGAGAAAGCATAACGTAAAGAATTAAAAACGCTAAAACAACGTATGGACTTAACAAGGAAAATTCACGCATTGGTACATGTACACATGCTCGTCTCGACGAAATTCTAGGATATCTATTTAAATGGGAAAGTAGATATGCGAGAAGGAGAACCGAGACGAGTAGGCAAAATGTACCTATATACATGTGAATACCGGCGAGATCCTAGTATATTTATTCAAATGGGAAAATAAAGATACGGCATGGTACGTCGAGTCGGACGTTAAGAATATACAACCGAACGACAAGACCTTAGCATGTTTACTTGAATGGGAAAGTAAATATGTGGCAAAGTGAGTCGGGACGGGTAATAAGAATACATTATATCGAGCAAAACGTTCCTAAGTATAATTATTTAAATGGGAAAATAAGGAGTCGTGTCGAGAATAATAACATACAAGTTACAAATAGTATTAACAAGATTAATATATAACTTGTAAGAAAAGGGTAACCCATCGCCAATGAACCTAGGATACGAGACTAATTAAACGGAAATTGGGATAACGCGTGGTCAGGGAGTTGGGTGTACAACTTGCCAAGGCACATGCACTATAGGTGTAGTGACTTATACGCCTAGGATATTTGTAGGTGCGAGACCACAAAACTTGCTATTTTCTTCTTTGAGCCAAGCACAGTTCCAGGTGAGTTTCACGGCCCCATTTTACTGTTTTAACTGGGGGAAAGATATGTTTGTCAAACGTTGTCACATGTTGAAATGTTTTCAAAGGTTAAAATGTGATAAGTGGTATGATGAGTACTTGAGCAGTGATCGCCACTCGGGGTTGAGTCCTCTCTTCTGTAATCATTAATTCAGGGAAATGAAACCGAAGGAATATTTGGATAGTACTATTGGTGCCTGACAAGGCCCACCCCTAATCGATAGCGTCGATTATGCATCGGCGTATGCCTGGGGTGCACGTATTCTGAAATTAAGTCGTTGGGTTCCGAGGAACGACTGGGAGCGGGGCATTATTATTAGTCTTGGTTTGGTTATGGGGCTCAAGGGATTGCTCATCATTATAGTTTGCAGGAGCTAGCTACTCCTTACAAATGCCACAAGTTGTGCAGGTTTCGCACATGTTGTAAAAAAAAAGGGAAATATCGATCGACAAGATCCTAGTATAATTATTTAATGGGAAAATAATTATACGGTTAAGTGAGTCGAGTCGACGGTTGTGAAAATGCTGTTGTTCTGAAACTAAAACCTGTGAACTCACCAATATTTTATATATTGACGTCTTTTTAAACATATCTTTCAGGTAACTAAGCGCTGAATAGATGTGGGGCTAGTGCGGTGGAATTCGGGATGTCGGATACTGGTCGGGGTTTCATCAATTGTTACCAAAGGGTTGGAACAAACGGAAATACCTCACATGGAAACTTAATGTTCGTCGTTTTATGTAATATTGGAAATGTGATTCTCTGTTTCGACATCTTAATAAATTGATTCTTTCCTAATTAAATATAGTTTGTGTTAATCTTGACTTTGATATACTTTCGAGCGTTGCGCCACGTGTTTCCGCCATTGGCGTGGTGTGACAGAAGTGGTATCAGAGCCAAGGTTATAGCGAACTAGCATTTTTGAAAAATCTAGACTATAACCGGTTTCGGCTCGAAGACAAAGTTTTCAAAACTAAAACACAACAAAATATTTTTAGAAAAGAAAGAAATTTGTACATGGGATGTACAAGGGGAAATTCCGACCGACTAGCCATGTGTGTCAATATATGAAGTATTAAAAAATACGGATAAGAAGGTTATGTTGCATAGGAATCCGATTCTCTAAGATTAGTTAATACATATACGTAGTACGGATATTTTGCCTGTAAGGATGTTGTGTCACGCTTCACATTAGTCCACACTCCTGCATCGATCACCGGTACCAGCAAGTGGGAAGGATGCTGTGGTCTACGATGAGCTCACTCGCTTACCTGTAGACGGGATGATCAGAAGGACTAATCTCTATCGTGATAATGGATGTCACCGCGTTGTTTATGATTTGGAAGCAAAACTAGACCAAGTCATTTGTTGTATGAAATCTCTGTTTTGGATCAGGAAGAGCTCGAACGTCTATTCATATGAGTAATCTGACGCAAACCCTCCCATCGGGAAGGGACAGGAGACGAAAGCTTCCTTGTATAGGAGTGAATGCCTCCGCCGCAAAGTTCTTCCAAAGGAGCGGACGTACAAGAATACACGGCCTACCGAAGCAAGAAATGTCAAGTACGGGGCGTGGAAGGTTATACCCGGAACCCAGTGAAGACCGAGGGTGCGTCCCTGCTAGACCAGTGCGTTTTGAGAACAGGGACCCTGCGTGGATCAGATATGAGACCCATGAGACTCGTGGCCGTGTGCTGCTGTGTCATCATGGTGAATAAGTCATGTTCGATCTAACGTATGCCCAAGTTGTCTTCAAGGGTCGAGTATTTTTCTTCTCCTGTAGGAGGACAGAATCGAAGTTGCGGGATTAGGAAGCTTGATCATTGTTATCCTGAAGGCTCGATAGCCCTCGTCGGAATCGACAGTATTGGTTGTTCCCATGCAGTCATAGGCTGATGGTGAAAGTAGCATGTCATATTGCACATCCGCGAGTCATAGGGCTGGGATAAACTTCGATGATGTCGAAAATTTCGGGCACTAATCATGACCGCGACAATTGTTGCCAGTGCTATGATGACGGCGTATAGTGGAACAGCAAGCCCTAGTCGGCGGTTGGCTATGGACTCACTTGGAAGTGCATACGATTAACTCATGGGAAGCCACTGCTCGATGTGTTGAGTGTTCAAGTTTGGATTAACACCCTTTGCAATAGCGCTAGATCGTATTCCGGAAGATGATTTGGGATTGGCTTAGCATATTGGTACTTATGTCATACTACTTTCCTGAGGTGCAAAAGTCATCGTGCGACTCCTCTATCTATCTCCTGTTTGTTTTTCAAGGATTATTGGTAGTCTCGCTTCAGTCGATGAACGCCAGAGTAGGTTCGATGCGTGTACTGTGCCTGAATCCGTTATAAATCCTAGAAAGTGGAACCTCACTCTGGGAATCGTAATCGAAAGGGTGTTCCGTAATTATCAAATGTCGCAAGACGCTTTTGCTGACCTTAAAATCCCCCTCGAAAATCAAATGACGGACTACTGGGAGTGGTCACGTTATTCTGTTAAATTAAACACACCCATGGGACGGCAATTCCATTGCTCTTGTTGCAATAACATTCGTCACCCTCGTCACAACGACGAGACTAATTATAATTGTGGGGTGAAAATTTATGCGAAGTATTTTCCATCAATCCCCATAGATACTGAGACGTTGTGTTCCCTCGCCACAGTAGTTGTAAACTAAGGTCGTGAGATCCATTCGTTATGGACACGGTGACCTATCTAATCTCTTGCCGTAGTATGATACTCTCACTGCGTGGCCTATCGGGAAGAAAGTTCACCAGTCTCGCTTAGGTGACAGAGAGGCATTTCAGTTGATGTCTATCGGTGCTAAGGCCAAGATAATATGCAAGAAGACTCTAATGAGAAGGATGACTCGACTGGGTTGCCAGAGTCGGCATCATTTTCATTCTATCAAGGTGTCTTGATAAATTGTGATCTTTCTACTTCTACTTGCTATTTTTGTGGTGACCACTATCCTTGATATTGGGGTAGACGGTGGTTGGTTTCTAGGTCCTATGGATACTAGTTACCACACATATAATAACTACGACAAGTCTAAGACTCTGGTCGAGCCTGACGTTGTTGCCCCTGTTATTGTTCTATGACTCAAGCGAGTCCTGTTGACGCTGTTAAGTGTGTAGCTCTTGCTAAGTTTGTTGTTGTCAGTAATTCTGTAGCACTTATCGGGCTTGATGTCGTTGTTTCCGTATCTGTTGTCGATCTTATTGTTGTCGTTGTCGTTGTCTCTATAGTCTATGTTAGACTTGATGATGCGGTTTCTATAGCTTTTCTCGAGTTGATGTTGTTGATGTATTGAGGCTCCTGCAGAAGTGAATGTCGTTAACGAAGACGTCTCTATGACCTTGCCAAGCCGCTATGGCCATATCCGTGTCTTTGTGGAGTTCGTTGTTATTAATTCCATTCTCTTTGAGGCTTTCATTGAACTACTAGTTATCATTCCTTGGGCTCTTAGGGAGCCTAACATTGTCAAAAGTTCTCAGGCCTCGATTGAAACTGCCGATGTTTCTGTTGCCATTGTTTGAGTGACTAATAACAAGCCTACGGTCGTTCTCTCTATGAACAATATCGACTTGAGAAGTCAGCTAAATTATGTGGAACCCGTCGTTCCCATTTATGTTATGACGACTGATGCGCCGGCCAATCTAACCAATTCCTACCATTGAGCCTATGGAGGTTAGGCTCGAGGCCGAAGGTACGGATGCAAATCCCACTTCCACAAGTGATCTGAGACGCATGGGGATGTGCGCTCACGGAACTTTCTGTAGATGTGGACTGTGGATTTTCCATATTGAGCGCCATATTGACGGGTGCATTCATGCTGCTGTGTTACCCCCAGCCATTGTGCATGCTCGCTGTTGCATTATTTCTGCTGATTGCGTATCCATGTGGTTGCGCTACATCGCTGATGATACATTCCTCCTATTGTTTACTGCTCCTACAGTAGTGTAGCCTTGCTGTCATATCTCGCTGTGTCATACGGTTCCTGTTGCAGTGTTGCCTTGTCGTCATGCTTCTATGTTGTCGTGTTGCTCCTGTGCGGTGTTCCCTTATTGATGTGTTTTGTGGATGTATTGTTGTGGCTGTTGGATGACCTTGATGATGTGATGACTTGTCGTTGCTTCACTCTTGGTTCCCTCGGGATGGAGACATCACCTAAACCCCTCGTTGTTGCCATTGTTCTATTTGTTTGATTGTGTAGTGCCAACATTGAGTATGTAGCATTTCGGGTGCTCAACGGACTTTTTGGAAGTCATACTAAGACGCTCTAGTCTGAGTGTTAGCCCATGTATTCCTTTGAGTCTCGTGGTTGTTTGAGTAATGGACTGAATCATGTGTCGACCCCTGCATATGCTCACGCATTCCGTGAGCGTTACATCTTCAGAATCTGAGGCATCGGTGACGCTGTGTCCGGCCTTAACTTTTACGCGCAATTTGGTCGACTAACGATCGGCTATGCAAACTCATGTCGAGAAGAAATCCCGGGATCCACACACGAAGAGGCGAGGTGAGTGATATAGAATTTCGAATACGTCTCGAACCTGAAGGTATCGAGTAATTATGAGCGATATTATGACCCATACCTTGGGACTAGCAAAAGTTGAAAGATTCAATTAATTTATTGCTCATCCCAGTGGATTCATTTGACGTCATACATGACGACGTGTCATACTGATGATTATGGAAATACCATTGTGGACCCACCCATGGGCGTGCATTGGTGAAGTCCATGGTATATGATTCGGAGGTTTTATGAACCCTGAATCTAGAAGGGCGTGTAGCATTATCTACTCTATAAGGGTACTACCCTATCGTTATGAGATGGTCGATCAGCTCGGCCCTTCGATTAATGTGGTTATTCATCTGATGGTAGGTTTATCTTGCCTTGGTGTCATTGAGTATATTCTTGGAATAGTCGAACTCTTTCGAGCTTGGGTTGATAGTGGTGTTCCCATTTATACTTTAACTAGCATTACTCGCGCTAGAGTAAAATCCTCGGTCCTCAACGGACACTGTTGGAGACACCATAGTGATATGAGCTGCCAGGTCAGGGCGTATGGCACCTGACTAATCAGGACGAGCTTGAAGGCTTACATATTCCGCCCATATGTGTGACTACTGAGTCATTGAATGGGATGCCTTATGGGAAGGCTCAGGACCATTACTTGTGGTGCGATATCAGTCGCTCGCTTGTTTAAGTAACGACTTGAGCGCATGAAGCCGTCAAGCCAAATGTGAAATCTATGCCAAATGCATGCATCTATGACCCGATCTCACCATTTACCTAGAAAGATTCCGAAAGGATGGAACCTTTAATGAGTGAGGGTTTCGGTTTCGGGACTCCTTTCACTCAGATCTCTGCATAAGATCTGAAAGTCAATTTAAGGGCATGTGGCCTGTATTATTCAGAATTGACTTACTAGGTTGCTAATGACGATAGAACACTAGTGCCCATGAAGCACATATAACAGGACTGGTACTGGATACCCGTGGTTGGGTAGCTACTGGTGTTCTGTATACTTGTCGCAATAGGGGCCAACGTGTTGATATATCTTAAGAAACCTTATACTCTGTTCATTGCGAAAACAACTTATGATGTTTCATATATCACTTTCCGGTATTGACCTATGTGCTGGAAGCATCTGGTCATTGGTGTTTGAGTCGACTGGTAATTCTCGAGGATTGTGGAATAGTATGTGATGGGTTAGCTAAAAGATGTGTATAAAAGCGTCCTTAAATGAATTTTAAGGAGTGATAAGTTGTCAAATGGTGTTGCTTTGATGTTATTATGTTATTTCAGGATTTGATGATTAAAGGAGGCAAATATGACGTTTTGGAGCTTCTCGGGCGAGATACGGAAGCATAAATGAGCTGGAAAATCAAAATCTGAGGTTGAAGGAGGTTTTGGCGTAGGATACGCCAAAACTGGCATAGGCAAGAACACATCAGCTTGCGTAGGGCAGCAGACATCAGCTCAGGCAAATCTGACTTAGCGTAGGATACGCCAAAAGTGGCGTATCCTACGCCAAAAGTCAAAATGGTCAAAAAACTTCCTTTTTCAAGTCAATGATCATCAAAAACATTTTAATGACGGATTTATGAGGGAAGACTGAGTTTTTAGCTGTTTTGATCTCCATCTTGAATATAAAAAATCACCACCATTGAAGACATATGAACATACATATCATTCTCCAAGTTTTAGTAACAATTCTTTGAAGATTGAAGAACCTCTTTTGAAGATGATGAACACCATAGCCATGCTTGGCTAAAAACACTTGTATTACACTAGGGATGTAAGTTCTTGATACCTAGGGCTTAAACATTTGGGTATTGTTTAAACTTTTGATTAATGTTTTTTATGTACTTGAATTACTTGTGTTGATTAGTGATTAACCTTATGTTGAACTCATTTTTAGTTAATTGATCTTGTGCCAATTTCTAAATGTTATGAACATGGTTCCTTGCATCAACACTACCATAGGATTGTATGTTCTAAATGATAAAGTATAGTTTAGTCCATTGTGAATGTTGATGAAACTTGATACCTAAGTTTATTGAACAATCAACCCGTTAGTACCAATTGCATTATCTTTGTTTATCCAATTATGCCCAATTGTTGAAAGCCCTAGTGTTCAATTGCCCAATCCTTAGTGTAATCATCTTTATCTTATTGTTTACAAGTATTGTTAATTATTTCTTACAAAGTCATTTTAAGTTTCATATTAATCAACAAACTCTTCAACCAATTTCTAAATACCAAATTCATAAATTAGCATCTTCATAAAACAACAAATTCAAAGTTAACTAGGAAATACTCACTAACCACACGCTCCTTGGATTGATACCCTACTTACCCTATCTATTTAGGTTATTTAGGCTTTGTATGAACCGTGACGACCGGCCCGGGTGTCGTATATACATTACTTACTGTCAGGGAGCTGAAGGGTGAAAGCGACGCAAAAACTTTCAACCACCATCAGTCCCTACTAGACGCCCTAGTACCATTTGCCACAATTGCTCAGGTGGAAGGTAGAAATTCAGTACCTAAAAGGTTCTACGAAAATAAAGTCCCATTTTAAATATAGTTGTTCGGTCGACAAGAACCTAGTATATTTATCTTAATGGGGAGGTAAATATATGGTACAGTGAGTCGAGCCGAAGGGTAAACAAAACGGAATACCCGACGAGGTTCCCAAGGGAACTTTTATGTGGTACGGTAAGATCACCTGTTTGACATCACCATGACACCCAAGGTGTCCCGAGGTCGGATGTGACCCAAGTGATGATTGGTTGTTGTTTGGAACCCTCTCATTCCTTACTCACCTATAGCTTCGAGATGAGGCATATGGATAGCTACCTATATTCTTGGAGAGTCGTGGCTAGACATTGGATTGCCGACTTACATTATATCAGATTGTAGTAGTCACTCTACCTCAAGTTCGACAAATTATGTACACTAGCCTGGGATACTCGATTTGAGACGAGTACGGCTTGTCACTCTCGGACTAATTGAATATACTAGACGGAACCATTCCACGCTGACACGATTGATGTCCGTGGCACATCGAATCCACGAGTTTCGTCACCAAAAATTTCCTATGTGATAGGAATTATAATCCTAGTGTTCGGGGTGTACTACTCAAAGCCCTTGGAGGGCATACGTGTACATCTCCAATACGTTGAATGACAGATGGAGATAGATACATAACCTGGTTTGGGTTGTTCGAGAGATGGCCATTAAATCTTGCAGTTTAGAGACTGCTTGGGTGACATGCGAACCTATTAAGAAGTCATACGGACAAGGCGTAGGCCTTAAGGACTTCGAACTAGTAATAGGCTTACACTGAGAGTCATGCTCTGGGAGAGTATTGGTAAGCATAAAAATTATAGTAGGCACGGAGATATCAATCAAATTTGGTCTCATGAGGATTAAGCTCGAACTATCGCAAGAGCTCAGTGGGACTCATGATGAATTCTGCAAGTCAAGACCAAGGAAGTGTTTGTCAATTTCGCGCTCGACGGAGGTCCGATTGACGATAAGCTCTACTATTCCGGGAAACCAATAGAGGTATAAAAGTGGGGTACCCAAGAGCTTAGTCGTAGTTGGACTATGATACTGTGCTCATTAGAGCACTAAGCGGAAACCTAGCATGAACTTCGGTTCACTTAGGAAAGAGGAGATCTCGTGAAGCGCAAACAATCCGCCCTGTTCAAGGATACTACTGTAATGGACAACTTGAACTGAATTCCGGGACGGAATTCTCTTAACGGGGGAGAATGTAACATCCGGCAAAAATCGATATGTTTCCGTACGTAATTAGTATATGTAATTAACGGTTTAAGTGCAGGTTTAAATTAATTGGATTAATGTTACTGGTGCCGTAGAGAATAGCAAATTCCCCATAAGATGCATAGGAATGCACACATTTAATGATGAAGCATGATAGGATCATGTGCAAGTAAATCTATCCGGTATGGACACTGGCGATCTCCCGGTAAAAATTAAATAAGCGAAACGAACCCCGGACACCGGGATACAAAATAAAGAATAAATTCACAAAATATAATGAGTTTTGGAACCCAAAAGCCATACGTGCAAGCTTATTATACAAATCTCCCGGTAACGAATAAAGTGCGCGTACCGCACCCGATACGCGCATAACCCATAATTTCACCCGGCAAGAGCCTAAATAACTTATCAACGCTTAAACCGGACTATGTTTAAGGGTTATTAAGGTTATTTTTGATATCCGGATGACGCGCGATAAAAACCCAAAAAATACCCGGACGGTACCCGAACGAGAAGGAATTAAACATAACTAATAATGGGTATTATTTAACAAAGTGGACCCCAACAAAACACCCCTTGGGGCCGGCCTATGGCCCACCCAAGTGGAAGATATCTTGTGTTATCTCCATAAACCATTAGAATTAATAGTAATCATGAGGATGCATGAGTGTGTATTGGGTGAAAATTAACAAATCTTCTCCATTTCTCTCTCTAAACTCACGGCCAACACCCTCTTAACCATATCCCCAAAGATTTTTATTATCCTTCATAATCTTTCCAAGATATTACAAAATCTACATAAGATACAAGTAATCTTTACTAGATATAGAAGAGATATTATAAACAAGCTAATAAGAACACTTGAATCAAAGCCAAAATTCTTCTTCTTCTTCTTCTCCTTGTGGCCGTACCATATCACCCAACCATATACATTTTTCTTACAAATTTTACACTACCAAATCATCTCTAGATCATTATCCTTCAAAACCCCATTGTGTGTTTCAAAATCTTGGAGCTTAACCCTTTGGAAGAACACACTAAACCCCATCCAATCCAAGGTTCTTGTCTTCCCTAGCCTTGAGCTAGTAGTAAGTTTTACCTTGTTTTGATTGTTAATGTTCATATTATGTGCTTTTATGAGCAAGTTGTACATTGATGGGAAAAATATGGTTTTGAAACATAAAGATAATGTGTCTTACAAGAATAAAAATGAAAGAATAATAATATGGATAAGACATGGATAGGATATTAATAATATGATATTTTAAGAAAATGTAAAAATATGAACATACACTTGAGTTGGATGATGATGGGAACATGATTTTTGAAAAGGACTTGAATAGGATAAAAGATGATTTTAATCGTCATAAGATGACTAGTTAATGTCAAAAATATGTTGAAATGGGTTAGATGATCATGGATGAAAAAGTTCCATATTCAAAGTCTACTCACTTGGATGAGTGAAAAATTGATATTTTGGATAAAAACATGAAACGCACATGTTAATAGCATCTAGGATGGATTATAAGATCATTAGAAGTGGAATGGTGTAAAAATAACCAAACATTAAGAAAATGGTTCTTCAAAGTCCACTAAGTTGGAAGAAAAATGCTAACTTTGAAAGTTAGGATGGAAAATGCAACAAGTATAAGATAAAGGACTAATATTGTAACTTTGAATGTTGAGGGACTAAAATAAGTATTTTAGAAACTTTGGCTCAAAAATGCATTAACGGAAAGTTTGGTGTTAAAGACATAAATAATAGTTTTTCCAAGTATAGTTCTGGTAAACGTGAGAAACCTACTCATGTATATTTTGAAAGATGTATTTTTATAAAAATAGAAGTTTTATAAAAATAAGAGATTAAGTTAACATAAGGATTTTATAAAAAAATAAAGGTGTTATAAAATATTGGACAAAAGTAAAGACTTGGGAAAACTTGTACAAAAATGGATACTTTTATATAAATGGGAATATAAAAGTATCGGAAAACATTTTTGGGATACAAGTTAACAAGTTGAACTAAAAATACAAAAGTATATTTTTTCCAAGTAATGTGTGTTCGGAATTGGAAGTACGAACAATATTTCCATAGAACGCATATGGGAAGAAAATGTGGAAAAAGCTAACTAACGGACTTAGTAACATGAACTAACGATAACGGATAAACGGACAAATGAGAAAAGAATGCCATTGCGGCAAGATGAAAATATATATATTTTAAGAAATAAAATATATATAACAAGGGTGAAACTTATGTAACACTTTCCTAAGTGTCAGAAAGAATATCGTGGGAGAAAGCATAACGTAAAGAATTAAAAACGCTAAAACAACGTATGGACTTAACAAGGAAAATTCACGCATTGGTACATGTACACATGCTCGTCTCGACGAAATTCTAGGATATCTAATTAAATGGGAAAGTAGATATGCGAGAAGGAGAACCGAGACGAGTAGGCAAAATGTACCTATATACATGTGAATACCGGCGAGATCCTAGTATATTTATTCAAATGGGAAAATAAAGATTCGGCATGGTACGTCGAGTCGGACGTTAATAATATACAACCGAACGACAAGACCTTAGCATGTTTACTTGAATGGGAAAGTAAATATGTGGCAAAGTGAGTCGGGACGGGTAATAAGAATACATTATATCGAGCAAAACGTTCCTAAGTATAATTATTTAAATGGGAAAATAAGGAGTCGTGTCGAGAATAATAACATACAAGTTACAAATAGTATTAACAAGATTAATATATAACTTGTAAGAAAAGGGTAATCCATCGCCAATGAACCTAGGATACGAGACTAATTAAACGGAAATTGGGATAACGCGTGGTCAGGGAGTTGGGTGTACAACTTGCCAAGGCACATGCACTATAGGTGTAGTGACTTATACGCCTAGGATATTTGTAGGTGCGAGACCACAAAACTTGCTATTTTCTTCTTTGAGCCAAGCACAGTTCCAGGTGAGTTTCACGGCTCCATTTTACTGTTTTAACTGGGGGAAAGATATGTTTGTCAAACGTTGTCACATGTTGAAATGTTTTCAAAGGTTAAAATGTGATAAGTGGTATGATGAGTACTTGAGCAGTGATCGCCACTCGGGGTTGAGTCCTCTCTTCTGTAATCATTAATTTAGGGAAATGAAACCGAAGGAATATTTGGATAGTACTATTGGTGCCTGACAAGGCCCACCCCTAATCGATAGCGTCGATTATGCATCGGCGTATGCCTGGGGTGCACGTATTCTGAAATTACGTCGTTGGGTTCCGTGGAACGACTGGGAGCGGGGCATTATTATTAGTCTTGGTTTGGTTATGGGGCTCAAGGGATTGCTCATCATTATAGTTTGCAGGAGCTAGCTACTCCTTACAAATGCCACAAGTTGTGCAGGTTTCGCACATGTTGTAAAAAAAAAAAGGAAATATCGATCGACAAGATCCTAGTATAATTATTTAATGGGAAAATAATTATACGGTAAAGTGAGTCGAGTCGACGGTTGTGAAAATGCTGTTGTTCTGAAACTAAAACCTGTGAACTCACCAATATTTTATATATTGACGTCTTTTTAAACATATCTTTCAGGTAACTAAGCGCTGAATAGATGTGGGGCTAGTGCGGTGGAATTCGGGATGTCGGATACTGGTCGGGGTTTCATCAATTGTTACCAAAGGGTTGGAACAAACGGAAATACCTCACATGGAAACTTAATGTTCGTCGTTTTATGTAATATTGGAAATGTGATTCTCTGTTTTGACATCTTAATAAATTGATTCTTTCCTAATTAAATATAGTTTGTGTTAATCTTGACTTTGATATACTTTCGAGCGTTGCGCCACGTGTTTCCGCCATTGGCGTGGTGTGACAATATTCGTCCTTAGATTGGACGGGAGTCGGGAACACACCCAATTCAAAGTGGATGGAGATGCCTTTGACTGGATTAGTGATTGCTCAGGCATTTGGTGTGGTCCTTCAATTCTTCAGTCCTCTTGGAACGAGCACATTCTTCCCTATTCACAAGCATCCTCAAAGCGTGCCAGAACATCGGGTCATTTCGAAGGCCTTCGTGAACGGCAACCATTTCATCATGCTAAAGCTAACAGACGACGCTCCGTGCCTTATCCGAGTGGAACATGGAGGCGTTGGGTAGATGTAAATCACAACCCATGGTTAGCACTATACAGGGATCGTCTTGATGAGGGGCGTAGGCTATCTCAAACAGATCCAGAGTGGTTTGACCTAACAGGCTGTCCTGATTCTTCTGATAGTTCGGTGTAAATTTGTTTTTATAATGTATAATGATTTATTAAATACATTTTTTTATTTTTTATTATTATTTTACATATACAATATGAAATGAAAACGTTCTTTTATAAAAAAAACCTATACCACCTAATTAAAACTAACAAAATTTAAAAAAAACAAAACTTCTACTGGGCTGTAGAGGGCTCTATGGGCCGTAGAAGAGATTTATCTACGGGTCGTAGAGCCCTCTACGACCCGTAGGCTTCTGGGACAAGCTCGTAGACACCATCTATGGCTCGTAGAGGCCATTGAGCCTACGGGCCATAGAGGCCTCTACGACCCGTAGGCAAAAATTTTTTGATTTCTAAAAACTTTGTAAAGTTTATAAATATAATCAGTAGTTTTTTAAAAAAAATATGAGTCTACGACCTGTATAGGTCCCTACGGGCCGTAGACGAGGATTTTTTTAAAAAAAATTTGGGTTTTCAGTTATATGTTATATTTAATTTTTCTGGATAATATTCCAGCGAACTGGTAGCCCAGATGGTCCCCATTGTGTGTATAAGTGTGTATGTGTATGTGTGTGTGTGATAATTGACAGCCATGAGATCGATCCACGTCCCAAACGTTTTTTTTAATTTTGTTTACCTACGGGCCGTAGAGACCTCTACGGGCCGTAGGTAAACAGTTAAAATTCAAAAAAGACAGTTCAGTCGACCATTTCCCCCAAATCACAAACAATCAACCCAACCCTAACCCCCCACCGCCCCCTTCGACCAAAACCACCATCACCACCCTAATCCACCACCACCACTTCCTTCTCCACCACTGTAACCACCACGAGGTGCTAATCCACCACCACCATTCTCTTCTCCACCGAAGATCGAAGGAAACAGGTATTTTTTTTTTTTTGTTTTTTTTTTTCTTTAAACGATATGTGGGGTGGGGTGGGGTGGGTGTGTGGTGGTGGTGGTGGGCTGTTGTGGTGGTGGTTGGGTGGTGGTTGGGTAGGGTGAGTGGTGGTGGGGCTGTGGTGGTTGGGTAGGGTGAGTGGTGGTGGTTGGGTGGGTCTGTGGTGGTGGTTGGGTCTGTGGTGGTGGTTGGGTAGGGTGAGTGGTGGTGGTTGGGTGGGTCTGTGGTGGTGGTTGGGTCTGTGGTGGTGGTTGAGTGGTGGTTGGGTAGGGTGAGTGGTGGTGGGGCTGTGGTGGTGGTGGGGCAGTGGTGGTGGTGGGGCTGTGGTGGTGGTGGGGCAGTGGTGGTGGGGCTGTGGTGGTGGTGGGGCTGTGGTGGTGGTGGGGCAGTGGTGGTGGTTGGGCTGTGGTGGTGGTGGTGGTGGGGTGGGTGGTGGATATAGTTTTGGCGATGTTTTTGAATCGCCAAAAACTATATAGTTTTGGCGATGTTTTTGAATCGCCAAAAACTATATAGTTTTGGTGATTCTTTTGAATCGCCAAAAACTATATAGTTTTGGCGATTCTTTTGAATCGCCAAAACTATATTAGTTTTGGCGTTTCTTTTGAATCGCCAAAACTAATATAGTTTTGGCGTTTCTTTTGAATCGCCAAAACTATATTAGTTTTGGCGATTCTTTTGAAACGTCAAAACTAATATAGTTTTGGCGATTCAAAGAATCGCCAAAAACTATATAGTTCTGGCGATTCTTTTGAATCGCCAAAACTAATATAGTTTTTGCGTTTCTTTTGAATCGCCAAAACTATATTAGTTTTGGCGATTCTTTTGAAACGTCAAAACTAATATAGTTTTGGCGATTATTTTGAATCGCCAAAAACTATATAGTTTTGGCGATTCTTTTGAAACGCCAAAACTATATTAGTTTTGGCGATTCTTTTGAAACGCCAAAACTAATATAGTTTTGGCGATTCTTTTGAAACGCCTTAATTATAGAAACGCCCTAACTAACTATATATTCTTTGATTTTGCAGTTATGGCAGATTTTCTAGACGAGCAGTACATGAACGAGGAGGAGGAGGAGCAGCAGCAGGAGGATGAGCCCGTGGTGCAGGTGGGGGCTGCCATGGTAGGGGGTGACTTGTCAGGCTATGAGCCTTGCAGTTTTCAGCGATTCGATTACCCGAGTCCCAGATTTCAGAGGTTAAGGAAGAAGAAGATTGAAAAGGCGTGTGGGATTTCTTGGGACGCGCTTCGGGAGATTAGGGGGGTGCTGAGGCGATTGCCCGAGAGTGGATCCCGGAAAGGAGCCCACTGGACAGGTTTTTCGACGACTTTTGCGCGCCGTCCCATCGGCCGTTGGTGATAGAGTTTCTATCCACCTTTCGGTTTTGGCCGCCCACCGCCGGATCGTCGGACGCCGGATCGTCGGGCGCCGGATCGTCGGGCCGCCCACCGAAGGATATTGAGTTTTCCATACTCGGCGTTGATTATGGTTATTCTCTAGATGAGTGGGCTACGCACACCCAGTGGTACACTCGCGACGACCTTGTAGAGGTATTAATATTATTTTTATTTTTATTCTTATTATTTTTGTTTTTGTTCTTATTCGAAATGTTAATGTTAATGTTAATGATAATGTTCAGGATGTCTACACTAGGGGGTGACTACTGTCGCTGATGACGTCCTCTATGCGTGGTGGCCCACCATTGGCGGTCCCGAGTTCGGCAACCCGACAGAGAAGTATTATTATTATTATTTTTCAATATCTTTGTTCTAATTATTATTACTATTATTATGCTGTGCAGGGAGAGGTGTGACAGGGCATCTAACATTCGTCACCCCGTAGTTCGTTACATTCACCGTTGCATTACTTATTCCCTAACGGCACGGGGGAATAGTAACGAGCGGGTGACGAAGACGGACCTGATGTACCTGTATTGCATACTCACCGGCACGCCGATTGCCTTGCATCGGGTCATGGCCGAGTACTTTGCCTCCTTCCCCCATAAGCCGTTGAAGGGAGGCATCCCATGCGGGGGGATCATCAGCAAGATTGCCGAGCGCTGCGATGCCGTGAAGTATTACGGTTATGTTAACCGTAATCGGTTTCCGTCACTAGCGCAATAGGTCTACCCACGATGAAGGCTATGCTTTGTGCGGCGAAGAAGGCGAAGACGCCGGATCATGATGCCTTCCACTATCTGATTGGTCCCGGTGGCATGGAGTTTGTGCATGAGCCGTTAGTACATCAGGGCCTTAGAGGTATTATTATTATTATTATTATTATTATTATACTTATTATTATTATTATTATTATTATTATTATACTTATTATTATTATTATTATTTGGGAAACTTGTAGACAACTTGTGTTGTCTGGTTTGCCTAAAAACAGGGGAAACTCTGCCCAATTTTTTTATAAAATCCTGGAATATTATTATTATTTATTAATTATTTATTGTTATCCATTGCAGGTGATGCTGTGGAGGTCGGGTTGCAGTTTGTGCATGAGCAGGAGGGGGGCGGTCTTAGGGACGTCGAGATGCCTCAGCAGCAGCCTGAGGACGTGCAGATACCGGCGCGCGTTTATCACTCTCTCAGGTTGCCTGCTGATGTTAGGGCGGACGTACGTGCGGCTGCCGAGGAGGCTGTCGAGATGCGTGCGTGGCGTCAGCAGCAGGACATCTGGCGTCAGCAGCAGGAGGTAGAGATGCGTCAGTGGCGTGATCAGCAGGATGAGGCGATGCGCTGGCTGATTGCTGGCCAGCAGGATATGTATCGCCAGCTGGGCATGCAGACTCGTCTCCCACCGACTTTAGGGCCCATCACGCAGCAGACCCATCATGAGTCCGGTACCTCCTCGCAGCAGCCCGGGACCTCGCAGCCGCAGCCGACGCCGACGCCTGATCATGATGCCTTTTGACTTATGATTTTCTGATTTGTAAATGTTTTAAACAATTTTTATTTTGAACGCTTGTGTAAATGTTTTAACGTTTAGTTTTATCGTTTGGTTATATAAACGTTTGTGTTTATGTTTTACACGCTTATCGAGACGACATTAAAAAACTAAAAAAATTAAACAAATAAAATTTATTTTATAAATTTGTATTAATGTTTTACATGCTTGTGTTAATGTATTACACGCTCGGGATTAATTATTACATAATTAAAATGATTTAAAAAAAAAAAACCCTCTTTACGGGTCGTATAGGCCTCTACAGGCCGTAGAGGCTGCCTAAGACTGGTTTATGTTATATTAAAACTTTCCAACTAAGAAACCAGCGAACTGGTAGCCCAGATGGTCCCCATATACGAAATAAGACTTTGTGTGTGTGTTTGTGTGATAATGTGCCTAAGATCGAACCTCGTCCCAAACGTTTTTGGTTTTTTTTTTGTCTACGACCCGTAGAGGCCTCTACGGGCCGTAGGCATCATAAAACATCCATCTCGTCCTTCTTCATTCTCAAAATTAATAAGACTACTTCTACGAGCCGTAGAGGCCTCTACGGCTCGTAGGTAATCATTACCAATGATTGTATGATTGCCAATCATTGGTAATGAGTACCTACGAGCCGTAGAGGCCTCTACGGCTCGTAGAAGTCTGAAAAAATGGGCTCTACGACCCGTAGAGGGCTCTACGGGCCGTAGAGGGTTGTGTGAATAAAATTTAACCTTGTGCAAATAGTGGGAGCCCTTTATTTTGTTGTAGCCTCTATTGCTTCTTTTCTTTGTAGTTATACCCGTCCAAGTTAGACTATACATCTAGATTCAAACAATTCAAGCTACATTCAATCAATTATCTAACTTCAAATTTCAATATTAGGCTTAAAATCTTTAAATTCCAACACTAGGCTTATAAATAAAGAGCACATTTGGCTCTTAAATTTTACCACTTATAAAATTCAACTCATTAATAATTTATAGAGGAATTTTCTTGTACAAATAGTTCTTATCTTACAAATAACCCTTAATGTGAGAAGTGAAGGAGGGTATTTTTTTTTTAATTTTTTTTTCCATATTGTTAAACATGTACTTTAGTACTGAAATCTTAAAAAAAAAACAAATTTTTTTTATGTAGAGTAATTACGCTATTTTTTTTATTATTAATCTAGAAAGCATGTTTAAGTAGATGAGAAAAAAATTTCAAAAAATAAAATAAAATAAAATAAAATTGGTTTGTAGGTTAAGCGCATTTGTATTTATCTTATATGTAGTTCTTTATTAGCTGACGAATTGACAAATAAGTTGGAACTTATTAGATGGTACGGAGTGGGGGGGGGGGGGGCACCTTCACGCCATGAACACCAGCCCGGATGGGCATGGAGGGGGGCTTGGGCGGGAGCATCTTCACCGGTGTGGGGCTTTTGTTTTGGACACGCGGCACGTCATGATTGGTGGATTTGTTTTGGACCGTTGAATTTAAAAACAAATATTAAATTATAACCGTTTGAAGTGTAACGGTTCAAAAAAAAAATTATATATAACCCCACTTTTATAAAAAAAAAACACCCACTTCACATACCTACAACCTCACATATTCACCTCAATTTTATACATTTCTTTATCAATTTTATACATTTCTTCATCTATTTTTATACTTCTCATCATACTTAAAAAAAAAAATGAACCCATACAACCGAGGCTTTGACCCGAACAACCCATTCAACTACATCCCAAACCCGGATACACCACCGGTTCACTCGACACCAAACCGTCCACCCCAATTTTCACCCTTCACACATGGGCCCCACTGTACCACATGACGCTTCATCCCCCTCTTTCCCCTCCACTTCTTATGGTCTTAAAATGGTTCATAAAATTCAGAGGCAAGTGATCTTGTTATTTTATAAAGAACAAAGATTTTCAAAGAATTATATATTTTTGGGGGCCAAATTGAGGGAAATGGATTAAAAAGCAACAGCCTATAGGTCTTTGTTAAAAAAAAAAAAAAAAAAAAAAAAAAAAAAGACTTGACCATACATTCCAAAATGACTGACTATAAAATCAAATGTTAGTAGTCTTGGTCATAACGTGTGTATCACTCCATACATATACGTATATACTATACATATATGATATATATAATATACATACCTATATACATATAGGTATACAGGGGAAAGTTAAATTGAGAACACCTATATTTCGTGCGAACCGTGAGAACGACATCTAAAACCATTCAAATTCAAAATTTCTTTTTACACTTGTCTTTATTATTAAAATACAATCTCAAAAACACAATTTACGCGTAAAAATTCAAACGTATACGAAAATAAATTGTTTTTACACATGTGTAAATTTACTATTTATGCATGTGTAAACTGTTTCATTTACACAAGTGTAAAAAGTTAATTTGAAAGTGTTTTTGCAAGAAAAGATGAATTGTTTGGAATAAAAATTCATTTATTAATGTTGTATTTTGATTATAATGAGGTTTGTATTAAAAAAATTTGATTTTGATTGATTTTTTTACTTGTTCTCACGGTTATCACAATATTTAGCGTTCTCAAGATAACCCTCCCCTAGGTATACATATACTACATATGTGTGTGCACGCTTTTATTAAAATGATAAAAGATAATAATTTTTTACCTTTCATTTTTTCTTCCCTAAGCCCTCTTTGATTCTCTCACCTGTAAATGTCTCCATGTTTCGCTTAAAACGTTTATGAAAACATGTACATGAAGTTGTAACAACTAAAAAAATCCAAATTCATATGAACAAAATCTGAGACATCTTTTATAACTTTGACCACTAAATTTCTCATACAAACATTTTATGCACTAAAGTTGAAACAATCTTAACCGGTAAGAAATATTGAAATGTGACTGTGTGAAACTAGTATTCAAAAGTTACGAGGGACGTCAACTAAGTTTTACGAGCCACCATAGTAGAAAAGAATAATAAAAGTGTTTTCTTCTTCTTCATCGGGGACATATACAACATGTCGCAAGTAATCGCAAAACCATTTTGCCGACGACAAGTCGCCGGTAAAGGGTATCTATACCGACGACACATGTTGTCGGAACAGATCTGACGTATCAGAAGACTTTTCTTGTAGTGATAGAAGCACATTCCAATTTAAATATAAATAAATTAATTACTTTTAAATGTTGTAAAGCAAGGTCTAGGGGGTGAGTATACGCCAAGTAATCGCTACAAGGTATGGTATCGATCTGATTTTCTTCAACTCCAACTAATTACCCTGAATCAATAAAAGATTAAAAGGCGGTCAACCACGGCTAGAATCGGATTTAGTCGGTAAACTTGGGACGAAATTGACTTAAAAAAACAAAACATAATTTTTATGTTTGTAATTTAATGAATGAATATAAGATTTTGAAATACTTTAGCATTGAAAAATGTATATTATTTTATCTATACTACTATATAGTGAGTTCTGGACAGGCAAGGAAGTCATTTTATAATCAGCTATATGGGCAAAATTGTAATTTTATTATATTAACAAGACAATTTTAATGCAACTATTAAATAACTTTGTAGTAATTAAAAACAATAATTTTTTAATTTATTTTTTCTTTTGAACGGCAAATTTCTACTCCTTGTGAGACTTGAACCCATGACCTCCCTGAAGGGGTAGGGACCCAAATTTACTTGGGCCCCTACCCAAAGCCAAAGCCCAAACACGGGAACAGGGCCACAAGGCCCAAGTGATTACAACGTCAACCATGGGCAAGGTAAGCCCATCACCTGCGGGTCCAGCGATACCAACCCGGATGCGGGTTGCAACCACCAAGCGCAGATGTTGCACCAACATCCGCCAGGGTTTGGAGGATAAAGCAAAAGCAGACACGTGGCGATAACTCGTATGATCGTACAACATGGTACGAGCCAACCAGAGTCCAACGACGTGTAGCAAGGAGCATGCTGCACGATCGGCCAACAGGGGAATCACACGTGTCGGAGACCAAACCCGCAGGAGACAAACAGTACATTATCCGTACGTATCAACCAATAAGAATGCATGGGACCACCTCAGCAAGGATCTCCACTATCGAAGGCCAGCAGAAGGGACACTAGTACACTCAATGGCCAATCACGTTCGACCAGACCTGCGACCAATCACGTGACGCCACGTCGGAGAAAACGGTACGACTGTCCTCTATGATTTCTTACTTTTCACATACTATGTCTTATTGGGCCTAATTATGGGCCGATGTGGAGGCAAGCCCTTAACCGGGCTCCAGCCCACTGGGTAGGTTAAGGGTGAATGTCGAGGCCCGTGTGGAACCTATTTAAGGAGCACTTCGTCTCCTTGAGTAGCCCATTTTCAGAAAACCCCTGAAGAACACACTAGTGCCGACCACGTTTTTGTGTCTGCTAAGTAGAATCCTCTGGATTCGAGGCGGGCGCCCCACATCGGAGATTGTGTTTTTCAGGTTACCATCATTAGCGAAGTCATTCGTTCTAGTGAAGGATCACACCTGTGGAAGCTGGTCTGCCTATTCCTCTTGAAGGTAGACTTTTGTTTCTTCACTCCCCTTAGGTGTTCCTAGAAGCTTTGCTTCTACCATTGGGCCACCAACCCCAATGGCAATTAAAAACAATAATTAACTTATGCTTTTTATTTTAATTTTATTATTATAACTTATATAAATACATCTCCCTTGTAGTTAAAATAGTAACTTGATAACAAAACAAGTTTTAAACCTATATGTGAAACCACTTACAACATCCCATGAGTAAGACGCGTCTCTTGGATTCTTTCAATACGCCAATTCTGATCACCCGCATCTTTGTCTTTTCAATTTCCCTCACTCTCAAGACCAATTGATTGGAATTCAGAGCAAAATTCAAAGTGGGGCGAACCTCAATCGATCGCGAATTGAAGGAGTAATTACCCTCACATTAAAGACACGAATTTAATCGGCCCATTCGTTTTAATTGTTCATTCTTATTTTTTCGAAACCTGCACACTTCGATTTGATTATCTTTCTTCCTCTTCTTCTTCCAAACTTATGAACTTCAATTCAATCATTATTCGTGTGTAATCATTCAGAAAGTATTGATGGAGACCATGGGAGGATCGATTAGTACACAACAAGCTTGAATCATGTTACAGGTTACTTACTTCCGTTGTTTTTTAATCAAGTTTTTATTTTAAGTTATTGTTAGGATTTTCAACTCGATCAATGTACTCTGTACTGTATGTCGAAATATTGCTTTTTTGCTTATATTCAGTAGATATTGGTTGGTGGCTAAACATATACAATGTGTGAATGGGTGGCTGCATTATCAAAAAGAAAGAAAGTATTACATGCTGTCTATCTGCTCATATTATGAACTATATGGAGTTTGAAAAACGAAACAATTTTCAAAGGCAGAAACGATATATGAATGGACATTGATCTGACCAAGAATCACAAGCCCAACTTGGGAGGAATGGTGACATTTTGATTTAGTTTAGTCATACTTCATGTATTGTAATATGCCTCAAACTTTGCTTCGTATGTGTGCTTCATTATAGCAACTTGCCATGTTGAACTAGATGTTTTGATGGAATAAAGTTGTCGTTGCCATTCCAAAAAGAAATTTTATTGAATTTCTAATGCCTATTGTACAACTTCTTAATTTTCTTACTATTGCACTTTTGTTTTCCATTTTTTTTGGTCTTGGGCGTGAGCCTTTTTTCCGCCTTGTGCTTAGAAAACATAGATCCCTTATAGTCTTGTGATTATTATCATAACACTAGAGGGTAGAGTTAAGTGATGTCAATCAGTCGTATGCTTAAGTTAGATGAGGAAAGATGGCATATAGTTAGAAATAATAAAAACATTTGAATGTTATTGTTGCTTAGGCGTATTATTAACATGATCATATGGGTGCTTTAAAAGTTCTTTGGAAGTCAAGAATTTGGAAATAAAGTTTTTGTCAAGAGGAGTCTATAAACAAGCAACAATGAGTTCAACTACAAATTATGTCATGTCTAGAAACGACCAACAACATCTACAAATTATGTCACAACCACTATTCTTATGCAATGTATAAGCGTTATAACATCTGTTACACCCTGAAACAACATATTATGCATCCTCAATCTGACAACCAAATCAAAACACCTGCTAACCTAGCTAACCCCGCCGCAACGCGCGGGTTCCTGCTAGTTTATATAAATATCACGTATTTTGTTATAAATATTAGTAAAATTGTGATATTTGACATATACATAATTCCCCGAATATTAATATCTTTATAATTTATCATGAGTACCTCCCAAGTAGTCTTCGTCTAGACTGACTACTCGCACCTCCTTAATCTACTGACATGGGAACACTTAATTAACAACTTTTGCAACCAAGCTTTTACTTCAATGCCAACTCTTCATCAAAATTGGTTGATCGCTTCTCCCAAATATATTTTAATTTAGGTCAACCTACCAAGACGGTCTTAGAAAACAGGAAGCACCACCTTGCTCTATCACACGTCTATCCTAGTGTTTAACTGATATTCTCTAAGATATTCATGCAACGTGAAAATGTATAAAATTGATGACATAGACTTGTGCTTCTAAAATAAAATCATTTGGTGCTTGAATAATCGTATTGTTTAAAACAATTGGAAAACAAAAATTTACATACATTATAAAGCATGTTACCAATGAGGTGGGTAGTCAGTTGGCAAGTATTAAAAACAATCGTCTTTTTTTTTTTAATGATCAACAAATATCTGATCACTCCAGTAAACCGAATGACAAAAGACTAATCATGCCTGTAAACATTGGTGGTAAAAAATAAAAGGGTTATTGGATTTTATTACTCCCAACTATATGGTATGTTGGATATTTTAGTGTAATTGGATTGACTGTTTGACCAAAATGTTCATAATAATACATTATATAGGTATGGTGGTGCGGAGTGCACGCCTATTTGAATTTATTATGAACTTAGGGGCGAAGCCCCTAAGGAACGGGGGTTCGGGGGCAGTGCCCTTGGGAGCAGAGCCCGTGCTTGGGGTCGAGCTGCCCGGTCAGCTTGGAAAAATTTTATTTCCATTAAAATTGCTATGGTAAACATGTCTCAGAAAATTAATTTTCAGAAATAGAGGGACTAATTTTGGCAATGTTGAAACCATTGGAAAACTGCCTAAAAGGCAGTTACTGGCCCCAAATTATCATTACGAATTCTTCTCCTTCTTGGTCAGTCTCTCTGGTTCTAATAATCTCAATCACAACATACAGAAAATTCTCAATCTCTGATTGTATCCGATTGAATATTCGATAGAACCGTCGAATTGATTCAATCTGAAAACGATTACGTGCCTTCAGAGATTTCTGTTATCTGTTTTGTTCGTTTGTTACGGTTATTCCCCAACATGGTATTGGCCGCTGCCACTCCCAACTATCACTTTGACTCCTGCCACTCCCAACTTAACACCTTGTTTGTTGTGTGTCACTCCGGATCTAGCGTGGATCTGTTGTGTCACTCCGGAGGTACTTGCCACGTCAGATCCACATTAGTTCCACGTTAGATCCACGCAAAATCCGGAGTGACACAACAAACAAGGTGTTAAGTTGGGAGGGGCGGGAGTCAAAGTGATAGTTAGGAGCGACAACGACCAATACCATATAGTTGAGAGTAATAACATCCAATAATCCAAAAATAAAATAAAACATGTTTTTACTTTCAATAAAATGACATGGTTGGATTTTAATAAAATGACATTTTATTGGTTGTACTTAAGTATATATAAATGTAAACTTTTGCGTGCACAAAAGATAAAATAATAGCGTATATAGATTACTTTACTTGCATTTTAATCTTTAATATATACTTTACTTATGTCTCTACTTAAAAGATGTATAATATTTACCGTTTTGTTTTCCAGATGCAAATGTATACATATTAAATTATATGTTATGAAATGTACACGATTATTATAAATATTATTGTTTCTTTTTTTTTGAAAGATAAATATTATTGTTTCTTAGAATCATAATATTATTATTCACCCATACAATAATACTTACAACACAAACACACATATATCGTTTGACTCAAAACCTAACACATTAGAGTAGTTTAAATATTATTTGAACAGAAACAGTTAAATCAATACTCAAGATGTTAGAGAAAACATTTACGAGTGTTTTAGTGTTTATATTTTTATTTAGCACTATATTTCCTGTTATAAACTTAACATGTTAATTGCTTAGAGTCGAAGGAAAAGTAATTATGTGAATTCAATCTATGATTCTTACAAGTTAACATCTATTTATTTGTTTATATATATATAGGCTATATAGGCTAAGTATCCATAGTAAACCCTAAAAATTTGAGAAAACTCTAGTAAACCCTTAAAAAAACCTACTTCCCGAGCTTTTTTTTTTTTGTTGAAAAAATTAGGGCATGTAATATACATGTTTTTAAGTGTTTTAAGCCAAAAAAATCAAAAAAGCGCCGAGCGGTTTTTTAAAAAAATAATAAAATAAGTTATGCACCATAACATATGTTAGCTTATTTTTGCACTGGTAACATATGTTATGATGCAAAACTTATTTCTTTTTAAAAAAAAACCCTTCGGCGCTTTTTTGATTTTTTTGGCTCAAAACACTTAAAAACATGTATATTACATGCCCTAATTTTTTTTTTTAAAAAAAAATCTCGGGAAGTAGGATTTTTTAAGGGTTTACTAGAGTTTTCTCAAATTTTTAGGGTTTACTATAGGAACTATAGGAACCAATCTGAGCCATCCATTTTCAATGGTATGATTGTAAATAAGTAAAACTTTAATTAATTGTTATTTTAATAAAGGGGTATTAATGTCTTTTGTTCAATATCATTTATTAGGTAATTAATAAGAAACTCATGTATATTTGAAAACAGCAAATTAGTGTTTATGGTATTCCCAAACGTATTTATTGTATATACTATTAAAATTATATCTCGGTATATATACAACAGTGTACATTGGTGTATATTCGTTTTTTCATTCATTATCATCACCAACACAAGATATACATTGGTGTATATTCGTTTTTTCATTCATCATCATTCAACATCATCAACACAGATATACATTGGTGTATATTGTTTTTTTTCATTTATCATCATCAACACAGATATACATTGGTGTATATTCGTTTTTTCATTCATCATCAACACAGATATACATTGGTGTATATTCGTTTTTGAAGTGTACATTGGTGTATATCAGTTTTTTTTTTGTTCATTCATCATCATCATCAAACATATATATACAACGGTGTACATCAGTTATACATTGATGTATATCATTTTTTTCTTTTCATTCAACATCATCAACACAGATATACATTATGATAAGAAACTCATAGCAAAACAACTATTTTGCAAATCAATAATAAACCACACTATAAGGCTAATCCAAATAGAAATCACAAAAAAACGTGATTCTCGCACGAAAAACAATTAAAAAAATAAAAACAATACATAAATACCTTGATTTTCAACATTATTTAGAAACAAAGCTTGTGATTGTGTTTCATGATCTTCTATCACATGAGATTGTGATTCAATATTTTCATGTATAGAATTATTATCCATAACTTGGAAATCTGAATCGTTGGCCGATTTTAGATTCTTTTAAATCGAAAGTTTTTTCAATTCAATCAATTTAAATCTTCTGAATTCGACTGGAAGTTATTTCGATTCAATCGAATTCAATCGAACGTGTTTTTTTTTATTTGGGATTAGAGATGATAATAGATTTAGAGATTTAAGGAAAGTAAAAAAAAAAACTTGCATATTAATTGCAGGAAGATAATTAACTGCCATATATAAAACTTTTAATTAAATTAAAATATAATATTTAATTGTCTAATTACATAACTATCCCCTAGATCAAGATCAAAGATGAATGACTCAGATTGGTTCCTAAGTTCCTAACTAGGCTCTTGGTTCCTATTTGATCTTTTTCCTATATATATATATATATATAGGGGAAAGTTAATTTGAGAACACCTATATTTCGTGTGAACCGTGAGAACGACTTCTAAAACCGTTCAAATTCAAAATTTCTTTTTACACTTATCTTTATTATTAAATTAAATCTCAAAAACACAATTTACGGATAAAAATTCAAACGTATATGAAAATAAATTGTTTTTACACATGTGTAAATTTACTGTTTATACATGTGTAAACTGTTTCATTTACACATGTGTAAAAAGTTAATTTGAAAGTGTTTTTGCAAGAAAAGATGAATTATTTGGAAAGAAAATTCAATTATTACTGTTATATTTTAATTATAATTAGGTTTGTATTGCAAAAAAATGATTTTGATTAGTTTTCTCACTTGTTCTCACGGTTCTCGCGATATTTAGCGTTCTCAAGATAACCCTCCCCTATATATATATATAAGGGAAAGTTAATTTGAGAACACCTATATTTCGTGCGAACCTTGAGAACGGCATCTAAAACCATTCAAATTCAAAATTTCTTTTTACACTTGTCTTTATTACTAAAATACAATCTCAAAAACACAATTTACGCGTAAAAATTCAAACGTATACGAAAATAATTTGTTTTTACACATGTGTAAACTTACTATTTATACATGTGTAAACTGTTTCATTTACACATGTGTAAAAAGTTAATTTGAAAGTGTTTTTGCAAGAAAAGATGAATTATTTGGAAAGAAAATTCATTTATTAATGTTGTATTTTGATTATAATGAGATTTGTATTAAAAAAAAATTGATCTTGATTGATTTTTTTTACTTGTTCTCACGGTTCTCAAAATATTTAGCGTTCTCAAGATAACCCTCCCCTATATATATATATATATATATATATATATATATATATATATATATATATATAGGAAAAAGATCAATTAGGAACCAAGAGCCTAGTTAGGAACTTAGGAACCAATCTGAGCCATCCATTTTCAATCTTGATCATAAGGGTAAGAGTGTAATTAAACATTTAAATAATTATCATTTTCTTTAATTATATTTCATAATCAAATCTGATTTCCTAAATTTTCTCCTTACATCAAGTTCTAATTAATTACATATTTTAAGAAGTTTTCTTTTTCATTTACGTATGATCTTCATTAACAATTCATTCTAACAATTTCTCATCTTATCTTTCAATTATTTATATAAACTTTCATGGATTCTCATTCAACATAGTCGGTTATAGTGGATGATCTAGATGACGGTTATTAGCCATCGAATAATACTAGTGCAGCAACATCGGATCAACAATCGAATAATAGGCCTTTGTATCTCACAAGTGTTGAGAATCAAGGTAAATATATGTTATCGGAGCATTGGATCGCCCTTCGTATGAGCACGCCTATTGTTGTGTTTTTGTTTTTTTTTTAATTTTTAACGGATGTTAGTCATTAACGAAAATAATGGTTTAATTTCGTTTCTGTAACTAGTTCGTCTCATCATTCTATTAAGTATACTATAAAGGTGTTTGGTTGATTTTTTGGTATAACTGGGTTGAAAGATTATAGTTTTAGAGTTGTACACCTGTGTATGCTACTCGGAAGTTGGTCATAAGATTGTGTTAATGCATGAAGGACGTATACACATGTGCATCTTTGGTGTTTTCCAAAGGAAACATTATTATATTCGGTATAATATGTGGTATTAAGAATTTATGTTCAAAAAACAAGTGTTCACATATGTATATGACTGAATTTTCTTGACAAAATCTTGAATACATTGTACAAACTGGGTTGAAAGATTATAGTTTTATAGTTGTACACATGTGTATAATTGATGTTTTCCAAATGTATTCAAGAACCGCAGTTTGCTCAACTATTTGGGATATCATGATGCTCGACACTGCCCGAATAAATAATTTTTTTTTATTTCAATGAACCACAGTTTGCTCAACTATTTCGATGTTGAATGTTTTTCATTATTATGTATTTGCTTAATTCAATAAAAGTACGGTTGTTTTTTTTTTAAATTATCAGTTATTGTTTTTTGATATTATTAATTGTGTACGAGTGCATCGTTGATCACATATATTTTGTGATATTATACATGGATGTACATTTCTGTTGTGCATGGTCAAAACAGAGTAGGCTATATAAGGTTCGTTAATGAAAACAAAACTCGTTGATCTTATACATTGGTGTAGCTAGTTGGTGTGCTAATGAATTATTGATCATTGATGTAATATGACGTGATTGATATTAATGATAGCCAGATGTATACATTGCTCGATGAAGACGATGCAATAAAAAAAATTAACATTAAAAAAAATTCAAATTTACAACAATGAAGTCAGAGACGTTTCAACTCATAAATGGTACACCTGTGTATACATCAAAAACACATTGAGTATATAATACTTCACAGATCATTTTACCAACTTTTATACACATGTGTACATTCATTTTCAAATTTAAAAACATTAGAATACTGTATGATCACTTACCATCTATGATACACATGTGTATAATCATTACTACAACATAAACAGTACCGATAATTGTAACGATCCTTTAACTACATAATATACAACAGTGTATATTATATAATACTGCTTCATCGTTGATCTTATACATTGGTGTAGCTAGTTGGTGTGCTAATGAATTAATGATCATTGATGCAATATGACGTGATTGATATTAATGATAGCCAGATCTATACATTGCTCGATGAAGATGCTGCAATAAAAAAAATAACATTAAAAAAAATTCCAATTTACAACAATGAAGTCAGAGACGTTTCAACTCATAAATGGTACACCTGTTTATACATCAAAAAACACATTGAGTATATAATACTGCACAGATCATTTTACCAACTTTTATACACATGTGTACATTCATTTTCAAATTTAAAAACATTAGAATACTGTACGATCACTTACCATCTATGATACACATGTGTATAATCATTACTACAACATAAACAGTACCGATAATTGTAACAATCCTTTAACTACATAATATACAACAGTGTATTTACTTGACGTCGGCTTGACCTTGTACCCAAAACCTAAATAAAATTAAAAAAATACATAATTAAAACGAATAGCTATATAAGATTTTGCCATTAAATACACCAACGTAATAAACAGTACATTCTACTTATCAATATTATTCATAGTCTCTCTTAAATACACCACAGTATAGTATACACTAGTGTCACACATTTATAGTATACACCAGTTTCACACATTTATAACTTGTGGCACACATTAATTAGTGTTTATAAATGTGATATACACCCACATATTAACCACTACATTCCCCTTATTACTTTTATTCATAGTGTCTCTTATATACACTAGTGTATACTCAACTCATACAACAGAGGTTCGTCGTCTGTTGTTATCCTGACAATCTTTAATTAGGGTTTCATCGTTGGATACATTAGTGTATACTCAACTCATACGTCAGCTTGACCTTGTACCCAAAACCTAAATAAAATTAAAAAAAATACATAATTAAAACGAATAGCTATATAAGATTTCGCCATTAAATACACCAATGTAATAAACAGTACATTCTACTTATCAATATTATTCATAGTCTCTCTTAAATACACCACAGTATAGTATACACTAGTGTCACACATTTATAGTATACACCAGTTTCACACATTTATAACTTCTGGCACACATTAATTAGTGTTTATAAATGTGATATACACCCACGTATTAACCACTACATTCTCCTTATCACTTTTATTCATAGTGTATCTTATATACACTAGTGTATCCTCAACTCATACAACAGATGTTCGTCTTCTGTTGTTATCCTGACAATCTTTAATTAGGGTTTCATCATTGGATCAATTACCTTTATTTATAAATAAACACCAATGTATATCATTTAAAGTGTACAAAGTACATTTACGACACAAAAGCATTTTTCGAGTACCAACAATGAAAATTAAAACAATCAAAAACATATTTCGATTATACTTACGAAATCACGGTTTATATTGAATGTCCAGTTCGATCAAAGAAAATAAAAATATATATATAAAAAAAGAAATAACTCATGCGAAAATACCAAAAATTAAGAATAAGAAATAAAGATTGAATATTCATACATACCTGTATACGAATTCTTGATCTTCATTAGTTTTCTGATATGTTCTTCATAGGTTTTTGATGTATACGAATTCTTGATCTGAGATTTTTATGGTTTAGTCAGTTACAATGGATACCTTAATAACCTATTATTACTTATATACCAAAAGTCAATAATACCCCTATAATTAAATAAAGAATGAATTAATGTTTGAGTTATTTACAATCATGCCATTAGAGATCAATGGCTAAGATTGGTTCCTATGGTTCCTACTTAAGGTATGGTTCCTATTTGAACCCTACCCTATATATATATATATATATATATATATAGGGGGTGGATTAAATAAAAACCCACCTAAATTGAAGAAACCCATTAAACCCTCTGTCAACCATTGATCAAACTAGATCAATGGTGTGGATCAAATGTTTAATATTATAATGGTGAGAAGTACAAAAAAAAGGCATATGGGTAATTTGGCATTACAAAGGTGTTGGTAACTGCATGATTCTGCAAGCAGTCATTTCATAATCTCTCTCCATCAATAACCTCTTTCCCTCTCACTTACTCGTATACCATCTTCCCAAATTCAAATTTCATCCCTGTTCTCTCTCTATTTGAAGCATCAACATACTTCCTTCTTCCTGAAACCTTTAACCCTGTACTCTGTTTGTGTGAACCATCAACAGTGCATGGTCTCCCGTAACGATGAAATCGTTCATGTGGACCTTATCTTCGTTTAGCCAACGATTGGGGTCGAAGAAATCATCTAAAAGGTACGTGCTTCGTTGTTTTCTGTCCCTTTACCGTATAAAATTGGGGTTTCTCATATATGGTACAACCTATTCATGAATAATCAGGGATAAGTACATTGATGGTGTAAACAGATAAAAAATGGGGATTTTGTCGAGTTTGCTAAGTAGCGTTTGTAGTATTTATATTTTATGGAGTGGATAAGTAGATTGTAGTTTATGAAATGTGATACCACTCATGAAAGCGTAATCAATATAATGTTTGAGACATGAGGAAAAGAAAATTGGTCGTTTTGTCTGATGACACAGCAACAACCAGGCATGGTAAGGACATTGGATTATCAGCTAGTGAGTTTGAAGATGTAAAACGTCATCTAGGTAGGTGTTACAGGGACTTTTGGATAGTAATGAAGATAATTTATTTTTTAATCTTAGTAATGTAATTTTAGGCTCCTGTAAATTTATTTAGAGTGCCATTTTTTTAAATATGTAGACTATGATTCGGATACGCCACTTATCAACCTAAAGAGGCTGCGTAAAGGAATTGGCAAAGCTTCGGCTCATAATGATGATGTAGGGCCATCGATGGTGCAAACTTCATATAATGAGGATGCAGGACCATCATTGAATGAAGGTTATGATAATGATGATTCAGGACTGTCAACTGGGGTGGAGTCTGATGATGATGATTCAAGTGTGAAGCCACAGAAGGATAAGTTGTCCTTTTTTTGTAACCGACGTACGTCGTCGTCAAGCGGCCAAAATCAAAGGTGAGGTGTTTTGTGGTTTTCCAATAGTTTTGGTGTTACATGTGTAAAATCAGGTGTTATCATCTGGTTAAGCGATCAGTTGCTTACATTGGGTGTTTGTATGTTATGTATAAACAGACAAAAATATAGCAGTTGATGCAGTTCAGACAAGAAATAAAAAAGGTGCGATGATACAACATAATAAATAGTTATTTACACTGATATCGGGAAAAAGTTAGTTTGAACTGATAATTGTTACATGTGTAACAGGTAAGCAAGCAATCCCTGTGTATGATCTCTCTTCATCTGCACCAGTTAGGATAACACGAGCAAAAACATGAGCGTTAGAAGTTTCAGCGAAAACAGACAGGGGAAAAAAAGAGAAAGCATTGAAGGCGAAAAAACGGAAGAGGGTAGACAAGACATGGAATGATGCCCTTGAGCCTAGTAGGCAACGCAAAAGGTCAAAGTTGAACGAGTGGCTGGGGATACGTACTAGATCATCACCAACACAGTTAACAAGATGCATAAAAATACTAAGTGACGAACAACGTTTAGCAGTGAAGGATATGGGGTTGGGCAGGCTGCTAAATCTTAAAATGGATGGGATACCTGCGAAGTTAGGGCATTATGTTGTAGATAACTTCAACCAGGAAAGTTTAGAGTTGACTGTGCCATCTGGGACACTCTGCATTGATGCTGAGGTCGTGCACAAGATCCTCGGTATTCCGATTGGAGGGGTGTCTTTCAATGCGTTGGAGCGTAGGGAAGCGCATGATTAAGGCATAGCCAAATGGAAAAAGAGGTACCCACCAAGCAGATTTATATCTGCTAAGCAAATGGTGGACATGATTGAGAAAGAGTCAAATGGTGAGGATGATTTTAATTTCCGTATGGATTTTATAATGTGCTTCTATACTATCATGATTGACTGTCACAAACAAGGCGGTCTGAAGGATAACATACTCGAGTATTTTACGGATGACTTGGATTTTGCTGGTATGGACTGGTGTGAGTTAGTATTTGAGGTACTAAAGAGTTGTAAGAATGGTTGGAGACGAGACTGTTTGGATCCACCTTTTACCAGGCCACTTACGTTTTTAACGGTATGTTGCTATTTACGCATGTTAAGTTTTAATTAGTTGGATATTAGTGACACTTATTGTTTACTTGTTACTAACCACGTAAGCGATTTTCTATTTCTAGCTTTTATACGTGGATAGTTTTAAATGCAAAGGGCTTGATGTTGATACTATGATGTATCCTATGAGTTTCTGGACATTCCAAAGGTTAAGAGACCGAGAAAAAATTGAAATAAAAGGAGGGGGTTTTGGAAGGGGAACGCTAATAGCTTTGTCTTCATAAACAGGAAAGGGTAGCAGCTGTTGGGGATTTGGTAGATGTGATGATTAGAACCAAAAAGAGGGCTGAATTTGCCATCGGTAAGTTATGTGAGGATTATCCAGGTAGAGAAGAAGTTGTTGCAGTGAAGTCAAGGTACGATGCTTTTATTAAGGAAATGGTGAAGGCGAATGTGGATGCATCTGTTGAGCGTGTAACAGCTGATGCACAAATCAGCAATGTGTTAGAAGCAATAAGTAAAAGGAAAAGCATTGCAGTAGGTAAGTCAGTTGTTTATGTCCTCTAAATTATTTTGTAAACTAGGAAATCAGTTGAGCATCCGTTTTTTCAAATGGCCAAAGTCATTGTTAAATTGAATGTTATTGTGTAGAGGAGGATGATTGTTTGAAGTTGGGTGATTCGGCGCTGGATAAGTCCCCATTGACACGGTCAAAAAGGAGCAAAACTCAGGGCACGCCGGACGAGGGCGGGGCGTTTGACAGTCCAATTCTTAGCCAATACAGGAAGAATCTGCATGACAGTGCTAAGTACAATACTGGTGGTATGTCAGGACTTGGTAAGAAAAAAGCTGTTGAAAAAATGGACATTTAATTAACATGTGTTAACAGGAGATGCTTATGTAATTAACATGTGTTAACAGGAAATGAAGATCTTGCCAAGAATTTAACAAGCGAATTTGCAGAGGTGTGTGAAGATGGAACACATGAGAAGAATTTAGCAGGACAAGATGGAACACAACAAAGAGGTAACAGACCACACACCGTCTAAATCTGTTAAATACGGACAGTATGAACCCAAGTCAAAGTGGGGGGTATTTACTAATACTATTTTCTTATATGTGGACGATGAGTTAGACGATCTGGTACCAAATGCTACTGAAGAGGAATTAGTGAGCACACAATCAGTGGTAGAAACAGAAAACGATCAACTAGGTATACCTGAATTGTTTTTAATAGACATGTAGATCATATACAACAAATCAAAGGACAAAACTGTTTTCTAATGTGTTACTTATGTTTCAGGACAGGAAGTTGAGGTGCCCACCAACAACGAGGGGCCAGGTGTCCATTTAACAAATTCCTAATACTTAAGGGTGTGTTTTTTCTGTTGTTGTGACGTATGTTACATTATGTTAAGGCGGGGATCTAAACAAGGAAGGGACTGTTGAAGAAATTCAAGATGACAGTATTGTTGGGGTCACACCGGTAGATGAGCAAATGGAAGATGGCAAAACAGGTATGGTTGTGACGTTTCAATATCCAGTAGTAAAAAAAGGTCACACAATGATTAGATTCTAGCGGTAGTCTTACATTTAGTTTCAGGATGTGAGGGGATTTGCACAAAGAGGCAGAAGTGTCCACATACAAGAATGATGAGCGAGGTATGAGAGGATAGAGTCCGTAAGTACAGACATTCATATAGAATAATTGTAACCTTACCTATGTTGTTACATGATGTGAAGCAGACTCCCAAGCAAACGCAGAGGCTGCGCCCAACACCATGGATGCACCAAGGAAGATTTTTGATGTTGCGAAAAAAGATGAACAAGCACAAAAAACAGGTATTGTAATGTCATTTCGATGTAAAAATATGAAACTTGTTAGATAGACAATGATGAACGGGGACTTCTTGTTTTACAGGCCTTGTGGGGATAACACCTACAGAAACGCAACCGGATAGGGCAGAGTTTGGAGATGGGGGGTCACAACTTAATGAAGCGGGTCAAGATACAAGCGCGGGTACGCTAAAGACAAATGAAATATATTTCTACCTTTGCCACAATCGTCAAGTAATGTGGTTTTAACTTACATTTACAGGATGCTCCTGGATACTACCATATATGACGAAATCAGATGGCAATGATGTACCAAGTTTTTGCTTTGGCCTAACACAGCCAGAAGAAGTAGGTCAGTGGGGTTCAGGTTTGAGTTCTGTTTTTAAAAAAACTATATAAAAATGTTATGGATGTTTATCAACATATTCCAAAACAGTTGGTAATGCGTATGATACAGAATTTGTGCCTCCTTCTCCAAAAATGGGATCCGGTATGAACACGCTACCAGTTGAATCAGGTACAACGTCCCAGTTTGTGATAGGATGATTCAAACCTAGAAACAGATACACAGTTATGTCTAACAATGGTTGTGACGTATGTTACAGGTTCTGCCGGTGTGGGGCCACAAGCAGAATCAAATGTCAAGGATTTGCCTGCTAAGCCAGGTAGGGGTAGGGTTGGTTTTTAAACCATACAAATGGTAACATGCATAAAAATGTCCCTATTGCATGTGTTACAGAGTGTGCGGATAAGTCTGTGGAGCAAGGATTGGCTGCAAGCAAGGCGCGTGGAAAGGAGAAGGCCGATGATAGTATAGGTAAGTCTACACCGCTAATTGCAATTTAATACTCTCTTTCCTATACATCGGTTTAATAGAAAATAGAAAATGTTGCATATGCAGTAGCGGATGGAGTTGGTGCATCAGTAAGGGATACCACACCGGTATATCCAATGGTGTCCCCTATTAGTTCATATGACGCGCAAAACAATATATACAATGAGTATGGTTTGGGTGGAAATATGGATTGTGATGATGACCACATGACGTTGGCGATGTGTCAACAGATGATTGCAAAGATGGATGCAACCAAGCGAAACCCCCTACGCGAAAGGAATGTGACTTATGTTCATAAGTCACCTTTTCACAAAAGGGGGGTCGATTTAGCAGAGGGGGTGACAAAGGATGACGATGCTATGTGGAAGTATGTTTACATGGACGAGAATCCGCTGAATATGTTGTGTGGTGATGATGCCAGAAGGAGGGTGGCGAAACAGAATAGGTAAGGTTATTCATCAATATGCTTACCAACGATGTGTGTCTTCTGTAACATGTGTAACATATCATTTCTGTTTGTGTTTATCCAGGCTAGAACGCGGGGAAGGCGTAGAGAACGTAGAAATACCTCAAGAAGAAGTAGATAACGCACTTGCCAAGTAATACAATTTTTAATTTTTAAGTCACATATAATTGTTTGTAAACAGGTAAAAACTGCCTTCTAACATTGTCTTTGTGGTTGCATTTATAGTGAGGTGTTATTTAGAAGCTTATCTAATGTGGAGGCAACGCGTAGCATGTTCAAATCTTTGAAGCCGGGTATGCAGGTGTTAGATGGGATAGTAGATTGTTGGGTTGATGTATTAAACTACGAGGAGAGGTTGAAATCGGAAGGAGCATCTCTTCGCTTGTTTGTGAGCACAAAGGCAGTGGTATGTTAATTTCAAAACATGAAGGTTTGCATGATTATTAATTTTTTCAGCTTGTTATATTTATGTATTTATTGTTGGTTGTTAAAAAACAAAAATAGTTTCCATGGATGCTTAATGATACCAAATGTGATGAGAATAGACGGATGACAAGGTTTTCGGCAGCTATGGTCGCTTCGGTGCCATCTTATGAGAAGAACCATGACTTAAAGAAATTTGATATCGTCTTTTTCCCTATACTTGAAAGGGCCCACTTCTACTTGTTGGTATTCGAGCTGAAAAACATTGCCATAATGCTCATTGATAGTGACAAAAAGCGAGGGAGGCGTAGCTGCAAGGATCACATAGATTTCCACAAGAAAGATACGGCGTATAAATACGTAAGTTGTTTTTGTGATCTGCCCCTTTGTTTTGTTAGTCTTGGTATCTCTAACAACCTACACGTTTATTGCAGAAGCACATGTTTGTGCAGTTTCTTAAAAACATGAATCATCCAAAAGCAACTGCGATTGGAGGGGCAGAGATACACAGGTTGGATGTAGAATGGGCTACGGCTGGCAATGGCATAGATTGTGGTGTTTACCTGATGAGACACATGGAGAAGTTCATGGGGCTTAATGTGCCTTTTGACTGCAATTTTAGTAAACATTGGCGCGCAAAGGACGGGGATATAAATTGTTAAGAAAACAGCAAACAACAAAAACAAAAGTTACATCAAAACACCTAAAAAATAGAATATTAACAACTACTGTGCGAGGGGTGCTAAGGCAAACGTGTGTTACGTACGTTAACTTTGGATATTCTACTTGTAAGCTTGTGGGTAAAATAGGTAAGACAAAAAATGATAATGATTAGGTTAAAAAAGATTCATCAACACACAAGTTGTAACATTACGCAATAAATACTTGTACGTTACACCATCGACATTAATAAAACGTCAAGTTTTCTTAATTATCGTCGCATTTATTATTTTTGTCGAAATTATGGAACCCTAATGCTATATATATTATTATATATGTGTGTGTGATGTTATAATTATACAAAAAAATGATTTGCCTTGGCCGGGGTTCGAACCCGCGCCAAAGGCCGGCTCAATCTAACACTAGTGCACAAACCAACTGGGCTAGCCTACTTTGTTGTTATAACCCAGACTCATTATAATTATATACGCGTGTTTAAATCCCCACAGTTGACAAGGAAAGTCAACTGTGGGATTCCTTGTTGATCAATCCGTATAATTAACGCGTGATTGATGTATTTTTGGCAAATTAGGGCAATAACCGGCCCAACATAACATAATTACACAGCAATAACACGGCAATCGTTGCCCTAATAATCAAATTGGCCGCGTATACATTCTATGGAAAGTCAACCCTCTAATTAACCCTAACCCTAATCCTTTAGTATAAATTGAGGCATTCTGGACCTTGTCTAATCGCTCACAACTCTCTCTCAATCTCTATATCTCTCTAATTCTCTCTGTATTTGATCAATTGCTCGTGGTTTGACTTTCTCCTTGACCCGACGATTATCGTTTATACCACACTGTGAGTCTCAATCTTTTGTTGGGTTTCATTCATCGGCATTCAAGCAACTATAGCCCTAACATTAATCGGGCTATAGTTGCCTGAATCGTTCAATTGAATAATCTAGGGTTCGTTGTTTATTAATTGGGGATAAACTTGGGTATGCGTCGTGTATTTAATTAAATTGAAAACAGAATCATCACAACCACCGGCCTAGGCCAGGTGGTTGTGACGCTGGTCTTCCACACGGGTCACCCGGGTTCGAGTCCCGGCTCTGACCGTTTTTTGGTATTCTTTTCTTTTCTTTTCTTTTTAGCAAACAATTAAAAATATATATATATTAAATCCTTTAATCTTTTAAATTCTTTTTAAAATACCTAAACTATTTTATAAACTCTAAAAAAATTATTATTGGTTAATCTGATATAAAAGTGTTATTTACAATTTTTATTTTTCAGAAATTCTCTTATTTAATATTTATAATAATTAAATCATTTTTATACTATTATATTTATAAAAATCCATTATTATATCAAAACAGTATTATTAAATTCCCCAAAAATTATCCTAACTTTTTATAAAGTTAAACTTTACTGAAATAATTTTTAAATCAGTAAAATCATTTATTTTATATTTTTAATCAATTTTTGTTAGATTTAATCATAATTAAATCATATTAAATCCAATTTTCATCATTTTTGCACCAAAATTTTATACAAATTATTTTTAATCATTTAAAACAGAATTATGATTTTTAAAATAAGATTTCTTTAATTTTAGTATTTTTGAATATTAAAGTTAATAATTGGCTATTTATAAATAAATAGATTTAAAAATCTATTTTAAATGAAATAATTTTATAAAAATTATTTTATTGCTTCAAACACTTTAATGTGCACACTCAAAATTCAAATTTTGTAAAAAGACTATTTTTCACTAATTATCCAATTTTCTTTATTTAATTAACATTTTTTAAATTAAATTTAACAATTGATTATCCCCAAATCGAAACCCTAGGATACACATATTAGTTATATAGACTTAGACTTATTATATATTACCTCATTATAGGGTAATATTTGGAATCACTTTGGGCAACACAATTATCATATCTTTTCAACAAGTTAACATTTGCTAAGGTGAGTTTACATAGCCCCTTTTATCACCACTTTTGGGGTGAAACATGTTATAACACTTTTCATTGCAATTCAATCATCAATGTGTTTATGTGTTTTCTATGTTGCATATTGTCTTGAGCATGATTAGAGTAAGCATCATTCTAGCATAATCATTAACATTGATCAGCCGACGGTATACATTGATAGATCTATTGGACTGACAATCCCACCCGGATACGTGCCTCCTACCAAGGTTACGTGGGTGTTTGTTATCGCATAACATATTCATTGGGACCATAAGTGTATGGTATGTATCATTTTATAACAGTCAACAGGGTTGATTATGCACTCGATTTATTTCTAATATGTTCTCACATATGGGCTAGATTAACATGGCACATGAATTGCATAACATTTTATTCATTTATCATCAAAAACCTATGTAATTCTCACCAACTTATGTTGACCCAAAATACTTTCAAAATTAACATGTTTCAGGTAACAATGAAGCTGAGGCTTGAGTTAGCATGAGGATTTATCTTGAAGTTTATTTGAAGTTTTTGAAGTTATTATTTGATGTTATGTATTTGAATTCTTAGACATTATTTCACATTTTGGATATTATGTTTGAATAAATTATTTAAAATTTATATTATACCATGTGCTACTGAAAACAATCATCAATACGTGGCACCCCGATGTTTCCGCCATCGGTTGGGGTGTTACAGATTGGTATCAGAGCCTTGGTTATAGGGAATTAGGTTATTAGAAATAATCTAGACTATAACCTTAGGGACTAAAACAGTACTTGCTTCTCCTACTTGTAACCCTAATTGCTTCCATAATCCTATCCTTATCCTATACCTTATAACCCTAAACCTACATGTGACTACTCTTAATTGTCTGCTGCAATCCTGATCCACCATTAGATTAATAGGACAAAATCCTCAGGTTTAACCTGAACCCCCTTGAGATCTCGTCGAAGTTCTAGATTTTAATAACGAACACGTGCAATCTGGAAGGGTGAACGCCTGTATTCTGAGTCTTCTGTCTAGGCTGGCATTGCGCATATATCCCAATCAGACGAGGGACCCGGATGCCTACCTGGGAATTCTCGGGATGAGTGTTCGCTTATAGGCTAAAGCATGTCTTCATATGTTATTAGAATTTAGAATCTTTGATAAGTCAACGTTTTCGTTTATTCGTTTTAATTAATGAATAAATGATTACATTCCTTATATGAACTCTCATTCATTTCATTTTGTCTATTACAGATCATGCCTCCTCGTCGCAGCACTCGCAACAACAATGGTGAGAACCCCGAAGAAGGTGGTGATAACCATAACCACAACCATGACCAAGTTCCTAACCACAACAACAATGGGGTCGATGCTCAACTGGCTGCGATCATTTCTCAACAAATGGCGCAGCAAATCGCAACTCTGGTTCCCAACTTACTTGCTCAGGTCATCCAATTGAATGGGAATGGTCACAACAACGGGAACGGGAATGGCAATGGCAATGGCAATGGACCCCAAGCTTGCACCCTCAAACATTTCAACTCTTGTAACCCTCCAAAGTTCAGCGGTGAAGAAGGAGCTACTGGACTTCTCCAATGGTTTGAGGGTATTGAAAATACCTTCATCAACAGTGAGTGCCCCAATAATTTCAAGGTTCGTTACGCCATGAGTGTTCTCCATAAACGAGCACTCACATGGTGGAATGAAGAAAAGCGTACTCGTGGGGCCGAGGTTGCTCTTGCTATGACTTGGGACCAGGTCAAAGAGATCATGAAAGAGGAGTTCTGTCCTCGCAATGAAGTCAAAAAGCTTGAGGATGAGTTCCACACCTTGGCTCAAGATAGTGGGGAAAATCTTGCCTACAACACCCGCTTTCATGAGCTTAGCTTATTGTTGCCACACAAGGTTACTCCTCTGCCGGTAGCCATCGAGAAGTACATCGGTGGTCTGCCCATGCAAATCCAGGACACTGTTTGGGGTAGAAATCCTGCAACTCTGGAAGAGGCCAAACGTCTAGCGGCCACTCTTACCGATAATCATGTGAAGAACGGTACTCTCGTTCGTAAGGGCACCAAGAAGACTGTTGCCAAAGATACTCCACAGCCTGCAATTGAAGTCAAGCCTGAGACCTCAAGCAACAAGAAGCGCAAGGCTAGAAACTATATGGTTGCTGCTACTCCACCTGCTGCCCAAAACCCAGCCAAGAAACCATACACCGGACCTCACCCTTTGTGCAACACTTGCAAGTATCACCATCCCACACAGGTGCCATGTCGATTCTGTACTAAGTGTCAAAGATATGGTCACCTGGTGAACGTCTGTCGATCTCCTGCTGCCCAAGACAACAACAACCCAGCTCCCAACCAACAAAACAACAGGCCTACTCGTGGTCAATGCTACGAGTGTGGTAACCCTAATCACTACATCAACAACTGCCCTAACCGTAACCGTAACCAGAACCAAAACCAAAACCAAAACCAGAACCGCAACCAGAACCAAGGTGCTCGAGGTCGCGCCTACAATCTCAACGCTAACCAGGCTCGTGACAACAACGAAGTGGTGAATGGTACGTTTCTCATTAATAACCACTATGCATCCATATTATTTGATTCAGGAGCTGATAAGTCATTCGTGTCACTGAAGTTTGAACCTTTACTTAACTTACCCCACACTAATCTAGAAGACCCTTTCGTGGTAGAGGTAGCTAACGGGAAGTCTATTTCGATCGGTTCTATTATTCGTAACTGCTTGTTGAATCTCGATGATCATACCTTCCCTATCGATCTTATTCCCATGCATCTTGGTAGTTTTGATGTTATAGTAGGCATGGACTGGTTGTCAACTCATCGTGCCGAAATTCTGTGCTTCGAGAAAGTCATACGCATTCCTCTCGAATCTGGTGAGATTTTGAAGATCTATGGTGAGAAACCCTGTGGTGAGCTTAAGCTTATGTCTTGTACTACCGCCCAAAAGTACTTACGAAAGGGGTATACAGCCTTCTTAGCTAACGTGATAGAGAAGAAGGACAAAGGCAAGAGTATCCAAGACATTCCTATTATTCGAGACTATCCTGAAGTCTTTCCAGAGGATTTACCTGGTTTGCCTCCTGCTCGACAAGTGGAGTTTCGTATTGATCTTGTTCCTGGTGCTAATCCTATTGCTAAAGCTCCTTATCGTCTTGCACCCTCTGAGATGCAAGAACTTGCTAGTCAATTACAGGAACTTTCTGATAAAGGGTTCATTCGCCCTAGTTCTTCTCCATGGGGAGCCCCTGTCTTGTTCGTTAAAAAGAAGGATGGTTCTCTTCGGATGTGTATTGACTACCGTGAACTCAACAAACTCACCATCAAGAATCGTTATCCACTTCCTAGGATTGACGATCTCTTCGATCAACTTCAAGGAGCAACCCACTTCTCGAAGATTGATCTCCGTTCTGGTTATCATCAGCTTAGAGTCCACGATGAAGATATTCCCAAGACGGCCTTTCGCACTCGCTACGGTCACTATGAATTCATGGTTATGCCTTTCGGTTTGACCAATGCTCCCGCGGTATTTATGGATCTGATGAATCGGGTTTGTAGACCCTATCTCGACAAATTCGTGATCGTTTTCATTGATGATATTTTGATTTACTCTAAATCAAAATCCGATCATGAGCAACATCTTCACTCTATCTTGAGTCTCCTAAAGAAAGAACAACTGTACGCCAAGTTCTCCAAGTGTGAATTTTGGCTTAAGGAAGTTCAATTTTTGGGACATGTCATTGATATGAACGGAATTCATGTTGATCCTGCGAAGATCGAAGCTGTGAAGAATTGGAGTGTTCCTACCACTCCCACAGAAGTCCGTTCTTTTCTTGGGTTGGCTGGTTATTATCGTCGATTCATCGCCAATTTCTCCAAGATCGCTGTTCCTCTCACTACCTTAACTCACAAGGGTAAACCCTATGAGTGGGGACCTAAGCAAGAGGAAGCATTTGAAACTCTTAAACTGAAACTCTGTGAAGCTCCTGTCTTATCTCTACCTGATGGTAATGATGATTTCGTGGTCTACTGTGATGCATCAAACCAAGGTCTCGGTTGTGTTCTTATGCAACGAGGAAAGGTTATTGCTTATGCGTCTCGACAACTCAAGATTCACGAGAAAAATTATACCACCCATGATCTGGAATTGGGCGCTGTTGTCTTTGCACTCAAGATTTGGAGACATTATCTGTATGGGACCAAATGTGTGGTGTTCACGGACCACAAAAGTCTCCAACATGTCTTCGACCAAAAGAATCTTAACATGAGGCAACGACGTTGGGTTGAATTACTTAACGACTATGATTGCGAAATTCGCTACCATCCTGGCAAGGCGAATGTTGTGGCTGACGCACTTAGTCGTAAAGAGCGTGTCAAACTCCAATGTGCTAGAGTTCGTACCGATCTCCAAGATCGCATTCTCCAGGCTCAACACACCTCAGTCACCCAAGGTAACATGTACGATGAAATGTCTTGTGGTGCTGAGACTCAACTTGAAACCAAACCCGATGGTCTCCTTTATTTTCTTAATCGACTGTGGATTCCCGACCGTGATGATCTTCGTACTTTTCTCATGAACGAGGCTCATAAGTCTCGTTATTCTATTCATCCTGGAGCTGACAAGATGTACCAAGATCTTCGTTATTCTTATTGGTGGCCTGGTATGAAGAAAGACATTGCTCTATTCGTCGCAAAATGCCTCACTTGTTCCAAGGTTAAGGCTGAACATCAACGACCATCTGGTATGCTTGAACAACCAGAGATTCCTGTCTGGAAATGGGAGAGCATAGCTATGGATTTCATCACCAAACTCCCTCGCACACCCAAAGGTTTTGACAGTATTTGGGTAATCGTCGATCGTTTGACCAAGTCAGCTCACTTTCTACCTATTCGTGAGAAGTATTCTGTGGAAAGGTTGGCAAAGATGTACGTAAGTGAAATCGTATGTCGTCACGGTATACCTTTGGATATTATTTCTGATCGCGATGGTCGTTTCACCTCTCACTTTTGGGAATCTCTACAAGATGCTTTGGGTACCAAGTTGAACCTGAGCACTGCTTATCACCCTCAAACGGATGGTCAGACTGAACGAACCATCCAGACACTTGAGGACATGCTCAGGGCATGTGTCATCGATTTTGGTGGCGCATGGGATTCTCATCTTCCTTTGGTTGAGTTTTCATACAACAACAGTTATCACGCCAGCATTAACATGGCTCCTTTTGAGGCACTCTATGGTCGGAAATGTCGTTCTCCTGTCTGTTGGACCGAGGTTGGTGAAACTCGTATTACTGGACCCGAACTAATCCAGGAAACCACAGACAAAATCCAGCTTATTCAGGATAATCTTCTCAAGGCTCGAAGTCGCCAAAAGAGTTATGCTGATAAACGTCGTAAACCCTTGGAATTTCAAGTTGGGGACCTTGTGCTACTTAAAGTATCCCCTTGGAAAGGAGTTATTCGTTTCGGTAGAAAGGGAAAACTAGCTCCTCGATACGTAGGCCCCTTCAAGATTCTTGACAGAGTTGGGAAAGTGGCTTACAGACTTGAGCTTCCACCTGAGCTAAGCAATGTTCACCCGACCTTCCATGTTTCGAATCTCAAGAAATGCTTAGCAGATGAGAACCTTCATGTTCCTCTTGAGGATGTGCAAATCGATGAAAGCATGCACATTATCGAGAAACCCGTCGAGATTGTTGACACTGGAGTCAAGAAACTCAAGCGCAGTCGTATTCCGATCGTTAAGGTTCGTTGGGAATCTAAACGAGGCCCAGAGTTCACTTGGGAGCGTAGAGACCAGATGAAGTCAAAGTATCCGCATCTTTTTCCACCAGACTCTCCAACTCCAACTTCGGGACGAAGTTCCTAAAAGTAGGGGAGACTGTAACATTACGCAATAAATACTTGTACGTTACACCATCGACATTAATAAAACGTCAAGTTTTCTTAATTATCGTCGCATTTATTATTTTTGTCGAAATTATGGAACCCTAATGCTATATATATTATTATATATGTGTGTGTGATGTTATAATTATACAAAAAAATGATTTGCCTTGGCCGGGGTTCGAACCCGCGCCAAAGGCCGGCTCAATCTAACACTAGTGCACAAACCAACTGGGCTAGCCTACTTTGTTGTTATAACCCAGACTCATTATAATTATATACGCGTGTTTAAAATCCCCACAGTTGACAAGGAAAGTCAACTGTGGGATTCCTTGTTGATCAATCCGTATAATTAACGCGTGATTGATGTATTTTTGGCAAATTAGGGCAATAACCGGCCCAACATAACATAATTACACAGCAATAACACGGCAATCGTTGCCCTAATAATCAAATTGGCCGCGTATACATTCTATGGAAAGTCAACCCTCTAATTAACCCTAACCCTAATCCTTTAGTATAAATTGAGGCATTCTGGACCTTGTCTAATCGCTCACAACTCTCTCTCAATCTCTATATCTCTCTAATTCTCTCTGTATTTGATCAATTGCTCGTGGTTTGACTTTCTCCTTGACCCGACGATTATCGTTTATACCACACTGTGAGTCTCAATCTTTTGTTGGGTTTCATTCATCGGCATTCAAGCAACTATAGCCCTAACATTAATCGGGCTATAGTTGCCTGAATCGTTCAATTGAATAATCTAGGGTTCGTTGTTTATTAATTGGGGATAAACTTGGGTATGCGTCGTGTATTTAATTAAATTGAAAACAGAATCATCACAACCACCGGCCTAGGCCAGGTGGTTGTGACGCTGGTCTTCCACACGGGTCACCCGGGTTCGAGTCCCGGCTCTGACCGGTTTTTGGTATTCTTTTCTTTTCTTTTCTTTTTAGCAAACAATTAAAAATATATATATATTAAATCCTTTAATCTTTTAAATTCTTTTTAAAATACCTAAACTATTTTATAAACTCTAAAAAAATTATTATTGGTTAATCTGATATAAAAGTGTTATTTACAATTTTTATTTTTAAGAAATTCTCTTATTTAATATTTATAATAATTAAATCATTTTTATACTATTATATTTATAAAAATCCATTATTATATCAAAACAGTATTATTAAATTCCCCAAAAATTATCCTAACTTTTTATAAAGTTAAACTTTACTGAAATAATTTTTAAATCAGTAAAATCATTTATTTTATATTTTTAATCAATTTTTGTTAGATTTAATCATAATTAAATCATATTAAATCCAATTTTCATCATTTTTGCACCAAAATTTTATACAAATTATTTTTAATCATTTAAAACAGAATTATGATTTTTAAAATAAGATTTCTTTAATTTTAGTATTTTTGAATATTAAAGTTAATAATTGGCTATTTATAAATAAATAGATTTAAAAATCTATTTTAAATGAAATAATTTTATAAAAATTATTTTATTGCTTCAAACACTTTAATGTGCACACTCAAAATTCAAATTTTGTAAAAAGACTATTTTTCACTAATTATCCGATTTTCTTTATTTAATTAACATTTTTTAAATTAAATTTAACAATTGATTATCCCCAAATCGAAACCCTAGGATACACATATTAGTTATATAGACTTAGACTTATTATATATTACCTCATTATAGGGTAATATTTGGAATCACTTTGGGCAACACAATTATCATATCTTTTCAACAAGTTAACATTTGCTAAGGTGAGTTTACATAGCCCCTTTTATCACCACTTTTGGGGTGAAACATGTTATAACACTTTTCATTGCAATTCAATCATCAATGTGTTTATGTGTTTTCTATGTTGCATATTGTCTTGAGCATGATTAGAGTAAGCATCATTCTAGCATAATCATTAACATTGATCAGCCGACGGTATACATTGATAGATCTATTGGACTGACAATCCCACCCGGATACGTGCCTCCTACCAAGGTTACGTGGGTGTTTGTTATCGCATAACATATTCATTGGGACCATAAGTGTATGGTATGTATCATTTTATAACAGTCAACAGGGTTGATTATGCACTCGATTTATTTCTAATATGTTCTCACATATGGGCTAGATTAACATGGCACATGAATTGCATAACATTTTATTCATTTATCATCAAAAACCTATGTAATTCTCACCAACTTATGTTGACCCAAAATACTTTCAAAATTAACATGTTTCAGGTAACAATGAAGCTGAGGCTTGAGTTAGCATGAGGATTTATCTTGAAGTTTATTTGAAGTTTTTGAAGTTATTATTTGATGTTATGTATTTGAATTCTTAGACATTATTTCACATTTTGGATATTATGTTTGAATAAATTATTTAAAATTTATATTATACCATGTGCTACTGAAAACAATCATCAATACGTGGCACCCCGATGTTTCCGCCATCGGTTGGGGTGTTACACAAGTCTCCATAAAAAAGTCTCCATAAAAAACATTAATCAGCACAAAACTCTAAATAAAACACGTAATGCTTCATCAAACAAAAGCTCATGCATGCTAAAACAACACACAAAACACAAACTATTTATAGTCACATGTTTTCCAAAAATAACTTACCTATTCCATCCCCTGCTTCATAGTGATTTTCATCAACGTTGATTAACACGGATGACGACCCAACATTAAGTCCTGTACAAAGAAACAAAAATAACTAATTATCATATATAAAAAACAACATCCATGTCTTAGCCTAAAATAACTCTGATAAGCCTATTCGAAAACATATCAACATAACAAATGATCATGATCAGACCATAACTTGTGTCTGTATCTTATCAGAGACGAATAAAAATAAAAAATTTAATCGATGTTAATAAAATATGTACAAACCCTCTGATCCATCATAGTCACTTTGTTGGTCTGATTCTGATGCAATAGAGGAATTTCCTTGAAAATCAGGCGGTACATAATTATTCCCATGATCAGGGTTTAATAAATGAGGCGGAATTCCTTCATTCGATTCCATAACATGAAGAGTTAATGAGGGGAGAAGAAGATTCAGAGAAGTTAATGAAGGGAGAAGAAGATTGAGAGAAGTAAATGAGGGTTGAAGAAGAAACAAAAAGGGTAAATAGATACTAGAAATGGGGGGAAAGATATGGGGTTGTGTGAAGTAATTTTGATCGTGCAAGTTGATGGACTTTCAAGCAAGAGAAGTACAAAAGTGGCAGTGATTTGAAGATTTGCAAGAGATGGTAAATGACATCTCTACCCTTCTCCACAATAAATTAATGTTAAATGTCATGGTGAGGTGGAACAATGAGGGCCACATAAAGGGTTTGTGGGGGTTTCTTCATTTTAGAAGGTTTTTTGTAGATACTTAGCCTATATATATATATATATATATATATATATATATATATATATATATATATCTTGTCAGTTATAAAAATCCTTTCAACGTAATCTTCTACATACCAAAGAGATTTATTAATTGTCAGAATATTATGTCGTCCTTCACGGGTAGCTCAGTTGGTGAATGGAATAGGGATCTCTCTTGAGGTCTCAGGTTCGATTCCCACGAAGAACATAATGAGAAATGATGGATGACTCATGGCCTATGGTCATGAGTTCGAGACCTGATCTCTCCAGGATTTACCGGTTCACTACTGTCGTGCCTTCGGGCGGGTATGTGGGTTGGGTTTTCCCTGGAAGCAGGCTGTCAGGCGGCTAGGGGCTTCGTGCGTACAAAGTACCCGACGTTGTTTAGTTGGCCGTTCAAAAAAAAAAAACATCATAACATGTCACCAAATAATACCAATGGAAACTACGTACGGAGGAAAAAAAATATATGTAAAAACAACACCCATTTGATCAAAAGGTAGCTTTTTTTGGAAGGAAACTTTCATTAATAAACACCGGCCTAACTCCAAGGCAGAGATAGGCACACAAACAATCACTTACACAACATCAAAATTAAAACTGCGCCAACCCTCCCAATTAACATCGTTCCCCTTACTAGGACTATTAAACCAAAGAAAACTAAGGGCCTTCACATCCGCGATGACATGCAAAACTGAGACATTGATCTTCGAAAAAACTTTCTCGTTTCTTGCCTTCCAAATCCGCCACAAAGTAATCACCAAAATACCACGCAAAATATCTCTCTTCGGCTGAGAAATACCCGAATACTCCACAATAGTATGAATATCACGAACCGAAAATAAATAGATCGGAGGAATATTACACCACCTAGCGATACCACTCCACACACCGTTAGAAAACCAACATTCTACCACAATATGGTCTACCGACTCTTCCGACCCATCACATAAAACACAACCTGTAGATTCTACCATAATATTCCGATGTCGTAGAGCTTGTATAGTCGGGATCCGGTTCAGACTAGCGCGCCAAAAAAACAAGCTACATTTGGCAGGGATCCACTTCACCCAAACCGCTTCTGCAGCATTATCCGTGATCCGCGTCCTTTCAACCCACTGTTTCGTGTCCTGAATCGAAATATTCTGCAGACAACTAGCGTTCCAAACCCACAAATCGGAGTTGTCATTCAAGGCTATATCAACTACCGACCGCGTACATTGAATCAATTCTGCAACCTCCTGATCCGCAGATGGATATCGCTTCCAATCCCAAGCCATTACACCCGTTCTCCCGTTGAAATTGACTCTGTCTGGCACGACACACCACTTATTTTTATCAAGACGAAACAAGGCCGGATACAAAGTTTTTAAAGGAATCCCATTTAACCACGGATCAATCCAAAACTTAATCTCTTTACCATTCCCAACTCGACCCTGCAATAAACTATTAAATGTCGAGCCATTAATAATAAGACGATCTCCACTAGACACGATCTTGCCCCAAACACTACTCAAAGACTTATTATAAGGGACCGAAATCCATCTACGTCTCGACCCATGAATAGCATCTATAAAGTTCCTCCATAACGCCTTCCCCTCCGTTCTATACCTCCAAATCCATTTCAATAATAACGCATTGTTACTAACATTCAGCTTGGTAAGGCCGAGACCTCCCAACTTTTTAGGACGCGCAACCACCTCCCACCCAACCCAATGAACCTTGTGTTGATCCGCATTACCTCCCCATAAAAACTTCCTCACCATCTTTTCCAAACGATTCACCACCGCTACCGGGGCCTTAAATAACGAAAAATAATAATTCGGGATGCTCTCCAAGACCGATTTAATTAACACCACCCTACCCCCCATCGAAAGCGTCCTAGACTTCCATTTAGAAAGTCTTTTATGAAAAACCTCTACCACCGGGTCCCAGTTATTGATTCTCCCCATATTGGCTCCAACTTGGATCCCAAGATACTTAAACGGAATAACACCCGGGCAACATCCGAGCATTTCTGCCCGAACCGAAACCTCATCACTGTTCATACCAATACCATAAAGAGTGGACTTTTTGTATGTGATGTATGGATCGTATAATCAACAAAGAATGATCAAACAAGTTAGTTTTAGGTGAGGAATCCCTAAAACAATCACAAAATGATAATCAAACAGATCAAAACACGTAAATCATCATTTCAAAGCTTTTTCATTAATTAGAAACTCAATTACACGTTTACAGATTGAAACAAACAGGGTAAGAACGTGAATTAAGCTAAATAATATCCTAGAGAGAGAATCAGAAAGTGGAGGGAATAATATGACTCAAAGTTACATTCAAAAAATCAGCTTGACTATTTATAGACTGCATATTCGCCCAAACAGTTCGTGCGAATGTGCAGGTTCGACCAAATCACCCGGTCGAACCAAGCCATACATAAAGACTATTCTACGTTCGTCCAAAATCCACTCCTTCGCACCTTTTGATTCTCCTTCGACCAAACACTTTTCTTCCTTCACACCTTCGACAAATCACAAAACTAGTTTATTGAACAATCCGAAGCACTAGTCGCACAACTGCATCTACAAACTCCCCCTCGACTATTGCTTGGATTGCTGTCGACGTTGTTCGTCCATTCTGATGTTCATCAACCTGATATGTCGCTGAATCTTCTGTTCTCTAGTCAAAACCGGTTCCTGAAATTGCTTCGGCTTTGTCTTTTTCACTTCAGGCACCTTCTGTTTCTCTACAAACTTTCCAAGCTTCTTGTCATAGTCACAACCAGCGTTTATATCATACGCAAAGCACAGAAATACCACATGTTGGTATTTTCCTGCTTGTTCAGCATCTTTCACTTCAGAATAGATCAGATTATAGAACAACATTATTATATCCTCATGTGAACAGTTGATCAACCACATGGGATCAAAAATGTGTATCTTCTTGAAGCTCTTCTCTCCGTCTTTCAGCACAATTACAGCCTCTGCTATCTTCCAATCATAATACCACCAAATGAAATCTTTGGCGAAGTGTTGTGGAATCGGCAACAAAGGAATCTTTTTCAACACTCGCGGTGGCTTGTACTTCAATGTCACTTTGGGCATTCCAGTAATCATATCAATATCCTTTTTATGAACAATTCGTTTTGGATATTGAGGCTCAAATAAATCCCACTTGGTTCGGCTTTCTCTCGTCATCTTCTCAGCAAAGTATGTAATCTGACTATTTGACGCTCCCGTTAAACGGTGACGACAAATATCACGAATAGCCCAATAAGGAAGAGTCTTCAAATGATGAAATTTATCAAAATATAAGATTCCCTTCTCCCACTTCACTGCTATGCATCTCAGTTGCTTAACAAACTTCCAGGACAATGCACGACCTTTGAAAATCCCACTGTGAAGTTTGTAAAAGCTACCTTGTATCTCAGCTTTCGGACGATTATTCTCTTTCTCTTTCAATTTCCTTAAAAACTCCTTCAAACTATCTGATTGCTCGAACCGTGGTTTATCATGCCCTTTGAATATTTCATCTTCAAACACTTTGCTCTTTTCTTTAGCTAGTTTCTCGGCTTGGTTAAGCATTTCATCAGAAAAAACCAGGAAATCCACAATCTTGATTATTCTTGAAGTATTCTGGATATTCCTCACTTGTTATATCTTCCATCTCAACCTCTTCAAAAGCAGGAACGTCACGGTCATCAGAATGATTACCGGCTTCCTTTTCAGGTATCTTTGGAATGTAATTATCAGCAAGTAACTCTTCCAAAGTCTTTCCAACCTGTTTAGCTAAACCTTCAAGTATTTCTTTAGAAACTGCCGCAGAAACCTCTCCATCTTCAAGATCTGGGTCATCAAACTCCAACTCAAACAGCTTATTGCTAGACTCGAATATTTCTGGAAATCTGCTTGTCATGTCAATCGTCCAGACTCGATCTGTAAGCATCTGGCGATACATGTTCTTGTCTTCTTCAGATAACGACTGCAGTTTTTCATTCCAGAAAATATCGTCATCAACATTTTCACCTGGAGTCTTAGAGCTTGACTCTCCACCTTTACTCGAATCACGCTTTTCATACGTATACTTCTCAGCGTTGTCATCATCATCATCGTCATCACTATCAAAAGCAGAGTTGTTTCCATCACTCGATCCACCATCTGAACCTCCATCATCTCCATCATCTTTCTTCTTCTTCTTTTGAGGATCATTACCAGCATCTTCATCAAGATCTTCATCCTCTTCTTCGTCAGATGGTTCAAAGTCTACCTGCTCTTCTTCTCGTTCTTTATCTTCTTCACCAGCTTGAAGTAGAGGAGCTCGAGAGTACAAGTCTTTTATCAAATCATCCATGTGCTTGTTACTCTTCTTCAGCTGTTTGTTCTCCTCTTTCAAGACTATTATACGTCTGGTGTTTCTCTGTTCGTGCTTCAGCAACTTCTTGTTCTCTCTTTTTAACTTCTTGATTGTTTTCTTCAATTCTTCACTATCATCATGGGATGTGACTACGACTTCCAACATCTTCCGATCATTCGACTTCAAATTCTCAATCTCTGTTTGCTGTTTGTTGATAATGCTCATCATCTCAGACAGCCTTTGATTCACAACAGTCATCACTTCACTATCAACTGTGACCTTCTTCTTAATAGGCACTTCAGCAACTTCCGACAGTTTGCCTTTCCTCATCTTCTTGAGCACATTATCTAACACTTCATTGAACTGATCAACAGGTAATTCATCTCCCTGTTGTGTGCTCGAAGTAGTTGCAGTCTTTTGTTTCTTTGATACTGGTGCAGTCACCAGTGACTTAGAGCTAGAAGCTGGTGGTAGTTTCTTACCAGCAATAAGCGATTCAATCTCTATCTTTCTCTTCTGACTTGGTTTCTCCTGTTTCTTATCCTGAGACTTCTTCTTTGACTTTGCAGCCTGTACAGGTGAACCAGGAAAATCTTCATCTAGATTCAAAATCACTTCATCATCATCAACAGGAATTGGACTCTTATTTCCTTGATCTTCAACAGTCTGACTAACAGACTCACCAGCCACAGTGGCCTTGGGCGTTGTGGTCTTTAGCGTTTCAGTTTCTGAGTCCCAATGTTCATCTTCTTGCGTCTCCTCAGAATCAATTGAAGCTTCATCCACAATATGCAAACCTTTCTTTGCCATCGTCTTGTTTCGTCTTGGTGTACTCTTCTTCTTTTCAGGTTCAGGCACAACCTCTAACCTTATCCCTTTCTCCTTAACTTTTCCACTCTTGGCACCGACATTAACAACCTATCTCTTGCGCTTTGCATCTGGATCAACAGGATGTAATGGGTTATCTGGATCTGAATCACTGTTCGCATGTCTTACAAGCCCTTTTCCTGGATCTGTATAGTCAATCCTTGCTAGATGTGCAAATAAACGCCTTATTGGTGGACGTTCATTGACAGACAATCCTTTGTACGCTTTCATCCTAGCAAGTGTATTGATCGACATATGTTCTTGAACAACAATATGCTTAGGATCCCTCTTCAAGTCTTTATACTTGTTATCAAATACCATCTGGAGGAAACGAGGATATAGCAAAAACTTCAGATTCCTCGTGCCGTTCACAGGCTCTAACAAGTGTTCCATCAGCATTCCTGAAACATTGAACGGTTTGTTCAATACCAGGGTTACCATCATAGAGCTAATACTCTTGCGCATCAAGTCATATCCTCCAGCGGCTGATCCAAAAACGTGTATCAAAACATGTGCCAAATATTTGAATTGAGGACACAGTTTTCCCTTGTGCAATGAACCATTAGTGATCGGTCCATTGTACTTCATTATCAGGAAGCACTTTCTTTGTTCCATGAAACTCAGCTCCTTAGGATCCGTCTTCTCATCTTGTAGATTCAATGTTTCTCTTAAATCTTGCTCACATACAATAACTCTCTGTCCTTGGATCTTGCTAATCAAGCATGACTCGCAATTCCAGAAATCTAGCTTCGCTCCTGTCCAGAATTCTTGCATCATATCTCTGTAAATAATAGTAGGTGTAGCAATCACGTCTATCACCCTACTCATCTTCAAGAATTCAATGATCTCGACAAACTCAGTGTGCTTTGTAACTTCTCCAAGATACGCACAGCAATTATGCGCATTCTCAAAGGTTAAAGGCTCTTCAGAAGCTTTCTTAGCAGGTTGTGAGGATGATCCAGCTTGCTCCGTAGACTTCTCCTGCTCGGACATGGTTTAATCTGCAAAACAAAACAAAGAAACATGTTAAAAATCGACAAAAATTCAAACTTTGAAAATTTGGTAATAAACCTTCTCATTCGCCCAAACGGGGGTGCGAATGTGAAAAACATGGTGCGAATGTGAATATTTGATGGTACGAATGTAAAAGTTTTGATAAAAAGTTTCATTCGCCCACATTTTATTCATTCGACCAGTTTATCATCTCCTTCGCCCATTCGAAAGGGTCGAAGGAGTCTGTTCATATTTTTGAATTTTCAATTTTGATTTTTATGGTTTCTGATCATGTTCTTTTGATTTGTATTGCAACTAACAATGCCGATTAATCATTTTAAACTAACAGTTTCATCAGATGATCATTATATCAGTGTTTTCAACTAAAACTAGGGTTCGAAATACAACTGATGATCAATCGATCAATCTGTTGGTTTTGAATCCTTGATTTATGGTTTTCTCCCCCTAAAACACAGATATAATGAATCCTTAATATCAATTGTAACAATGAACTTGTTAATATCAGATTTTAAGAATTAGGGCTCGAAACAAAGAAGCAGTGATTAATCCATGAATCTGTGATGTTAACCTGTAAGATATAGTGGAAAATGATCAGTGAATAGATACGAACACAATGATATATCACAAAGCAACAGGGCAACAAGGTGAGGTTAGAGAGAAAATTTTGAAAAATATTTGCAATGGTTCGAATGAGACAGAGATAGTATATATAGGCATACTCCTTCGCCCGTTCTTCCCGGTCGAATGAGAAGCTTTTGTCTCCTTCGACCCTAGTTAAAGGTCCGAATGAGCCAAAAGGGTTCGAATGAAACAAATGTTCAAGAACACTCTCCTTCGCCCGTTTTAAACATACGAAGGAACATGAAAAATCCCACATTCGACCAACCGAATGGGCGAATGAGAATTGGGATTTTTGATAAATTTTCCAAATCACAAAATCGAGTCCCGTTCCAATTATTTTTCAACTTTTAAGCATCCAACATTCATATTTTCACATTTAAAAGGTTACAAAGCTCAAATGGTGCAACAAGGTTTAGAAAATCGACATCAACCACCATCAGTTATCAAAAATAAGATGCAAAAGTAAAATCTTTTTGGATTTTCTAAAATTTATGCTAAAACACACCTAAAATCTTTTTGAGGTTTTGTAATTTTTGACGAGAAAATAAAATGCAGAAATGTAAATGAAAAACAGTAAATGTTTTTGTGAATTCCGGTAAAGGGATCATATCAGTTATTGAGAAATCTGATCACACCGTTGATATTTTGAATTATTATCATTAAAGACAACGTGTGATCTGGCAACTGCTGATATTGTGATCCACATAAACTCACATGCAGACTTTTGTGTAGTGCTTTAAACTGATACTGATATTTATAGTATAAACATAATTGCCTGTGGTTCCCACGCACACGACATACTCCCGTATCAAGAAGTAAATGCACAAAGACTCATTGTAAAGCGTGATTATGCGTTCGTCGTCTGTAAATTACAAGGTATAATGCACAGAGGTATACAGGTCAGCAAATTAATGCAGCAAAGTAACATATGCACTGTACCAAGTTGAGGACTGATATTAATCATGATTTGCATCAGTGATTAATACGATGTAATAGATAACCTTTGATCATCATATAACATGGAAAGTTCCTCAATTCGGTAACTTTAGGATTTGGCATAAAGCTCTTTTGTAAAGACACCCTGTCTGATCTAGGTCCGTAATGACTTACAGCAGAAGATCAGAGAGGCTATCCCCAGACAACTAATAACATAACGACCCTAAACCTCCGAGTTTTGTACAAATACCCTATCAACGAAATTACGGTACTAAGACCATACGCCCATGAGGAGTTCATCCACACAACAATTCGTTTGATATGTATGTATCAGGCACGCAGTAATAGATCTATGAAGCCTATCAGCACATCGCACAGACTCAGACACACGCCCTATATAGCAGTACATTACTTAGAATGTGTCAGATCCCTACTGATGTACTATCATTTCCCTTTATACTCCAGGAAATCATTTTTGAGTTTTTTGATTTTTATAATTTTTTTTTAATTTACTGTTCCCAAGGATAAGCTGGAGCATTTCAAATATGTGACTGCCCAGATATCGTTTGTTCACAGAAATCTGACGGCATTAATCTAAGGAAAGAAGATATAGCAGTCAGCAAAGAAATTTTCTAATTTTTATGGTTTTTGAAATTTTTCAATGTTTTTGGATTTTCAAAATTTTTCTGAAAAGCAGTAAAAAAAATTTAAACTAAAAAGTGATAGACTGAGGTGGTGATCAGTCTTGTTTTTCTTTAATACCATTAGCTTTTAAAAGATAATCAAATCTGGATTTGTCAAAAGCTTTGGTAAAAAGATCTGCGCGTTGGTAATCAGTGTGGATTTTGACCATATCGATCAACTCTTTAGCATAACAATCACGGATAAAATGATATTTAATCCGGATATGTTTAGTCTTTGAGTGATTTACTAAGTCTTTTGTTAATGCGATTGCGGCTTCATTATCACAGTAAATAGGGGTTTTAAGAAATTGCAAACCGTAATCCACCATCTGTTGTTGGATCCAAAGAACTTGTGAGCAGCAGCTCGATGCTGAAACGTATTCTGCTTCACATGTGGATAGTGCAACTGCGGTTTGTTTCTTGCATTGCCAGGTCACGAGCCTGCTCCCCATAAACTGACATCCAGCCGTTGTGGATTTGCTGTCTTTGTCACAGCCGCCCCAATCTGCATCACTAAAAGCGATTAGGTCAAAATTATCATCATGAGGGTACCAAAGTCCTCTCGATGGAAAACCCTTCAGATATCTAAGGATACGCTTGACAGCTGCAAGATGACTCTGTTTCGGCTTCGACTGATATCGTGCACAAAGACATGTTGCAAACATTATAACCGGTCTAGACGCGGTGAGATACATCAGAGATCCGACGATTGCTCTGTATGTAAATGGATCAGTCAGCTCCCCCTTAGCGTCAACTCCAATCCCGTGATTAGGTTGTATCGGGGTATCCATCGGCTTCGAATCATCCATCTGGAATCGGCTCAAGACTTCAGAAACGTATTTCGTCTGGTGAATAAAGATCCTCGTTGGTCTTTGCTCCACCTACAAGCCTAGGAAAAATTGCATTTCTCCCATTGCGCTCATTTCGAACTTTTCCTGCATAACTTTTTCAAATTCCCTGCACAGAAGTTCGTTAGTTGACCCGAAAATAATATCATCAACATAAATTTGCACAAGAAGCAAGTCATCTCCTGCTCGTTTCGTGAACGGTGTGCAGTCTACCAATCCGCGTTTGAATCCTTTCGAGAGAAGATACGTGCTCAGCTCCTCATACCATTGTCTCGGAGCTTGGTGCAACCCGTAGAGAGCTTTGTTTAAGACATAGACCTTATCCCGGTGAATAGGGTCCTCAAAGCCTGGTGGTTGACCTACGTAAACTTCCTCTTTGACCACATCGTAAAGGAATGCGCTCTTTATATCCATCTGATACACCTTGAATTTCTTCCAGGATGCAAACGCTAGGAACATTCGGATAGCTTCCAAGCGTGCAACAGGTGCATAGATTTCATTGTAGTCGATTCCCTCAACTTGATGAAAACCTTGAACAACCAAACGAGCTTTGTTTCTCACTATAACTCCTCTATCATCCTTTTTACACTTAAACACCCATTTGGTTCCGATCTTCTTTCTTCCCGGGGGCAAATCTGTCAGCGTCCATACTCCGAGTTTCTGAAATTGTAACAACTTTTCTTGCATTGCTTCCACCCTGGCATCATCCAAAAGAGCTTCCTTGTACGTCCGCGGCTCGACCTGCGAAACATAACAAGCGAAAGACCAGTCATTTTGAAAACCAGATTTTTGTATTTTGGCATATAAAGCAAGATTGCCAATATTTTCTGGTGCTTGAGCATTTCTCAATTGCCCTCTTGTCATAACGCTGCTACCAGGATCACCAATAACCTGTTCAAGCGGGTGTATCCGATGTATCCAAAATTCCGGATAATCAGGTACTTGTACTCCCGTTTAAGTCGTCAAATTCTATGTAGAAACCAGATCATTACCCACATTCGATGTTGAAGCATCAGTTGTAGTTGGCTTCACTGGTGGTGTCACTGTAGCATTGTCCAGAATAGCTTCACTTGTAGTATCATCGTCTTCATCTTCTAAATTTGATGAATTAAGCGTTGTTGAAGCTTCTTGGAACACCTCTTCTTCCATCACAGGAGCAGTAGTATCATTAGAAGCTGCTTGAGGATTTACAGTGATCGGACGCACTAACGGTGAAGTCACGGCGTTTTCGACCTCGTAATATAAGCGAAGTACAGCTTCTTCAACCATGCTATCTAGATTGAATGATTCAAAGAAGTCTTTGTAATCAAACATCCAATCTGGACCTCCACCCTGTACATTTTGTGTGTATCTTTGTACTTCGACATTAGCCCACTCCTCGACTTTTCTAGTTCTTTTGTTGAATACCCATTTTAGTGGGGTTGCATATCCAACAAAATAACCTTCTTCAACCTTTGGTGCGAACTTCTCCGAAGGATTAAGCATCGTACACGGGGCACCAAATGGTTCTAGATACTCCAGATTCGGCTTTCGTCGGTTCAACAGCTCATAAGAAGTTTTGCCAAACTTCTTCACTGTTAAAACACGGTTTAAAGTGTAACATGCTGCGTAAATTGCTTTGTTCCAGAACATGACTGGAAGATTTGAGTCCGCAAGCATTGTTCTTGCCGTTTCGATTAGAGTCCTGTTCTTTCTTTCTGCGACGCCGTTCTGCTGGGGTGTATACGGAGCGCTGTATTCGTGATGAATTCCCTTGTTTGCACAAAGATCCTCTATCTGAGCATTTTTAAACTCCGTCCCATTATCACTCCGGATTCGTTTGATCTTTAGACCATAGATATTCTCCAGACTTGTAAACAGAACTTTCAGGTTGGCAAACGTGTCGCTTTTCTGGTGTAAGCACATAACCCATGAGAATCTTGAATAATCGTCAGTCACCAAAAGACAGTACAATTCCCCGGCATGACTTTTACGCTTGACTGGACCGAATAAATCCATGTGCAAACGCTCAAGCGGTAGTTCAACGGAATTGACTTTCTTTGGTCTATGGGTCTGTTTGTGCTGCTTTCCCTTTTTACAACTAATACACTTGTCATTCAAATGGAAATGTTTCACATTAACTCCCGTGACAAGTTCATTCTTCACTAACTGGTTCATCTTTCTCAAATGAATGTGTCCCATTCTCCTATGCCACATTATAGATTCTTTTTTTGTAGCCTTAGAGAGGAAACACGTGACTTGGCCATGGGTGGTCATAGCTTTGGACATATCGAGAATATACAAGTTGATTACTCTCGGTGCCTTTAGCATCACCCACTCTTTTGGAAGTTCAAACCCCGGTTTCAGGATGTAGCAAGATTTGTCATTAAAATAAACAGAAAATTGCTTATCACAGATTTGACTAACACTGAGCAGATTGTAATCTATCTGTTTCACATACGATATCCGCTCAAATGTCACGACCCCATTGCTAACACTACCCTCCATCGTAATGTAGCCTCCTTTATTTCCTGCAAACACTACATAACCTCCGTTTATGTTCTTGATATCAAAGAGTAGCGTGAGATCCCCTGTCATGTGACCAGAAGCTCCACTGTCAACAATCCGTAGGCTGCTAACAGGGCCAGCTGGAGCTCCCTGCACATATCAAGTAAAGCAGTTAGATCTTTCGGGGGACCCAAGCCTGTTTGGTCTTGGGTCTTTGAACTGGTTGTTTCAAAGATTCTTTCGATTCACAAACATCTTGGGTTTTCTCAACCCCTTTCTTTTCACACTCAACTTCCTTTTTCTCAGTTTTCACATTCTGTGAAGTTGAGGCACCCTCAGACTCCTTTGATGACCAAGATTGTTCAGACCTTTTCAAGATCCGGATCTGAGATTTTGAGGTCTCAGCCGGTTTCTTTACTTCGTCTTTAAATGCAACCTTCTTGGTTACCTTCTCTGATTTAACAGAGACAGGTCCAACTGCTGGTTTGACATTAGTTTTAGTAGAGACCCTTTTGTTTTCAGCAGTTGTGTTCATCACAGGTTTCTTTACTGGTTTCTCAGTGGCTATCCGGTTGCGTTTGTCATAAGTCATCGGACGGTTTTCCCTTTTGTTGTAAAAATTGTTTTGATTATAATAAGGTGCTGGCTGAGGGAAAAACCGTCTTTGTGGATAACTGTAATTGTCAACCGGATAATCATGACGTTGCCTCATCTCCACCTCGTGCCTCTTGTGTCGTACATACGGGCAGGTGGCAAGTAAATGTCCCCTTTCCCCGCACTTAAAACACGCATGGTATTCTTCATAGTTTTCTTTGATATGCGACTTGGAAAAACTTGCAATGGGATATTGATCAACCATGCACTGTTTCCTTAAACTCTCAGGAGCTGGTTCCTTCGAGTAAGTCGGTTCAATGAAACTATTTGACTTATCAACTGGCAGAACGAATTGTGTGACATTGACCTTTGCGTCTTTAGAATTATCCGAATAAATTTTCTCTAAAATGGCTGGAGGAATGTCATTGGTTCGTTCATGTTTTGGAAACCAAATTGTACTTTCCTGCCAGATCTTTTCAATTTTGGAATAATTCACAAATTTAATCGGATATTCATCATCAGACAAAATCTTATCGGAGCCTTGCATCCAATAGAAAACTTTTACAGGTTTGTCACATGATTCGTTGCTCATTCATTTGGCTTCTTAGTTTTATTTTCAGTTTTCTTTTCAACCGATTTAACCACATTTTTCTCAGTTTTCTTTACCTCTTTCTTTTCAACACTTTTACCAACAGACTGTTCAGCTTTCTTAACAACATTATTTCTATGAGCATTTGCCATGGGATGAACAATTTGAGATGGTGAGACTGGTTCAGTAGTGATTATATGATTTTCATCAGGGATATCACTTTCATTCTCAACAACTGTCTCAGACTGTTCATCTTCTTCATCAGAATCATCTGCAGTGACCACACCCTCATTGTTTCCCAATACAGGTCTCACATCAGAATACGGGTCTCCGACACTGGAAGTGTTGGACTCGTTATCTGATGTGGAGTCAGATTTGACTATACTCTCTGGTGCTATTGCTTGTAAATTATGATTTTTGAACAACACCGGAGATGGGACAGCTTTGTAGTTTGCACTACTCGACTGTGAAGGTTCTTCGATTATGTGGTCAACTACATACGCAATATGCTTATAACTCTCTAACTTCTTATTCACTTTTTCAGCGAAGCACTTGATAGTTGCCATTTCTAACTTGGTGTTTTCCGTTTCATTAATATAGTTATTAATGGCAAGTTGTTTTATTGACAAAGTCTTTTTCAGTTCAGAAATATCCTTTTTGTAACCATCAAGTACTTTGTTGAAATCTTTTGATTCTTTTTGATAAATCTGACAGTTTATTTTGGCACTCTCAAGTTGTACCTTGAGAAGCTTATTTTCTTCTGTCAATTTATCAAAATCAGCACATTTAACACACACTTTAGATTGAGATTCAGAACTTACCGGTTTAGGTGGTTCTGTCATTGCCATCAGCGCGAAGTGAGCTTCCTTCCCTGCAAAGAATTTTGAGTAGTCAATCTTTGTGCAGGCATAATCCACCACGCACGACTTGCGGGTCATTAGGAAATCAGCTTCAGCTAGCAACTGATCAATGTCATCGCCTAGTGAATTCACACTAGCTTCCGAATCAGAATCACTCTCCATATCCGAATAAGCTAAATCATAGTGCTCTCCAACATCTGTGACAGAATCAAGAATCATTCCAGATTTCTTGTCTTCACTCTCAGCATTCACATCCTCATTCAACTCCTCTATTTTCAACTCCGACACTTTCTCTATCATAACCTCCTCTTCAATCTTCACATGCTCATCCAAACTCATCTTTTGTGCCACACAAGCCACATTTGACTTATCAACTGGCAGAACGAATTGTGTGACATTGACCTTTGCGTCTTTAGAATTATCCGAATAAATTTTCTCTAAAATGGCTGGAGGAATGTCATTGGTTCGTTCATGTTTTGGAAACCAAATTGTACTTTCCTGCCAGATCTTTTCAATTTTGGAATAATTCACAAATTTAATCGGATATTCATCATCAGACAAAATCTTATCGGAGCCTTGCATCCAATAGAAAACTTTTACAGGTTTGTCACATGATTCGTTGCTCATTCATTTGGCTTCTTAGTTTTATTTTCAGTTTTCTTTTCAACCGATTTAACCACATTTTTCTCAGTTTTCTTTACCTCTTTCTTTTCAACACTTTTACCAACAGACTGTTCAGCTTTCTTAACAACATTATTTCTATGAGCATTTGCCATGGGATGAACAATTTGAGATGGTGAGACTGGTTCAGTAGTGATTATATGATTTTCATCAGGGATATCACTTTCATTCTCAACAACTGTCTCAGACTGTTCATCTTCTTCATCAGAATCATCTGCAGCGACCACACCCTCATTGTTTCCCAATACAGGTCTCACATCAGAATACGGGTCTCCGACACTGGAAGTGTTGGACTCGTTATCTGATGTGGAGTCAGATTTGACTATACTCTCTGGTGCTATTGCTTGTAAATTATGATTTTTGAACAACACCGGAGATGGGACAGCTTTGTAGTTTGCACTACTCGACTGTGAAGGTTCTTCGATTATGTGGTCAACTACATACGCAATATGCTTATAACTCTCTAACTTCTTATTCACTTTTTCAGCGAAGCACTTGATAGTTGCCATTTCTAACTTGGTGTTTTCCATTTCATTAATATAGTTATTAATGGCAAGTTGTTTTATTGACAAAGTCTTTTTCAGTTCAGAAATATCCTTTTTGTAACCATCAAGTACTTTGTTGAAATCTTTTGATTCTTTTTGATAAATCTGACAGTTTATTTTGGCACTCTCAAGTTGTACCTTGAGAAGCTTATTTTCTTCTGTCAATTTATCAAAATCAGCACATTTAACACACACTTTAGATTGAGATTCAGAACTTACCGGTTTAGGTGGTTCTGTCATTGCCATCAGCGCGAAGTGAGCTTCCTTCCCTGCAAAGAATTTTGAGTAGTCAATCTTTGTGCAGGCATAATCCACCACGCACGACTTGCGGGTCATTAGGAAATCAGCTTCAGCTAGCAACTGATCAATGTCATCGCCTAGTGAATTCACACTAGCTTCCGAATCAGAATCACTCTCCATATCCGAATAAGCTAAATCATAGTGCTCTCCAACATCTGTGACAGAATCAAGAATCATTCCAGATTTCTTGTCTTCACTCTCAGCATTCACATCCTCATTCAACTCCTCTATTTTCAACTCCGACACTTTCTCTATCATAACCTCCTCTTCAATCTTCACATGCTCATCCAAACTCATCTTTTGTGCCACACAAGCCACACTTGACTTATCAACTGGCAGAACGAATTGTGTGACATTGACCTTTGCGTCTTTAGAATTATCCGAATAAATTTTCTCTAAAATGGCTGGAGGAATGTCATTGGTTCGTTCATGTTTTGGAAACCAAATTGTACTTTCCTGCCAGATCTTTTCAATTTTGGAATAATTCACAAATTTAATCGGATATTCATCATCAGACAAAATCTTATCGGAGCCTTGCATCCAATAGAAAACTTTTACAGGTTTGTCACATGATTCGTTGCTCATTCATTTGGCTTCTTAGTTTTATTTTCAGTTTTCTTTTCAACCGATTTAACCACATTTTTCTCAGTTTTCTTTACCTCTTTCTTTTCAACACTTTTACCAACAGACTGTTCAGCTTTCTTAACAACATTATTTCTATGAGCATTTGCCATGGGATGAACAATTTGAGATGGTGAGACTGGTTCAGTAGTGATTATATGATTTTCATCAGGGATATCACTTTCATTCTCAACAACTGTCTCAGACTGTTCATCTTCTTCATCAGAATCATCTGCAGCGACCACACCCTCATTGTTTCCCAATACAGGTCTCACATCAGAATACGGGTCTCCGACACTGGAAGTGTTGGACTCGTTATCTGATGTGGAGTCAGATTTGACTATACTCTCTGGTGCTATTGCTTGTAAATTATGATTTTTGAACAACACCGGAGATGGGACAGCTTTGTAGTTTGCACTACTCGACTGTGAAGGTTCTTCGATTATGTGGTCAACTACATACGCAATATGCTTATAACTCTCTAACTTCTTATTCACTTTTTCAGCGAAGCACTTGATAGTTGCCATTTCTAACTTGGTGTTTTCCATTTCATTAATATAGTTATTAATGGCAAGTTGTTTTATTGACAAAGTCTTTTTCAGTTCAGAAATATCCTTTTTGTAACCATCAAGTACTTTGTTGAAATCTTTTGATTCTTTTTGATAAATCTGACAGTTTATTTTGGCACTCTCAAGTTGTACCTTGAGAAGCTTATTTTCTTCTGTCAATTTATCAAAATCAGCACATTTAACACACACTTTAGATTGAGATTCAGAACTTACCGGTTTAGGTGGTTCTGTCATTGCCATCAGCGCGAAGTGAGCTTCCTTCCCTGCAAAGAATTTTGAGTAGTCAATCTTTGTGCAGGCATAATCCACCACGCACGACTTGCGGGTCATTAGGAAATCAGCTTCAGCTAGCAACTGATCAATGTCATCGCCTAGTGAATTCACACTAGCTTCCGAATCAGAATCACTCTCCATATCCGAATAAGCTAAATCATAGTGCTCTCCAACATCTGTGACAGAATCAAGAATCATTCCAGATTTCTTGTCTTCACTCTCAGCATTCACATCCTCATTCAACTCCTCTATTTTCAACTCCGACACTTTCTCTATCATAACCTCCTCTTCAATCTTCACATGCTCATCCAAACTCATCTTTTGTGCCACACAAGCCACATTTCCAGCAGTAATCTCCTCCACTCCCAATTGCATACCCGTCCAATCAAAACCTTCATCTTTTTGAATCACAAGTGCTTGGTTTTGATTTTCAGTTTGGTTTTGGGTGTTAGGTGTAGAGATAGGAACAATGGTTTGGTTTGGATTCTGTTGTGGTTGGTTTTGAGATGTGGGTTGTCTAGTATTGGTGTTTTGTTGTGTGTTTTGACGGTTCTGGTAATTGTTTTGAGGTTGAAAGCTAGAGATGTTGGGACTGTTGTATGATACCTGATTCTGGTTTTGGTTTTGTCTATTTTGGTAAGTTGAATTGAACGGGTTTCGATTACCTTGCTGAGCTGGCTGTGTACACTCTCTCTTGAAATGACCCTTCTCACCACAATTGAAGCATGTAACCTTGGCTTTGTTGAAGCTGTAAGTGGTGTTTGGAGAAGTTGAAAGGTCAGTTCTTCCAGTTTTCTGTATAAAATCAGTGGCTCTCCTCATTATGCTTGCAAATGCCCACTGTATGTCCATAAGCTCCATCTCCTCTTTATCGATTTGTGCGTAGTCCTCATTGGTGAGATTGTTGTTTCCAATCTGACTAGCAACTAAACCGTTGTATGATGCAACCATAGCAGATACTAATGCAACATGCTGTTGAGCAATCTCAACAGTCACATTGTTAAGATTAGAAGTCTCTAACACAATCGGACTTTGATTTGATTGTGTTTGAGTAATCTGCATCTGATTCATGTGAGGATTATATGGTTGTTGTTGAGGTTGACTTGCTGTGTAACAGGCAGCATGTTGTAAAGGTGAAAAAGGTGGAATGAAATTTGGTGTTTGATAAGATTGTGGTGTGTATGATGAAGTTTGGGCAAGATAGTTTATTGGTGCTTTTGTGGGTTCAACAACATTGGATACACATGCAATGTGAGGTGCAACATTTGAAGTAGAGCTTGAAGTAGAAAGAGAAGTAGATGTACCACTCACATACAGATCTGGGTTTTGTGGAATCTGCGCTCTCTTGGCTTTCCTCTTCTCCTCCATTTCTTTGTTCTCCAGTTTTTGTATGAACTCGTTAATAGTCCAATACTGGTATGCATCTTTTTCCTTCAACACTTCAATGTGTTGGTTCCAGTATGGTGGTAAAGCATCAGCAAATTTATCCACCAGTTCTGACATCGGTATGCTGATCTCATAGCTTGAAAGTTCCGTGAGCAAATGGCAATACCGTGGAACCAATTCTTTTAGAGTTTCATTGCCCATGTAACTAAAGTTCTCGAACTCTTTTCGAAGCTCTTCCATTCTCAGCTTCCTTGTCTTCTCATTACCATCATGTCTGTTTCTCAGCATATCCCACAATTGTTTTGAAGTTGTACACGATCCGAACTGATGTAGCAAATCAGTGTTGATCGCCTGAGATAACTGACGCCTTCTTCTCGATCGCAAACTTCTTTTTCTCATCATCAGCCAAATTCTCCAACGGTATCGGTTCTCCAGTGTTCTCCAGAATAGGAGCAACATATCCCTTCACTATCATCTGCTGTAACACCCCAACCGATGGCGGAAACATCGGGATGTCACGTATTGATGATTGTTCAGTAGCTCATGGTGAATAATAAATTTCATTAAATGATTTAAATAAATTACATACAATTGTTCTACAAGAATTCGTACATCAAATTGAATAAAACTATGCACACATCTTCAAGCATTAATTCGAATCTTCAAACAAGTAGAACCTGAAACATGTTAAGTTGAAAATATTTTGGGTCAACAAAAGTTGGTGAGAATTACATAGGTTTTTGATAATTGAATAAAAATGTTGTGCAATTCATGTGTCATGTCAATCTAGTCCATATGTGAGAACATACTAGAAATAAATCGAGTGCATAACCAACCCTGGTGACTGTTATAATATGATACATCCCATACGCTCATGGTTCACTTGAATATGTTATACGATAACAAACACCCACGCTACCTTTGTAGGAGGCACGTATCCGGGTGGGATTGTCAGTCCAATAGATCTATCAATGTATACCGTCGGCTTGTACGGAGTTAATGATTATGCTAGAATGGTGCTTACTCTAATCATGCTCAAGACATAATGCAACATAGAAAACACATAGACACATTGATGATTGAATTGCATAAATGATGTTGTAACATGTTTCACCCCAAAAACGGTGATAAATAGAAAAGGGGCTATGTAAAACTCACCTTAGCAAAATGTTGTATTTGTTGATAAATAGAATAGTGTGTTGCCCAAATATGTCAAGTATCACCCTATAATAAGGTAATAAATATGTCTAAGTCTATCAAGTCTACAAATGTATAAGTTTCTAGGGCTTCGAATTGGGGATAAATGCTTGTTTAATTAATATGAAAATTGTTTGATAAATGAGAGAATATTAATAAATAAATAACCAAAAATCTTTTTATGAAGTTTAAATCTAAGATGGTCACAAGAATGTGTTTAAAGTATAAAAATAATTTTTGCAAAATTATTTTCCTTAAAATAGATTATTAAATCTATTTATTTCAAATTGTCAAACTTTAACTTTAATATTTAAAAATACTAAAATTAAAGAATTATTATTTTAAAAATCATATTTCTGTTCTAAATATTCAGAAATAATTTGTATAAAATTTTGGTGCAAAAATACTAAAAATTGGATTTATTATGATTTAATTAGGATTAAAACTAACAAAAATTGATTAAAAATATTAAATAAATGATTTTTCAGAAATAAAAATCATTTTTGAAAAGCTTAATGTTATAAAAACTCAGGATAATTTTTGTAGAAATTTATAAAGTTGTTTTGATATTTTAATGGAATTTTATAAATATAATAAAATAAAATTGATTTAATTATGAAATATATTAAATAAATGAATTTTTGAAAACTAAAAATTGTAAGTGAAGCATTTATATCAGATTAACTAAAAGTAATTTTTTTAGAATTTATAAAAGGATTTTGATATTTAAAAACGAATTTATAAAATTAAATGTATTATATATATAAGTATTTGATTTGTAAAAAAATAAAGGACAAAAGGACGCCACCCGTGGGACTCGAACCCGGGTGGCTCGTGTATAGGGCACCAGACACAACCATCTGGTCCAAGCCAGTGGTTGTGTTTGGATGTTGTTGGTTTAAAATAAATATAAACAGCCTGAATGTGTTCTTCCCCAAAATTTTGAATACGTGCCCTAGATTTTACAATCGATCGAATTACACAACATTAACCCAATTAATCATGGGGTTAATGTTGTGCAGGTTCCGATTAACAAAACACACCATAATAATCACACTTACAATTTCAAATTCGTGATTCTTGCTTTGGTCAAAAGAAAAGTCAAACTCGCTCAAGAAACTTTTAGAAAGACTGATTTAAACAGAAATTGGAGACGTAGAAAGAATAATCGGCGAGTTAAGAGTGAATTGAGAGGTTTAATTTATAGTGTGCAGGCCTAGGTGATCGAATTGGTAGGTGTTGACTAAGAATTGAATGTGGGACGCGTTTAATCTTAAATCAGGCAACAATTGAATGGTATTAGTTGTGTGTCCGAGTCAGAATTGACCGATAATCAAGTAACCTTCCTAAACTGGATTGATTACGCGTCAATTATGTTGATTTGATTGGGTAAATGCTGCTGTCTCGCGTCTGTACTAGGAAGAAGAAGAAGAAACTGAGTTGAGTGATGTTATATATTTTTTAAGTTGGGTTTAAACCAACAAAGAAGTGTGGAGCGGGTGGTTGTTTCGTGTTGTGGAGATCTTGCTGGCCGGCTGAGGGCTCGGGTTCGAGTCCCGGCCCCAGCGTTTTTATTTTTTATTTTTTTACAAAGAGGGCTTTAGGGTCTTGGGGTTGGGCTCTGATGTTACTTGGGCTTGTGTTCGTGGGCTCAGAGTGGTTTTAAAGGTTTGGGCATGTTGGGTTGGGTTTAGTCATAATAACATTTAAACAATATTATTATTATTATTATTATTATTATTATTATTATTAATCTTTATATATATATATATATATACATATATATATGTATATATAAGTTGTGTGGTCGGAAAAATTAAACTTAGACACATTGTAAATGATAGAAGAAAATAATATACGTATTAAAATTTGAAAATTTTTGCGATGTTACAGTCTCCCCTACTTTTAGGAACTTCGTCCCGAAGTTAAGAGAAACACTAGGTTTACAGTTGGTCAACTACCGGAAGCCTTGATAAAATTTCACACTACCTTAACGTACCTGTAAATTCATGATTACGTTCCGGACCGTAATTACCAATTTACCTTACATTAGGGTTTTGCGTACTTTTATGACTCTATCGATTGTTGAGCAGGTCTGATAGTCTCCACCAGTCGTTAAGCAGGTGGTAGGGCCTCTCCCGACTGTTGGAAAGACATGATGACCTCTACCAATCGTTAAGTAGGTTGTTTGGTAGTCAACTAACTGTTGTACAAGTAAGCAAGTATGATCATAGATATAGCAATTAGTTCACATTCAAACAAGCATGCACACAGATGTTATGATAATACTCGAATTTTATTACTTGAAAATGAAGATGTCAATACATGGAATTTAAAAAGTAGACGTCATGCATATGGTGGGGTTTGCTGTTAAGTAGCTGGAGGGTTTCAAGCGGGGTTATTTGGAGCATCAAGAGCGTTTGTAGCAGGGATTTGACAAGCATCTGCAAGATGCCCATATCTTTGACAATTGGTACACTGTCGGCAGGGTACTTGAGTTGGATGGTGATACTGGCAGGTGTCACACTTAGGTAGCTTCCCGCGGTATTGTTTCTTGTTGGGTGGGGTAGTGGTGTCTTTTGCAAAATTCCTGGCCTTGCGCTTTCCGTTGGTTGAGGCCTTAGTTTTGATTTCGACGGCAGGTTGGGGAGTATCCTTTGAAACAGTTTTCTTCTCCCCTGTCCGGGTCAGGTTTCCTGCCTTTACATGGTTATCTGTTAAGGTGGCAGCCAAACGCTTTGCTTCCTCCAAAGTAGTAGGGTTGTTGGGTTGATTAGGGTTTGGGGTCTCGCGACATGCGTTGACCAGATGGCCATACCTACCACAATTGGTGCACAAGCGACACGCTGAAACAGTGGGATGATGTCGATTGCATGTGTTACATAATGGATAGTTTCTTGTATAAGGCTTCTTGTTAGAAACTTGGGTAGTGAGTTTTACATCGGGATCCCTGGTCTTACGTTTCTGATTCTTGGTAGTTACCGCGGCCACGATACTTGTTTTCTTGCCTTTCCGAACTAAGGTCCTGTTCCTTTTGTGATTTCCATCGTCATTTCCATTTCCATTGCCGTTCCCATTCATTGGGATGACTTGAGCCAACAAGTTAGAAACCAGAGTTGTGATTTGTTGTGCCAATTGTTGAGAAATAATCGTAGCTAGTTGGGCGTCACCTCCATTGTTGTGGTTAGTGTTGTGGTCGTGGTTGTGGTTGCTGCTCTCTTCTTCATGATTGTCACCACTGTTAATGCGAGTGTTGTGGCGTGGAGACATGATCTGTAAGGGACACAATGAAGTCTCAATGAGGCATGAAATGAATGAGGTACTATAAGGAATGTAATCATTTATTCATTAATTAAAACGAATAAACAAAAACGTTGACTTATCAAAGATTCCAGATTCTAATAACATATGAAGACATGCTTTAGCCTATAAGTGAACACTCATCCCGAGAATTCCCAGGTAGGCATCCGGGTCCCTCGTCTGATTGGGATATATGCGCAATGCCAGCCTAGACAGAAGACTCAGAATACAGGCGTTCACCCTTCCAGATTGCACGTGTTCGTTATTAAGATCTAGGACTTCGACGAGATCTCAAGGGGGTTCAGGTTAAACCTGAGGATTTTGTCCTATTAGTCTAAGAGTAGTTCCAGTTATGGAGAGCAGCCTTCTTGTAGGGATGAAAGTAGGGAGGAGTAGTAGGAGATAGAGAATAGCAAGTAAAAGAAGCAAGTACTTGTTAAATCCTATGGTTATAGACTAGATTATTTTTCTAATAACCTAATTCCCTATAACCATGGCTCTGATACCAATCTGTAACACCCCAACCGATGGCGGAAACATCGGGATGTCACGTATTGATGATTGTTCAGTAGCTCATGGTGAATAATAAATTTCATTAAATGATTTAAATAAATTACATACAATTGTTCTACAAGAATTCGTACATCAAATTGAATAAAACTATGCACACATCTTCAAGCATTAATTCGAATCTTCAAACAAGTAGAACCTGAAACATGTTAAGTTGAAAATATTTTGGGTCAACAAAAGTTGGTGAGAATTACATAGGTTTTTGATAATTGAATAAAAATGTTGTGCAATTCATGTGTCATGTCAATCTAGTCCATATGTGAGAACATACTAGAAATAAATCGAGTGCATAACCAACCCTGGTGACTGTTATAATATGATACATCCCATACGCTCATGGTTCACTTGAATATGTTATACGATAACAAACACCCACGCTACCTTTGTAGGAGGCACGTATCCGGGTGGGATTGTCAGTCCAATAGATCTATCAATGTATACCGTCGGCTTGTACGGAGTTAATGATTATGCTAGAATGGTGCTTACTCTAATCATGCTCAAGACATAATGCAACATAGAAAACACATAGACACATTGATGATTGAATTGCATAAATGATGTTGTAACATGTTTCACCCCAAAAACGGTGATAAATAGAAAAGGGGCTATGTAAAACTCACCTTAGCAAAATGTTGTATTTGTTGATAAATAGAATAGTGTGTTGCCCAAATATGTCAAGTATCACCCTATAATAAGGTAATAAATATGTCTAAGTCTATCAAGTCTACAAATGTATAAGTTTCTAGGGCTTCGAATTGGGGATAAATGCTTGTTTAATTAATATGAAAATTGTTTGATAAATGAGAGAATATTAATAAATAAATAACCAAAAATCTTTTTATGAAGTTTAAATCTAAGATGGTCACAAGAATGTGTTTAAAGTATAAAAATAATTTTTGCAAAATTATTTTCCTTAAAATAGATTATTAAATCTATTTATTTCAAATTGTCAAACTTTAACTTTAATATTTAAAAATACTAAAATTAAAGAATTATTATTTTAAAAATCATATTTCTGTTCTAAATATTCAGAAATAATTTGTATAAAATTTTGGTGCAAAAATACTAAAAATTGGATTTATTATGATTTAATTAGGATTAAAACTAACAAAAATTGATTAAAAATATTAAATAAATGATTTTTCAGAAATAAAAATCATTTTTGAAAAGCTTAATGTTATAAAAACTCAGGATAATTTTTGTAGAAATTTATAAAGTTGTTTTGATATTTTAATGGAATTTTATAAATATAATAAAATAAAATTGATTTAATTATGAAATATATTAAATAAATGAATTTTTGAAAACTAAAAATTGTAAGTGAAGCATTTATATCAGATTAACTAAAAGTAATTTTTTTAGAATTTATAAAAGGATTTTGATATTTAAAAACGAATTTATAAAATTAAATGTATTATATATATAAGTATTTGATTTGTAAAAAAATAAAGGACAAAAGGACGCCACCCGTGGGACTCGAACCCGGGTGGCTCGTGTATAGGGCACCAGACACAACCATCTGGTCCAAGCCAGTGGTTGTGTTTGGATGTTGTTGGTTTAAAATAAATATAAACAGCCTGAATGTGTTCTTCCCCAAAATTTTGAATACGTGCCCTAGATTTTACAATCGATCGAATTACACAACATTAACCCAATTAATCATGGGGTTAATGTTGTGCAGGTTCCGATTAACAAAACACACCATAATAATCACACTTACAATTTCAAATTCGTGATTCTTGCTTTGGTCAAAAGAAAAGTCAAACTCGCTCAAGAAACTTTTAGAAAGACTGATTTAAACAGAAATTGGAGACGTAGAAAGAATAATCGGCGAGTTAAGAGTGAATTGAGAGGTTTAATTTATAGTGTGCAGGCCTAGGTGATCGAATTGGTAGGTGTTGACTAAGAATTGAATGTGGGACGCGTTTAATCTTAAATCAGGCAACAATTGAATGGTATTAGTTGTGTGTCCGAGTCAGAATTGACCGATAATCAAGTAACCTTCCTAAACTGGATTGATTACGCGTCAATTATGTTGATTTGATTGGGTAAATGCTGCTGTCTCGCGTCTGTACTAGGAAGAAGAAGAAGAAACTGAGTTGAGTGATGTTATATATTTTTTAAGTTGGGTTTATACCAACAAAGAAGTGTGGAGCGGGTGGTTGTTTCGTGTTGTGGAGATCTTGCTGGCCGGCTGAGGGCTCGGGTTCGAGTCCCGGCCCCAGCGTTTTTATTTTTTATTTTTTACAAAGAGGGCTTTAGGGTCTTGGGGTTGGGCTCTGATGTTACTTGGGCTTGTGTTCGTGGGCTCAGAGTGGTTTTAAAGGTTTGGGCATGTTGGGTTGGGTTTAGTCATAATAACATTTAAACAATATTATTATTATTATTATTATTATTAATCTTTATATATATATATACATATATATATGTATATATAAGTTGTGTGGTCGGAAAAATTAAACTTAGACACATTGTAAATGATAGAAGAAAATAATATACGTATTAAAATTTGAAAATTTTTGCGATGTTACAGTCTCCCCTACTTTTAGGAACTTCGTCCCGAAGTTAAGAGAAACACTAGGTTTACAGTTGGTCAACTACCGGAAGCCTTGATAAAATTTCACACTACCTTAACGTACCTGTAAATTCATGATTACGTTCCGGACCGTAATTACCAATTTACCTTACATTAGGGTTTTGCGTACTTTTATGACTCTATCGATTGTTGAGCAGGTCTGATAGTCTCCACCAGTCGTTAAGCAGGTGGTAGGGCCTCTCCCGACTGTTGGAAAGACATGATGACCTCTACCAATCGTTAAGTAGGTTGTTTGGTAGTCAACTAACTGTTGTACAAGTAAGCAAGTATGATCATAGATATAGCAATTAGTTCACATTCAAACAAGCATGCACACAGATGTTATGATAATACTCGAATTTTATTACTTGAAAATGAAGATGTCAATACATGGAATTTAAAAAGTAGACGTCATGCATATGGTGGGGTTTGCTGTTAAGTAGCTGGAGGGTTTCAAGCGGGGTTATTTGGAGCATCAAGAGCGTTTGTAGCAGGGATTTGACAAGCATCTGCAAGATGCCCATATCTTTGACAATTGGTACACTGTCGGCAAGGTACTTGAGTTGGATGGTGATACTGGCAGGTGTCACACTTAGGTAGCTTCCCGCGGTATTGTTTCTTGTTGGGTGGGGTAGTGGTGTCTTTTGCAAAATTCCTGGCCTTGCGCTTTCCGTTGGTTGAGGCCTTAGTTTTGATTTCGACGGCAGGTTGGGGAGTATCCTTTGAAACAGATTTCTTCTCCCCTGTCCGGGTCAGGTTTCCTGCCTTTACATGGTTATCTGTTAAGGTGGCAGCCAAACGCTTTGCTTCCTCCAAAGTAGTAGGGTTGTTGGGTTGATTAGGGTTTGGGGTCTCGCGACATGCGTTGACCAGATGGCCATACCTACCACAATTGGTGCACAAGCGACACGCTGAAACAGTGGGATGATGTCGATTGCATGTGTTACATAATGGATAGTTTCTTGTATAAGGCTTCTTGTTAGAAACTTGGGTAGTGAGTTTTACATCGGGATCCCTGGTCTTACGTTTCTGATTCTTGGTAGTTACCGCGGCCACGATACTTGTTTTCTTGCCTTTCCGAACTAAGGTCCTGTTCCTTTTGTGATTTCCATCGTCATTTCCATTTCCATTGCCGTTCCCATTCATTGGGATGACTTGAGCCAACAAGTTAGAAACCAGAGTTGTGATTTGTTGTGCCAATTGTTGAGAAATAATCGTAGCTAGTTGGGCGTCACCTCCATTGTTGTGGTTAGTGTTGTGGTCGTGGTTGTGGTTGCTGCTCTCTTCTTCATGATTGTCACCACTGTTAATGCGAGTGTTGTGGCGTGGAGACATGATCTGTAAGGGACACAATGAAGTCTCAATGAGGCATGAAATGAATGAGGTACTATAAGGAATGTAATCATTTATTCATTAATTAAAACGAATAAACAAAAACGTTGACTTATCAAAGATTCCAGATTCTAATAACATATGAAGACATGCTTTAGCCTATACGTGAACACTCATCCCGAGAATTCCCAGGTAGGCATCCGGGTCCCTCGTCTGATTGGGATATATGCGCAATGCCAGCCTAGACAGAAGACTCAGAATACAGGCGTTCACCCTTCCAGATTGCACGTGTTCGTTATTAAGATCTAGGACTTCGACAAGATCTCAAGGGGGTTCAGGTTAAACCTGAGGATTTTGTCCTATTAGTCTAAGAGTAGTTCCAGTTATGGAGAGCAGCCTTCTTGTAGGGATGAAAGTAGGGAGGAGTAGTAGGAGATAGAGAATAGCAAGTAAAAGAAGCAAGTACTTGTTAAATCCTATGGTTATAGACTAGATTATTTTTCTAATAACCTAATTCCCTATAACCATGGCTCTGATACCAATCTGTAACACCCCAACCGATGGCGGAAACATCGGGATGTCACGTATTGATGATTGTTCAGTAGCTCATGGTGAATAATAAATTTCATTAAATGATTTAAATAAACTGGCACCCTCCTGATGTAGACTTCCTTGTGGTGTGACAGCCAGCAAAATCACTATCTGAATAACCTGAAAGCTCAATGTTTCCATTAGCAGGATACAAGATACCAAGTGTGGGAGCACCTTTTAGGTATCTGAATATCCTTTTCACAGCAATAAGGTTTGACTTTCTGGGTGAAGCCTGGGATCTTGCACAGACACAAGTGGCAAACATAATGACTGGCCTAGATGCAGTTAAGTACAGTAAAGACCCAATCATGCATCTGTAATGTGTTTGGTCAACCAGTTCATCCTTGTCATCAATAGTGAGTAGCTTGACTGTACTCATGGGTGTACTACATGGCTTACAGTCATTTATCTCAAATCTAGTTAACAAATTTTTCACATATTTATTTTGATGAATGAATGTGCCATTTTGCAGCTGTTTCACTTGGAGACTAAGGAAACACTGAAGTTCACCCATAGCACTCATTTCAAACTCTGCTGTCATGAGTTCCCTAAACTCTTCACACATTTTGTTACATGTGGATCCAAAAATGATGTCATCCACATATGATTGAACAATCATTAAATCTTTCCCTCTCCATTTCAAAAATAAGGTTTTATCAATTTTACCTCTTGTGAAACCAATGGATAAGAGAAAAGTGGAAAGAGTTTCATACCAGGCCCTAGGTGCTTGCTTGAGTCCATACAGAGCTTTATTAAGCTTGTAGACATGATCAGGATGGAATGTGTCTTCAAAACCAGGTGGTTGACATACATAGACCTCCTCCTGAATTTTGCCATATAGGAAGGCACATTTGATATCCATCTGATACACCTTGATGTTGTGGTTGACAGCAAAGGCTAGAAAGAGTCTGATAGCTTCTAACCTTGCTACAGGAGCAAAGGTTTCATCATAGTCTATTCCTTCTTCTTGTCTGAAGCCTTGAACCACAAGCCTGGCTTTATTCTTGACAACTATACCCCTTTCATCAGTTTTGTTTTTGAAGACCCACTTTGTACCTATTGGACAAACATCCTTAGGCAGTGGTACAAGTTCCCATACTTGTTGTCTTTTAAACTGAAGGAGCTCTTCTTGCATAGCTTCTACCCAACTGTTGTCTTTTAGTGCCTCTTGGTACTTGACAGGTTGTGTGAGAGATAGAAACCCTGCAAAAAGACAGATATTTGAGGATTGGCTTCTTGTTAGCACACCCTATCTGATGTTGCCAATGATTTGGTCTGGTGGATGAGCTCTTAGGTAGATTAGATCTCCCTGATATGGTATGATGGCATTTTGAGGTGAAGGACAAAGGTTTGGTGACTCTGTTGTTGTAACATCTGTTTGCACTTCTGTAGTGCCATCAGATATTTGAAATGGAAGTGGGGTAATGGGTCCAAGTGGTGTAAAACTAGACAGAATTTTGTCAACAGATGTTTGACTTTTGTCAACAGATGATTGTGCAGTGGTTGTGAGAGGTGAAGTAGTGGTTTGAGGGTAAGACTGGCCAACAGTGGTTGACTCAGCTGTGACAGAGTTTTGACAGTTGTTTTGATCAGCTGCTTCCTCTGATGCAGAATAGATTTTATAGTGACTGGGGATCACAACATCTGTTCTGTAATCTTGTTGTGGAGATTTTGGAGTACCTGCATTGTTAGTTTTAACAGTGATATCTTCAAATTTGAATTTATCTAAATCAAACAACTCAGCAGGATTTGCTGGGATTTTTAGAGATGAAAGTTCATTGAACTTTACATTCAGAGTTTCTTCTATTGTCTTGGTCCTTGTGTTAAACACTTTATAGGCCTTGGCAGTAGAAGAATATCCCAGAAAATAACCACAATCTACTTTGGCTGCAAATTTTGAAATGGAATCTTTGAGATTTAAAATGAAACATGGGCAGCCAAAGATTTTGAAAAATGAGATTAATGGTTTGATTTTGAACAAAATTTCATAAGCAGTTTTTTGATGTCTTGGGTTGATCAAAACTCTGTTTTGAACATAACAAGCAATGTTTACAGCTTCTGCCTAGAAGGACAGTGGCAAACCAGAATCTGCTAGCATGGTTCTTGTAGATGCAAAAGTGCGACTAAAGCTTTGGATTGTAAAACACATTTTGTTTTGTTGATATCGAAGGTGCGAAGGAGCTGATAAGAAGGTGCGAAGGAGGACTAAAAGGTGCGAAGGAAGAATGTTTTGGACGAATGAAGATTAGATTATAGTTAAAACTTGGTTCGACCAGTTGATGTGGGCGAACCTGCACATTCGCATGAACAGTTTGGGCGAATGTGCAGGCCTATAAATAGGTCAAGTTCATTTTTGAATGTAACTTTGATGATTATTATTCCCTCCTCTTTCTGAAAACTCTCTCTAGTTATTGTTAAACTTGTTTTCCGTTTAAACCTTGATTGTATTCATAATTCAACGTGTAAACAAGTGTTTTATTAATGAAAACGTTTGAAAATGATGATCTGTGTGTTTGAATCTGTTTGATTATTATTTTGTGATAGTTTTAGGGTTTCCGTACCTGAAACTAACTTGTTTGATCAATCTTTGTTTGTTATCGATCCTTTCACGCTCGTACAAAGTGGTATCAGGGCCATTTCGGATCAAACAACCACAAATTAATAATCTCTCAGTTGCTTTGGACCCAATTTTGGTCAAAACGTTTCTGTTTTCAATGAACAAACTGATGTGATAAGATTTTGATCGATTACACCTTGATTTCGAGTTTAAATTGGATAATTCTCTTTATTAAAGTTGTTCCAAATCAAATCCGATTCAAAACCTGATTAAGATCATCAAAATCCATCAACATTTGAAAAACATGATCAAAATTAACTGATTTTCAAAGAATAACCGTTTTTGAAATCACAGGGGTCGAACGAGAGAGTTTGGTCAAAAGTGGAATTCATTTGGGTCGAAAGAGTGATTTTGTGTACGAAGGAGGTGTTTTAGTGGTCGAAGGAAGACTTTGATTGCTTATTTTTCACATTCGTACCTTTGTTTCACCTTCGTCTGATCGAACGGTCGAAGGAGCTGTAAAACGGTCGAAAGAGAGTCTTAAGTGGTCGAAGGAGTTTTTGTTGTTTAGTTTACATTCGTATCAATCATAAACGGGCGAAAGAGAATTTTATTTCTCCTTCGCACGTCCGTATATACGAAGGAGCATTCTGTTTTGAAACATTTTTAATCTTTTCGTGTTTAATCGTTTGCAGGACAAGATGTGGAACTTTCCAACAACGCCTAGACCTACTCAAGCACCACAACAGCAGACAACACAAGATCCGTGGTCCATTGCAGCTCAGAAGACTAGTCAACCATCACAGCCGATTAATTATATGGCAATGACTAGTTCGGCACCACAACAAGTTGTTCAACCATTACCACAACCGATTGACAACTATTGGGGAGTCGCAGCAGCAGCAGTCCATTCACAGACGACCAACGCTATATCCACTCTTATTCATGATCTATCTTCTGGAAGCGGCAATCGTCCACCGAAGCTAATGGACATGAAGGAGTATAATACTTGGAAGACGAAGTTTAAGATTCACGTTGAGGGACAAGGACTTGAAGGAGCCGAGGCATGGCAAATGATTGTGAAGGGTTACGTTGCTCCTATTCTGGAGAATACTGGAGAACCAATCCCTTTGGAGAATTTGGCGGATGGCGAAAAGAAAAGGTTTGCAATAGAGAAGAAGGCATTCTCTCAGCTATCCCAAGCGATCAACACTGATCTATTACATCAGTTTGGATCGTGCACAACATCCAAACAACTTTGGGATATGTTGAGAAATCGACATGATGGAAATGAGAAGACCAGGAAGCTTAGGATGGAAGAGCTTCGGAAGGAGTTTGAAAACTTCAGTTATATGGGTAATGAGACCCTAAAAGAGTTGGTTCCAAGGTACTGCCATTTGCTCACTGAATTGTCAAGCTATGAGATCAGCATTCCAATGTCGGAATTAGTAGATAAATTTGCTGATGCTTTACCACCCTACTGGAACCAACACATCGAAGTGTTAAAGGAGAAGGATGCTTACCAGTATTGGACTATTAATGAGTTCATCCAAAAGCTGGAAAACAAAGAGATGGAGGAAAAGAGAAAAGCTAAGAGAGCTCAGATTCCACAGAATCCTGATTTATATGTGAGTGGTACATCTAACTCTCTTTCTGCTTCAAGCACCACATCTAATGTTGCACCTCACATAGCATGTGTGTCTAACGTTGTTGAACCAACAAAACCACCCATTAACTACCTTGCTCAAACTTCATCCTACACACAACAACCTTATCAAACACAAAACTTTATTCCACCATTTTCACCATTACAACAAGCCGCATGCTACACATCAAGTCAACCTCAACAACAACAACAATATCCTCCTCAAGTGAATCAGATGCAGATTACTCAAGCACAATCAAGTCAAAACCCGATTGTGTTAGAGACCTCAAACCTTAACAATGTGACTGTTGAAATTGCTCAACAGCATGTTGCTCTTGTATCTGCCATGGTTGCTTCTTACAACGGTTTGGTAGCAAGTCAAATTGGTAACAATAATCTCACCAATGAGGACTATGCTCAAATCGACAAAGAGGAAATGGAGTTGATGGACATTCAGTGGGCTTTTGCAAGCATTATGAGGAGAGCCACTGATTTTATTCAGAAGACTGGCAGGACTGATCTCTCAACCTCTCCCAACACCACATACGGATTCAACAAAGCAAAGGTTACTTGCTTTAACTGTGGTGAGAAGGGACATTTTAAAAGAGAGTGCACACATCCAGCACAACAAGGTAACCGAAACCCTTTCAATTCAACATACCAAACTAGACAAAACCAAAACCAAAATCAAGTGTCTTAAAACAGTCCCAACATCTCAAGTTTTCAACCACAACACACCTATCAGAACCGTCAACAAAACACCAACACCAGACAATCCACAACTCAAAACCAACCTCAACAAAACTCAAACCGAACTATAGTTCCTATCTCTACACCTAACACACAAAACCAAAACCAAACTGATACTCAAAACCAAGCACTTGTGATCCAAAAGGATGAAGGTTTTGACTGGACTGGTATGCAATTGGGGGTGGAGGAGATCACTGCTGGGAATGTTGCTTGTGTGGCACAGCAGATGAGTTTGGATGGGAATGAGGAAATTGAAGAAGAGGTTGTGATTGAAAAGGTGTCGGAGTTGAAGATTGAGGAAGTGAATGAGGATGTGATTGCTGAAGGTGAAGACAAGAAATCGGGGATGATTCTTGATTCTGTCACTGATGTTGGAGATCAATACGATTCAGCTTACTCGGATATGGAGAGCGAATCTGATTCAGAGACTACTGTGAATTCACTAGATGATGATATTGACCAACTGCTAGCTGAAGCTGACTTTCTGATGACCCGCAAGTCATGTATGGTGGATGATGCATGCACCAAGATTGACTGCTCCAAATTCTTCGCAGGAAAGGAAGCTCACTTTGCTTTAATGGCCATGACAGAACCTCCTAAGCTGGTAAGTTCTGAAACTCAATCTCAAGCGTGTGTTAAATGTGATAAATGTGCTGATTTTGAAAACCTGACTGATGAAAACAAACTTCTCAAGGTCCAACTTGAGAGTGCAAAACTCAACTGTCAGATTTATCAAAAGGACTTAAAAGATTTCAACAAAGTTCTTGATGGTTATAAAAAGGATGTGTCTGAACTTAAAAAGACATTATCAATTAAACAACTTGCCATTAATAATTACATCAATGAAATGGAAAACACTAAATTGAAAATGGCAACCATCAAGTGCTTTGCGGAAAAAGTTAACAAGAAATTAGAAAGTTACAAGCACATAGCATATGTAGTCGATCATATCATTGAAGAACCCTCCCAGACGAATAGTGCAAACTATAAGTCAGTCCATCTCCGGTATTGTTTGAGAATCACACTTTACACGCAATACCACCGGAGACTTTAATCAATCCTGATTCCACACCAGAAAATGAGCCTAACACTTCCAGTGTCGGGGATCCATATTCTGATGTGAGACCAGTACTGGGAAATAGTGAGGGTGTGGTCGCTACTGATGATTCAGATGAAGAAAATGAGTCATCTGAGACGATTGAAAGTGATAGTGATATCCCTGATGAAAATCATATAATCACTACTGAGCCAGTCTCACCGTCTCAGATCATTCATCCAATGGCAAATGCTCATCGTAAAAATGAAGTTAAGAAAAATGAAAAGTTTGTTGGTAAGAATTTTGAAAAGAAAGAGGTTAAGAAGGTTGAGAAAAATGTGAGAAAACCGTTAAAAATAAAGTTGAAACCAAAACTGAGAAAAATGTGGTTAAACCGGTAGAAAAGAAAAATGAGTTTAAATCTGAGAAAACCAATGATGTGAGCAATGAATTGTGTGACAAACCTGTCAAAATCTTCTATCGGATGCAAGGCTCCGATAAGATATTATCCGATGATGAGTTTCCGATTAAATTTGTCAATTCTTCAAAAATCGAAAAGATCTGGCAGGAAAGTACGATTTGGTTTCCAAAATTTGAAAGAACCAATGACATTCCTCAAGAAATTTTAGACAAAATTTATTCGGATAAAGAAGCAAAGGTCAATGTCACACAGTTTGTTTTGCGTGTTCATAAAGAAAATAGTTTTATTGAACCGACTTACTCGAAGGACCCAGCTCCTGAGAGTTTAAGGAAACAATGCATGGTCGATCGATATCCCATTGCTAGTTTTTCCAAGTCGCCGATCAAGGAAAACTATGAGGAATACCGTGCGTGTTATAAGTGCGGGGAACAGGGACATTTACTTGCCGCCTGCCCATACGTACGACACAAAAGGCACGAGGTGGAAATGAGGCAATATCATGAGTATCCAGTTGACAACTATGGCTATCAACAGAGACGGCATTTTCCCCAACAAGAATTTTATCATAATCAAAACAATTTTTATAACAAGGGGGAAAATCGTCCGATGACGTATGATAAGCGCAACCGGATGACCACTGATAAATCTGGTAAGAAACCTATGATGAACTCAACTGCTGACAATAAAAAGGTTGTTCCTAAACCTAATGGAAAACAAGCAGTTGGACCTGTCTCTGTTAAATCAGAGAAGGTAACCAAGAAAGTTGCTTTTAAAGAAGAAGTAAAGAAACCGACTGAGAATTCATAATCTCAGATTCGGATCTTGAAAAGATCTGAGCAATCTTGGTCATCTAAGGAATCTGAAGGAGCCTCTACTTCACAGAGTGAGAAGAATGAGAAAAAGAAAGTTGTTAGTGAGAAGAAAGGGGTTGAAGTAACCCAAGATGTTTGTGATTCAAAAGACTCTTTGAAACAACCTGTTCAAAGACCCAAGACCAAACAGGCTTGGGTCCCCCGAAAGAACTAATTGATCTACTTTAAATGTGCAGGGAGCTCCAGCTGGCCCTGTTAGCAGCCTATGGATTGTTGACAGTGGAGCTTCTGGTCACATGACAGGGGACCTCACGCTACTCTTTGACATCAAAAACATTAACGGAGGTTATGTGGCATTTGCTGGTAATAAGGGAGGCTACATTACTATGGAGGGTAGTGTAAGCAATGGGGTCGTAACATTTGAGCGGATTTCTTATGTGAAACAGATAGACTATAATTTGCTCAGTGTTAGTCAGATTGTGACAAACAATTTTCTGTGTATTTTGATGACAAATCTTGTTACATCTTGAAACCTGGGTTTGAGCTACCAAAAGAGTGGGTGATGCTGAAGGCACCGAGAGTTAACAACTTGTATATTCTCGACATGTCCAAAGCAATGACCACCCATGGCCAAGTCACGTGTTTCCTCTCCAAGGCTACAGAAAAAGAATCCATTATGTGGCACAGGAGAATGGGACACATCCATTTGCGAAAGATGAATCAGCTTGCGAAGAATGAACTTGTCACGGGAGTTAATGTCAAACACTTCCATTTGAATGACAAGTGTATCAGTTGCAAGAAGGGAAAGCAACACAAACAATCCCATAGACCAAAGAAAGTTAATTCTGTTGAGCTGCCACTTGAACGTTTGCATATGGATTTATTCGGTCCAGTCAGACGTAAAAGTCATGCCGGGGAGTTATACTGTCTTGTGGTGACTGATGATTATTCAAGATTTTCATGGGTAATGTGTTTGCATCAGAAAAGCGACACTTTTGATAACTTGAAGGTTCTGTTTACACGTCTGGAGAATATATATGGTCTGAAGATCAAAAGAATCCGGAGTGACAATGGGACGGAGTTTAAAAATGCTCAGATGGAGGATCTTTGTGCAAACAAAGGAATTCATCATGAATATAGCGCTCCGTATACACCCCAGCAGAACGGTGTCGCAGAGAGAAAGAACAGGACTCTTATAGAGACGGCCAGAACTATGCTTGCGGATTCAAATCTTCCAGTCATGTTTTGGAACGAAGCTATTTACGCGGCATGTTATACTCTTAACCGTGTGTTGACAGTGAAGAAGTTTGGAAAGACTTCTTATGAGCTGTTGAACAGACGCAAGCCGGATCTGGAGTATCTAGAACCATTTGGTGCCCCGTGTACGATGCTGAATCCTTCGGAAAAGTTTGCACCAAAGGCTGAAGAAGGTTATTTTGTTGGATATGCAACCCCATTAAAACGGGTATTCAACAAAAGAACTAGAAAAGTCGAGGAGTGGACTAATGTCGAAGTTCAAAGATATACACAAAATGTACAGGGTGGAGGACCAGATTGGATGTTTGATTACAAAGACTTCTTTGAATCATTCAATCTAGATAGCATGGTTGAAGAAGATGTACTTCGCTTATACTACGGGGTCGAAAACGCCGTAACTTCACCATTAGTGCGTCCGATCACGGTAAACCCCCAAACAGCTTCTAATGATACCACTGCTCCTGTATTGGAAGAAGAGGTGTTCCAAGAGGCTTCTACATCGCTTAATTCATCAGAATCAGAATATGAAGACGATGATGCAACAAGTGAAGCTATTCTGGACAACGCTACAGTGACACCACCAATGAACCCATCTAATACTGATGCTTCAACATCGAATGTGGGTAATGATCTGGTTTCTACAGAAAATTTGACAACTCAGACGGGAGTACAAGTACCTGATTATCCGGAATCTCGGATACATCGGATACACCCGCTTGAACAGGTTATTGGTGATCCTGGTAGCAGTGTGATGACAAGAGGGCAGCTGAAGAATGCTCAAGCACCAGAAAACATTGGCAACCTTGCTTTATATGCCAAAATTCAGAAATCTGGTTTTTAGAATGACTGGTCATTTGCTTGTTATGTTTCGCAGGTCGAGCCGCGGACATACAAAGATGCTCTTTTGGATGACGCCTGGGTGGAAGCAATGCAGGAGGAGTTATTACAATTCCAGAAACTTGGTGTATGGACCCTAACAGATTTGCCCCCTGGTAGAAAGAAAATTGGTACCAAATGGGTGTTTAAATGCAAGAAGGATGACAGAGGAGTCATAGTGCGAAACAAAGCTCGTTTGGTTGTTCAAGGTTTTCATCAGGTTGAAGGAATCGACTACAATGAAATCTATGCACCGGTTGCACGCTTGGAAGCTATCAGAATGTTCCTCGCGTTTGCATCATGGAAGAAATTTAAGGTGTATCAGATGGATGTAAAGAGCGCATTTCTTTACGGTGTGGTCAAAGAGGAAGTTTACGTAGGTCAACCGCCAGGCTTTGAGGACCCTATTCACCGGGATAAGGTTTATGTGTTAAACAAAGCTCTCTACGGGTTGCACCAGGCTCCGAGACAATGGTATGAGGAGCTGAGCACGTATCTTCTCTCGAAAGGATTCAAACGCGGACTAGTAGACTGCACACTGTTCACGAAACGAGCAGGAGATGATTTGCTTCTAGTACAAATTTATGTTGATGATATTATTTTTGGGTCAACTAACGAACTTCTGTGCAGGGAATTTGAACAAGTTATGCAGGAAAAGTTCGAAATGAGCGCTATGGGAGAAATGCAGTTTTTCCTCGGCTTACAGGTGGAGCAAAGACCAACGGGGATCTTTATTCACCAGACGAAATACGTTTCTGAAGTCTTGAGCCGATTCCAGATGGATGATTCGAAGCCGATGGATACCCCGATACAGCCCAATCACGGGATTGGAGTTGACCTTAAGGGGGAGTTGACTGATCCATTTACATACAGAGCAATCGTCGGATCTCTGATGTATCTCACAGCGTCAAGACCTGATATAATGTTTGCGACATGTCTTTGTGCGCGATATCAATCGAAGCCGAAACAGAGTCATCTTGCAGCTGTCAAGCGTATCCTTAGATATCTGAAGGGTTGTCCATCGAAAGGACTTTGGTACCCTCATGATGATAATTTTGACCTAATCGCTTTTAGTGATGCAGATTGGGGCGGCTGTGACAAAGACAGCAAATCCACAACGGCTGGATGTCAGTTTATGGGGAGCAGGCTCGTGACCTGGCAATGCAAGAAACAAACCGCAGTTGCACTATCCACATGTGAAGCAGAATACGTTTCAGCATCGAGCTGCTGCTCACAGGTTCTTTGGATCCAACAGCAGATGGTGGATTACGGTTTGCAATTTCTTAAAACCCCTATTTACTGTGATAATGAGGCCGCAATTGCATTAACAAAAGACTTAGTAAATCACTCAAAGGCTAAACATATCCGGATTAAATATCATTTTATCCGTGATTGTTATGCTAAAGAGTTGATCGATATGGTCAAAATCCACACTGATTATCAACGCGCAGATCTTTTTACCAAAGCTTTTGATAAATCCAGATTCGATTATCTTTTGAAAGCAAATGGTATTAAAGAAAAACAGGACTGATCACCACCTCAGTCTATCACTTTTTAGTTTAAATTCTTACTGTTTTTCAGAAAAATTTCGAAAATCCAAAAAAATTGAAAAATTTCAAAAACTATAAAAAGTGAAAAATTTCTTTGCTGACTGCTATATCTTCTTCCCTTAGATTAATGTCGTCAGATTTCTGTGAACAAACGATATCTGGGCAGTCACATATTTGAAATGCTCCAGCTTATCCTTGGGAACAGTAAATCCGGAAATCTATAAAAAATCAGAAAATTCTAAAATGATTTCCTGGAGTATAAAGGGAAATGATAGTACATCAGTGGGGATCTGACACATTCTAAATAATGTAATGCTATATAGGGCGTGTGTCTGAGTCTGTGCGATGTGCTGATAGGCTTCGTAGACCTAATACTGCGTGCCTGATACATACATATCAAACGAATTGTTATGTGGCTGAACTCCTCATGGGCATATGGTCTTAGTACCGTAATTTCGTTTGATAGGGTATTTGTACAAAACTTGGAGGTTTAGGGTCGTTGTGTTATTAGTCGTCTGGGGATAGCCTCTCTGATCTTCTGCTGTAAGTCATTACGGACCTAGATCAGACAGGGTGTCTTTATAAAAGAGCTATATGCCAAATCCTAAAGTTACCGAATTGAGGAACTTTCCATGTTATATGATGATCAAAGATTATCTATTACATCGTATTGATCATTGATGCAAATCATGATTAATATCAGTCCTCAACCTGGTATAGTGCATATGTTACTTTGCTGCATTAATTTGCTGACCTGTATACCTCTATGCATTATATCTTGTACAATTTCAGACGACGAAAGCATAATCACGCTTTACAATGAGTCTTTGTGCATTTACTTCTTGATACGGGAGTATGTCGTGTGCGTGGGAACCACAGACAATTGCGTTTGTACTATAAATATCAGTATCAGTATAAAGCACTGCACAAAAGTCTGCATGTGAGTTTATGTGGATCACAATATCAGCAGTTGCCAGATCACACATTGTCTTTAATGATAATAATTTCAAAAAGATCAACGTTGTGATCAGATTTCTCAAAAACTGATATGATCCCTTTACCGGAATCACAAAAATATTTACAGTTTTTTCATTTACATTTCTGCATTTTATTTTCTCGTCAAAAATTACAAAACTCAAAAAGATTTTAGGTGTGTTTTAGCATAAACTTTAGAAAATCCAAAAAGATTTTTCTTTTTCATCTTATTTTTGATAACTGATGGTGGTTGATGTCGATTTTATAAATCTTGATACACCATTTGAGCTTTGTAACTTTTAAAATGTGAAAATATGAATGTTGGATGCTTAAAAGTTGGAAAATAATTGAACCGGGACTCGTTTTTGAGATTTGGAAAATTTTCAAAAATTCCAATTCTCATTCGCCCATTCGTTTGGTCGAATGTGGGATTTTCTTTGTTCATTTGTATGTTTTGTTGGGCGAAGGAGAGTGTTCCTGATAATTATCTTATTCGAACCCTTTTATCTCATTCGAACCCTTTCAATAGGGTCGAAGGAGAGAAAAGTTTCTCCTTCGTATGAACAAAACAGGCGAAGGAACAGGCCTATATATATCCAGTTTCTCATTCGAACCCCATTTATAATTTTTTTCCAGATTTTAATCGTAACCTCACCTTATTGCTTGTTCGTTTAAAATCATTTCATTGTGTTATTGCATTCATACTGATCCTTTTGCCATAAATCTTACAGGTTATCATCACGATTTAAGGGTTTTAATCTCTGTTTCAAGTTCCAAGCCCTAACAGTCCAAAAATGCTTTAAAACATCATAATATTCACAATTGTTGCTTAGGGTTGATTGTGTGTGAGTTTTAGGGGGAGAAATTATCAAAAACATGGTTTAAAACAAGTCAGATTGATCTAACAGTGTTTAAACCCTAGTTTTTGGGTGAAAACACAAACACAATCAATAATTGTTGAATCTGTTAGTCTAGGAATGTTTATCGGCATGATTAGGCCTCAATACAATCAAATGGACATGTTCTGATTAGATTTCAAAATTGATTTTTCAAATTTATGAACTGCTTCCTTCGACCAGTTCGAATGGGCGAAGGAAGAAAATGAAATGGGCGAAAGAGGATTAGATGGGCGAATGAAACTTTTTATCAAAATCAACACATTCGTACCATTTGTTTCTCATTCGTACCTATACATAACCACCTTCGTACCCCCGTTTGGGCGAAGGAGGAGGTTTATGACCAAAACTTTTCAATTTTGATATTTTGTCGATTTTTAACTTGTGTTTTTTGTTTGTTTTGCAGATCCAACAATGTCTGAACAGCAGAAGACGACGGAACAAGCAGGATCCTCATCACAACCCGTTAAGCAGCTTGATTTTGAGAATGCGCACAACTGTTGCGCATATCTTGGCGATGTGAAGAAGCACACAGAATTTGTCGGCATTATTGAGTTTTTGAAGAGAAGCAGAGTAATAGATGCCATTGCTACGCCGACAGTGATTTATAGAGATATGATACAGGAATTCTGGTCTAATGCTAAACTAGATTTCTGGAAATGCGAATCTTGCTTGACGAGCAAAATCCAGGGACAATGAGTGATTGTGTGCGAAGAAGATTTGAGAGAAGCACGGAATCTGGATGATGATCCGAAAGATCCAAAGGAGTTTACATTCATGGATCAAAGAAAGTGCTTTCTCAGGATGAAGTACAACGGACCTATCACTGACGGTTCGTTGCATAAAGGAAAACTGTGCCCACAATTCAAGTATCTGGCACATGTTTTAATTCACGTTTTCGGATCTGCTGCGGGAGGTTATGACTTGATGAGGAAGAGCATCAGTTCGATGATGGTTGCTTTGGTATTGAACAAACCGTTCAATGTTTCTGGCATGCTGATGTCTCACTTACTGGAGCCCGTGAATGGAACGAGGAACCTGAAGTTTCTCTTATATCCTCGTTTTCTTCAAATGATATTCGATCACAAGTACAAAGAGCTGAAGAGAGATCCTAAACACATTGTTGTTCAAGAACACATGTCGTTGAACACACTAACTAGAATGAAAGCTTATAAGGGTTTGTCTGTTGAAGAACGTCCTCCTGTTAGACGTTTGTTTGGATATCTAGCTAGGGTGGATTATAAAGATCCGGGTGAGGGGCTTGTAAGGAATGAGAACAGTGATTCTGATGCTGATAATCCTTTACATCATGTTGATCCTGACGCTAAGCGCAAGAGACAAGTTGTGAATGTAGGCGCTAAGAGTGGTAAGACAAAGAAACCAGAGATAAGGATTGAGGTTTCTGAACCAGAGAAGAAGAAAAATACTCAGAGAAGGAATAAGAGTATGGCGAAAAAGGGTTTACACATTGTTGATGAAGCTTCCATTGATTCAGAAGAGACGATAGAGGAAGAACAATGGAATTCTGATGCTGAGACAGTAGTGACGACCATGCCCAAGGCCACTGAGGCTGGTGCGTCTGCTAGCCAAAGAGAAGAAGATCAAGGGAACAAAAGTCCTATTCCCGTTGATGTAGAAGATTTGGGTTTTAATGTTGAAGAAACATTTGTTGGATCTCCTGTGCAAGCTGCTAGAAAAGAGAAAAAGAAACAGGAGAAGCCAAGTATAAAGAGGAAGAAAGAGATAGAATCATTGATAGCTGGAAAGAAACTGCCACCAGCTACTAGTTCTAAATCACTGGTTACTGCACCAGCTCATAAGAAACAGAAGACTGCAACAACATCTAGCACACCACAAACTGAAGAAATTCCAATGGATGATGTGAATGAAGCATTGGATAATGTGCTAAAGAAAATCAGAAAAGGTAAACTGCCTGACGCTGTTGAACCACCAAAGAAGACAAAAGTTTCGGTGGATAGTGACATCATGACTGCTGTGAATCAGAGATTTGCTGAGATGATGAGTTTGATTAACAAACAACAGACGGAGATTGAGCAGTTAAAGTCCAATGACAAGAAGATGTTAGAAGTCGTAGTCACATCGGCAGATGATAATGAGACCTTGAAGAAGACAATCAAGAAATTGAAGAGAGAAAACAAGAAGTTGCTGAAACATGAGCAACGTAACACCAGAAGGATCATAGTCTTGAAGAAGGAGAACAAACAGCTGAAAAAGAGTAACAAGCATATGGATGATCTGATAAAGAACTTGTACTCTCAAGCTCCTCAACTTCAAGCTGGTGAAGTGGAAAAAGAAAGAGAAGAAGAGCTAGTTGATTACGAACTGTCTGATGAAGAGGAAGATGATGAACTAGATGAAGATGCTGGTAACGATACAAAGACGAAGAAAAAGGATGATAAGGATGATGGAGGATCGGATGATGGTTCGAGTAATGGAGACGGATCTGCATTTGATGATAGTAGTGATGACGATGATGATGATGTTGATAAGTTTACTTACGAGAAACGTGACTCAGATAAGGGCGGTGAATCGAGCTCTAAAGCTCCTGGTGAGAATGTTGACGATGAAGATATTTTCTGGAACGAGAAATTGCAGTTATTGTCTGAAGAAGATAAGAACAAGTATCGCCAGATGCTCACTGATCGGGTCTGGACGATCGACATGACTAGCAGGTTCCCAGAAATATTTGAATCTAACAATAAACTATTCGAGTTGGAGTATGATGACCCTGATCTTGAGGATGGGGAAGTTTCTGCGGCTATTTCGAAAGAAATTCTTGAAGGTTTAGCAAAGCAAGTAGGCAAGACGTTGGAAGAATTACTTGCAGATAACTTTATTCCTAAGATTCCTGAGAAAGAAGCTGGAAATCATTCGGATGATCGTGATGTTCCTGCATTCGAGGAAGTCGAAATGGAAGATATTACGAGCGAAGAATATCCACAATATTTCAGAACAAATCAAGATTGTGGATTTTCTTTCTCAGACGAACTACTAAACCATGCCGAGAAGCTAGCAAAAGAAAAGAGCAAAGTCTTTGAAGATGAAATATTTAAAGGACATAACAAGCCACGGTTCGAGCAATCAGAAAGTTTGAAAGAGTTGTTGAAGAAATTGAAAGAAAAGGAAAATAATCGTCCGAAACCTGACATTCAAGGCAGCTTTTACAAACTTCACAATAGGATTTTCAAAGGTCGTGCATTGGCCTGGAAGTTTGTTAAAGAGTTGAGGTGTTTCGCAGTAAAGTGGGAGAAGGGTGACGGGTGGTTCAACGAACACCCTTTAATAGTGTTAAAACGTTTATTTTATCCACATTTATTCGTGTTATTGCTTGGAATTGGGTAACTACGGTTATTTTGGTTGCAGGTGTAATAAGGAGTTAAAAATGGCGAAATACGGGCTTGGGAGTGGACCGGAACGCATTGGAATGAGATGGAACAAAAGGAAGAAAAATTGAAGATTTCCCACAGGCCCACCGTACCCTTACGGCCCAGCCGTAGGGTTACGGTGGGCTCAGGCCACTAATTTCCATCGTAAGGCAGTCCCGAACAACCGTCAGGTTTTGAAGCCCACCGTACCCTTACGGTGGGACCGTAGGGGTACGGTGGCCCCTGCACTTTTGTGTAACTCCTTCTTTAAAGAGCACTTAATGGAGACTTACCATGAACACTTCCACTTGAAACGTTTCTAACAACACTTTGGGCGATTTTTGGCTGGAAAGAAGCATTGGAAAACTTATCACAAACATTGGTTTTAGCTTTTGATTCATATGAACATTTCTATGGTTGTTATGATGATCAATCAAGTCATGCTTGGCTAGAACTCTAGATGATCATCTTTGGTGAAGTTTTTCTTGAACTCTTTCATGTTTGTTCTTTTCATTTCTAGAATGATAATTTAGTACAAAAAAAAAAAAAAAAAAAATTCTACCCAGGTCCCACCGTAACCCTACGGCTGGACCGTAAGGGTACGGTGAAGAAGAAATCTCTACGGTCCTTCTACGCTGCCATACGGTGAGAAAATGGGACTTTGGTCTACCGTAAGGGAACGGTATTACCGTAACCTTACGGTGGGGTCTGAATTTTGATCGTTTTTTTAAAAAAAAAAAAAATTCTAATGATGCACGTGAAAAGCCGGCCATAACCTTGTCTTCTTCCACCAAACATTCTTAATCACATTATTCTTCTTCTCCACAAGATCAAGAACACCCATAACTTTTCCAAACTTCAAACCTTCATAAAACCTTCAATCCTTCACCAAATCCAACGATTTTTGGGTCCATCTTGGCTAATTTTTCACCTAGTTTCTGATTTTGGGGAGTAAAGTGGAAGAAAAACACGTTTTTGGGTTCGAATCAAAACCCTAAAAATCGCATAAATTGGGGGTTTTCTTATTTTCTTGATTTCTTGTGTTCTATCATCATCCATTCGAAGGTATGTACTCCATTTGTTGATTTTTATGCTACATTGTAAGATATTTAGGTTTTTGTTCTTACCTAGTTTATACCCACTTGCTTGTTAATGGTATATATGTAAATAGTGTTGTTTGATAATATTGTGGTAGTAGATGTGTTGTTGAGATGGAAAATATGAGTTTTTGGTAATGTTATGATTGTAGAGGCGTCATGCCCGAATTTTGTCAAATCAAGAAGGACATGTATGTTTAATAACATCTACTACCATAATAACAAGCAAGTGTGGGGAGGTTTTGTCATGTTGGCTAATGGTTTTGTTTTGCTTGTTTTTTTGGTTTGTTTGTTTGTTTGTTTGTGCATTGTATAGGAAATGGCACGCACGGGAGAAGCCGCTGGGTCAAGCTCGTCTGCTGCAAAGGCTAAGGGAAAGCAACCGGCTCAGCAGTACAAACGAAGGAAGTATGTTTCTCACAATACTGAGTCGGATGTAGAAATGGAACAAGCACCGGAGCCACCAAGGTTAGACCCGGCTGAGAAGCCGGAATGGAAGACTGGGCCGTTGAATGCAAAACCAAGGATCTGGCAAGCTACTTTATTTCATGATCAACTTAAAAAGTTGTCAGATCGGCCAGGGGCTTTTATCTATAAAAGGGAGGTGAGCAGAAAAGATTTCGAGCCATTTGGGGTTTTTGATAGGTTTAAGGCGCTAGGATGGGAAGCTGCACTTTATTGCTATGATCAAGAAGAGAGAAGGGTATTTTTGGATGAGGTAGAGGAATGGATGGCAACACTACGATGTCCGAGATATGATTCACCTTCAAAGATGAAGCTAATCGGTGAAGTAAATGGGATAGAGGTGGAAATGTCTTACGAGACATTACGAAGGCTTGCAAAGTTTGACAGTTTACCGGCGAAGGAATATAAGAATCCGAGCATTGACGAGTTGTTGATTAATCCGGACAAGCATCCACGTTGGATGGACATGTTGAGTGATTTATTTTTACCGGGTACTTATCATGGTACTTTATATCGAAGAAATTTGAAGATAGAGCCTAAACTGTTGCTGAATTTCACCATCTTGAATATATTACCGAGACGTGCTGATAAGGAACAAGTGCGTTTTTCCGAGGTTCCTATTTTATATGCTTTGATGCACGGTGGTCCAAAATTCTCTTTTCGGTACTTGGTCTTGAATCATGTGTGGATATGTAGAAATTCACCAGAGAGGACAATCATTCCTTACTGTCGAATAATTACTGGGTTGTTGAAGCAACAAGGTGCAATCACTGATGAAGATGAAGGAAGAAAGAGGAAAAAGTTTAAACCTATTGATCTGGCAATAATGGGTTCTGGTTGGGTATATTCTGAGTCCGAAAGGTATCATAAATTGAAAAGTGGAGGTCAAAAGTGGAGGATGTTAAAGAAAGATGCACGGGCACTTTTGCCCGGTGAGGAGGATGAACCCGAGAGTGGAGCTGAAGCGCCACCAAGTGATGATGAAGAGTACGAAGACAATCCGGCGGGTGGACATTTGGATATTGGCCAAGGGAGTTCGAGTGGATATCATGGTGGAGGATTTTATGATTTTACCGAGAGGGCATATGTGGATGGTTGGGCCTTTGGGGGATCGATGCATGAGGTAATTGAAAGTCAACGCCCCCCAGCCTCGGTATTTGATACTTGGTCGGGTTCGGAGCGAACATTATTTGATCATCAAACGATGATGGGAGCTAGCATGGAGCGAAGAATGCAACAAGGTTTTGATCGTCAAGAATTATGGAACCGTGGTCACGCATACGCTCAGCAAGTGGAGATTAATCACAGATACATTGATGATCAGAATAGGAGAATGAATGATGATTGGCATGCGGGGAGGCCCGTAGTCGCAAATCCACCACCGGTGGATTACGGGTCCCTACCGCCGTATGATGGAAGCATCTCCTATCCGACCCCACCAATCCACCATTCCCAATGGGTCAATCCTCAGCAGCAACAGCAACCCACAGATCAAGGAGGAAGCAGTGATGGAGCATTCGGCTTTGGCGAATGGAATGATTTGTTCACTTCGGTGTTCGGGCCGCCTCAGCCGCGCTACTATTAATCAGGTCGTGCTTCTTGTACATAGTTCTATATTTTGTTTGTTTATGCTTGTGTTTTTACCTTTGGGTTTCGGGTGGTTGGGTGGTGTATTGAATCATGTTGAATTGTTGATGAGTTTGGGTTGTGGTAGTTGGATGTGTGTTTTTGTTTAAAAAATGAAAAATCTAAAAAAATTACAAAATGGAAAAAAATACAAAAAGAAATTTGTGGTTTGAGTATATGAGCGTTTCTTTCCAAAGCCATGCATTGGGACAATGCATCCCAAGTGTGGGGATGGGAGGAAATTTTTGGAGAATTTTTAAAAAAAAAAAATTTTTTGAGGTCAAGTGCAATGTTGCAAAAATTGGAACACCTTGATTTAACCCCTATTAGACACACCGGCAACCCTTAATACCCGTTTCTTTTTCTTGGTGAGAGTTGAAGCCACATATGTAAATAAATAAATTCTTCCTTTGTGAGAGTGGCAACGGGTGGGGGTGCACTAGAACTTGTGCCTGAATACAGCTTGAATCCTTGATTGAACATGAGTGTAAAAATGATAAGGGCATTAGGTAGCCTCATCATGTGAGTGCGAGTGTGGGTTTTTGGGGGTTGGACCTCATACATTACAAATATGAGCAAGGTAGCGAGAGGGGCGGGGGTTTGGACATTTAGTTGCCCATTTTTGAGCCTTAAAGCCTATTGTTTGATAACCCTTAAACTAGCTCCTAAATTTTACCCAACTTGACCCGGTCTTTTGTGTTTGGTTTATGTTTATATTAATAGTGTTATTGAAGTGATGAGTTTAGTAAGTGTTAGTATGTTTATGTAATTTGTTTGGCAAGAGAAAAGAAAGAAAAAAGAGAAAAAAATAGAAAGATGAAAAAAAAAAAGAAAGAAAAAAAAAAGAAATGAGAAAAAGAAAAGAAAAGAAAGAGCAAGTTAAGTTATGTTATGTGTTGTATATAGCAGTGTTTCTTTGTTCGCGTGTGTTTGTGTTGTAATAAAAAGACCGGGTAAAGTTTGCGCTACTTATATATATCCTATTCCCTACCTTCACACTTAGCCAAGTTACAACCATTAAGTCCCTTTGATTTATACTCATGTTCATGTTAGGAGGATGATTGATTTAGGTACAAGCTTATGGTTGTGCAATCACCCGTTTGCCTTTTGTGTGTCTAGCGTATCTTTGCTAGAGCTTACTTGATACCGAGAGGAGAGATATTGTGAGGGGTGTGTTGATTGGGGTGTTGAGGATGGGTTAGTACGAGGATTGCACATTTAACTTGACTTTGAAATGATCGCTTATTTGTGGAAAGAAGTCGTAGTAGATTGCTTGGGACAAGCAATGGGTAAGCGTGGGGATGTGACGGGTGGTTCAACGAACACCCTTTAATAGTGTTAAAACGTTTATTTTATCCACATTTATTCGTGTTATTGCTTGGAATTGGGTAACTACGGTTATTTTGGTTGCAGGTGTAATAAGGAGTTAAAAATGGCGAAATACGGGCTTGGGAGTGGACCGGAACGCATTGGAATGAGATGGAACAAAAGGAAGAAAAATTGAAGATTTCCCACAGGCCCACCGTACCCTTACAGCCCAGCCGTAGGGTTACGGTGGGCTCAGGCCACTAATTTCCATCGTAAGGCAGTCCCGAACAACCGTCAGGTTTTGAAGCCCACCGTACCCTTACGGTGGGACCGTAGGGGTACGGTGGCCCCTGCACTTTTGTGTAACTCCTTCTTTAAAGAGCACTTAATGGAGACTTATCATGAACACTTCCACTTGAAACGTTTCTAACAACACTTTGGGCGATTTTTGGCTGGAAAGAAGCATTGGAAAACTTATCACAAACATTGGTTTTAGCTTTTGATTCATATGAACATTTCTATGGTTGTTATGATGATCAATCAAGTCATGCTTGGCTAGAACTTTAGATGATCATCTTTGGTGAAGTTTTTCTTGAACTCTTTCATGTTTGTTCTTTTCATTTCTAGAATGATAATTTAGTACATGTTGCTTGATTATTGTGGTGTTTGAACAATTGCTTGTAGTAGTTAATTAATTTCTCAATTTCTAGTCTTAATCGTACGTTCTTGGTGTTGTTAACAACCGGGATATTGCGGGAAGGAATTGGGTTGGATAATTGATTAATCGGTCATCGGGAAACAACCTCGCATTGCTATAATCCGAGTACTTTGTTCCCTTTTATCACAATAATTGTTTAAACACGAGTTATGTCTATGTAACTCTTTCTAGTGGAGATTTTGCATAAAGGTTTAAGGAAAATGGATCCAAGGATGGTCATTGTTTGTTAATTGGAAGAACAAAACTCATTTCAAATCATTAATTTAGTTTTCTTTTTATTAAAGTCTAAACCCAACGCAATCAACAAATCTTTGATCTTTAATCTTGTAGTAGTTAATTATTAGTAATTCACAAGTTATTAGCTTACACATATTCCACAAACTCCCAGTGTTCGATACCTTTTTACCACTATACATTAGTTGTAATTTGGAAATTTTACATGTACCACGACAAGCACGTCAAAGGGGATCTTGTATTTTGAGAAGTTTCATCACTTGAAGACCCTTCCGTATTGGGCAATCAGAGATATTTGTCGTCACTGTTTAACGGGAGCGTCAAATAGTCAGATTACGTACTTTGCTGAAAAGATGACTAGGGAAAGCCGAACCCAGTGGGACTTGTTTACACCACAATATCCAAAGCGAATTGTTCATAAGAAGGATATTGATCTGATAACTGGTATGCCCAGAGTGACGTTGAAATACAAACCACCGCAAGTGTTGAAAAAGATTCCTTTGATGCCTATTCCACAACACTTTGCCAAAGACTTCATCTGGTGGTATTATGATTGGAAGATTGCAGAGGCCGTGATCGTGTTGAAGGATGGAGAGTCGAATTACAAGAAAGTGCATATCTTTGATCCCATGTGGTTGATAAACTGTTCACATGAGGATATCATCATGCTATTCTATAATCCGATCTATTCATAAGCAGTTTTTTGATGTCTTGGGTTGATCAAAACTCTGTTTTGAACATAACAAGCAATGTTTACAGCTTCTGCCTAGAAGGACAGTGGCAAACCAGAATCTGCTAGCATGGTTCTTGTAGATGCAAAAGTGCGACTAAAGCTTTGGATTGTAAAACACATTTTGTTTTGTTGATATCGAAGGTGCGAAGGAGCTGATAAGAAGGTGCGAAGGAGGACTAAAAGGTGCGAAGGAAGAATGTTTTGGACGAATGAAGATTAGATTATAGTTAAAACTTGGTTCGACCAGTTGATGTGGGCGAACCTGCACATTCGCATGAACAGTTTGGGCGAATGTGCAGGCCTATAAATAGGTCAAGTTCATTTTTGAATGTAACTTTGATGATTATTATTCCCTCCTCTTTCTGAAAACTCTCTCTAGTTATTGTTAAACTTGTTTTCCGTTTAAACCTTGATTGTATTCATAATTCAACGTGTAAACAAGTGTTTTATTAATGAAAATGTTTGAAAATGATGATCTGTGTGTTTGAATCTGTTTGATTATTATTTTGTGATAGTTTTAGGGTTTCCGCACCTGAAACTAACTTGTTTGATCAATCTTTGTTTGTTATCGATCGTTTCACGCTCGTACAGTTCTTGCAGCTTCAATAAGAGTTCTATTTTCCTCTCAACCACCCCATTTTGCTCTGGTGTTCTTGGGATGCTGTACTGCCTCACAATCCATTTTGACACACAGAAGTCATCCAACTCCTTATTTTTAAACTCTGTTCCATTGTCACTTCTAAAGACTTTTACTGGCAAGTCATATTGTTTTTCAACTTTGGTGACAAAGTCCTTCAAGATACCTACAGTCTCATCCTTAGAGTGTAAAAAGTAAGTCCATGTAAACCTAGAAAAATCATCAACTATGACAAGACAAAATCTTTTTCTTCTTAGACTCATGATTTTAACTGGGCCAAACAAGTCCATGTGCAACAATTGTAGACATTGACTTGTTTTGGACTCATCAATGGATTTGTAAGAGCTTTTATGTTGTTTTCCTTTTAAACAGGAAACACAATGCTCATCACATTTGAATTCTTTTGATGGTAAACCTCTGACAAGGCTTTATTTGGAGAGTGAGTTGATAGTTTGAAGGTTGGTATGACCCAGTCTCCTATGCCAAAATTTTGTTTCCTTTGTGGAGGCAGCAGAAAACAAACAGACATTTGCCATAGGATTGTCCTTCAACATATCAACTACATACACATTGCCACTTCTATGAGCAACAAGTTGTGCTTTGCTCTCAGCAATGATGGTATCAATCTTTTTCACCACTTCTGGCCCAATAATCTTACAAGTTTTCTTAGTGAAGAATGAGCCATAACCTTTGTCACTCATTTGTGAAACACTAAGGAGATTAAATTTAAGATTATCAATAAGATTGACATTTTCAAACTTGAGTTTCCCAGCCTGAACAGTCCCTGAACCCAACACCTTACCTTTTGAATCATTACCAAAGGATATATCATCCCCTCCATGAGCTAAGAAGTCTAGAAGAAGGGCTCTACATCCTGTCATGTGCCTGGAGCCTCCACTATCTACATACCAAAGACTATCTAAACAAGCAGAAGCTCCCTGCACAGCAGTAATGAATTAGTTTTGGTGAGTGTCCAAAGCCAAGTTGGCTTTGGATGGGTCCTCAGACTTTTCAGACTCAAGCTTTGGAAGATGATCAGTGGTTTGAACTAGTTTTTGAATCAAGTTCAATAACTGTTGCTGACCATTTGCAAGTGCTTGAATGTCAACACTTGGGGCAACAGTTGTTTGATCACTTCCAGACAGATGATAATACCCATAGGGATTTCTGTTCACTCTTGGTTTAGAAGGTCTTTTGGTTCCTCATAAACATGTGACAGATTATGACATGGTGGTTGTCCATATCCTCTTGGGTACTTGCTTGTGGGTGGAGCATCTGTTACTTGGACATCCCTAGGAGCAGATGTTTCAAGACTTTTGGTAACAGATGTTTGGACTGGTGTGAAGGTCTGTTTGGGCTTTCCTTTTGAAGTACTCAATACCTGACTTGCAAGAGTTTTAGCCTTGTACTCTTGTATTTTGACATCAAAATTTTTGAGATACAAACACTCTTTGGTTTTGTGATTCTTTTTCCCACATATTGAACATGTGGCTTTGGAATCACATGCATTTGTTCCTTTGTTAGTATCATATTCTTTTAGAAGAAAACAGTTTTTAATAACATGATTCTTCTTTTCACAAAAATCACAGAACAAGTGGACAGACTTTTCTTTCATTTTCCCTTTTTCAACCTTCTTTTCAGCAGATGTTTGAGCATCTGCTGGAAGGTTTTTCAAGGGAATGATCTTTGCTTGAGGTGTTGTCTTTCCCTCAGGAGTTTTGAAATCAACAGGTTTAAAGTTCTCAAGAGTACTACACTCATCAGACCAAGTAGTTTAAATTCATAATTTTCAAGTTCAGTGAATGATGAGGAACCTTCTGGTTTTTCTAGAACAATTTTCTTACCATTGGATTCAGTGATTTTAATCTCTTAACCCTTCAAATTTGTTGGTACTATCTCAACTAACTTTTGATCCCTTTTGTCAGTGTTTTCAAAAGCTGGAGCAGTGGTTTCAAAACCAAAACCAAACTTCACATGACTTTTGGTTTGTTTGTTGAGTAGCATTTCAAAACCTCTACATGATTCCACCCATTTCTGACATTCAACTTGGGTGGACTCAAGCTCACTTTTACAACTCTGATATTTTGTTATCATAGTTTGGAGCTGGTCTTTGGTTATGGTTGCTTCATGTTTTAAGCTGCTTATTTCAGATTCTTCTTCAGTTAAATTTGTTTTTAATTCTTTTGAATGTTTCTTAAATTTAACTTCATCATCTAAAATTTTCTTTCTAAGGTTTTCATTCACCTCTTTGATGTTAGCAAATGCTATTACACATTTGTCAGAACATAAATCTTTAAGAATTTGAGGAGATACCTTAGCAACAACCATCAATGCACAATCACACTTGCACTCACAATCATGAGATGCACCCTAGGGATCTGAGAGATTCACAACCTCTTCTTCAGGTTTTTCACCTGCAACTACTTCATCAACAACATCATCAGTCACAACTTTAGATTCAGTCACCACCTCCTCAGATTCAACTTCTTCTACCATAGCCATGAAACAAAAATTTTCTGGTTCGTTTTCAGCTTTGGCAACTAGTGAAAAATTTTCATCTGTTAACTCATCTGGTAGACTGCTCCAATCAACAAAGCTTTGTGTGAAGAAACTCTGTTGACTGGTCTCTGCAGGAGCAGAGGATGAAGCAGCAGTCATTGGCACAGGTTCCTGAGCAACAGGTGTTTGCACATAGCGGATCTGAGGAACAGTGGTTTAGACAAACTGGATAGGAACAGTGTTTGAGGACTGTGCAAAATGAGCAGTGTTTTGCACATTGGTCCAGGGGTATTATAGGAATTTTGATAAGTGTTGGTCCGAGGCCTTTGATTTAGATAGGTAATTATAGGTGTACCATGTTGACTCCTACATTCTCTAGCAAAATGACCAAGTCTATAACATTTATAACACTTTATCTTTGATTTATCCAACCCAACCTTTGATCTACCAGTTAACCCTAGAAACCTTCTCCCAGTTTTCTTGTAAAAATTGTTAGTTCTTACACTGAGAAGGGCCAATTGGTGCATAATGTCCATTTCTTCCAAATCATCAGGGTCAAAATATTTTAGGTCATCATACTCAAAGGATATGTTATCAGATGCCTGGATATCACCACCATTTGCTGTAAAAGCATAGTTTGGTGAATAAGAATCAGAGTTAAAACCTAAAGTTATGTCAATGAAATGATCATAACTTTGATCCTTAGTATTTCCAGGCACCTCATCATGACCCAAAAGTGTTGTATTACCAAATACATAATCATCAGACACTTTTCCAGAGTCCTGGAGCTTCTTTTTCTGGTTAATCTCTCTCTCATAGGTCAAGAGCTTACCATGAAGCTGGGTCACTGATAGGTCCTTGAATCCAATTGAGTTTCTCATAACTATAGCAATAGTGTCCCATTTATCTGGTAATGATCTTAAAAACCTATGGTTCAAGGTTGAATGAGGGTAAGTTAGACCAACCAGTTTTAGTTCACTAATGAGACAGTTAAACCTCTCAAATTGTTGAGTTAATGACTCTCCCTTAACATGACTGAATGTTTCATATTGTTGGTTAAGTATTTCACGATTGTTTTCAATAACCTCTTCAGTCCTACCAAATTGTTCTTTCAGTGCATCCCACAACTCCTTTGCACTGTTACAGTGTAACAGCCCAGTATATATATCATTGGGTAGAGCCATGGCCACAATACTGAAGGCCTTAGCATCTAACTCAATATTCTGAAAATCCTGGTCGGAGTAGTTTTCAAGTTTCTTAGGCTCCTGAACCTTGGGATCTTCGGTACTCGGCACCATCGGAACATGTGGTCCGAAGATAACCGACTTCCAACACCCAGTGTTCTGTTAGAGCTAGAACATGGCTCATCCGACGTTGCCAGATATTGTATTCTGATCTGACAAGCATCAGTGGCTTGTTGTTCGTGCCAGTGTTGTGTGGATCGTGATTGATTGAAGCCATTCTCTGATTTTTCAAAAACAAAGTCTGTTTATAACCGGTTGAATCGAAAATAAACTATTACTCTGTTTTCAATCCGACAAACAAACGATATCAATAATTGTGAGTTGATCTGTTTATATTAAATTGATTGATTAGATCGAATTTAATTGACCAAGCTCTGATACCAATTGTTAGGATCTGAGTTTGATTGTTTTGATTTGTTTAGAGTAAAATGAGAATTGAATGAAGTGAATATATATGGAAAGTGCAGTGGAATGATAAACTATAATCAAAACAAAAGGAGTAAATATTTTCTTAATCGAAAGCTTTCATTAAATTGAAAGATTACAATCAAATATAAGTACTCACCCTCAGCCTGATCACACAGTGATTGTTTGCCTGAGAGAATGTTGTGTGTGACCAATAGAACAGTACAAGCACTGTTCTATTTATAGAAAAATCTAAACCACTGGTGACCTAGGCTGACGTCACCTAAGATAGTGACCTCTAACAGAATAACAACATAAAACATCTGCCCTATACAAACTACTGTTATATTACAAAACACTGTAAGGTAAACTACTGTTGAGGGAAAACTCTAATGGTCTTGTATCATCTGTTGGAGCCTAAGTGTTGTTGGCTCCAACAGACCTTTAGTCTTCAGTACTTGATCAGCAGTTGTTCTTCATCAGACCTTTGGTCAGCAGTTGTTCTCTATCAGTTGTTATCCAGCAGTCCTTTGTAGCAGCAGTTGTCATAGCAATTGTTTGGGTGGAACAGTTGTTAGGGTCAACAGTCTTTTGGGAAGAGTATGTTGTAAAGACTGTTTATTTATGTGGATCAACTGTTAGTATATTTTGGCTTTTCAATCATCTGTTCTTCTTCAGGTCAGCAGACCCAACATACCGTCAACAGAAACCAGTTGCGACTCTTGTAACATAATCATACCTACTTCGTTCTCTCTACGTAACCCCCGAACCCAATCAGCTTTGGACTCGGACCCTATACCTCGAATATTAAGAGAAATCACATTCATTGAGGAACCGATTGAAAACCTTCCTCCCTAACCATATTACCAACCGAACGTTCGAACAATTCAATATTTTCAACACCTAGCTTCTTCCCAAACTCCATCGTATCGTTCACCTCTTTCGAAATACCTCCATCATTCTCGTCTACATCTACTATCTCCACAGGTACATTCAAGTCGACCTTATCCACACTACTAACATTCTCGTATTCACCGATCAATTCCTTTGAATTACCACCATCATACTTATCCATGACCCCCAATCCACCTCTCTCAATTGGCCTAGCAGAACTTGGATGACCCTCATTATTCTCATACAAAGGATTAGAACTCACGCAGTATATAAACCTATCCAAGTCAAATAGGTCTTCTCCTTCCCGTTGTCTCTTTTTTGGACGATCATGCCCCACAGGTGAGATCGATAGCTTCTTCCTCGCCTTTTTCCTATACGCCTTCCCTTTCTTTTTAACTTCATCTTTCTCAAGACTGACCCCCAACGTCTCCACCTCTGTTGCCTTCGAATGATTATCATCCAAAACCGTATCAGCCATTACTGCCTTCTCGACTCCAACCGGACTCACATCCGGCTCAATAACCACGTTAACCTCCACATCCTCCATCACCTTCCCTTCGCCACTCTCTTCCTCCTTTTCAATACCTTCTTCCTCATCACCAAAGACACAATCCGGTGACCAATCTTCACAGTCTTCTTCAATCGAGATTGGAAACACCAAAGATTTCCAATGTAAATTAACTAACTGATGAATTCTACTAGAAGACTTCGTAAGCACTCCTACCAAAACATGAGATAAATCCTCATCCCCATCAACATCACTTGGCATTTGAATAATATCTCCGAACTTAGACACAATATCAGCAACAACAGAATCAACACTTAAGCATAAAGGAATGCCCATAAGCCTAAGCCATGCAATACGTTCATACTCCCATATTTGTCCTTCCCAGGCTTCTAGAGAAACAGACACCTTATCCCACACTCCTTTCTTTTCAAGAAACCAAGTTGTGTCATCGATAGACCCAAAGACAATAATAGCCGATAGACCTCCCAGATACTTAATCTTAACCTGACAATTAACCGATTCTTTCAACCACATTCTTAATCTCGTTAAGGAAGGAAAATCTTTAGCTTTTCCCAACAAACCAAGACCATCCCATGTGCTCCGAACCATCACGTCCTCGTTCACCTTGATATCCAACACCTCCTTTCCTGTATCGATATTCAACAAAGTGTCTCTAAACGTCCTATTACCCACTGCTGACGGCCCACTGTTATCATTAATCATTCCCGAATCAACATTCGTACCATTATTCATCTCAACCCCTTTATCCCTGTTCGTCTCATTCACCGGTTTCCAAGCTTTCTTCTCCTTGCCTTGAACCTTCGTACCATTCACAAATCTAGCCAAAACTGCATATAGCTTATAACTACCGATCCACACATCCTTAAGATTTTCTTCGAGTCGCACCGGGTCTTCAACGTTAATAAACGACACAAAACCAAACCTCTTCCCTAACTTATCATACTTACGAGCAATATACGTGTAACATCGCAAAATTTTCACGGAATTTCTATACGAAAAAGCCCTTATTTTACCCTTAATTCTACACTAATGTGCCCAAGTCTATATTTATTTTTCCAAACTCGCAACCTATATGTATATGTATATATATACAATGCATTTTTTATAATAATAATAATAATAATAATAATAATAATAATAATAATAATAATAAAAATGATACATAATTAGTTGGTTTTACCCAACCAACACATTGGCCCACATCATACCAACTCTTTAACCAACAACCCAAGCCCACCTCCCTTTTTCTTTAATCCATCGGAGCCCAATAGCCCAAGCCCAGGAAACTCGGCCCACAAGCCCAAACAACCAGCCGCCCCTATCTGTTAAAAAAAAACGTATAAAGGCTTGCTGCAGCCGGGATTCGAACCCGGGCAGCCTCAGTCACACCACACCCCGCCTAAACCAACTGAGCCATAACTCGTTCTTGTTCAAATCCCGGCTCAAATTATATTTATAACCTTCTAAAAAAAAAAACCCACAATCTACTGCTACTGATTCGCTGCTGATTGCACAGCTCGAAACCCACCTTTATTCTTCCATTTGACTCTTAATTGAACCATGGTTATGGAAAAAATTGATTAAATGCTTCGTAAACATGTAAATGACGAGCAATCACGCGTTTATACACATTAACCCGGTCAAACATACTCGATTAAAACCCATTTACGCGTTGTGTTTAAAGCTTGGTCAATAGTTTCCAATTCGATCACCCAGGTCACAATACTATAAATTGAACGCTCCTCAACCATCTCAACTCGCCACTAATCCTTTCTACATCTCCAATTTCTTCGTATAATCTTCTGTTCATGATGAACGATCGCATTCTTGACTTTTTTGTTTGACCGATCAACCGAGCTCAAAACGCGTTTGTAAGTTGAATTTTTTTTATGGGTTTTGTTCATCGGCTCATACACAACAGAAACCCTAAGTTTAATTGGGTTAACGTTGTGTGATTGAATCAATTGATAAGTTAGGGCTCACTTTGGTTTGAATTGGGGAAGATAAGGTCAGACAAGATTGGTTTATATTTTAAACAAAAGGAAAATAAAACACAACTGGTCAGCAGACCAGTTGGTGAATCTGTTTAGGCTTAAAACTCGGGCCGGCCAGAACCAGGGGTTCGAGCCATGGCACCTTCAAATGTTTTTTTTTAAGTTCTTTTATAACCATATAATCTCTAGTATTTTTATAAATTCATTTAAAAATACTAAAACACTTTTAAAAATTCTAAAAAAATTATCTTATATTAATCTGATGCAAAAGATCAACTTACAATTTTTAGTTTTCTGAAATTTATTTATTTAATATTTATAATAATTAAATCAAGTTTATTCTATTTTATTTATAAAAATCCATAAAAATATCAAAACGACCTTATTAATTTCCACAAAAATTATCCTGAGTTTTTATAACATTAAGCTTTTCAGAAATGATTTTTATTTCTGAAAAATCATTTATTTAATATTTTTAATCAATTTTTGTTATTTTTAATCATAATTAAATCATAATAAATCAAATTTTTAATATTTTTACACCAAAATTTTATACAAATTATTTCTGATCATTTAGAACAGAAATATAATTTTTAAACTGATAATTCTTTAATTTTAGTAATTTTTAATTATTAAAGTTAAAGTTGACAATTTGTAATAAATAGATTTAATAATCTATTTTAAAGAAAATAATTTTATAAAAATTATTTTTATACTTCAAACACATTATTGTGACCATCTTAAATTTAAATTCCATAAAAAGATTTTTGGTTATTTATTTACTAAATTTCTCTCAATTGGCGAATATTTTTAATATTAATCAAACGAGCAATTATCCCCAATTCGAAGCCCTAGAAACTTATAGATTTGTAGACTTGATAGACTTAGACATATTTATTACCTCATTATAGGGTGATACTTGATACATTTGGGCAACACACTATTTTCAACAGATATAACATTTTACCAAGGTGAGTTTTACATAGCCCCTTTTCTATTTATCACCGTTTTGGGGTGAAACATGTTACAACATCATTTATGCAATTCAATCATCAATGTGTCTATGTTTTTTCTATGTTGCATTATGTCTTGAGCATGATTAGAGTAAGCACCATTCTAGCATAATCATTAACTCCGTACAAGCCGACGGTATACATTGATAGATCTATTGGACTGACAATCCCACCCGGATACGTGCCTCCTACAAAGGTAGCGTGGGTGTTTGTTATCGTATAACATATTCAAGTGAACCATGAGCGTATGGGATGTATCATGTTATAACAGTCATCAGGGTTGGTTATGCACTCGATTTATTTCTAGTATGTTCTCACATATGGACTAGATTGACATGACACATGAATTGCACAACATTTTTATTCAATTATCAAAAACCTATGTAATTCTCACCAACTTTTGTTGACCCAAAACCTTTTCAACTTAACATGTTTCAGGTTCTATTTGCTTGAAGATTTGAATTGATGCTTGAAGATATGTGTATAGTTTTATTCAATTTGATGTACAAAATTCTAGAACAATTGTATGTAATTCATTTGAATTATTTAATGGAATTTATTATTCACCATGAGCTACTGAACAATCATCATTACGTGACATCCCGATGTTTCCGCCATCGGTTGGGGTGTTACAATACGTACCTTGAATCGCCCCAAAACCTTTCATAACTTGCACCAAATCAGCCAAAGAACAACCCTCCGGAAGATTCGAAACAAAAACCTTAGTAATCTGTACATTCGGATCTGTTTCCCCATGCTTCTTGGATCTTCTATCACTCGTGAAGGGTACATCGTACCATGTATTAACCTTAAATCGTTCCCTAGCCGCCATGCAGAAAGACAAAACCCTAATCGCCTATTTTCGCCACTCTGGAAATCTCAGACTTTGCCTTTGTATATTTTACGTGTGTTTAATTCCAAATAACATCCAGATAAAAACAATCAATTTAATGATGCTAAAACTAATACGTATCAATCATTATCGATATCAAACTCTTATGCCTTACGTATATTTGAACTCTCTTCAACTTCACCTACGTATTAGGCCACGTGGGGCGGTCCGTGATGGGCTGGCTGTGATGGCATGGTGACCGTGAAACACCGCCCCCCTTAAAAGTTTCACGGCCACGATAAGATTAAGCATGATGGCCATCACGTTGGTTTGGCCAGAATTTGACCGTTGGCCAACGGTCATTTGACCGTTTTTTGGCTAAAAAAATATATATATATATTTAAACTCAAATCTCTTTATATATATATATAGGGTAGGGATCATACGAGAACCAACTTTAGGGAGAGAACCATGGAACCAATGTGAACAGATGGCATTTTTGTAAATAACTCTCAACCCTAAAATAAAATCATCTTCATCCTATAAACTCCATTCTCTGTAAAAAAAAATGCATCTTCATCCTCCAACATCTTCATCCTATAACCACCATATCGATCTAACATCTTCATGGCCGACCGTCGCCGCCTCCTTCTCCGGTAACCTCCTCATCTCCGGCGACCTTCCTCCTCCTTTCTGATAAGTCTTCATCCCCTCTTAATAAACCATAACCCGGTAACCCTCTGTCTCATCGAGTCTATATCAAACCATCAACTAAAACCATCCATCTCTTAGTAAGAATCCTTCCTTTGTTTCTGTTACACGAAACCAGACAGTCGATTGAACCACTCCCCTGTTCGATAACAACCAGTGAACCGTTCCTCTTCTGTTTCAGTTTTGGAACCTGTTAATCACCGAGCCACCCTTCTTTCTGTTATCAATTTATAATCGGACGTCAAGCCGGAAACTCACCTGATTATCATGTAAACCACACACACACACACACACACCGATGTGTGTGTGGTCTTGAATCTGATAGTATGGGGCTGATGGGATTCCTCTTGTATTTTAATCATGGTCCGGTTATTATTCAGTCAACCATATTCGGATAAAACTCCGGTTTCGTACCGACGAGTGCTCGGTCAGATTCCAAACTCACCCGACTATCCTATATTCACATACACATACGATTATGTGTGCGTGTGTTGCTAAATCTTGTAAATGAAATATAAGATGAAAGTTGGCTATTGATCGGTATTTTGATTGGGTTTTCGGTCACATCTCCGACAAGTATCCGGTTAGTAATTGGTAAGTTCAAGGTTATTGTTGATTGGTTTACACAATGTGAATTTTACTTAAGAGGCACTGATTTGATTGATGACTATGATATGAGGATAAATACATCATTAAGTGTTGAATATTGAATAGAATTAAGTGAAATGACTGGAATCGCTACTTAACTACCTGAAAAGCGTGAAAGGATGATTCGGTTATGGACATCGATTGAGCTTTCTATTCGTTACGAGCCATGGTAATTGGATTGGATAAAAACCCTAGCTTGATTGTGTTGATATTGAAGGTATGGTATACTTATTTTATTTATTTTATATACATTAAGGTTGTTTATTAGTTAATGCACATGTGCATAATGTAGTTGGTAATGATGATATTAATGTTAACGCAGATGTGCATTAATACTGTTATCATTAATGTCATTAGATATAACACACACGCGCATATGTTGTGGTAATTAACAAAATAATGTTAATGCACATGTGCATTAAGATTGAAATTCAAGTTTTCTTATGTGTTGTTTAATATTTGTAGTTAAATAATGGGAAAAAATTGAAGAAAGTAACATTTGTATTAGAATAGAGGGAGAAATTGTCAAAAAAGTTGCCGGATGCGATTGAAGATAATGACATAACCGTTGAGCAGGAAGTAAAATCAGGTTGGTATTAGTTATTTAGTCCATTTAGAAAGATATGCACATGTGCATATATGCATATTTTTAATGTCAAATGATAAATGTTGTTTGTTTAAACACACGAACTATCCCATATGCAGATATATAAGTAAAAAGAATAATACGAATGAGATTAAGTAAGCGAAAACATAATGAAATGGTGAATAATGATGGTATGTGTTGTGCACAATGTTTAACATACATAGTTGGATATACACATGTTCATAATTATGTTCTTTATTTATTTTATAATCGAGCTCCATTTGATATCGCAGAAGCGGAAGCTGATAATGTCACGAATGTTTATCAGGAAGTTGAATCAGGTTGGTATTATTTATTTTGTACATTTATATAGAAATGCACATGTGCATATGCGCAGTTTTTCTTGCGAAATACTAAATGTTGATAGTTTAAACACACAAATTATCCTATATGCAGATATAGATTTAAGAAGAAAGGTTCAAACGAGGTCAAATAAGCGGAAACATATTGTGACGGTGAAAATTGACGGTTAAAACGGTGGCAGTGAAGACAAATCAAAAGAATGTTATGAAAAAAGCAAATTGGCGCCCGATACGAACACGTATTACACCACATCAACTTTGGTTGGGTATAAGGAAATTGTCAAACAAACAAAGAAGTTTGTATAACATTTTGTGTAATGTATGTTTGGTTTAACATTTTGTTATGTTGGTGAACGTGAGGTTGCGAGATGATTAGAATTTTGTATGTAGGTGGTTAACATAGTTGGTTTGTAATATGGATATTTTTTTTTTTGTTGTCGTTTGTTTTATTGAGTTAATACGTTTAGTAGAGACTACATGTAATTGTATGATAAAGACAAATTAATATAAAAACTTTGTTATTTGAATAATGATGCATGCATATATGTATGCTCGAAAGTTAAACCACTAAAAAAATATAACAATATTAGTGAAATGCACATGTGCATGCAGTACACGTTTATTATTTTATATGTCTTATATAGAGGTGTTTCAAGTTTATTCATGTTTGTTGTCATACACGTGTTTTTATTTTCAATTTATGTTATAATATGCATGACTAAACACTTGACAAGTTCGAGTGTATTTTATATTTCACTTTGCGTCCATTTAATGATCATTGAATAGAATTTGTGACCCTTTATATATCTGTATCACGTCCATTTTATAATCATTTAAGTATGGTAATTGACAATTCATTCAAAACTGTGATTTAATAGTGAAATGCACATGTGCATACGGTGTATTTCTGTATATATAACAGCGAAATGCCCATGTGCATTAGGGATGACGTCATATGACGTCACAATAGCCATTTTTTTTATTTATTTTCGAAATAATAATGAAAAAATAATCATTTTGGTGTTTTTACTTTTTTTATTTTTTTATTTATTTAGGTTATATAATTTTTTTTATTTTTTTTTATTTTTTTTTATTTTTTGATGGAGAGGTTTTTGTAGACACCCTTTATATTTACAAAAATGTCTCCTGTTCACACTGGTTCTCTCCCTATATGGCGGTTCTCAAATGATCCAAATCCTATATATATATATATATATATATATATATATATATATAGGGGAAAGTTAATTTGAGAACACCTATATTTCGTGCGAACCGTGAGAACGGCATCTAAAACCATTCAAATTCAAAATTTCTGTTTACACTTATCTTTATTACTAAAATACAATCTCAAAAACACAATTTACGCGTAAAAATTCAAACGTATACGAAAATAATTTGTTTTTACACATGTGTAAATTTACTGTTTATACATGTGTAAACTGTTTCATTTACACATGTGTAAAAAGTTAATTTGAAAGTGTTTTTTGAAAGAAAAGATGAATTATTTGGAAAGAAAATTCATTTATTAATGTTGTATTTTTATTATAATGAGGTTTGTATTAAAAAAAATTTGATTTTGATTACTTGTTCTCACGGTTCTCACAATATTTAGCGTTCTCAAGATAACCATCCCCTATATATATATATATATATATATATATATATATATATATATATATATAGGTAAAGTATATGGAGGAAACCCTCCTTATTTGGTAAACTCTGGAAACTCTGACTTCCCAACATTTTTTTTTTTTTGAAAAAAATAGGGTATGTAATATACATTTTTTTAAGCATTTCGAGCCAAAAAAATCGAAAAAGCGCCGAACGGTTTTTTTTTTTTTAAATAAAAAACGTCTACTGTTTACATATAGTTAACACATTGTTAACACCTGTTATTAGCGCTTAACATGTGTTAGTCAAAATTTTATTTTTTTTAAAAAAAAAAAAATACTCGGCGCTTTTTTAATTTTTTTGGCCCAAAATGCTTAAAATCATTATATTACTTGCCCTATTTTTTTCAAAAAAAAAAAAATATTGGGAAGTCAGAGTTTCCAGAGTTTACCAAATAAGGAGGGTTTTCTCTATAACCATTCCCTATATATATATATATATATATATATATATATATATATATATATATATAGGGGAGGGATAATTTGAAAACCCTCCCCACTTAAGAAAACTCATTAAACCCCCATCTCAACCACTCATTCATCTTGATCTATGGTTGTTGTTGTTTCTGCTTTTTAATCAACAATAAAGATGTTCATTTAGTCATTAAAGGGTAAAAGGGTCCATATAGCATATAAGTGGTATCTCTCTTACTTTTTAATATTCTCTCTCTCCTCTTCTCATTTCTCTCTTCTCTCTCCTCTATCCTTTATCCTCTCTCTAAAACCATCCATTCACTCTTTTACAGGGAAAAACATTAACAATTACACATGTTTTGCAACTTATTTCACCAAAAACATATAAATAAATTATAATCCAGTAACAAAAACACATGTTTTCACGATTTATCTCACAAAAAACATACAATAAATTATACCCCAACAATAAAAACATACAATAAATTATGATCCCAAACAGCAAAACATATGTTTTTAAATGAAAAACAAATGTTTTTAGATGAAAAAAATACAACTTTAATAGAAAAAATCGGGTTCTTCACAAAAATGAACCAATACCGTCTTCAAACCCACCATTCGTCATCGTATGCCAACATAAACAACTTTTCTCCAATACCTTTCTTCTTCACTGTTAACTAAAATCTTTCCTAAAAGTTCTCTTGTAGAGCACAAACACTTATGTGTATACATACTGAAATAAATTAAACATAGATCCAAAGAAGGATTTAACATCCAAATGAAACACATGACAGAATTATAAAAAATATAAAAAAAATAATACTGCGATTAAAAACTCTTGAGATAAAAGAATAAAATAGCACACCCGTAAAAGGTGGAGAAATCATCAATTCTTCATAATACTAGAACCATCAGAATTGGATACATCAAAATCCTTATGAACTTTAGTTTTCACCAATAAAGACCAACATAAGCAAATTAAAAAACTAAACCCACATCAGATCTCACCATCGTATCTCTGCCTCTAACCCAAGTCAGATCTCACCATCGTACCTGTTCGACAACAAACCCAAGAGAATAAAGGAAAAAGCTATGGACCAAGCCCAAGAATTTAGTCGATGTTCATCGTAAAGTGGTTTAATAGTCGCCGTTGGTAACCGTCCCTTGATCTGAACATCATGGTTTCTTGCCAATATGTGAAAGATTTATGCGTGTGTCTTTATCTAGAGAGAAGAGAGAGGGGGATGAGTGGTTAAAAGAGTGAGAGAGAAATCAGATCTGGATTATCTACGTGTTTGTGTGTGTGTGTGATTGTCTTGAGAAAAAGAGAGATGTGTGGGATTTAGGTGAAAGACTTTGAATGTTTTATTGTAGGGAGTGAAATAATAGACAAAAGAGAGAGAGGGAGAGTCTGTGTGTCAGAATGAGAAAGAAAAGTAAAGGTTTTAAATTAAGCAAAATGCCTAGAATGCCCTTTCCTACTTTATCATCAATGAAAACGTGGAAATATATGGGCCTTAGAAAGTGGTTTAATTGGTTTTCTCAAGTGGAGGTGGTTTGCAATTTATAATTGGCCTATATATATATATATATATATATATATATATATATATATATATATATATATATATATATATATTTCATTTTCAACCAAAATCAATACCAACCAAACTATATATATATATATATATATATATATATATATATCAAATGGAATGCCCCTCATGTTCACTCGACTCGTCTAGTTCTTCCGACTCGTCGGGTTCTTTGATGTAGCTTTTTGCAATGGTTTGCGAAGCGGCGCAACGTGAAAATACGGAACGCCCAAAGAAAAGAATGGTGCAGCGTGATCGGTGGGGGGGGGGGAAGTGACGTTTTGTTGAACGATTACTTTGTAGAAAACCCAAAGTACAACGACGAGGTGTTTAAAAATCGATTTCGTTTATCAAAGGAATTATTTTTAAAGATTGTCGGGGACATCGAAGTTAAGTTCGAATGATTTCAAGTAGGGTATGATGCTAGGGGGAAAAGGAGTTTTACGGCGATACAAAAATGCACATCCGCGATACGCCAACTTGCTACCAGTAACGTTCCTGACGAATATGATGAATATTTCAATATGTCTAGTAGAATTTCAAGCGAGTCTCTTCACTATTTTTGCAATGCTATTATTGATTTATATGGTAAAGAGTATCTCCGAAGACCGACTAGACACGGCATTACACGTTTGTTCGCCGCTCATGAAGCTAGATGGCATTTTCCTTGCATGATCGGTAGCATCGACTGTACCCACATCGTGTGGAGAAGTTGCCCGAAGCAATTGAGAGGTCAGTTTATGAGAGGTGACCATAAAAAACCGACGATAATGCTCGAAACCGTTGCGTCGAATGATTTATGGATTTGGCATGCGTACTTTGGTCCCCCCGGCTCAAACAACGACATCAATGTTCTACAACAATCACCACTTTTTGATAAGGAGTTACAAGGAAACGCCCCGACGTGTCCGTTTACGGTGAACGGACGACAATATAGACGTGGCTTCTATCTTGTCGATGGCATCTACCCTGCTTGGTCAGTTTTTGTGAAAGCTTACTCGTTTCTGACAATCAAAAAAGAAATATTGTTTAAGAAGCTACTGGAATCTGCGAGAAAAGACGTTGAACGGGCGTTTGGTGTATTGAAAGGTAAATGTCGCATAATAGACCACCCGGTGCGTTTGGTTGATCAAGCGAAAATAAGTATTGTTGTGTACGCGTGTGTCATATTGCACAAAATGATCATAAAGGAAGAGGGGCGCGCAATATCTCCGAATTACGTTATGGATACGGATATACCAGCAAACGTTCCAAATGATGTTCTTTTGGAGTTGCGGGATGAACAAGTCCACTATCAGCTTCGATTTGATCTAACGGAACACGTGGGTGGTTTAGATATCGAGTATGAGGACCCTTACCCACCGCTCACTTAATTTTTTTTATTTAATGTAATTTTTTTTATTTTATGTAATGTTTTTTTATTTAATATAATGTTTTTTATTTAATATAATTTTTTTATATATTTAAAAAAAAGTTTAGTGATGAAATGTGATACAATGTGAACACCGCCGCATGAGTTTAGTGATGAAATGTGATAGAATGTGATAAAATGAGGTGTCAGAATCTAATTGGGTGTTACATATTTTTTGTTATTTTTGTCAAAGAGGGAAAAAATAATTAAATCTCTTAACATCACATTAACATATTAATAAATAATCACTTTAATACCCTTTAAGATAAGGAAGGAGTTGTGTGCAACGCCGGAAACATATCATGTCACCCTTAACTATGTTAGGGTACATGCAAAGACCTTATTAAGTTATTATTTAACAAGACGAAATCAAGTGTCAATTAACATGTATAAACGCCAAGAACTTTTTATCTTTATACAAACTTGATGATTCGCAACGAATTTGCTTTCTTTAGCATGACTCAATCAATAACTATCAAAAGCGCAAACCAATCAAAACCGATCTCGAACTCAATGTTAATCTCAAAATTCGGGTTCAAATGTTGTTGCCAACGAATTTCTTCAGTCCAGGGTCATACTCGATTGTCAAATTAACAATAGATGCATGTGATTTCCTCTAAGGAATTGATATACACATGGACCATGAAGAGACATACCACTGGGTCTGAATACTCCGCCGTTACTAAAAATTACACGAATCAGTTACTTACTTCGTAGATTTCAGCAACAAATCTGAACTTCTTCCTCTTCCTTCTTCCACGACCACAAGCAACACCATCGACCTCCTCATCATGAAACCACGGCTGCGTAACAAAACTCCTCTCTAAGATTACGTCGGAATCAGAACTTCTTTGACTTTCAGCATCGTTGACGATCTGGTTTCGTCGTCTTCTCTTCGTAGTAGTCGTTGATGATTCGGATACGGAGTTGTGAGGATACCGATCGTTGTCGGACTCGCTGCTGCTGAGTTGAATGAGCTGTAGCGCCACCTCCATCTCCGGCTCCGTCACGAACGGTTGTTGTTGTTGTTGTGTTGGGTTAATTAGTTTGTTCATAGTTGCAGATCGAGTAATTAGGGTTACGTACAGGTGAATGAGAATAATCCCTACTATTAATTGGTTTGTATGTGTATAAATATATAGATATAGATATAGATATAGATGAAAGCGTGTATAAGAGAACATCAGATACGTCAGCTGGTGGGACTTTGTGTCCCACACGGATTACGTTTTATGGCTTTTATTTTCAAAGGTGTAATTTTAAAGTTTATAAAATATGAGTTTTTTTAGAAATATATTGTGGTGGGTAATTTATTTTATTCTATAACTTGTTTTTCTAGCTTTTTATTATTTTGGTTGATGCTAAATCTACTTGAAAACTAATCTGTAATTGAATAGAGGGATGGGCGAATCTATTTTGGGTCGGTTTGGGGAAGTGGTACCTTGGGCTTCTTCATCACGTTATTTTAACACCAAACTAGACTAAACACTGGAATGTAAACCTAAAACAGCCTACCAAAACTCATAATTTACTCTACACACCAATCACACGCACCTTTAAATGTGGACCCCACCCTTTCTCTCTTTCTTTCTTCTTCATTCTTTGGCTACTCCCTACCGAAATATAAAAGCCGATTGAAGCTTCATGGGGTGGCGGCACCTAGCCACATACGGATTACTAACATATTGAGTGACCAGGTCCCCTTATATGTCTTCGCGTCCAAATTAAATTTGTAAACGACGTATGATATATGGATTGTTTAATAGCATTTTACATCAATTTGTTATTATACATTTCACTTCTAATTATTATATATATTAATTCATAACATACCGAGAAACAGTATTATTTGGGTTTTTGCATTTTGACCATCAGGTTTCTCACTCTTATGTTTCAGTTATAGATTGGCACTTTACTTTATCTAATTTTACATGCAATAGTAACCTTTTATTTCTTTCATATGGGTTTTTCTTTTGTGTGTATTTTTTTTACATAGGAAACTTAGTGGTTTCCATTTTTGTAAATGAACTTTGGTTTTTTATTTTTGCCACAAAATTAAACGAGTTTAATTTTTTATTAGTTTTTGTTTTATTTTGCTACTTAGCATTATGTTTGGTGGTCACATTTGGTCCTTAAGTTTTTTTCCTACTTGGTAGCTACTTTGCAAGGTGTTTGGTAGTCATATTTTGTCCCTTAGGTTTTTTTTCCTGATCGGTTGCTACTTATCATGATGTTTGATAGTCACATTTGGTCCCTTGTTTTTTTTTAACGTGTCGACTTTTTACGTCATGTAAGTCTATAAATGTTAATAAAAATGTATTTTTGTGTTACGCTCTTTCCCGGTTTTGGTAGTCGTTTGGTTGCTACTTAGCATGGTTTTACGCCCTCCGACCTTGCAACACTTGTAGCACGATTTCACATCCCCTCGCCCCACAACGCGGGGCTTAAAACTAGTTTATATGAAATGAAGAGAAAATATAACTTTTAATAATTAAAAAGAAAATCTTAACGTTTTCCCTTAATAAGAAAAAGTAGAGTGATATTGTTACTGATTTCGTATGAGAAGTACATTTAATAAAAAAACAATAAAATAATGGTATCTTTTAGCATAACCCAAAATAATAAAACGTCCATAAAACATCACACACGTTCAGTTAAAATTAGCGTTAAAACTTCTTCTTTGTTTGACAATATTAGAACCTCCGTACAAAGTATTTGGGTTAAACTTGCACGCGTCTATAACAAGTAGTTAATAAATTTATTATAAACGCGTCTACAAATAATAAAATTTAATAGATAGAAGCTGACTTGGCATTCACTCATCCAACAATAAGGAGCATGGAGGGCAGTGGCGTATCCAGAACGGATTTTCAGGAGGTTTCTCTCGTAGATTTTCACTGATTTTCACTAGTTTTTCAAAAAATTTCACTATTTTTTTCATTTTTTTCCAAACCGAGGGGGTTCTCGGGAACCCCCTAAAAGCCCCTAGATCCGCCCCTGATGGAGGGTATACGAGAGCAAGCCTTGAAGGACCCATTGAGCTCGGTTCGTTGCCCCCAACCCAATTGAAATTCCTTCATTAATCGTCGTCTTCCATCATTCGCTCTTCTTCTAGACGATTTGTTGGTTTAGTTGAGGGTAATTTGCTTAGCAAACCGTCAGTTTGCTATTCGAGGCCAAGTCATTAAAAGTTTGTGTCAAGCCGAGCTTAAACGAGCCCGATGTCACAGGTAAAATGTCTGTAGGTTGCTTTGCTAGGGTTAGTACTTGAACACTTGAGTTTACTAGCTAGCCTGGAGCTTCATTGGGGACGGCCCCGGCCAACGGATTGTAAAATGTATGTGCATAGTCTTGTCTATCCGACGAACACATCAAGGGTTGTTGCTACTCTCTTGATGAGTCCAGGGTAGGATAAAACCAATAGTGTAAAAAATAAGCATGGCGACTGGCTGGCATGTGGGCAAGAGGGTGCGCCACACACGCACGAAAGACGACCCATGACATCATGCCTGAGCCACATTTGAAACACGTTTTATAAAAGAACAAGAATCGTGAGCTTTATTAGTGAAGCTCAAGTACGCTTGCGAACCTATAGAATCTTATTATAATGTGATTTTCATTTAATACTTACATATAGGGCTGCAAACGAACTTAACTTTCAGCTAACAGTTCACGAATCATTCGGTGGAAAGTTCGTTTGTGTTCGTTCGTTTAATAAATGAACGAACACAAACAAAAATAATTGTTCATTTAGTTAAACGAACAAACATGAACAAAGGTCGTGTTCGTTCGTTTGTGTTCGTGAACGTTCGGTAACGTGTTCGTGAATGTTCGGTAACGTGTTCATTTAAGTTCATTTATGCTCAATAGTTTAATATGGTTTTTAATTTTTATAATGTTTTTTTACATTATTTTATTTTTATCTTTTTTACCCAATAAGTAAATAATTTATGTGAGGTAAGTATATTGTTATACAAGATTAACAAAAAGTAGTATTATTATTAAATAAGTAATTAATGAAGAGTTCAAGCCTCATAAGAGGCAAAAAAGAAAAAGAGTGTAAAAAATAGGGAAGGAAATTAGCGGTTAAAAAAATAAAGAGTTCAAGTTTAAATAACCAATTAATGAAAACTTCAAGTTTAAGATGCAAACTTAGTTTTTTTAGACACTACTTTATTATGTTTACTAATATTATGCTAAGTACTAAGTATATTTGTATAACTAGGTTATATTTTGGGTGAATATAGTTAATTTCTTAGTATATATGAATGCAATATTATTTGGAAGTTAATATATGTCCTGTTGTGTTTGTTTCCCTTCATGAAGACTTTGTATTTATGCACACATGTTTATGTTCATTAATGTTCGATTGTGTTCGTGAGACTTCATGAACAAAATTAACAGACGGACACGAATACGAGTGTTTTCTTAACAAACGAACACGAACCGAAAATCTCGTTCGGTAAGTGTTCATAAACTGTTTGTAAACACATAATTTCTTAACAAACAAACACGAACAAGACCTTATTTATGTTCATTCGGTTCGTTTGCAGCCCTACTTACATATATAATACATGCATAATATATATTGATGAATGCAAATAAAAATATAAAGAAGTAATTAATTACTAGTAACCGAGTCATGTTGTGTGAAGCTCGAGTCATATAAACAAATATTGTAAAGAGACACACAAGTTCTTTAAGTTAAACAAGCTACACATGAAGTTATGTAAAATCAGACATGACTCGACTTGTTTATATCGTTGTTAAGTGAAATTCTTAAGAAGTAGAATCGCCCCAAGTGATTATTCTCGAAATCAAGTTCAACCATACCATATTTGACCACCACATTAGCGATGGTTTGACCAATATTTGATCGTGTTTGATCATCTTTTTTTAGTTGGAAGACCAATTTTATTAGCTCCTTTTACTAAGTTCGTTAGGAACTTAATTTTATAATCAAATTTTTAATTGTATAAAATAAATTCCTCGGACCGATTCACATTGTTAACTAATTTCTTTTACACTTTATGCGAACTTAACTTATATAAACTACAACTTATGCTTGTTAGTTTGAAACTCACTCAAACCAACCTTTTAATATCACATTTGTTGCAAAATATGTGAGGTATGTTTTTGGAAAAATCAAATGTATTAGTAATAAAGGTTGATTCTTGTAAAAAAAAAAAAAAAAAAGTGATAATAAAGTGGGTTTCAGTGAAAGATATAGGTTGTAATTTTGATAATACATAACTTTTAATTTTCGTAATTTTTTCTTTCTTAATGAGACTCTAAATCATTCAGCTCTAAATGATTTAGCATTCAGACTGTTTGTTTAAACCTAAAAAACGCTCTGAATAGAATGATTAAAAGTTGAATAATTCAGACTTGGTGCATAGCTGAACCATTCAGCACTTAATCATTCAGAGCCTCTTAACCATTCGGACCTCTTAATGATTCAGTACTTAATCAACCAAACAGTCAATTTTGTTTTTAAAGTAGTTTTTTAAAAAAGTTTCGATCAATTTCATTTATTATTTAATTTGATCACTTATCGTGCTAGACAATCTCCAAGACAAACATTATAAAATGACCCCAGTCGTTGCTTTTATATGTCATAAACTAAGACTGAATTGCTAAGATGTCGAATGAAGCAAAAAGCTTGAACAAGATCAAACTCAAGTTCAAGTCTAAATTAAAGCTAGACCACATTTATTGTACGCTTATTTAAACAAAGCAAATGCTTTCAAAGAGATTAAGTTTACATTTATCATTATCAATCAAGTACGAAACTAGAATAAAAAAAAAAAAAAATTTACAGATCGACATTAACATATTGCATGTCAAAATTAAGTTAAATAAAACTAATTAATTAATATTGCATATTACTTATCTTGTAGATCTGCATAACCGATCGGAACTTCTTCCTCTTCCGTCTGCTTCCTATTTGATCACTTCCATCGAAAACCGACGGAGTATCAAATCGCATCGCTGACGTCATATCGGACGCACTGCTACTACTCCGTCCACTCTCACCGCCATCAGAGATCTCTTTCCTCCTCTTCATATTATCCGTCACCGTCACGCCACCATCGTAAACCGACGGAGTAACTAATCGTATCGCTGACGTCATATCTGACGCACCACTACTCCTACCGATTTCTCCGTCATCACAGAAACCTTTCATCCTCTTTATATTCGCTGACGTGAAATCGCTGGATGAGTCAGTACGCTCACCGCTGAGTTGAATCAGTTGCAACGCGGCGTTGATCTCAGGCGCCGTGAACGGTGGCTTTACGATTATGGATTTGTTATTCATGATCGATGGGGATAAAACTTTTATTACCGGAGAGAATCGAATCAAAGGTTGGTTTGATTGATACTTTGATATATAAGGCAAGAAACACGTCAGCGGGGGATTTTTGATCTGGTGGGTCCCACTGCCCACACGTGTATTGAATTGTTTGGGGAAACTGAAATTAATTTAAAATATTGTTAAGTCGGTTACGCAAAAGCTTTTTCCGACCTTTTTTTTTTTGGCAGACGCACTTGTTGTATATATAATTTTATGAAGCTGTCTTTAAATATAACTTAAGCTCCAAGTACTTCCTATGAAATTGTGAATAAGTTTCGGTTGTTTATGTATTTATTACTAGGTTAAGAAAACCCGTGTGTTACACGATATTTTCAACATTATTATAATTGATGACGAATATAAGTATTACATGAAATGAAGAAAATACTATAGGGTGTTAATGGGAAATTGACATATTCATTTTGATTAACATATATTTTAAAAAAGTAAAAATGATTTATATATAGTTTTCTATTGATTGTTAATTTTATATATGTTTAATTGGGCTTTCTAGTAGTAAAAATACGCTCTTTAATGAACTTATCATAGTTCATTACTAAATGTATTAAAAAAACATTACATATCCGTCTATGTCCATTTATGTTTGGTTAATTATGCTAATTTATGGTTCTTTATATTTGTTCACATATATATTTGTGTTGTTATGTTTGTTAAATTATGTTCGTTTAAGTTGTTCTTTATGCTCGTGAACTGATCGTTTAAGTTTGAATGAATGAAGATAAATCAACATGAACATATGCGCGTTTTCTTAATGAACAAACACGAACACGTCTTTATTCGTTCTTGTTCAATTTATTTACATGCCTACTTAAAATGTCAAACACAGTAGAAAAATGCAAGAAACCAACCACCAAAACGAATTGAACCGCAACATAACATGTTCATACTTTCTCTTCATTTAAATATGATGAAAACTATGATTTGTAGAATAACCCAATATCATATTAGATTCAAGATCCTAGTGGCTATCCAAATTGGGATTAAGACATACCATGATTCAATCAACAATGATAAAATATTGCTTACACTAATTCTTTGATCTACATATTAGAACTACATTAACAGTAGTAGATGCGTTAGGAAATCGTAATGTTAGAAATGAATAATTTCCAGGCAAAAAGGAGTTTGTATTTTATTGATTTGAGTTATGTAGAAGATGTATCTTATTATGGGTTGAGTTATTTTACAAAAGCTATGAAGGGATAGGGAGCCTAATCCAAGGGGAAAAGGCGTCCCTATCCCCATAAATAGAATTACCCGCGCCAGACTCTGGCCTTAGCGTGCGACCAACATAACATGTGGTGCAGCGCGCGACCTCACCTGCTGATAAACAACGGTCAACACCTGATAAGCGCGTGCAGCCACGCGCGGTATCTTCTCTTATCACCTTTGGTACGAGGTACGGAAGATAACAAAAGGAAGATTCACAAGGATCTCTGACAGAGTACGCACCAAGGAAAAGACGACAGGTGGCAAGAGTGGTCTAACCACCACTGAAGAGGATGGCGACGTGACTGTTCCCATGCTTCCACTGTCATCAACAGTGACAGCAGACATCCCCTGCCGACGTCAGGAGCATGGTCAACGACTGTAGCAAGGACAGGGGCACAGTCTGCCAATCAGGGCTCGCCACGTGTCCGCATCGAGCAACCACCATGCTGCGATATGACGTCATCCACAGTAATATGCTTTTCCCGCCATTTTTATGGGAAGCTTGGACCTGGGCTTGGACCGGGCCCAAATAAGGATAACTTCTCATGGGCTCCTTGACTAAGCCCATGAGTTCTCCTATAAATAAAAAGGGACATCTCCTTGCAAAAGCATCCGAAAATACTCATTGTAACCTAGCATTACTCTTGTAATTCTCTCTACTTGTTCATTAATAATATTCCGGCTAGTTACAGTGGACGTAGGTCACTCCTTGACCGAACCACTTACATCTTGTGTCCTTATTCACATAACTCTCACACACACTCACACTCCTTATTCTCACCAGGGTTTAACCAGGAGGTTTGGGTAAAGGATTACTCTTGACGAACATAAGTACTAATCCCCACGGTGATTAGTGATAACCACCGTGATATTTATTGTTTCTTCATTGGCGCCATCCAACGGTTAGAACAGTTTTCTTCTTCATCTTTTAAACCCACCCATGGCTGAACCCAACCCTAGCACTTCTGTCATCAACCAAACCGGAGACGTCGATGCTCAGTCCCCGGAAAACCAAACCACACCGCACACTGTCGTCAAAAAACCCACTTCACGACTTGAGCAGCCGGATCTCGAGATCCGTGACCTAGGCTCGGACGACGACAGTGAGGCCGGTTCTGAGGAAGACCCAGACTAGCGGCTTCTCCGTCAGAACGCCAAAAGCGCTGCAATATATCAGCGCAAACTCTTGCAACAAGCCAAAAAGAAGGGCAAAGCCCTCACTTATGATACCCCGTCAAAAAAAGGGTACAAAAAGAAAGACTCGGCCACTCACGGTGATGGTCGTAGCGGGGAACTCGGCGGAGACGCCAGGGTTCGGGGCTACGCGAAGTCACGTGACGAACCGGATGGCTACGAGTCGTCTAGCAGCGACTCTGACCACAACGGAAAGAAACATTGCCACCATTCACGTCACAACGACGAGGACGGTGACTTGGTCAAGCCATTCAGGCCAAAAGCTTTTGCTGAAAAGTCAAAATTCGTCGCTCGCATAGCAACAGCCAAAATCCCAAGAAAAGTTAAGCTTCCTACCAGCATCGGTAGATACGATGGCCTGCGTGACCCAGATGACCATGTGCACGACTTCGAGTGCGCAGGTATGTCGGTAGACTGGCCTGTTCAGGTCTGGTGCCACTTGTTTGCTCAGACCTTAACCGGCGCAGCCAGGGTCTGGTTCGACAACCTCCCCGCAGGGAGCGTTAAGGACTTTGACAACCTCACCGATAAATTTGGTAACCACTTCTCGCACCTGCGCAAGCACAAAAAAGACAAGGCGCATATTCTGTTATGCCGCCGGTATGACCATGAATCCATCGAGGATTTTATAGTTCGGTTCAACAAGGAGGCCTTGCAAAAAAGACAAGGCGCATATTCCGAGAAATCTTTCAACCAGATGCACGGCTTCCAACCGCAACACCATAATAATAATAATAATAACAATAAACACAAGAACAAATCTGTTTGGAGCCGCATCTCAGGTACCGCCGACGAGGGAAAGTACTCCCCCGCGGGCGATGCCTGCCAACTCATCAGTACAAAATAATCGCGGGACCAACGTGGGCATTCCAAGAAAAACCACGATTGCACCCCCGCTGACAAAGACACCATCTCAGGTCCTGAAAACAGAACAGGTCACGTTGAAAGAAGCCAACCCTTTGGGGAAACGAAGGAACGTAGACCGAAGCAAGTTCTGTGAGTATCAAAACGACTTCGGTCACCTCACAGACAACTGCTATAGCTTGAAGATGGAGATCGAAGCTGTCACACCCTCAAAATCCACTTGCGGAGTTTTACCGCGAGGCGCATGACAAACCAGGATCCAAGTCAACGATCACAATAAACAAGTCTAAATGAACATATGCAATTTCAAAAAAAACATAGTTTAAATTCCCAATTACAGCGGAAGCTAATTCTCAAACATAATCCAAACCTAAACCAAATTATTCAATGTTCGAAAACCATGCAATCCTAACTAGACGCCGTGCAGACGCGTGCGCCCTAGTTCCATAGTGCTACCTTAGCGACCTGAGAAAACATGTAAGAGTTACGTCAGCACAAAAATGCTGGTGAGTTCACAGGTTTTGTAATCAAAGCATCAAGTTCAACCTGTCCATACTATATCAATTTGTAAACCAAGTACGCTAGCTAGGCGTATGTTTTATTACATCTACGATTGGAAAACCATTACTAACTCGCAAACCAGATGTTGTGCCCGAATAGTAAACCTGTTCCTGTTTGAGACAATATGCACTCGCCCGGCCCTCCAAGCCGACGAGCGGGGTTGGTCATTCCCAATAGATCTATTCACATTTCCCCGTTGTGCTAACCCGCACATTCATGGTTTCCCCCGGGACTTCCAAAGATCGTATAGTAAACCATAGAAACCCATGGTATGACAGTTGTTACCAAAACATAAGTTTAACACATGTTTTCTCCCCCAAAAAGTGAAACCAGTTAAAAGAGGGGCCGTAAACTCACCTTAGGTTGCGTTACTTCGAAATACGAATAATATCAGCAAGCTATGCTAGCCCCGTAAAGCGGCGACCTAACATATGACAGTTACAAGTACTTAGACTAATAACCCGTAGGTTAGTTAGTCCCTAGATGTCCAGACCATAACCAAGTTCGTTTGAAAACACCGTGACTGTTAAATTAACCCAATGTACAAGACTCGACATCCCATTGGTGACCCGAGACTCCCCGTGTTATACTTGCACTCACAAACATATAATCATGCAATCACACTTAACATACGTTAAAGTCCAACAAGTTATAGCACGTAGTTCAAGTATCACATAAATAAGTCCGAACACATGTTACCAAGTTACTAGGTATGTTACGGGATTCCTAGTATGTTCCTAGGTGTCAAATCGGGTCCCGAAATGCTAAATTACACTTACAGCAGCAGTACAGGCGATTAGGAAAAGTCAACTAGTGATTACGTGGGTCAACAGGCATTTAGGAATGCTAATCGCCTATACTATAGGCGATTAGGGCTATATGATATACAAATTAGGGGTTTATAGGCGATTACGTCGTAAAGCATGCAATTCAGGGCTTAACTAGCATTTAGGATCGTAAATGCATGAAGTAAAGGCAAATAGGCTCCTATTCGCCTATACTATAGGCGATTAGGGCTCCCCATCAAGCGAATAGCCTCGTAATCGCCTATAGTATAGGGGATTAGGGTTCCTATTCGCCTATAGCACAGCTGTTCCGGTTTTTCACGCGTTTAACACTCCAAATCAAATCCAGAACGTGTGTAAACATCAAATATCAATCAAACAACCATATCAAACATATTTCAATCAAAATCCTTCGTTTAACCTCGTTCTATCAGCCCTGCATGCAACCATGTATCCCAAAAACAATACACATAGCATGAAACATCACATTAACATGCATAACCGTAACCCTAATGAACAATTACTCAGATTTCATCAACATGCTAACATCATCAATCTGTAACTACCTTAATATTATGTTATCAATCCATCTTGAATCATAAAAACCCTATCTTTTAATCATAACCACACATACAACATGCATAATAGTTAGAATCCAATTAACAACGATTTTTAACGAATTTCAGAAGACACATTCGTTTATAAATAGGTCTGGACCATTAGGGATTCAGTACAAACATTATTAAAGATTGCATGAATGAAAACCACACCTTAGATTTGTGATAGATTGATGTAATAGGCTTGAAATCTTGTGTTTTGATCCAAAATCGTGTTCCAGAGGTTGTGTGTGTGTTGGGACGAGTTGTGGGACGACTAGGGTTGTTATAATGAAGTTTAGGAGGTCAAGTATTGTATTTATAGGCGTTTTTAGTCGTCCAGCACGTTATAGGCGATTACGCAGCAGTATCAGGCGAATAGGGATGCTAATCGCCTATAGTAGGGGCGATTAGGGCCTATTCGCCCCTATGGAACCCTACTCGCCCCTCCCTATAGGCGAATACAAATCCTATTCGCCTATAGGGTCTGGTTCAGCACATTTGGCGCGTTAAACTCCATTTTAACATATGTTAACACCTTTTCACATACCGACAAGTCACATAATGATTGTAAACACATAATACTTGCAAACAAACACATTCACACTCGATCACCAATTCCCGGGACTCGAGACTTGTATGTTCCCTATGTTCTGACGATTCTACGAATCGTCACCCCTTGTACACTTGGTTAAGGATTGACATCTAATGAGCTTTTAGACTAACATCTAATGATCCTCTATACCAAACTAACAGTTCCCGAACCGTAATACGACTCAACTAACCCAGTTAAGTATAATATACGCGTGACTCGCTAAGGTAGACTTTCATCTAGACAGCGTTGTTAACCAGAATTTGCCGGGTGTCACAGAAGCCGCGCTGAAGTCGGGTCAGCTCGGACACTTGGTAAAGAACGTCCACCGCACTGGCAAGCGTAACGCGGGTGTCGAAAACCAAGGTGAGGGGTCGCGAAAGAAAATCCGTGACCTCAACACTCATGCCGCCACACTCATCCCTCGTCATCACTGCAACATGGCGTGGCAAAAACACCCATCATGGGAAGCGCACCCGCGTACAACCACTTGACGACTCATGGAAAGAGGCCGATGTCCTCATGCCAAAAGTCAGAGGCGGCGCCTCCTGCACCGCCCCACTCGTCATAACCGCAGTCTTCGGGCATTACCGCACGCGGTACATGTTCCTAGACGGCGGTAACAGCACAGATATTATGTACGAGCAATGTTTCCAACAGCTGGATGCGGAAGACAAAGCGAAGCTCGTACCGGTCAATGAGCCAATCTCAGGTTTCATTCACGAGACCATCATGCCACGGGGCATGCTCTCCCTGCCAGTCACGTGGTCCGATGGCACCCATGAACGCACGGAGATATGCGACTTCATGGTTTTGCCAGCCACCTCCAATCATGATATACTCTTGGGTCGGGAAGGCATCGCGCGCTTTAACGCCAACGCTTCAACGGCGCACGCGATGGTCGGCTTTCCAACCAAGACAGGCTTCGCCTTCATCAGAGCCAATAAAGACTGCCACACCACTGAAACCGCCAAGCCTCCAAAGATTGTCAAGACAAATGCCCGCACTGAGCCGGAAAAATGGGCGCTAAACCCTAAATTTTCGGAGCAAACGGTGGTCATTGGCCATGAAATCTCCGAGACCATACGAAATCACTTGAAACAGCTTTTAATCAGCGACATGGATGTCTTCGCGTGGCAACCGGCGGACATGGTCGGTCTCCCCCGCAAAATAGCGGAACACAGGCTCAATGTCTATCGCTCCGTAGAACCAATAGTGCAAAAGAAGTGCAGTATGGGCCCGGAGAAAACAAAGGCCATGAACGAGCAAGTCACCGAGCTGCTCAACGCGGGCATCCTTCGCTCTATCAGATACCAAACCTGGGTGGCTAATCCCGTCATGGTCGCCAAAGCTAATGGAGGCTGGCGCATGTGCGTCGATTACAAGGATATCAACAAAGCGTGTCCCAAAGATTGCTATCCTTTGCCAGAAATCGACCTAAAGGTGGATTCTCTCGCCCCGTATCGGTTTCAAGTGTTTCCTGGACGCATACAAGGGGTACCACCAGATCCAGATGGCTAAGGAAGATGAAGACAAGACAGCGTTCCGCACAGACGCGGGCATCTTCTGTTACACTAAGATGCCCTTCGGCCTGAAAAACACGGGCGCCACGTATCAGCGCTTAATGGACACGGCCTTCACCAATGAAATCGGCGTACGGCTTGAAGTGTACGTCGATGACCTGGTAATCAAGAGCAAGGAAGAAAGTGACATGCTTCGAGACATCCAGAAAACGTTCAATCAATTACGCAAAGTGCGCATGAAGTTGAACCCGAGCAAATGTTCATTCGGGATGGAAGGGGGCAAATTTCTGGGCGTCATTGTAACGCGGGATGGTTTCCGCGCTAACCCAGAAAAAGAACAAGCCATTGAAAGAATGCCTTCTCCCGCTTCCGTCAAAGAGGTACAGACACTAATGGGCCGCCTTGTCGCCCTCAACCGCTTTTTGTCCAATTACGCTTCAAAATCATTCCCGTTCGTGGACACTTTGAAAAACTGTCTGAAGAAGAGCAACTTCCGTTGGACCCCAGAGGCGGAATCAGCATTCTAGGCAATGAAACAATGCTTAATGAACCTTCCAACGCTAACAGCACCTTTTCCTAAAGAACCGCTCACACTCTACTTATCCGTCACGGAGCGGGCAATAGGCACAGTTCTAATGGTTGACCGCAAAGGCGTGCAAACACCAATTTACTACATCAGCCGCACGCTGTTAGACGCAGAAACAAGGTATACAATCATGGAAAAGCTGGTTCTCGCCCTTGTCCATGCGTCCCGAAGGCTCCGCAGATACTTCCAAGGCCACCCGATAAACGTCCTTACGGACTATCGGATAAACGACATTCTCGCCAAACCCAAACTATCGGGCCGCCTGGCGAAATGGGCCATTGAGCTGGGGGAACATACGATCAATTACAAACCCCGGCCCGCAATTAAAGGCCAGGTCCTCGCGGACTTCGCCGCAGAGATACCCACAGACCAAGTCCAAGAATGTAAAGTGGAAGAATCACCCACACCGGTACACGATCCGTCGCAAAAATGGTCCCTATACACGGACGGGGACTCTAATGACGACGGCGCCGGCGCGGGATTACGCCTCATCAGCCCAGATAAGCATGAGTTCACATACGCCATCCGCCTCGACTTAAAAAACACAAACAACGAGGCGGAATATGAATCGTTGTTGGCAGGCCTCCGCATTGCGGAAAAAATGGGGGCCAGGCACGTGGAGGCACACGTGGACTCATTACTTGTCGCGCGACAGATCAATGGATCCTATGACGCAAAAGATGAAATCATGGCCCTATACCTGGAACAAGCCAAGCAACTCATGCGACGGTTCGACTCATGCACGGTCAAACACATCCGGCGCAGTGAAAACAAGCCAGTCGATGCTCTGAGTAAAATGGCATCCACGGTCTTTGAACATATGGCCAAAGAAGTCCGAATTGAGGTCCTTGAAAAACCATCTGTCCCACCATGACAAGTCAACGTCATCCAAACAGGAAACACGTCCTGGATGACCCCAATCAAAGCTTTCCTATCCTCCGGCATCCTGCCTGACGACAAGTCAGAGGCTCGGAAAATCAAGCACAAGGCTTTACAATACCAACTTGTAGACGGTACCTTGTACCGCCGCTCTTACCTAGGGTCGTTGCTGCGCTGCGTAGACTCCGCAGACGCCTCCTTCCTCCTCAAAGACATACATGAAGGAACATGCGGGCTACACGCGGGCCCAAGGATGGTAGTAGCGAAGTTGATGAACGCATGGTACTATTGGCAGGGCATGCACGTGGACGCGGTCAACGAGTTGCGCAAATGCGACAGTTGCGAGCGCCATGCTCCGAATACCTTGCGCCCCAAGAACAACCTGGTGCCCGTTACAGCGGCTTGGCCATTTCAGAAATGGGCTATCGATCTGGTCGGACCATTCCCAATGGCCCCGGGTAACGTAAAATACTTAATCGTCGCCATCGACTACTTCACCAAGTGGGTCGAGGCAAAGCCTCTAGCCAAGATTGACGGCGTACATGTCAAGAAATTTATTTGGGAGTTCATCATCTGCCGATTCGGCCTACCAATGCAACTGGTAAGCGACAACGGCACGCAATTTGAGGACCAATCCCTCCAGGAATGGTTGGCTCAAATGGGTGTTAAACAAATTTTCACATCGGTCGCGCACCCGCAAGGTAACGGTCAAGTGGAACGGGCCAATCGCACAATAGTAGAAGGCATCAAAGCACGACTCGGAACCAAGAGAACCAGGTGGGTAGAAGAAATCCTCATGTTTTATGGCCCTACCGCACCCTCACAAAAACTAGCAATGGCGAAACGCCATTCAGCCTGACATATGGTACCGAGGCGGTCATCCCCGCTGAAATAGGCTGCCCTTCCGCAAGAGTATTAATGGCCGAAACAAGAGACAATGACAATGAACTCCGATTGAACCTTGACTTATTAGAAGAGCGTCGCGATCTTGCTGCAATCAAAGAAGCCAAGTACAAGTCACAGCTAGAGCGCTACTACAACAAACGCGTCAAAGAGTCCGCATTCAAGATCAGGGACTATGTTTTCCGCAACAACGAGGCTTCCAACGCCGAAAAGCCCGGAAAACTAGCCCTTACCTGGGAAGGCCCATACAGGATACAAGAAATACTTGGCAAAGGCGCTTATGCGCTAGAAAGGATAGATGGCACACCTATCCCGCGGTCTTGGAACGGAGCACAACTACGACGCTGTTATTTGTAAAACACTTGTAAAATGGCTACACATGCCATCCTTATCAATGAAAAATGGTTTCCTATATCTGCACTTCTACTTGTCTTTTTCGCGCCAGGGTCTGCAAGACTTGGACAAAACCCTCGTCGGACCAACACTGCTGACTATCAACGCCATGCAAGTCTTCAAGACGCGCCTTGAGCACGTCGGACTTGCACAAACTGGCGAATAGCACAGCGTCCTATGGTCTTCAAGACAGGTTTACTTGCCGGACCTAACTGACGCGCGAAACGTGTATGCGTAGAACTTGTCTTCTAGACTTGTAATATACAATTCGAACAAAGGAAACGCACATCACACAAAAGCGAAGTCTATGGTCTTCTAGGCAAGGCAATCATGCGCCCAACTCGGACCCTCTGGCACAAGTCGAGCCCCGCTACAGTCTTCAAGGCAAAAGTATTCACTTTGATGCCGGACTGTCTAGCCGGACGCGCGCCCTAACTTCTACTTACACACCGGGTGACGACTTGGTTAAATAAGTGCACATAAGTTAGCGTGAGAAAAGTGAAGACGATATAACAAACCACAAAATTTTTCATTAACTTAAGGGAATTAAAAACCCTTTCATAATTACATAATGATTACAAGACATATGCAGACGCCTACTTTATCAGGCAAAGAAGCGGGACCCTCGCCAGAAGCCTTCTTGCGCATCTCCTCTTGGCGCCTTTGCTCCGCCTCCCGCGCAAGTTCATCAGATCTTTCTATGAAGTACTTGAGGGCAGCAGGAGGGTCCGCATTGCGATTACAATCCGCAATCACTTGAAGGATGGGGAAGTCAATCTTTTCGAACTTGAGCAGCTCCGTCTCATATTCCTCCTTAAAAGGCTTCCCATAATGCTCCGCGAGGTCAAGACGCCCTTCATTCTGGGCCGCCAAGAAGCCATCCTCATAACCCTCCCCATACCCATAGGCTTGGGCGCTGGCAGCAATAGCAGCAACTTGATCGCCCAACTTGGGCTCCTGCCAGAACCTCATAAAGACCTGAGGAAAAATCAAAGTTAGCAAATCAACATAATAACTATAAGATCAGCAACAAAGAAAAGCATGAAGACTCACCCCATTCATCCCCTCAGTCATCAGCTAGCGGATGGAATCTTGCATTTGGGCCTCGACAGCGACCGCCTGCTCTAACAGTTGCTGGGCCGCCTCACACTCCGTGGCGGCCGCAACGCGAGCTTGCTCCGCAGAGTCGAGATCTTGCTCCAAATCCTCTTTGGCATTACGGATTTGGACCCTCTCCTGCTCCAAAAAAGAGACGCGCTCGGTGGCTTTGATGAGCTCAGCATCTTTAGACTCGAGCTCCTTGCGCTTCTCCACGAATAGAACAGTCCCCTCGGAGAGGGCCTTGCAAGTCTCCTCCAACTTTCGGGTCGCCACCCGCCCCTCCTGCTGCGCTTCGGCCAAAGTCTCCTTCAAGCGCATAATTTCAGCATTGGTCTTCTTCCAAGACTCTGACCATTTGCGCCTATCCGCATCCTCCTCAAGCTTAAGGGCCTTAGCCTCTGCATCATGGGCGCGGCGACGGTACTTGGAAATTTCAGCTTTGAAGGCAACCTCTTTTTCAGCAAGGCTTGCCTTCTCCGCCTCCAAGTGTTCAATATCACGTTGCACCGCCGCGTCCCGACGGTGCAACGAGTCCATCATGGATAGTTGAGTCGCCTGATTCACACATAAAGCAGCCATCAGATCAGGACGACTCAACATATCCTGGTGCGTGCGCTCATAGGGAGGCACCACCTCGCTCACAAACTCCTCCGCGGCCAGTGAGTTAGAGAATAATGTATTCACCCTGACCGCCCAGCGAGGACGCCAGATGGCGTCGCCACCAGTCCAGCAAGAACCGTCATAGGTCCCCGACGGTTCCTTGCTGCCAGCTCTCGAAGACTCGCGTCGTGCTTCACTCGAGCCACTCTCAGCCCCAGCGGCGCCTGCCCCCTGGAGTGCCCTCTCAAACCCATCAGTTTCATGGGCCACTCCCCGGGCTTCAATTTCGGCGCGCTCCTGCGCCTCCCGCTCCTTCAACTGGCGGGCCTTCTCCTCCAAGAACTGTTGCTCTTGGAGACGAAGACGCTCCGCTGCCTCAGCCTTTTGCTTAGCTTCATTGGCAGCCGCTATCTTCTCAGCCTCAGCCCTCCGAAGGGCTTCATCGGCCTCCGCCTCTTTTCGCGCCTCCTCTTGTTCCCTCCAGAGCCTTTCTTCCTCCACCCTAGCCGCCTCCGCAGATGGAGACGTAGGAGGAGGAGTAGGAACAATCTTAGGCGCAACTGAAAATGGAAAACAAAACAGGTTAAGAGAAAGACAAAGGCAAAACACTTAGAAAAACAACGAAGAAACACTTACCAGGCGCCTTCTTCTTGATCAGCTTCTGGAACAGAGGCTGACGAGTAGGAGCAGCGCCAATGCCCACTAAAAATATCGGCGCAACCCCCTCTTGCGCCCCACCACCGGCGAAGGGAGACATCCCCTTGCTAACATCCTCAGATGTTCCCTTAGGGGCTGGAACTGTGTCAGAAGGAGGGATAACTCCCTCATCGCCAGCAGGCGTGGTGGACACATCCTTTGATACCCCGGCGCTGCTGGCAGTGGCGCCGGTGGTATGTCTCTTCCTCTTCTGCAACTTGGAAGAGTCATCCTCGTCCTCATCCTCGGACGCGGGCCCGTCTTTTCTGCGGCGCCAACCCTTGATGACCTCTCCCACTGAAATGGAAGAATCCGAGTCAGAAAAAGGAACCTTCACTGAATACTTATGCTTCCGCGGAGCGTGTTTCCAACGTCCACGCCCCGCAGACGCCTTCACAGGTTGCACAATCTCTACTGAGGAGTCATCCCCAAAAATACTAGTGAGCAAAGGGTTATTACTAGACTCACCAGTAGTATAGAAAGGCTGCGGCGCGCTTACGAGGTCCGGATAGTAAAACCGGCCAACGAACGCCTCTAAACAGGAAACTTGGCCCTCCGCTAGCGGCCTCCACTTGATGCCCTTCTCCTCGCGGGCAACATAGAACTGGAACTTGCTCGCACCTACAGCAATAAAAAGTTAGAAACATTACAACAAAAGCTTGGAGAAAATAAGAAATTACTTACCCTCCGGAGCAATGTAGGGCTCCTTGCCCTCGCGGAGATGAAGCCGGCTCATCCCTAGAAGGAAAAAGATTCCCTCTGTCAAGTTCTTGAACTCCAACTTAGTGGCGTTGGAGGTAAGGGTGATGAACCAAGGCTGATGTTTGTAATCCTTGGGCACGGCCATGTCCGCCACGCGTTGCCCATCCGCGATCACTTTCCAGGGCAGACGAATGGGGATTACACCCCTCTTCACGAAGAAGAACTTCTCCTTCGCCCAATGCAGAGACTTGGGGTTGTGGGTGGCCATCGGCGGCACCCTAGGGCGCGGCTTGAATGAGAACCACATCTCATCACGCGCCAAAAAGTAGAAGACGATGAACTTTTCCACTGTAGGTTCAACGTCAAGGGCGCGGCAGGACGCCTCGAAGTGAACTAACCTCAGCATCCCAAAGGCGGTTAGTTGTGTGGGCCCAACGCCATACTCCACCAGCGTGTCAATCTGGAAGCGGGTACATGGTAGGCGAAACCCACACTTGGTAAAGTGGGCTTCAAACAAGGCCAACCGGTCACTTCCGGCGGTGAGGACAGTGTCCGCCGGAGACGGCAGGACAGGCTCCCATTCTGGCAAGATGTCATACATCTTGCAAAACTGCTCGAAGGATTCCTGACTCCAAGCACAGTATGTGTTGGTCATCAGTTTCCTTTCTTTTATCTTTCCCTGCTCAACAATCACCTCCTCCTCCACTACCGGTTCTTTCCTAGGACCCTCGCCAGAGGGAGATTGACCCTCAGATAAGTCAGACATCGATCAAAGACAAAATGCAAATTTATCGGAATCTGGAAAAAGGACCGGAAAACTTGAAGATCAACCGGAAAACTTGAAGATCAACCGGAATCTTCAAGAAAAATCTCAGAGATCAGAAAAAACTCTGACGAAAAAGGGAAGAAAATAAGATAATATCAAGAACCAGACAAGAAAGAAGTCAAAACTTCGAAGTTTCGACAATGAATCTTCAAGATCAGGGAGATCTTTGAAGATTAAACGGAAACTTCAACAAGAACTCGTCGGAGAATAGAGAGAGAACAAGAGAATATGGAAAGCAAATGAACGTGTAATCGTTCAAGGATACATGCATGATCCTTATATACCCATTGCTTTATGGCAGTGGGACCCACATGAGAAAAGCAACCGTCACACACTTTTCAAATTAGAAGGCTAAGATGACGACACGTGTCATACGCGCCATCAAACGGCCAAGATCAACACAGGGAAACGATCCAACCCACCACTCGCCAGATGAGTGCCACGTGTCAGCAGATGTCACCATTGTGAAAGCTGTCAAACGCGTGAACACTCACGCGTCTGACAAAAGGCACGTGCAACGCGACACGTGGCACAACCTCATCCACCAAGACAACAAGAGAGGCGCGTGGCGGCACACGCGCCTGACGCCAGACGAAAATTGATCACGGCACCATAATGATGTGACAACCAACAGTCAGCACAACAGACGAGGACCTGACACGTCAGAAACCATTAAAGCTTCCATCAGAAGCAACTGATCATTCGACTTCCAGACGCATTAACTCAAATTTATGAGGGACAAATTGAATGCCAATGATTTCAAATTTATTACAACTCCAGACCCGCATTCAATTCCATGGCGCAAACTTGACGTAAAATCAGGAAAGACGTTCCCCGCCCAACTCCTTCACAGGTCAAGGCGGAACACGTCTTCCTCAGCGCAAATTTGACGTAAAATTAGGAAAGACGTTCCCCGCTCAACTCCTTCACAGGTCAAGGTAGAACACGTCTTCCTCCGCGCAGATTTGACGTAAAAGCAATAAAGACGTTCCCCGCCCAATCCCTACACAAACTAGGGCGGGACACACCCACACAAGCAGACCAAGAGTGACCAGAAGCAGATGAACTGTCATCCGCAACTCGATATTTTGAGTCTAGCGCTCCACCTACTCTCCATCAAAGAGCAGTAGAAGCCCTAGACTAGGGGCACTTGAAGGGATAGGGAGCCTAATCCAAGGGGAAAAGGCGTCCCTATCCCCATAAATATAATTACCAGCGCCAGACTCTGGCATTAGCACGCGACCAACATAACATGTGGTGCAGCGCGCGACCTCATCTGCTGATAAACAACGGTCAACACCTGATAAGCGCGTGCAGCCACGCGCAGTATCTTCCCTTATCACCTTTGGTACGAGGTACGGAAGATAACAAAGGGAAGATTCACAAGGATCTCTGACAGAGTACGCACCAAGGAAAAGACGACAGGTGGCAAGAGTGGTCCAACCACCACTGAAGAGGATTGCGATGTGACTGTTCCCATGCTTCCACTGTCATCAACAGTGACAGCAGACATCCCCTGCCGACGTCAGGAGCATGGTCAACGACTGTAGCAAGGACAGGGGCGCCGTCTGCCAATCAGGGCTCGCCACGTGTCCGCATCGAGCAACCACCATGCTGCGATATGACGTCATCCACAGTAATATGCTTTTCCCGCCATTTTTATGGGAAGCTTGGACCTGGGCTTGGACCGGGCCCAAATAAGGATAACTTCTCATGGGCTCCTTGACTAAGCCCATGAGTTCTCCTATAAATAAAGAGGGACATCTCCTTGCAAAAGCATCCGAAAATACTCATTGTAACCTAGCATTACTCTTGTAATTCTCTCTACTTGTTCATTAACTCTCACACACACTCACACTCCTTATTCTCACCAGGGTTTAACCAGGAGGTTTGGGTAAAGGATTACTCTTGACGAAGATAAGTACTAATCCCCACGGTGATTAGTGATAACCACCGTGATATTTATTGTTTCTTCAAGCTACAAAAAATGAAAAGGGTGGGAAGACACTAGAAAATGACATGTGTTCAAAGGATTAAACAAGTAGTAAGGGTAATTTTGTCAAAAGAACATGCACATGTAAGACACATGTCATTTCCACCTTCATTTTTAAACGTCTGTAACTTTTTTAATACGTCATCTTTTTAAAAAAAATATAGCATAAAATTGAGCGTTTTTAATCTTTAATATAAGTACCATATTGTTATACTGTTGAAAAAAAGTTGAAAACCTAGTTGCATAAGATACAACGGTGATAACGTAAAACACAATGAGTACCAATTAAATATGCAATGAACAATAGGGTATAAGACACAACGAACTATCTAATAAAACCCAATAGACGACATACTAAAGGCACAATAGACATAAGACTAAGACACAATGAAAAACATAATAAAACACAATGTACACCATAAATACAAAACCCATTTGCTTAAAACACAATGGAAAGCATATGACATGTTTACACCAATTTAAAACGTATACTTTTGAAAAAACCCATTTGTGTACACAATGTATACTTTTGAAAAAAAAGGTCGAAAACCCAATTGCGTAAAACACAATGGAGATAACGTGAAACACAATGAGTTCCAATTAAAAATGCAATAAACAATAGGTTATAAAACATAATGAACAGCCTAATAAACACAATGGACGACATATTAAAAGCACAATGGACAACATATTAAAACACAATAGAGAGTGGGATAAAACACCATGAACAATATAATAAAATACAATGTATACCATAAACACAGAACCCACTTGCATAAAACACAATAAACAACGTAAAACACAAGGTAAATTATAACATATATTTGCATACTATAAGTCTATAACACAACGGACGAGCATAAGACACAATGAAGTAAGAAAACCCGGTTAACAGGTATTTTTTTTCAATTTTATTATAGCAATATGGTACTCATATTAAAGATAAAAAACGCTTGTTAATATAGTGAAATTTAAAAAAAAGAATCTATATATATATATATATATATATATATTGCAAAGGGATTAATCCTATATGTCATACTCTTATGCAATCTCTCATTTGAGAGATGCCACATAGGATGTGATGTGGCAACTCTAAACCAATTAAAAAAAGAAATAAATATGATTTAACCTAATCTATTATAATCTTTAACCTAATCTATTAAATACCTAATCTAATAAATCTAAATATTAAATCTTCATTATTTTATCTCTCGTGTTTTCTCCCATAACTTTTAAACGTTAATATCTTTTATATACGAGATTTTTTAAAGAAAAAAATTACACCAAATTAATGAGCGTTTTATTATTTTTCCAACGAGTACCATAGTGCTATATAAAAATCGGAGAAAAAAGTGACTATTTTTTGTAACCCGACATGTATTGTGTCGGGTTTGAGATTAGTTTAAAAAAAATTGTGGGTTTGGGTCGAGTCTGGGATTAGGTGATACCCGGCCCGATTACCCGAAACAACATACCCAAATACCCGATCATATACCCATGAATTTTTTAACGCATCACATAACCCTTAGACTAATGCGTTCGATATTTCAATAATTAACTTTTTTTTTTCTTATTTCATGTTAGTTCTTTTTAGAATGATCGATTACAAACTTCCGAATTCATTTGTAATGGCACTAGATTTATACCCCGACGCGGAGATTCGTTTTTATTTTATATTGGAATATGATAACTTATGGCAGGGATTTGTTTATAATAATAATAATAATAATAATAAGAAGAAGAAGATATTTTATTATGTTATATTAGATATTTCAATCCGGACGCTCCCGAGATAAAAAGTAGTATCATATAAAAATGTTATAGTTGTTTTAAGATGGCGGGGTAAATTGGCATGTGCCTTGCATATGAAGAGAGAAAGTCAACAAATATTACTTTTCCTTTTATGTCATTCACCTTATTTAATATTTAATTTTTTTGTCAAACTAATTTCAACAATTTAAATTTAAAATCAATAGATCAAAATCCTTCTCACCCTTCATAGAAAAAGAGACATTTGTATTTGATCCTAACTCATCTTATTATACTTATTCATATTCCAATAGTACAATGTCATAGATCAAAATAAGATTATCACGTTCATAAATCAAAACTTTCAAAAATTAATATCAACTTTGCAATTTGTTTGAAAAAGAAAGAGTCACAATCTTCAGATCATACATGCATCAAATGCAACATACGACTAATCCGGACTCGTCTTTGGTTGACAATCTGCACTTAGTATCTCAAATGATCCTTCAATTGTATATGGCCATCACTTAATCGACCTAAATCAACAAAGATTACAGATTAAATAAGATCACACAACATATAACCAAAACTTTGATATGATCAAGCGAAAACAATATTCACAGACTGAATAAGATCGACCACACAACATACAACCAACGTTCCGACCACTACCGATCGAAAAAAATTTAGTCCGGCCCTCAAAGATTCGAGAACCAAGCTTCGCCACTGGTTGGTGAAGAGGATGAAATTAACAGAAGATGAAAAAAAATGGTGTTAACGTCGTTAGTAATAACGTTGTTAGTACAAATGACGGTATCGATGAGGTGATGAAAGACGCAAAAAAAAAAAAAGAAGAAGAAGAAGTTAACGGCGTTAGTACTAACGGCTTAAAAGAAAAGTTAACATTGTTAGTACTAATGGCGTTATTGTTGAGGTGATGAAAGATAGGAAAAAAAAAAAAGAAGTTAACGCTGTTAGTACTAACAAAGTAACCCAAAAAAATGACGCAGTTAGTACTAACGGTATTATTACTAACAACGTAACCGTTAGTAATAACGGCGTTAGTATTAAAGGTGCCATAGTTAGCGTTAACGACATTAGTACTAACGAAGTAACCGTTAATATTGTTCCTCGTTATGTTATCTTATAGTATATAGAGTAATTTAATTATATGCCTCTTAAAATTTATGGCCCAATAATCCAATATGACTAGTCACACCCAACAATGAAAAAAACGGTTATTTTTTGAGGAACCGAATCGGTTCCAAACCGATTTGGATCTTTACCGGTTTGGTTTTATATCAGTTTTGTCGGTTTGAAATACCGGTTTTGAATACCGATTTCGGTTTCGATTCTAATTCGTGAACCAATTCTTGCACGCACTTTAAAAAACACAAATTTTTATTTTTTTTATGTAAAATTCAACTTTTATTGATTCTAACAACTTTGTTAAGGTGTATGATAAGGTGTATGAGTAGAAACTTTTTTGTATAATTTATTTTATATAAATTTTTTTTAAATTGATTTTTTTAATAAAGCTTACCGTTTTTTCATACCGGTTCATTCCTAAACCAATTCCGAACCGGTTCCTCCAGACACCGGTTCGGATTGGGTCCTAACGGCGAGATGGGGAATCGATTAGGGACCGTCGGGTTCAATATGGAACCTAAACCGATTTGGGAAATACCAGTCCCAAACCGATTCGATTCCACCGGTTTCGGTTCAACATTTGGTTCTTTTTGTACACCTCTAGTCATCTAGTCACGCCAACTTCATCATTGGTGTAGCAATATACACAAGTCAAGGGACAGTAAACGCATACCAATGCAATATATGTTCCAAGCAAAAGTCTAAAAGTGAACAAAAATATCATATCATAATAACTAGTGTTTTAGTTATCCGCGCTTCGCAGCAGGAGCTTCTGTTTTGTTGCCGGTTTGGTGAACAGTAGAGATAACATTAGAGTGACTGTTATTCTTGCGTGGACTTCACAAAAATACTCGCGCCCCATTAGGTTCCAGAGCAGTCTTAAGATTACAACAATTGGGTTGCCTTTTGTTGCCGTTATTTGGATCACACAAATATGTGGCTAAACATAGCAGTCAAATATATGTCTTTGCTAGTTTTTTCCACAATAGTTTCATATCGCTATCTAGCTTTTTCCATCCATTATGTGGGCCAATAATATTCAATTACGTTATCAATAACCTTCAATTACGTGAACCAATAATCTGCAATCACGTGAGTCAATAATTGTATCGCTTTGAGCGATGTTGCTTCGCTGTAGGGACGCTCGTGAAATAACATTATTAGCGATAATATTATTGTAAAGTAAATGTCTTCGCTAGTTATTTACACCAATTGGCAATAGCGTCGTCCCGTTATCTAGCAATTTTCATCAATTACGTGGGCTAATAATCTTCAACTAAGGTGTACACAATTATTTTAATACGTAAAAAATAAACATTTGCGCTTAATTTACATTTAATGATTTATTTAGTAGGGAATATATATTAAATTAGATGACAAATGTGTCCTTCGGCGCAGACAAATTAATCTTTTTACTTAGATGTTCGCTGGGGGTATTTTGGGCAAAATGTTTTTGGCGGCCAAATTCAACCATTCACAAAAGTTTACCTCAAAATCAACGAATCAAATAATGCTGTAAAACTGTGGCAAACTTAATAGATAGATATAATTGAAACTGTTCCAAGGAACCATTTTGGAACTTTGGGCTGAGAAGCTCTTGTGCTTGTTTGCTGCAGATGTGGGCTGAACAGATGTGGGCTCAAGAAGTTGGCTGAAAGCAAGGTTCATGCCTTCATGAGTTCATGGTGTACCTTTGTTTGCACACAAGATATAGCTTGAAAGAAGATCACAGTTGTAGGAGATCTTGATGTGGTTGTTCAATGTGGCTTAGAGTCTGCCAGAAACAACCGAAATAATAGACCATTGCTCAACCGACTTCAGCAATGGCTAATGTTGACTGCCAAGTTCGGGAATGGTAGCACACAGGTCGGATGAGGGTAGAGACGTGTGTTGGCAATGTTTTTGGGTTGTTACGGTTTTGTTTGGGGAGATCGAAGGTTGAATTATGTCGGCGGAACAGTGATGTTTCTATTAGTATTAAGGGTAAGATGGCATTTAACATTTGACTTGATAACACGTCCATTCATTCAAACCAATAGTAGGACCGTTGAGCAAACACTTAGACCATGTGTAGTGGGGCATGGATTTGGGTGTGAAAATGCCCCATAACCCCCCATACACCGCCCCCAAGGGTGTTATGAGTTAAAAATGGCCTTGGGCGTTTTTTTCCACGCTGGTTGATGGCGTTTTCAGCCATGCTTTTTGTGGAGCCAATCATATGATGCCAAATGGTTGGGGCGTGAAATATTTGCAGCACTACATGTGTTCTTAAAATCATACGCATAAAGAGAAGTAAAATTTTGGCTTACCATAATAGCCTACCTGTAATTTAATCTGTTTATGGTCAGCCTCGTAACTTGTCTCTATATAATAAGCATATGAAATAGAATGAGAATCTAAATTTTCAAAATAAATAAACTGTCTTTCTATGGAAATTGATTGTTGGTTTTAAAATATTAGTAACAGATTCTTTTCAGTTATTTAGTTATTGTTGGTTATCATTTACGGGTATATGATCGATTCTATATTCTAGTAAATAAATCCAGTTAAATAACAAAATAAATCCAGTTAGAAAGGCAAATTTATTAAATCCTGTTTTGTTTGTGTGGGACTTAAACCAAGACTTTAAGCCCTAAGGTGTTTCTAAACGCTTTGTGTTTGCCAATGGACTACCAACCCCATTGCTAAATCAATTACTTAATGATCTAAACTATAAAAATGTATAAAAAAAAAACTTAAATAACATATACTTCTCCATATACACACACATATGAAACCATCAATTTAACAATCCAATTTGTAAATTGAGAAAAGCTTCTGTGCAATGATTTTTATTAACATAGGAACATGTCACCTTCATCATTGAATACAACTAGCGGGAATGCCCGCGCGTTGCCGCGGGTACTTACGATTTATTGCCGTACGTTGCGCGATGAATTCCACGTAATTTATTTTTAAAAACAATTGATGAAGATCAATTGTGTATAAACAAAATAATTTACAAAAAAAATGCTCTTTTGGAAAAGGCAATCTAATAGGATATATGAACACCAAAACATGGAATCTACATGCATATTGATGACTTATCAACCGCTTGCTGAGTCATCTTCATTTTCATCACTGCATCCATTCAGAGATAATAAGTTAGAACAAGTCACATATTTTTTAACATGGCAAATGTCATAAATGAATAGCGGGTTGTTTTGGTAAGTACAAGGTTTTTGGATGATCCACTTCAAAGGTTTACAATAGCAATTAGAGTTATAAGTATTAGTTATGATCCAAATTTAATTACACACTACCTGAATTCATAAATCTTTGATTTTCATCTTACATCTAAGCTAAAAATTAACGAACACGCATATCAGTTCACATTTTGCAGATTCTGAATCCGAAATTAGAACAAACCTGAGAGCGCTAGAGTGAGTGTGTGCGCCTGATTTCCATCGCCGACTTCTTAACACGGTGGTGGCAGGAAACGGACGAGGGTGTTGAGGCGATGAGTTAATGGTGAGACGATTTAGATGCGGCCTACAATAGCAGGGTAGAGGAGAATTTGAATGTCCCATTCAATACCATTTAATTACCAATACTTGAAGGTTCAAAAGCCGATAAATCAAACCGATAAGCATCTCTACACATAGTAATCACTAAATAGATTAATGTCATTGTAGCATTCAAGTTAAAGAGCCAAAAATATAATGAATGAGAATAAATCAGCCCCAAAAATTTTAACAAATATTCAAAGTTTGAATCTGACTTGGACTTACGTTTATGCTTTATAGAAAAGTAGTGATGAACTGATAGGGATGGCAATGGGTCGGGTTTGGGACGGGTTTAGGTAATCCCAACCCCATACCCGATTAGGTATGCTTGTCCCGAACCCGGCCACCATGGGCCATTCTTATCAGCTAACCTGCAAAACAAGCATGGTAAGCCTGTTATTGGTTTATTACATAACACTGAATCAACAGTCAACAACATATATTTCACTTTATCAATTTATTTAGATTAGATTTAGATTTAAATTTAAATATCTATCATTATTTGTTATTAGCTAAAAAGGTAAAAACTTTCACTGCACATAATATCAATAGTAACACCTGAAATGTGATCTTCTGGTTGACTTATCTGTGCAATAATCGTTTACCCTTCACTCATCATATTTGACCATCACAATCATGTATACACCAATTAGCCGAATATTTATGCGTGATTAAACAACATGATTTTTCCCTACTTGCCCATTTTGTGTATTAAGTTTGTTAACTATTTTTCAAAAAAGGTTCTTGGTGAGCATGAAACCTCATTTTGGGTTTACCTCATATATCCTGCAGCAGCACATATTCCCATGAACATTGTTAAGCCCGCCCAGACACCCGCAACACCAAAAAACGAAGGAGCATAGAGTCGAAACGCAGATGACATTGCTCCCACCAACATCTATATATCATTAATAGTTAGTTGTACTGTTGTAGTACTCACATTAAAAAAGATGTTCAATTTTTATTTAAAGATGTTCAATTTATATATAAAGATTGTTCTTTAAGTTATGCATTTGCTTAGGAAGAACATAGAAAGAATGCAGGAGTACCTTTTTTTATTTTTTTGTTACATGATTCTCACAGCTACATAAAAACAGTAGCTGTTCGCTGGCCTCCATTTTTAGCGCTGAACTCGTCAAGAAAGTAGTCAAAATAAACCGTCACCTATGTAAAAAAGCATGAGCTAAAATGATATGTAAAGCATAACTTTAGAATTCATGACAAACACATAAAATTGCAGCCTTACATACATGATTTAGGAGTAGGTTTTGGGCGGAATCGAAACAGAGTCGACTTTCAACTTGTTCAGGTGATCCATCACTTCCACTTCCCTCATGCTAAAACTAAACCGTCACCTATGTTCCTTCAACATCTAATCCAACTGAACATCATTGAAGGCAAAAAACCATACATAGTTATGAACATAAAATTGAAAGAAATAAAATGTCACCATTAGACATGAAATAAGGACAAAAAAGAAACCAACAGCAAACACCATTTAAAAAAAACAAATAAAAAAACCCATTTTATACCAAAAACCTCAAAAATTATAGATGATTAAGCCAAGAAACAGTAAAGACCGAAAAAACAATAAATCGCAGGACACCATAAGGAAAGAATTCAAACGACAACAAATCGCAAAAGCGTATTAAGGCTTGAAATCTTACTACGGTTATATCATCCTCAGACACAAAATGCTTCATCATCACGAGACCAACACTATGAAAATTTTACTTCATCAACAGTTTTATTTTTGGCAAATTATAAACTCATGTACACCTAGATTATAAGAAAACAATCAAACGCAAAATCAACACCCGGATCAACACTCAGAGAGAAATTTAATATAACCAAATGAATAATCATTCATACCTTGTGAGAAGAAACATCTTTGCTGAAACGACACTTTGTTTGTGCAGCAGCCAACAGAGGATGAATAGTCAGATTGTTGTTCTATTGAAGGTAACTTAAACCCTTATGATTGATCATTGATTCATGGTTATTAATATTCATTGATGGTGGCAACGTAAGTTAGAGAAGGTGAAAGGAATGAGGGTAGTAAGGGAATGACATTTGAGTTGTAAACTAAAAACAAAGCATAAAATTACTATTATAACCTTGCAAGTGTCTTAATGTACACCTAAGTGACTAATTTACCCTTATCTAATAAGCTTTATTAACTTGTATATGTATGTATAAAATTTGTACTCAAGACAAAATTACAATGTTATCCATCACTCTTCCTTTATAATGTATTATAGATATGTGCCTGCTGTATAGTGTTTTCACTTATGTTTACATAACAGTGGCTTTGTTGGTAAACTCTAGTTGATACGTTATTAGAAGCCAAGTGTATTCACCAATTAAAAATAATGGTATTGTTTTTGTTTTTTTGTTTTTTCATGCAAACCCAAACCGAAGGTACCGAAACCAAAAGCCAAACAATTGGTTTGATTTGATTATTTTGTTGGGTTTTCAGTTAATTCGGTTGGGTTTTGTGGTTTGCTTTTTTACATACAATATAATACAAGTACAATAATAATTTGTAAATAATATATTTATTATATCTAAAAGCATTAAGTAGCTACTTGTACAAAACATCAATTCTAACTTATTATTTGGCATGGCACATTCGCATATCTTATTATTGGCTAGTAGGTCCCACATACATTACATTTGTTTATGGGATGTCTTCTATCATCCAACCAACAAATCCAAATAAATCACTAAACTATAATATGTTCAACCCAGTTATAGTTTCCAAAAAGATTTTTTATGTTTTAAACTATTAAAAAACATACATAAACTCCACTTGAGGATATATTTTGTTTATATAAAAGCTGATCTTTAAAGCATATTTAAAGCTAAAATGATTGAAATTAACATGGATTAGGTAATTGAAATTTGATGAAATTGTAATATTAAAGAGATTCAAATATGTGATGCCCCTAGCTAACGGTTAGGCCAGAGGTGGCAATGACGATCAATGGCGCATCTCTCAAGGGACGGGGAGGGGCGGCCGACCCCCCACCCTCCGAATTTTTGCTCAGAAGTTCTGATTATATATTATTCACATACTAGTGACTTCCAACCCCCGGAAGTCTCGAGTCAAGTTTCGCTACTGATGACGATGGTGGTGGTGATTGCGGCAACAGTGATGATGGTTTGCAGTGAAAACATGATTTAGAAATCAATTACATTGAATTCTAAAGGATTCAAACTAACCAAAAGCTGCTTACTCTATAGTTACAGCTTTTCGCATCGAATAGTCGAAAATAACATGATAAAAATCAGCCCTTAATGAATGCAAGCAAGCTAAAGTAGAACTAATAATGCATGAATCACAATCAACCACAACATGATTAATAGCAATGAATGACAATCATTGTTGACCTCCAAAGTCCAAAACTATCATACAGCCTGGTGCATGACTATTGTCTACTCAAACCAACACACTTCCAGCTATGTAGGATGGAGGGGACCAACAAAATATATCTTGTCTATAACTATAATATTGAATACTCATTGCAACCAAAACTCATACAAGTCAACATTTCAAATAATAGGCTTCCTAACTTATAAGTAACTTCTAGATACTAGGCATATCGCGTACACGACCCTAGGGCTGGCGCCTTCTCATTACGCGTTTATAACCAAGAGGACAGCTGCATAAGTGTATAGTGTTTTGTGTATATAACAAAAAAATGAACATATGGAAGTCACATGGTTGAGTTCAACAAAATAGATCAATGACAGAAATGAAAAGATTGGTTCTTTACATTAAAAAAAAAAAAAAAAAGCTTAACCGTAAAATACGAAAGTACCTGACCAAAACCCATAACCGTTTAACGTGAAGCTAACAAAAACAGTTGATGTTCAAGACTATGCACTGCTCAATGTCGCAAGACCTTCAGTTCGACAAGACATGATTTTGCGAAAAACATCTCTCAGCTGTCGGTCCAACGTGTCTAATCCATTCTTACATGAACTAGAAACCAAAGATAACTCCTGAATTCCCTCTTTCACTTCTTTCTGCTGTTCTTCTGTCAATGGAAACTGGTGAGCGGAATCAATCAAATCCGAAACCAAGTTGACGGATTTCTCCATTTGGTAAATCTCGCTTAACAGCCGGGACTGTTCTTACGCTCACGCTTCTTCGATTCTTCCATGACCCGAGTATGAATCAAGAACAACGGAGCACTCCATGAGTACTGCCTTGGTATGGAGAAGTTAAACAGACCGCGATCTTGACATGGGATTGCAGCCACTACATTCCATAACACAAACATTAGGACAAAACCCATGGTGAAAACACAGTTCGCAAGACCAAAATGGCGCGGAATATCATTTGCCCGAGGCGGAACTAAGTTGTTCGACATGGACTGAAGCTGCTTATTCGCTGACCAAGAATTAGACACACTCCAAGAAAGAGATCTCGAGTGTCCTTGCTTCCGTTGCTGATTTACATCCTTCCCTTTGTTTGGACGCCCGAAAGATCTGTTTCTATGCGAAGCAACAGATCCCGAGTCCTTATGATCATCAAGCATGAGGATAGCCAAATCATTCAACGCCTTTCTCGCCCTCCTAAACTGCCATTCACTCATCGCATTCCTCTGTTTTGAATCAGCTGCACTCGAAACAATGTCCAAATGCTTATTCCACATTCGAACCTTCTCGATCCCGTCACGTACAGCGTTACAGATATCAAGAGCTTTAATACTCCTATCATAAAACTCCATAAGCAGCCTATCTAAAGGCGGTTTCGAAAGACTTTCAGAATTGTTCAACAAAACAAGTTTAAAATCTTCTAAACACGCAACAAACGCATCTAGCAGATTAGACATCCAATCAATGGAGAGAAACTCATCAGCAGAAGAAGCTGAGAGCGGATTAAACCGGCTAAAAACTTGAGTCTGAAACTCGTCAAGCTCACGATCCTGTACCGATTTCGACTCATTGTTCACCTCCTCAGAATGAATCTGACTGTTATCACCCCCAAACCCTAAAACCGTACGACGAAACGCCTTAAACGATTTCCCAGAACTACTAGTAGAAGTCATTTCAATCGCACGACACTAAATCCCCAAAACCTCCATAAAATGTTCACAAAATCACAGCTTCAATTCACCCTGTATGATATCAATCAAACCAAATCAATTATGAAAAATACACTATCTAAGAACTACATTCACACAATCAGAGGCTGTTTGGTAACCTTGTACTAAGCCATTAAGAGGCTGCCTCTGAATACGTCAGCATGTACTAAAAGGGTATCTTTTAAATGAACCAAAACACACTCTACTCATACAAAGGTACCCTTTTAACAAAATCTTTTAGAGGCTCCAAAAACCATTAAAAGGGTTTCTTTTAAGTGAACCGAACTAACTCTCGATTCAGAGGTACCATTTTAACGGAATCTTAAGAGGCTCCAAGAACCATTAAAAGGGTATCTTTTAAATGAACCGAACACACTCTACCTCTGACGGACTCAGAGGTACCATTTTAACATAAAACTTTAAGAGGCTCCAAGAACCATTAAAAGGTGTCTTTTAAATGAACCAAACACACACACTCTACTTCTAACCGATTCAGAGGTACCCTTTTAACGGAATCTTTAAGAGGGCTCAAAGAACCATTAAAAGGGTATCTTTTAATTAAACCATACACACTCCAACTACGTTTGACCGATTCAGAGGTACCCTCTTAACGGAATCTTTAAAAGGCTACCAAACAACCATGATCATACAACAATGCAACAACACAACAATTTCAATAATCTTTAAAAACCAATTCCAAATTATATTTCATGTAAAGCAACAATCTTTAATCAAACAAATGAACAGATAAATAAGCCAAACAAAAAGCAGTGAAACAGATTCATGGGTTGATGAAAAGAAATACTGTAAAGGAGATCAAGAACATGAAGAAGAAGGAAAAGATGGGTAACTGATTGATTGATTACCTTAGAAAGAATTGATTGGAAGATGAATTGTGTGAAGTAAAGAATGAATGAATAATGTAATGAAGGAAGCGTAAGGAAGAGGGTTTGATATTTGAAAGGGCTTTTTGAAGTTTTATAAAAAAAAAAAAAAAAAGACATAAATCCCGAGAGTGTGAAAGAAGGATGTTTTGTAGATGACAGAATCAAACCAATCAGAATTTAGTTTATTAATATTCCATACTCTAGCTATCAATTTTTTTGTTTTAAAATTAGATTTTAATATCCTATTAATACCTTGGTCTAGTAGTATAGCGTCTGAGGTTGTGACTTCAAACTCTTACAAATGCAATACAAAGTGAAATTAAGGTGTTACAAAACTTGCCGTTCAAAAAAATATATATCATAGAATAATCTATACTATGATAATATAGCTAACGGAACTTGTATATTTCACTTTGTTTTGACAAATGCAATCTCATTCTTTGTCACATGAATATGTCAACATGTGTTTTTACCCTACTGACATGTCATATGTCACGTAAACACAAACAGACATTTTTTTTTGTTATATTGTGATTACTCTTACGAAAATAAAATCAGTATCAATAGTCAATATTTTATTATTCAAATTCAATTTGCTAATAGGTCGCTATTAAAAATTCATTTGATAGTTCTTCTCTAATATATTATCATAAATTTATGTTATCCGCTTACATGCAACTTTACTGTAAATATCTAATGGTTTGTTTATTGAAAATTTAAGATGTTAATCTAAAAAAAATAAAAAAAATTCTAAAACAAAATAACTTTGTTTTAATGTGTTTCATTTCATAACTGACAAATTACTTTAAGATGGTTGATAAACGGACAAAAAAGTTAAGACTTCGTTTGATTTTTTGTATACATTAAAAAACTAGCTTATTTTGTAATTTTTTTAATTCACTGATTTGTGTATCCATATTATATTAATACATTAAAATTTAAAAATGAAGCATCATGAAACAAGAATAGAATATGGATGGTTCGATTCATACTTTCAAAGTTTCAAGTACAACCCAACATGTGACAACTTACACTGCGCGCTTCTTTTCATGCCACTTCTTCACTTTTCCCTTTTTCTTGATATCTTAACTCAAAAGTATTTCATTTATTAAATAAATAAAATAAAATTTTGCATCAAAATACAAATTACTTACTTAATATCATCTCGGTTATGTTATTTATACACATATATATCATAACCGAAATATTGACTTCTTAATTCTTTTGAATTTTTTTTTATCTTTTTGTTATGGTTCAATGTCTACTCATCTATAGTGTTTTACTTTGTTTTGTTTCACACATACAACAAACGTGCTTGTTTATTATTCATTTCATATCATTTTTTTATCTGAACTTTTATTTGTGTTTTTTTGCCGATTTATTTCATATCACATTATACTCGCTGATCTTGTTTCATTTTTTTACTTTCAATCTCATTTCTACATTTTATAGTAGTTTTATTTTTCTTTGTCAATTCGCTGTTAAATACCTCTTCGTTTTTTTTCAAAAGGGGGAGGCAGTGTGGGGAGAAATGACAAGAAGATATTGGAACATTAATTTAGAAGAGATGATGGAAGCAGGAGTTCATTTTGGCCATGGTACTAGGAAATGGAATCCTAAAATGGCACCTTATATCTCTGCAAAACGTAAAGGTATATCCAAGAACAAACAATTTTGATAGGAAAGATCCCTCTAATGACTTCTCTGGGAGCTTTTATAGTAAATGGAATCAGTTTCCTTTTTCTTTCTCCCTTGTAGCTGTTACCCGAATTCGCGCAAGTGTGTCCACACCCCCCAAACTGACTTGACGAGGAATCCATTCTCGCGAACAAACACAACCCCTACACACACCTAGGAGCACCCCTTCCTGCAACTAAATTAGTTATTAAAATAAAGAAAGTGGTTTAGAAAATAGATTTAAAGTAAATATTGATGTTAAAATGTAAAGAAGCTTAAGGCATTGAGTTAGGGTTGTTCACGAGACAAGCCGAGTTCGAACAACGGCTTGCTCGGCTCGAAAATGAATGAGCCGGCCATCACTCAAGCTCGGCTCATTTACAAACCGAGTTAGCTCAGCTTGACTCTGATACAATTCAAATAGTTTTGTGTGAGCATCAAGATTCAAGTTATTTGGGCAACCCTACCTTGAAGTTTATTTTATTGCTTGAAAAAGTTTGTGAGACGGACTGGGTTCTGATGGGGGATTTTAATGCAGTCTGTTTCCCTGAGGAGCGTCTCAACTCTAAATTTATCCCGGATTGTGTAGCCGATTTCAATAGTTTTCTGGATGATGCTGGTCTTAAAGAATATATTATGAAAGGGAATAAATTTACATTCCTTGCAGGGAAGGGTGGGGGTTTAAATTGAGCAAAATTGATCCTCTTTTTGTCTGTGATAGTTTTTTCAATAAATGGCCGCTTGTGTGCTTAAGAGCCCTTCCTAGAGATCTTTCGGATCACTGCCCTTTGCTTTTGTCTATGGTTGATTCTAACTTTGGTGCTAAACCTTTTAAATGGTTTAACTCCTGGTTAGATAGGTCGGACTGTAAAGACGTGGTAGTTCAGATCCTTACTAGTTGCCCAGTGGATGGTGTGCCTGATTTGAGGATTGCAAATAAGTTCAAGTTGTTGCGTGAAGGCATTAAAAAGTGGTGGAAGAATGTGGCGGATAAAGAAGGAGAGGAAGTTAGAAATATGAAAGAGGAAATTATTGGGTTGGAAAGTATTTTGGAAGAACGGGATCTAGAAGAAGACGAGTTATGGATTTGGGAACAATGTAAAGTCGATTTGGAGCGTATCAACATATGTCATAATATGGATTTGAAACAAAAATCTCGACTTAAATGGGCTACTTATGGAGATGAAAATTTGGCTTATTTCCACAAGATTATTAATGGGAGAAAGGCCGTAAATTCCATTCCGGGCTTGATAGTAGATGGCGAGTGGATTTCCAACCCGCGTTGTTAAAAAGAGAAATATTGAGGCATTTTAGAGAGCAATTTTCAAACCCTATAAAGGTTCGACCAATGTTGAAGTGTGATTCTATTAAAAAAGTGCCGAGTGATTTAATGGAGGATTTGGTTCGACCTTTCTCCAAGGAGGAGGTTAAGGCGGCGGTTTTTTATTGTGGTTCGGACAGAGCGCCCGGGCCTGACAGTTTTAACTTTCGCTTTGTAAAACATTTTTGGGAGTTCCTAGAAGATGATTTTAATGATTTAATGACCGATTTTCATGATTCGGGGAGGATTAATAGGGGTTGCTCGCTTTCGTTTATTACTTAATTCCCAAGACCAAGGTTCCTGTTGGTCTAGGGGATTATAGGCCGATTACTCTCGTTGGTATTATCAGTAAAGTGATCTCCAAAGTCATCGCTTTACGGCTTAAAAAGGTTATGGGCTACATTATATTCGAGTCCCAATCGGCTTTTTTGAGTGATAGATATATTTTGGATGGCCACCCTATGATCAATGAAATGTATTCTTGGTTGAAGAAAAAAAGGGTGAAGGCATTCTTTTTTAAGATTGATTTTTCTAAAGCCTATGACAATGTGAATTGGGGCTTTCTTTTAAGTATGTTGGATCAAATGGGTTTCCCTCAAAGATGGTGTATGTGGATTAAGGGCATTTTTGAATCGGCTAGATTGTCGGTCCTTGTTAATGGCACTCCTACATTCGAGTTTCAATGTGAAAAAGGGCTTCGTCAAGGTGATCCATTATCTCCTTTTTTGTTCCTTATTGTTATGGAGGCGTTTGCGTGCATTGTTAATAAAGTGTGTGAACAAAGTGATTTGGGGGGTATAAAATTTCCTAATGCGGGCTTACATATCTCGCATCTTTTATATGCGGACGATGCTATAATCATGGGGGAGTGGTCTCAAGAAAACATTGCTCAAACAACCCGCCTTCTTCGTAGTTTTCATTTATGTTCGGGTTTGAAAATCAATATAGGTAAATCTCAATTATTCGGCATTGGGTTTGAATACGAGTAGGTCGAGAACATGGCGCAAGTTTTGGGCTGCAAAATAGGTTCATTCCCGTTCGATTATCTTGGAGTTAAAGTGGGCGCGAATATGAAAAAAGCTCTTCATTGGTCTCCAGTCATTGATACGGTCCAACAACGCTTAGCATCTTGGAAGGCAAAAAATTTATCGATGGCCGGAAGATTGGTTCTCATAAAAGTTGTTCTAGCTATCCTTCCAATTTATTTTCTATCTATTTTCAAAGCGCCGAGGTCTATTACTAAGAAACTGGATGGGATAATGAAAAAATTTCTTTGGGCCAGCGTTTCGAATGTAAGAAAGTTGCATTGGGTTTCTTGGGACATTGTCTCTACGACTAAATCCGACAGAGGATTGGGGATTTCCAAGATGACCGATGTTAATGCGGGCCTTTTGATTAAGAAGGCGTGGAGGTTTTATAACATGAAAGACTCTCTTTGGCGTCGATTGATCGAAGTTATTCATGGTGGGAAGAGTAGGTGGTCTTTTTTTCCAGATTCGATGACATTTAGTGGTTGTTGGCATAATATTGTGTCAACTTTGAACAAGATAAAGCTGCAAAATAAATCTATTCACAGTTGTATCAAAGCTAAGATTGGAAACGGGCCGGTTATTAGATTTTGGTTGGACCATTGGTACGGTGATTCTTTACTTAAGGATAAATGGCCATGTCTTTTTAAACTTGAAAAAACAAGGGTTGCAGGATTAGTGAAAGACTTTTGGGTTCTGAAGAGGGTGTAGTGTTTGATCATCAATGGAAAAGAGGTCTTAATTCGGTGGGTGAGATATCCAAAATGCAGGAGTTGATCGAGGTAGTGGGCAAGGTTGTTTTCAGCGCTAATAATGACTCTTGGTCTTGGAAGTTAGAAATAAGACGGCTTTTCTGTTTCGTCAGTAAAGAAATGGTCGCGTCTAGGCCGTGATGTCAGAAGGATTCACGTGATGAAATGGGAAAAATAGTTGCCTGCCAAAGTGAAGTTGTGTATATGGAGGGCCGAGATGAACCGTCTGCCCTTGAGGGACGCTTTAATTAGAAGAGGTATTGATGTACCTGATGCCTCATGCTTGTTTTGTGCCGAGAACGATGAATCGATCCAGCATATCTTTTACAGGATGTTGGTTTGCAATGGCCATTTGGGTCGGAGTTGGTTCGTGGTGCAAGATAGGTCCAATTTTCGCATTTGATTTCATGGATCTGCTCTCCTTTGTTGATCAAAGGGCTGGTGGTGAGAGAGGGAAGTCGATTCTTAATGGCATTATAATGATCACTTGTTGGGCTATTTGGCAAGCGAGAAACCGAAAGATGTTCGATGATAAAGACCCGAAGGTTCAGGAAGTGTTAGTGCTCATCAAGTCTTTATCATTTTTAGGGTTTAGGAGTCGGTCGTTGTATTCGTCTTCTCAATGGAAGGATTGGGCTAAATACCCTTTGTATATGTTATAGTGGTTTTGACGGCGCTCCTCGCTTTGAGGTCGCGCATGTTTGATGATAGTCACTTTAAAAAAAAAACTACAATTACACTTTTATGCCACTCGGTTATTGTATTTATTTTTTCTGTGTATAAAGGTAGCTTAATTATAACTTTTAAATTTACTAATTTAGGTCTTAGGGGAGGGGCACTTCTAGCATAATTTTTTTTCTTTCACTGATTTTAATCAATTATGTACTGCTAAATCACGTCACTAATTTATTTTACTAAAACACTTTTTTTTAGAGGCAAAACTCTACTTTTTTGAAGCACTTCACTGAAACATTTTTTATTTAATTTTGTTTGAATTTATTTTTATTATCTTTAAAACATACGATTTAAATAAAAAACAATAACAAAAATGTGGTTTGACTAATAAAACTGACGGTTATAATAAAAAAATTGAATTATATTAACTCAAAAATAAAAAATTCACGGTTACCAATCCGTTAGATAGAACCAGAAAACGGTTCACGGGACCATTACGGGCATGAGTGACGGCGGTGTTACTGTGCTGTAGTGGGTTACCCGTGACCAATTCGGGTGGCGCCCTGTCTCCCTTATATATATTATAATAATTAGCCATCATACATTATAAAATGAGCCATCTTGAACCAAGAACATGGATGATTCAATTCAAACTCTCAACTACAAACCAACGTTCCAACCTGTAACACTGTGCTTCTTTTCATCCTTCCCCTTCCATTATTAAATCAAATCAGATTTTGTATCAAAAAGTGATTTAACTTATATACAAAATATGGGTCAAGCAATATGTTATATCTAAATATAATTGAACGAAACCTTTCCACTATAGAAATAAAAAGTATAAAATTGGTTTTAATAGGGGAGTCAAGTCACTACTATGTTGTGTAAATCTGTTAGTTCTCTATATGTTAGTCATGGGTCTGATTGTTGTGTAAATCTGTAAGTTCTCTTTTGGTGTAGTAAATGGGGGACGATGTTTGGGTGTTGAGTTTGGGTACGTTTTGTTTAGGCGATAGGTGGTTTGTATCTATGTGGTGGATTGTATATTATTGGTCAGCTCCTTATTAGTCGTTTGGGTATAAATAAACGTTTCGTTTGGCTTGTAAAACAAAATAATAAAATTGGTTTTATTGGCATTATTTTGTTTTTATGTATTCATAAGCCCATAACCAAAATATCAAATTCACAACTCCTTTGACTTTATTCATTTATATCAATCATTTATTTCAACTATGATTCCGTTTTTCTACCCATTTATTAGTCATGTATAGAAAATTTGATCCCAAAAAACTTTTGGCCTAGCGATACACAATTACATAGACTTAGAACTAAATTATATTATGAGAAAGTATAGGATACAAAGTATCCTTAATGTACAAAGTGTAAGAAGCCATGAGAAATTGCCACTTGTCAACCTAACCAATCCATGATTAACCTAATTAAACTATATTTAAACTCAATTGTAGTTAAACCAAGGGCAAATCAGTAACCTAGACTCTTGCAACACCACCACCAGATCCAAAGCCCTTAAACGCTCCAACACAGATCCAAATCGCAGACGACGTTTCTCCGACCATTCCTTCACTTCCGGTCATCTTCTTCGGTTGAGTTCTCCCCACCGACACAGTTCCGGTCATCACCTTCTCTGACCGGTTCTGCCCTGACACCATGACCACCCACGATCCTCAAGACGAGTTTCGGCTATATAAAGTGAGTACTGTACCGGTCAACTTCATCCATGTCAAAACCGACTTCACACCAGTGCATCCTCCAAACCAGGCACATCTCCTTTGGTTTGCAAAGCACTGATAATGACAGGGAGAGGAAAGCTGCTTGTAAGAGGTTTGAATAGGGGGAAAAGTGAGGAAAATGTGAGTTTTAATTATACTAAATGCGTTTTACAAAACCAAGTGCATTTTACAAAAAAAAAAAAAACAAGTGCGTTTTACAAAAACCAAGTGCGTTTTACAAAAAAAAAAACAAGTGAGTTTTACAAAAACCAAGTGCGTTTTACAAAAACCAAGTGCGTTTTACAAAAAACCAAGTGCGTTTTGTAAAAACCAGTTTAAATAGTGTTTAAAAAACCAAATGCGTTTTATTAAAAAACCAAGTGCGTTTTATGATTTTCTGTTTAACAGTTTCTGATCTTTATCGTCTGAAACTTTTTTGAAAGCCATTTTTTTCTTTAATTCTTCTTCTATTATCAACATCGTTCGTTTTTGTGAATAATACATGCGTTGTTAGTGATTTTTGAATATGATTCGACTAATTTTATCAATTGAATTATTATACTCTGTTTTTTTCTATTTTTGCAAATACGTTTTGATTTTTTTTGTAATCGAATTGTTTAATCATTCTGAACGTTTAATCGAGTTGAAAATGATGAAAAATCAGGTTCAATCGTTGAAAATTTTTGCATCAATTATGTCTGTTGTTATGATTTCACATAAATTAAAACGTGTTTTTCCTAATTTACCATTGGTTAGATTAACCCAAATATGATTAGGATTGTTAATTACCATTTTGCCACCGCCTAAATCTAATGGCTGAAAATGCTTCTTACACTTTGTATGTTAAGAAACTTTATACGTTATCTTTTACCTTATATTATTGTTACAAAAAAAAAAAAAAAAAAAAAAAACACCACTTTGATCTATGCTCGTAAATGAAAACTCGACCATTTACAATTGCATTTTGTCGGTGCAATAACCGCTTTTGCGGATTCCGAATTTTGTCCACAATACTTTTATACTTTCTCTTCTACCACCGTTTTGAAAACTACGTTTGATGCTTGCAAACTGCTTGACCCTCATCAGCAGCCTGAACATCGTCAGCCTTTCATCAGCAGCCTCAACATCGTCATCACAGCCGCCATGGCTTCACCTTCGTCGCCACCAAACGCTCCCTCTCCCCGCACCCCTACAATACCGGCAACAAAGGTGTAACCATCGCGTGGCGATTAACCAACGGCCATGCCTCCGTGGATTTGAACGGTGGTGTGTTGTCGACGTGCCGACGACGCTTACGTCCGACTCCCTGTAGCTACCCATGATGGTGTATATGATGCGGATACGGTTTTGGTTTGGTGCTGCAACAGAATCAAAGGTTGGCTTTGAAGATGTTGAATAGAGGTTGGATTTGAAGATGTTGAATAAGTGGCTTTCATAGTCTGCTTTAATTAGATTGCCTCTTCATCCTTTTAAATGGGATGTTTCATTGTAGCTGTAAGAAATTTGTTTTGGGATAGTAAGTGTACGATTAGAAAGCCGCGCGAAGCGCGGTGTTTACTACTAGTTTTTATTATTTAGTAATTGAAAAAATAAACAAAATAGGAATTTTATTTATTAATTAATAGTTCACTGTACTAAAACACATTTTTTTGTCATGTAGAGTTACATATTTGAAAACGTCAGAAGTCAATAGCTATTAGGCTATGGGGTGTGGTTACCCTTCCTCCTTCCTCCTCCCTTGTCTACATCAGCGCCACGTCATTTCCCCCTCCCTCTCCCTCTTGTAGGGGAAATGGTTCCCCCTTCCCTTTTTTTTATTAATTTCATTTTTTATTTATTTTATAAATTAGATTTCATTAGAATATTTTTTCATTAAACATAAAAATAAATTACATAGAAAATAAAAAAAAACGAAAATACATTAAAAAACCGGAAATAAATAAAAAAAAACTATCAATTAAACGCTCCTCCAAACGCTCCTCAAAGCCATTTTTTGGGCGATTTTGTCTTTTATTTTTGCCGCCACCGCACGTTCCGTTTCATCAAGGCTATCGAGAGGTTCTCTCATCAAGGCGAATTCGGTTGTTTCCTGTCTCGACATTTCCATTTTGAGGCGTTCCCTTTCCAACTCTAGCCTCGCCAAGTCTCTCGTCGCGGCGTCTTCTTTCTCCTTCCTTTCCATCTCTAGCCTCGCCAAATCCCTCGCCGCCGCTTCTTCTTTCTCCTTCCTTCTTTCCAAGTACCTCTCCGTTTGCTCTTGTTTAAATTCGCTAAAGTTTTTTAGCAACTCTTCAATTTTTTCCACCGCCTTATCTCTCGATGCGTGGCCGATATCAACATCCTTGCCTTTTAAGGCAGCCGCCGCTTTCTTGGTGCGGTCCCTACCAATCGGCCTCTCACTCTCACTTGGTGGAGCCTCGTCTTCAAACTCCGGGTCGTCGTTTATATTGATAGTACAACGAGCATCCGACCCACCACCACTATAACTCCCCGATTTACTCGTTTTAGACCTCTTCGCTTGTTCCACCTCATTAGGCACTGGTTTGAACTTTTCACACTTCACCAAAATCTCATACGGTTTCATGTACCCAAACGCCCCGTGCTTGTCGGTGTATGTTTCAATAGCCACCTTCAACACATTCTCATCACTTTGTCCCGACGTACGATTATTCCAAGCTCTTTGATAAAAACCCGCAAAAAGTTGGCATTTTCCCATCAAGTCCCGACACTTGGTACTAACGGAGTGAACCCGACGATATTCTTAACGTTGTAACAACTTCAAAAATTCCTTAACAACTTGGTTCCAAAAACCTTCTTTTTTCCGATTTGTAACTACAGTTATATAAAAAAAGTTATTTTTAAAAAAAAATTAAAACCAAAATTAAAATATATATATATATATATATATACACACACACGAAAGGTTTTTAAAAAAATTATGAAATTTACCTAGTATTGGGTCCGTAGAAGTGATAACCCAAGCTTGTGCTAGCGCCTCCAACTCAATGGGAGTCCAAGGAATGGAATCGGCCTTGGTACTAGGACCTTCATCTTGGGCCCGTTTTTTCCCCTTTTTGATGGTTTTTTTTTCTTGGGGCCGATTGGTTTTGTAGGGTGGGGACTTGGGTTTCGGGTATGTGATCATCGTGCGAGGCCAAAGAAACAAAATCGTGCTCGTGTTGTGTTTGTGTTTCGGGTATTGGTTGCCATTAAGGTTGTTGCATTTGATGTTGATGCATTTGCCATGGTTGTTGTTGAAATTGCCATGGATTCATAGGGGTGTTAAACGAGCCAAAGGATAGTGGTTGTGACGCAGGAGTACCGGGTGTGTTATGAAATTCGAACGGGGGTTGGCTTGAGGGGTTAACGGGTGTGTTAGGGAAGAAAGAACGCCTTGGATCCATGAAGATTTATATAAAAAGTTTTATAAAAGATGAGAAGGTGTATAAAAAGTGTGGGGTAAAATGTGGGGTTATGGTATTTAAATAGAGGGTAAAATATTTATTTTTTTTTTCTAAAAAATGGTGCAAACGGTCGTTTTTCAACGGATGGATTTTTAAATTGCCTTGGGAAATGGGACGGGGAGGGCGGTGGGAAGTTACCGTTTTTGCCGAAATCCCATCGGGGGAGGGGGGGGGGGGGCGGTGTTTGCCGTCGGCACACCCTTTCAACTCACCCACCGATCTCCTTTGCCGAGCCCACACCCCTTAGTCTTATTGAAGAGGATTACATATAGGACCACAAGTTTGTTATTGACTTATCTATATCTATATCTATACTATATTATAAAGCATTTGACAAGGACTTCTTAAAATTTAAGAGGTACAAGTTCAATTGCTTATGGTACAACACCTAAGGCATATAATAACTACTTTTTAAGGGCAATTTTGTCTTTAGAACATCATATTTAATCACAATAAAGTCAAGAGTTAAGTGATGTTTATGAGAGTCATGACATTTAATTTTACAATTACTTTAAACACATTAAAAAGAAAATTATAAAAATAATTCATAAAGCTACATGTTTTGTTATAATGTTTTATATAGAATTAGATTAGATACTTTATAAAAGTTAACGTTTTATAGACTTGATAATACTATAAGAAATCAAGAAATCAATAATAAAAGCTGTGTTTTTAATCATGAGGTAACGCTTTACATTTTGATATTATTACGTTATATTCATACACGTAAACATGTCTAATCTGATCTTAAATCTACGTCACCAGATTCTATATACTATATTATAAAGCAATTGACAAAAACTTCTTAACATTTATTGGTTCTATTTTTGTATATGTTTGAATGTAAGTTTCGTTCAAAAGAGAATTGTGTGATAATATAAGTCATCTAAGCATAGGCGAATAAGTCATGAAAGTTTGTTTTTAGTTTTTTATTTTCTTTTTTATGTGATTATGTTGCGGTTTCGACGTACTTAACTTTTTCTGTCATAATTTTTAACTTTTTTTAATATGGTGAGTGAACTCGCTGCCACGCGTGTGCGTGATTCAATGTTTTTGCCTTTTTTTCTTTTTTACACTCCCGCCGCAACGCGCGGGTTTTCCACTAGTTTCTCTATAATTGTCATCCATGTTTGCAATTTGCATATGCTACAAACATAATTATGATAATAATTATACTGTAATAAAAAAACACCTTTTATTAAACAAAATAAAACTTTTTTCAACCATATAAGTTTATATTAAAAATATATTAGTAAATATAAAAAAAATCCCATAAAAAAAGTTCCAGCAAAGATGGTTTAAAGATTGGATAACAAAAGACAGCACTAAAACTTCGGAGTTTCACACAAAACATGTCCGGACAACATTAATCGTTTCAAAGAAAATCTTTAATTTTTTACTTTTATTCACAAGCTAGTTTGGTATCAAAGCTGCTTAAACATATGGCAAAAGCTTGAAATGCAGACAATGGATACCGGTAATCCATGGTGAACATGTCTTTTCCGACTTTGCCGAACTGCAAGATGACTTTGTCATGCTCCGTTTGGGCTGGCTGCGACGTCCCTGCTGATGCGGGTGTTGGCGCTGCTGCTGGAGACTGCTGGGCGGCAATCAGCTGGAAGTTCTTAACTGACGCGATTGTCACCCGACCCTTGAAATTCAAACACCAGCATTGCAACTGTTCATGCCATCGAGGCGCCTTGTTCTTCAAGACTAAGGGCAATTTCGACTTTTCATTATCGGGAACGTCGCTTGTTATGGCAGCACCCATGATGTCGGAAAATCTTGAGCTGCTGAACTCGGTTGACCGGTCAAGGGACTTTGAGAAAGAAATGCTCCTGAAAGAGTCTTCTAAGGGGTGGGAAGGGAGGAGGAGTTCGGGTTGACCGGGGACTGAGCCGCCTGGGTCGAGTGATGAGGCCGGGATTGACTGCATGACGCAGTGCATCCTGCGTGGGCCCCGAGTCCCAAGAACGTTAAGCTCGTAGGTGATATGGGCGATGTTGTAGCTGCCACTCGCACTCGGCACTTTTGGTGAGACTTTTGTGGAGTTGAATCTTCGGCTTGACCGGCCTGGTGGTGGCGTATTAGCATTGAAATGCGAAGGCTGTGTGTCGTAGATTATAAACTTTGTCCCAAGAAAATTCGATCTGAGACACAAGAAACAATATAGTAATGTAGAAACTTTAAGCGGGTACGGATGAGATAAATGCATAATTGAAGAAACGATAATCTACCTTAGCTTTCCAATGTAGGTGCTGCTTGATCTGGAAATGTTATCCGGATCCATGGATATGACATACTCGGTGCACGTGGTTCTGCGCGTTCTTTTTGCTGAGAGCAAAAACTTCCCATTTTCTACAAGCAAAGCTGCTGCATAACCAAATTTCAAACAAATTAATAAAATAAAATTATATCCTTGTTCATACATACATAGTTTCAGTTTGTGTCTCCCATGGGCAAAATGGACCTGATGGGTAACGGGTCTCCGGGTCAAGATGGGTTATTCTTAATATGGGTCAAGACCAATCAGGTTGAGTTCACCTAATGAACACTTTTTAGTCCGTCTATTTGATAAACAGGACTACAAAAAAATAACTTGACGTTTTAAAAGGATAATCGATTTCTTTAATAAAACAATTTAAAGATGTAAGCTTTTTTGTACATTTAGGCAACTTCTGACCAATTTAACTCACTTCCATTCGACATGTGATGGTAACTGGTAACGCACAACACACATCTGTTAGGAATTAGGATCAAAAGACTTAACACACGAACATAAACAGAAAAACAGTACAGATAGGAGAGATTTTACTCGCAGTGTGCAACCGACGTCACGGGGGCAACTAGGAACCTTATTATTGAGTGATGACAATTACAAGTACAGTAGATTATATTTATAGCTAAAATCATAGTTGTTGAAAGCGAATGGCGGTAAATAGCGACAACCTACCTATACGCTATGTAGCGATAGCGATGAAATAGCGGGCGCTACTCAATAAATAGCGATACACTAGAATAAATTTTTTGAATATTTATGTCTATTTTATAAAAGTTCCAATAAATATGGAAGCATATACGCTTCTTATATCAATCCTGTAACAAAAACCCCTAAAATACACTTACTTTATCATAATATACTTGTATTTATTTAAAAAAGGGAAAAAAATGTATTTGATCACTATTTGGGCACTAAACACCTTATAGCGGGAAGCTCACGCTACGCTATTCGCTATAGCGAGCGCTATTAACAACTATGACTAGAATTAGGGTTAATCCCTTGCTAAACAAGAAACTAATAACCGCGCCTAACTGACTAGGGCCGGCTAAACCAAAACTGCTCCTCCTAATTGCCAACTGTCCATAAGTGGGCCGAAGCCTGCATATCTCAACAAAATCAACCCTTTTATAGGCAAATGTGGCAAAATCACCAATTCTTCACATTATTATTTATTAGTAATAATAAAAAAGTAGTTTGTTTTCTTGCGGTATTAGCTCGCATTATCTTTCATACGCATAAGAAATTCCGCTCTAGAGCTTGGTTTTAAAAAGCACGAAGTGCACAAAAGCGACGAGGTCTAAAACCGAGGCGCAAAGTGCAGAGCGCAAAAGCGGTGGGCTTTTCGTACGCGAAGCGCAATACGATTATATAATTTTTTTTATATATCCTATAGGTTTTTAGCATCCTTACCCCAAAATATAGATATAAAATAAAGTTTATATATGATTTAACTTAAATGTATAACCTTTTTAGCTATATGTATAACACTTTGAAGCACAAAAACACCCCCTGTACGAAAAGCGTGTTTTTCTGCGCTTTCCTGTGCTTTTTGTACACTGCGCGCCTCAACCTAGCTCTAGAGTGTTTCTTAACTCATACATTCAACCCCATATTTGGTGAACAAGTCAATATAAACGTCAAATTCCAAAAGCACTAATAATGGGATCTAAATTAAGTAAAGCACCGCGGAGTTCCTGGTTTCCTGCCTAGCTTATATGTAAAGATGCATATAGGCAGGTCTGAGCTCTTAACAAGTTGGGACCGACAATCCTAACTCCTAAGTGGCCCAAGACCTGTCCAATCAGCTAGGTCCAATTTATTTTTTGAATATTTTATAGCAATTTGATTATCAACTTTATATAACTTCATTCATAATTTACTGATTAATTATCTTAAACTTAAGTAATAAGCTAGTTGTTTATATAATAGTGATTTATTCAACTACTCCAACCCCATCAATGTGATAAGGCTATATAATGGTTATTAAAATTATTGGTGAATGTCACATCGAAAACGAGCTTTGGTACAGTGGTACCTACCTGGCTAACTCAATAAAAAGTCAAAAGAAAAATTGATGTATATTACAAAGTGGAATTCCAAAGAGATAATCATATAAAAGTAGCAATCCACTAATTGGTAACCGGTCCTTGACCTTTTCTTGATTTAACCCTGGTAGTCAAAGGCATGGGCCTAGGAGGCGAGGCGAGCCGCACCAAAAATGCCTTGAGTACAACAAGGCGCAAAAAAAGTTGGAAAAATTGGCCTGAACCAACAAAAACTTGTCTGGGCCATCCTAAACTAGTAAATAACAGTCTAAAATCGGCTAAGAACAAGTTTAAAACAGCTAAAAATGGACTGTTTATATTGCGCGTCTTTCTTGTCTCTGGTGCACACTTTTTAAGCTCCTTGAGTCTAGGCGATAGGCTTAACTTTTGTGTCTTGAGTGCACCTTGAGCCTTTGACTACCTAGGATTTGACTGGTCCACATAACAAAGATTCGACTTGAGCCTGATAAGACGTCTTGGGCTGGTATGGGCCAGGCCGTTAAACGTAAGTGAATCTCTAAACTTACAATCCTTCCATCCTTTCTTCTTTCTTGAATCATAATTATCATCTAGCCTTCTCTCTTATAATCAATTCCGTTTTCTATTAATAATACTTGTCGTTTTTCATCTCATTTGTCCTTTTTCGGTTTAAAAGAACTCTAAAACAAGTGTGTAGAATAACATATCATCCGAATTTCAAAAACTCTATATATGTTTCCTAGATAGAAAAAATAAAGCCATTACAGAAACATCAAATAAATGCTCACCTGGACTAAGACAAAGGAATAGATGGTACGTCAACTTGGATTTATCCCTCTTAATGAAACACTGGATGGTACCATCACGAGTTCCCGGCTAAAACATTACAAAAAAAAAATTAAATAAATAAATATATAAAAGAATTACAATAATCTATAAAAAGAAAGCTGTAATTACAGAAATAATTAAAAAAGAAAAGATCATATACCTGCTTCAAGGAAACCGGAAAAGTAAGCTTCCCACATGATTCAGGGTTCCTAACAATCTCCTTACACATACTTCTCCACGACCGACAAACAGCAGCACAAGCAACAACATGTTTTCTAGCAGGCCAACTGCTTTCACTTTCTTCCAATCTTCTAAGTACATCAAACAGAAGCTCGGGCGGAAGGTTAGCCCACCGACTGTTCTGAACTATGAGAATAGCCTGACTATTATCACTCAAATCATTAACTGAACCCTTTGATTTTCCTCTGTTGTGATTCCCCGAAAGCCTAACATCAAAACCACGCCTCGATAGGCTCCCAATTCCATCCCTCACATCACGAACTATGCTACGGAAAGACATTAACTACAAAACACAAATCAAGATTCCTTTCTTCTTACCGAACAGTGAACACAGCTGCAAAAAGAAAAAAAAAACAAATAAAATAGTTAAATTTCATATCTTTATCAAGAACCAACTTTTTTTTTATTATTATTATTTTTTTTTAATAAAATTTTCCAGAATACTTTTAAGTTTTAGCCTAAAGTTGGGTCACTTACATAATCAAACCACCAAAGCCGGACACGAATACCAATATTAAAGGTAATTAACTAAAGATACATAAAACTATTAAAGTCTCTTCTAATCACATGGCTTATATGACTAAAGTTACTTTGGCAAGAACACATATTTTGAAGTACATCAAAGAGAACATTGACTAAAGCAAGTTGTGTGGCAATGAAAAAGTCAAAATAATCTAGAAAGTGGCTAAGGAAAACAACCTTTCCTTCTTTCTTTATTTTTTTCCTTTTTTCCTTTTTCCCTCTTGTTCTTGTTTAATCATGTTTTAGGAAATGAGCATCTATCATAAGCATGTTCTTTTATTCCCACCTCAATCATATCTACAATAGATACCTCATGTTCCTAAGTGTATATATATTAAGATTACTATAAGAAAGTATATTATATAGCACTATCTAAACTACTGTTAAAAGCAAGGGCGGAGCTTATGTATGGCCAGGGGTGCCCAGGCCACCCTGTTTTTTTCTCACCGGTGTAAATTTACGTAAATAAATCGTTTGAAAATTTTATACATATTGAGTCTCCCCTAACTTAAGAGTCCCGATACTTTCGACCCTGTACATGTGTTCAAGTTCCGCCACCGGTTAAAAGTAAAAATATACAAAAATAAAAATAAAAATAAATAAACCATAATAATAATAATAAATAAATAAAAACACCTGTTGGAGAAAAGCTAAGATTCTATAAAATCTGCACCACAAAGAGCTGCAACAAAGATCTGCAAAACCCATGTCAAAATTTAAGCTATATTACAAAATAACACCTTGAAATTGAAATTAAAGCTATAAATTAGCATTGATTGGTCAAGTGACTGAAGAAAATAAAACACTAGATCATGGGACAAAATGTTGTAGCAGCAGTTAAAAGGCACAAGATTTAGTAGAAAATATGATGCAAGATTGGAGATTCATACCTATAAGAGAAAGGTAAAGACTTGAAACCCTTAAAGATTATTATTATTATTATTATTTTTTTCTCTCAGGACTTTCTACAAACACGTAGAAGGCATGAAGCAGATCAGAGAGCGAAAAGAAAATGGAAAGGGAAACTTGGGTCAGACCTGAAACAAATATATATATTACACATACACAGAGTATATCACACACTCTCTATACATATATATCTCTCTCCGGACTCAAAGAGAGCATTAAATTTAGCAAAGCAAAATAAACCAAGGTAGGACGAACTGATAGATTAGATTAGAAGGTTCACCAATATCTGTCTCCATTATGTCAAGGGAGAAGTGTAAAATCGAGTGTTAAAATTAGGGGAGATATAGAGTGGCGGTTATGTGAAGGTTGTGGGTTCGATTTTTGTCGGAGCCATATTTATCACATGTGAGGGTTTTACCTGGGGAGATCCCCAATCTAGGTGGAATGAGTAATCAGTACAGGCTGGCGCATGGTGTTAGCCGGAGCTCTACCAGTTACACCACTTGCCGTTAAAAAGGTAGCAAAGTAACACCAATGTTACACTATTGTTTTGAGAAAGTTTAGTATATAAAGTTTAATAACGCGGTTATGATGATTACCCCGTATTTAATTTTCTAACATCGAGGGTATAATAGACTTTTTCCGCATTTGTGAAATTATATTCCATTCGTTTTATTAGTATTTCAATTACAAAATTCAAAACCTTAACTCTACGTTAAAAAGTTTAATTAAATTAGATTTCCATTCTCTATTTTCTGATTGAGAATTTGACGAACACAATCCATCAGTTTGTAAATATAAATCCTAATCGTCTTAATCAGTTCGTTCATTTTTGTTTTTGTATCCAGTTGTTTTAATTCTCTCATTTTCCTTCAGGATTCAAATTTTTTGTTGTTTGAAGTGATGGTTTGAAGACTATGAAAGTGTTTAAGGAAGTCAATTTTTGTACTTCATGATTTTTTTTGTATTTGCGCTCAATTACAATAATAATTCTGTTTAACACCTATGCTTGCATATAAGTTGAATTTGTACTTGCGTTTATTAATATTTTGTATACAACCTTTTGGTTTGATGCATTTTAACATCCATCACATTGTTAATTAAACTTGCGTCTTAATATGTTGAACAAAATTTTATTTTTGTGCTTGAAAATGACAATGCATATTGGATTCATACTCTCGTTTCATCGGAGAATTAACACCGGACAAATTATGTTCCTAATTTGCGTTTTATTGTATGCAAATTGCGTTTAATGTCATGTATCTTTTACAAAAATTTGACATTCTATGATTATAATGTTTTCCAATGGTTACTATAATTGTTATCTGAAGTTGCATGTTAGTAGTTAATACTTGCGTTTTATCTATGCATTTGTTATATACGTAAATGGTAGTTGCGTTTATTCAGTATAGTAGTTGCGAATTGTTTTTTTTATCATACCGATGATCTTTGTTTGTTTGTTATTTCCAACCTGCGTTTGAATAATTATGTATTTGCGATTTATTTTTGATTGTGACATTTCATACAAAATCATAAAGAAGTAAAAAACTAGCCAAAAACATAATATTATTAAAAACTTAGATTCATTACATCTGAACATTATTACATCAAAAACAAAACATTGAAAACATGATTACTAAACCATACCCAACCAAAACACCCCCTCCCCCCGCCCAACATCTATGAAGCATTTAGTGTCTAGGGGAGAAACTGTGAAGTTAGTTTCCTCCCCAGACTCAACCTGCATGTCCTCAGGGTCCAAATCCTCATCATCTAACTCTTCTTCTTCTTCTTCTTCTTCTTCATCATAGTCTGAAGTTGGGTCCATTTCAGCCCACAGTTCAACTTGAGCCATCACCATCACCACAAGTTTTAAACCAAACTCTGTTCCAGATCGGTTTATAATTTGTTTCTCAGACAAGCTTTTCAGAAAATCTATATCCGTAGAGAAAGGGATCTCCTTGTGATTTCTGCATCCCCATCATCAAACTTCACCTCCACCTCAAAGCGTTCTTCATCAAATTCCCAACTCTGCACACCCCTCAACTCATAATTTTTAAACATTTTTTTAGTACATCAAACAACTTAGTTACCTCTGTTGATTGGCTGAGATGAGGAACACCCAGGGCAAACATTTTTTTTCAGGACAGGTTTGGTACAGTTTCTGAGCACACTCTCTGCACACCTATAAATTCTCTTTCGGTTATCACCCATCATTAGGTAGATTTTTTTGTTTTCAAACCACCATGTGTTGAGAGTTCGGTTGTCTGCCATTTCTGAGCTTTTGATTGTTTTTTTTTTTCTTACTTTGGGGTTAGGAGAGGATTATGGAAGAGGATGAAAATGTAGAGGTACCCTAAAATGTTCATAGATTATGTTATTATATAAAGTTGATTTTGTATAGTTAATAAATGACCTTTCACATTTCTAAAATTTTATTTTATAAGTTGAACAATTTTCAGTATCATGACTTTCTACATTTGTTTTTCTTATCAGTTTGAAATGGCATCTATGTGATTGGGCTATGTGATTTGTCCCTTTTAAACCGTCACTTTTGAAATTTATACATGTATATTACCTTTTTTTTAACAAATTCATCTTAACATTATTTTTTATTGCGTTTTTAATTAAAAAAAATGATATAAGATGTAATTGTTTGTTTGTTTTAAAAAGTCAGGTTATTTGACGGTGTGCATATTTTTATAAATTGGGTGTTTAAAAAATAACTTATGTTTTACCTTTACATATTTATTTACTTTTTTAAATCTTATGATTTTGTTTGTTTATATTTATTGCGTGTTATTAAAAAAATCATGTTATTTGAAGTTGTTCAACTTGCGTTTTAAAAAATAAGTTGCATTTAATTTAATCGGTATTTGTTTGAATCATTATTTATTATTTGTGTTTAATAAGAATAAAACTTGTGTTTTACCTTTTTTTTTTGTCTAAGAAAAAACACACAATGTCTATAACAAACATTAAATATTGAAAATGATAACAAAGAAATAACATGTTTTTTGTCCACCAAAGAAAATGTATTTTGTTCTACATTTTTCACTCTTTTGGCTTCCCAATAAGATCGTACGGCCTTTTCTGCAGTTTTTCTTTTACTTTTTCAGCAACTTTTTCTTTAGATCATACTTGTCAAAATTCTCTGCAAGTTCAATAATTTGTTCCCTTGCCATGTTGTATTCATTAAGTATCATCTTTGCGCAGTATTTTCGTCGCAAACCTTTAATCTGCTTATCTTATTCAACTCGTTCGTTATGGAAGCCACATGACCAATTTTTTCTACATTGTAGGTTTTCATGTGTCGCATTACAAACACACCGCAGTCGACCTGGTTGTTCATTGTTCTCCGTTCCATTTCTTTTCGTTGTATTTTTTATTTTTTCAGTTCATGGATTTCTTGGTTGTCCGGGCATGTGTTCTTCAAGAAGGTGCATAATATTTTTCGTTGCAAACAATTTGAATAATTTATGAGTTAGATTTCATAATAAACATGGTTGCGTTTAAAATTTATACGCTACATTTACTAGTTTCTTTGGGACTCCTTTATATCTTTTGATGTCTGCACCTCCATATGCTGAGTTGTCAATTAGCTCAATGGTTAAATCTTTCAGATGGAAGCACACCATGTTGAAATGTTTTTTTATCAGCAGTTGGCAGATGATTATGTCAAATTCATCTGCTCTTTTGACATCCAATCTTTCCATTAGGGTTAGGACATTATCTGAAAAAATCTTCATTGTTTCCTCCATTGATTTTCCTTTGAAATAATACTTATCAGGCTATACTTATACAAGGTCAAAATATTGCGTTTAAGTAGCCTACTTTTCATACAATAACCAACAAACATATACTACTCGTGTTTTGGTTATTAATACTATTTGCTTTTAAACTCATCATTCCCTTTTTCAACTTGCGTTTAATAGTAAGTAACACTTGCGTTTAAATATAAACAAGCATACTTGCGTTTATTATTTTTGTTAGTGCATCCTACTGCTATGTCCCTAGCTTAGATATGTAGTTAGGATCTCTTGTACTTGTTTCTAGACGTTTCCAGGATAAAAACATGGTCCTAGGGGTATTTTGGTAACTTTGTAAACCTTACCAGGCGTATGGAGTCCCTACGCCTGGCAATGCAGGCGTATGAAGCCCCTACGCCTGGAAGGCTCCAGGCTTAGGGAGCCGCCCTATAAATAGGATCCCTTAGCCAACATTTTTGTAACTTTTGCTTAAACCCTAAACAAAGTGATGTGTTTTGCATTTTCATACTTTTCCTTATTCACATCTCATCTTTAACAACAATCACTCCATTGGTTTCTCTTTTGGACTCGATTTTACGCGCACGGTATCATCAAATCTTGTGTCGATCCTACATTTTTTTTTATTTAAGAGGTAGTTAGATTTTTTCCTTGTTTGTTATGAAGCATACACAAACCTTGATTCTACATTTATATGGATTTGGAAGGTTTTATTTAGCTTTATATGTTTGAAACTACAGCTGGTGGTTTGTTGCTCAAAATGGATTACTTTTTGTACACAAAAAGGAGTCGGGTTGAGTTGATTCGACATGTTTACTGTAAACACATATATGAATACTTAGCATGTCGATATTATTACAATATTTATATTATTTCAATGGTAATATTTTTTTAAACAAAATGATAGTAATCTATACTTGGATCTTTGATTATGTCACACCCAGGTTATTTGTTTTGGCTATTGCTTTTGGACTAGGGCACCCTATTCATTTATCACAATGGAGGGTGCTTTTCATATGCATGCATCTAGCCAACCATGAACGTTATTTATACATATCTGACTTTAGCCTATTTAGTTTTTTTTTTGTTTGTTCTTTTTTTCTTTCAGCGAAGCCGGTTTCTTAAACTTACAAAAAAAAAAAAAAAAAAAAAACAAAACAAAACAAATAACTCAGTTTGTGGGTAACATGGAGGTTCAAGAAGGAGAATAATCGGAGATGAACATGGGGCGTGTGACACATCGGAGCCGGCTAAACACATAGCTGAGGACTCTAACGGAAATTCAAATGGACAAATAGTAGTTGAACAATCAGGGGTACAAAATCTGCATGGGGAGATAACTCGTTGTGCATAGGAACTTGTCCCAAGAATATTGGAATGGGTGTAGCAGATGTTTCAAAAACTGATAGGACTATAGAGGACGTGTGAACTACTGATGGGCCCATGGAGTCTAGTCCTATTGGACTCCAATAGAGAAAAATGCCCAGAAAGGAAAAAGTGTGTTATGATGGGCTGGACCATGTTCCATATGATAACAATTAGGCCAACAACAACAGTCTGGACTTAAATTCCCCTCCCATTATTATGAAGGTGGCTCCAATAATATGTTTGTTTGACGGTATTTCATCTGCTTCAAAAACAAATGCAAGCAATTGTTCTTTGTCGAGAGGGCTCAGGCAGAGGATTACCCTTTCTTCCAATCGGAACTCGGATATTCAATTTATGGCTAGCTTAATTCCAAGTCCTAATTTGAAAATTGGTGTTGAAGCAGCTAGTCCATTAGACACTGTGGGTGCAGAAGCAATTGATACAGTTACCTTTGGGAAGTTGTTGGTATCAACATGAATGGATTTGGAAATCATGTGGAAGAAGTAATTAGGGAGGAGGGTGCAAATATCGTGGATCGATTATTATTTTAACGTATAATGTAAGGGGATTGGAGAGGATCCCAAAATGCTCTCCATTGGGGAGGTAATTAAGAGGCAAAAGGCAAATTGTTTAGCTATTCAAGAGACGATGAAAGCTGATGGGTTGAAAATTCAAGTTAGCAAGTTATGGGGTAAGAGACCAGTGAATGCAGAAGGGACATCCCGGGGGTTATTACCGATGTGGGATCCCGACTTCTTCAAATGTCCACAGACATTCAAGCATCGAAACCTTGTGGTAGTGTTGGGTACAATCTCCCAGGTTAGTGGTATGTTTCATTTTGCAAACGTATATGCACCTCGGGGTGTAGGCACCAAAAAAGAAATTTGGAGGGCTTTAACAGAGCAGGTTGAATCCAAACCAGAAGTATGGATTGATATGGGTGATTTGCATTTTCTTAGATCACAGGATGAGAGAATGAATATAAAATTCAACCCACTTGTGTTGAGGCGTTTAATATGTTCATTGAAGAAAACGGACTCTCCTGGATTTTCCAATTGGGGGGGGGGGGCATAAGTTTACTAGAATTTTGGATGTTGGTGATAAGCAGAGCAAAATTGATAGGTTCCTAGTTAATCAGAGCTTTTGGGACAAATGGCCTGACTCTAGTGTTATGGAGCTGCCTTGGAGAGATTCGGATCATAGTCCCATTGCCTTAGTACGGAAACTCCTAACTTCGGGTCGACTCCTTTTCGCTTTTTTAATTCTTGGTTATCCGGTCCTGGTTTTGAAGAAGTCGTCTAAGGCTCTCTTGAAGGACATAACTTCACTGGAAAAAGTGATGAGATACTAGCTGGAAAGTTGAAAGTAATTAATGCTATAAAGAAACAAGTAGTGGTTGAAATGGAGAAAAGAAAAGAAAGTCAAACCAGATATTGAAAAAAAAGATTGATTTCCTTGATGGAATGGCGGAGAACCAATCCGCCGGGCATTGACAGAGGATGAGAAAGCACAGTGGGTGAATTACAAGGAGGAGAGAGAGGTGTTATTATTGGATGAGGTGTGTGACTTGAAACAAAGATCGAGAATGAAGTGGGCAATTAAGGGGGATGGAAACTCTAGTTTCTTTCATGGTAATGTAAATCACAATAATAACATTAAACAGATCAATTGGTTCATAGTAAATGATGATTGGTGTAGAGATCTGACTAAATGAAGGTGGAGGCCTAGAAATTCTTTGCCAATAAATTCTAAGAACCGATGCACACCGACTCGACTTATCATGCCCAAATATAAGAAAAGTATCGGAAGTTGATGCCGAATATCTTAGTTGGGCCATTTTTGAGACATGAAATCAAAGAAGCAGTATGGGATTGTGGGGACGATAAGGCTCCAGGACCGGACGGTTTCGATTTCGCTTTGTTTAAACATTTTTGGAACCTACTTATAGAAGACGTTTTCAAGGCCATGGATGATTTTTTTTGATTCGGGTTGCATAAGCCGTGGGTGTGCATCTTCCTTCATCTTCCGTATTTGCAAGAATATGGATCCAATATCATTAAACGCATATCGACCTATTAGTCTCTTGGGATGTATCTCCAAAAGTATTTCTAAATTCATACATATCAAACGAATTGTTGTGTGGATGAACTCCTCATGGGCATATGGTCTTAGTACCGTAATTTCGTTTGATAGGGTATTTGTACAAAATTTGGAGGTTTCGGGTTGTTATGTTATTAGTTATCTGGGGATAGCCTCTCTGATCTTCTGCTGTAAGTCATTACGGACCTAGATCAGAAAGGGTGTCTTTATAAAAGAGCTATAAAACCAAATCCTAAAGTTACCGAATTGAGGAACTTTCAATGTATGACGATAATCAAAGATTATCTAATACATTGTATCCAATCATTGATGCAAATCATGATTGATATTAGCCCTCAACCTGGTAGAGTGCACAAGTTACTTTGTAGCATTGATTTGCTGACCTGTATACCTCAGTGCCTCATACCTTGTAAAATTACAGATGACGAAAGCATAATCACGCATTACAATGAGTCCTTGTGCATTTACTTCTTGATACGGGAGTATGTCGTGTGCGTGGGAATCACAGACAATTGAGTTTATACTATAAATAACCGTATCAGTTTAAAGCACTGCACAACAGTCTGCATGTGAGCTTATGTGGATCACAATATCAGCAGTTGCCAGATCCCACATTGTCTTTAATGATAATAAATTAAAAGATCAACGGTGTGATCAAATTTCTCAATAACTGATATGATCCTCTTACCGGAAATCACAAAACAGTTACTGTTTTATCTTTACATTTCTGCATTTTACATTTCTCGTCAAATATACAAAACTCAAAAAGATTTTAGGTGTGTTTTAACAAAAATTTTAGAAAATCCAAAAGATTTTATATTTCTATCTTATTTTTGATAACCGATGGTGGTTGATGGTGATTTTCTAAAACTTGATGGACCATTTGAGTTTTGTCATCTTTAAATGAGAAATAATGAATGTTGGATGCTTAAAAGTTGAGAAAAATTTTGAACGGGACTCGATTATGAGATTTGGTAAAAAGTTTAAAAATTCTAATCTCCATTCGCCCTTTTGATGGGTCGAAGGTGGAATTTTGCTGTTACATTCGAACCTTTCAAACGGTCGAATGTGAGTGTTCTTATGTAAATTTCACATTCGAATCATTTGTCTACATTCAAACCTTTAAATAGGGTCGAAGGTGGACGAATTTTCACGTTCGCCCTTCACGTTTGGTCGAATGTGGAGCCTATAAATACCTTATCTGCACATTCGACTCTTTATTCCAAAATTTTTTAAAATTCTGAGATTAAGGACCCTTGTTGCTCGTGTTTTAAAAATCATATCATTGTGATCTTTGATTCTTGCTGATCATTTTTAGAGGTCATTTGCAGGTATCCATCCAGTAACAAAGTCAGAATCATCAATTTTCTGTTAAAACCCTAACATGGATCAAATCATGTTTTCTGGACCTTGTTTGTAACAATTGATGATAAGGATTCAGTGTTTTAACTGTTTTAGGGGGAGAATATACTAAAATTCAGGGTTTAATCATCACAGATTAACCAATTGATTGTTTAAAAGTTTCAAACCCTAGATTTTAGGAGAAAACACTTAAACACTGAATAATCATAACAATTGATGTTTGAAAAAGGTTTATCGTTCATATTAGATGCCTTACAAATCAAAATGGCATGTTAATTCATACAAAATCAAAATTTGCAATTTGAGAAGTTGAACATACATGTCGACCAGTTTAAAAGGGTTGAAAGTGGCTCTTTGGTCGAATGTAGCTGATTCAAACGGTCGAAAGTGGAACAAATGGTCAAATGTACATTTTTATCACTGATTTTTCACATTCGAACTATATTCCACATTCGAACCTCAGAATTCCCACATTCGAACCCCCGAATGGTCGAATGGGGAAATCAAAAATCAAAAATTTCAAATTTTGTTTATTTTGTCCGTTTTAACGTGTTTTCTTGATTTGTTTTGCAGTTTAATCATGTCTGAGCCACAGAATTCTAACATTCTTGCAGGATCGTCAGACAAGGCAGCCGGGAAGAAGCCCGTAGAAGATTTACCGTTTGAAGAAGCACACAACTGCTGTGCTTATTTGGGCGATCTGAATAAACATACCGAATTCACCGATATTGTTAACTTTTTGAAGAGAAGCCGTGTCGTTATTACTATTGCTACTCCTGCCATCATATATAGAGACCACCAATGAGAGTTCTGGACGAATGCCAAAATGGATTATTGGAACAACGAATCTGCTATCGTGAGTACGATTCAGGGGAGTTTGTGATTATTTCTGAAGACGACATCAGAGAAGCATTGAAGCTGACAGATAAGAAGACTGATCCAAGAGTTCTTTCTTGGATTGAGCAGAGAAAGTGTTTCCTGGGAATGAAGTACAATGGACCTATTACTGATGGTTTATTACATAAAGGTAAACTATGCCCACAGTTCAAGTACCTTGCTCACGTCATGCTACATGTTTTTGGATCATTGAGTGGAGGTTATGATGTAATGAGAAAGAGTATTAGCTCTTTGATGGTTGCCCTGATCTTGAACAAACCATTCAATGTATCTGGAATGATACTTGAACACATGCTAGAACCATTGAGAGGATTGAAGAATAAGAAGTTTCTTTTATACCCGAGATTCCTGCAAATGATCTTTGATGAGAAATACAAGAATTTGAGAAAAGATCCTACTCAGATAGTCGTACAGGATCACATGAGTCTGAACACATTAGTAAGAATGGAGGGATACAAAGGTGTGCCAATGAATGAGAGACCACCAATGAAGAACTTGTTTGGTCACCTGATCAATCTAGGTTATGAAGATCCAGGTACTGATAAAGCCAGGCATGCTAATAGTGATTCTGATAAAGACAATCCGTTATGTCCTGTTGATCCTGAAGTGAAAAGGAAAAGGCAAGTAGTGAACGTTGGTGCGAAGAGTGGCAAAGGGAAAGGAAAAGAAAAGGAGGATGATGCTAAACCACCAAAGAAGATATCTCGGAGGAAAAAAGAGTGTTGCGAAGAAAGGCACACACTTGGTTGATGAAGAATCGATGGATTCGGAAGAGACTCAGGTTGAAGAGAGATGGGATTCTGATAACGAGACTATTAAGAGCACCACGCCCAAGGCCACTATGGCTGGTGAGTCTGAAAGTCTGAACAAGTCATTAGAAGAACAAAGGATGAAAAGTCCGATTGCGTTGGATGATATTGATGAAGGTTTGGGTTTGGGATCTGAGGATTTTGGTGGATCTCCAAAGACTGGAGAGAAACAAAAAAAGCCTACATACAAGAAGAAAGCAAAGGCTGGTGAGATTGTAAAGCCAATGCAGAAAAGAGCAAAAGATATTGAGAATTTAATTGCTGGAAAGAAAGTTCCTGCAGTATCAAGATCTAAATCTCCCATGACATCCCCAGCAGCAAAGAAACAGAAAACATCATCTGCTACTGAGCAATCTGAACTGCCAACTAATGACTTTAACACTACTTTAGATAGAGTTTTGCAAAAGCTGAAGAAACAAAAGACTCCAGTTGCTGAAGCTTCAACTCCAAAAGTTACTGTATCAGGAGATATGATGGATGCAGTGAACCAGAAGCTGAATGACATGATGAAATTCATTAATCAGCAACAAGCAGAGATTGAGCAGTTAAGGAAGAATGACAAGAAGATGTTGGATGTAGTTGTCTCTTCACAGGAAAATCAAGAGGTATTGGAAGCTAAAATCAAACAACTTCAGGATGAGAATCAGAAGTTGTTATTACATGAGCAGAGAAATACTAGAAGGTATATTAATATGAGACTTGAGAACAAAAAGATGAAAGAAACCAACAAGAGCATGAATAATCTTATAAAGGATTCATACTCGAAAGCTCCACAACTGAAAGCTGGAGAGGAAGATAAAGAACCTGAAGAAGAACAGGTTGATTTTGAACCATCAGATGAAGAAGAAGATGATGAAGAATTGGAAGAGGATGCCGGTGATGCTCCTAAGAAGAAAGATGATGGTGATAATTGAAGGGGTAGGGTACTTTTCCCTAGCGCTCTCAGGCGCACCCTACCCATTATCCAGATCCTCCACCTAAAACAACACACCTAAGAGGGTAACACAGCAGCGCCAAAGGCGCTACTCACTCCGCGCAGAAGCACCAGTTGACAACGCCCGGGTACATCCCCCCTGGAGCCCAACTTGCCACCTCCCATCAGGTGTCAGCTGACAACTGGCCAGCCGCCTGACACCGTCTGACATCAAAGGAAAAGAAGTCCCCTCGGCTGAACCAGCCACAGTGCGCCACGTGTACCAATGGCAGGGCACCGCCCAGTCGGCCAACCACGAGGCGCCACGTGGCCCAATCAAGAGCAGCCCTACTCAACATGGATCACTTTACCTAACTAAGGATTGAGATCCAACTAAATGGGCTCATAAGCAACCGGCTCGGGCCTCAGGCCCAAGCCCATTGACAATCAAAGTGGGCCCGATGACCCCAGGCCCACGCACCTCCTATAAGAGGAGGACTTGGCCTCCTTTCTTAGCACGGTTAATTCACCAATTAGAATCAATACACTTGTATCATTACTTGTATCCTTTATCAATAAAGATCATCCTTTTCAGTGGACGTAGGTCTGAAGAGGCCGAACCACTTATACCCTTGTCTACTATATTACTCTGCTTGTCGTTTGTGCACATAACCATAGTATAACCGTCGTTGTGAGCAAAGGATTATACCCTGCAGCGAACACGAGTCATTGCACCCCAAACCTATCACTCCATTATATACGTTGTTTATACTCGTTGTTTCTTCATTGGCGCCATCCGTATCGGCTGAAAGAACCAAAAAACTTTCAAAACCACATGCTTTAAGCTCACCAAATGGCTGACCCAACCCTTGTCGGAGCCGCAGGAGCAACCCCTTCTGCAGTCATTCAGACTACCAGAACGGGATTGCTCCAAACTGCTGATAAGGGCACAACACAAGGGAAGAAACACCGCCCCGGGCGGTTTCTTGCTCAGACTCATCTGAATCTGATATACCCACTGCACCGGTGGACCCCGACGAGTGGCTTTTTCGCAGACAGCTCAAAAATACCAAGATCTATCAAAATATGTTGGCAAAACTCCAAACCGACAAGTCCAAAAGCAAGGCTTCCCCATCGGCTAAACACAGCCGAAAGGGGATAGAAAAGCAAGCCACACGTCCCAAGTCTCGGGGTGGAGATCGCAGTAAGAACACACGTGATCAGGACCTACCAGACTCCGCGTCAGAGTCTGATGGCTATCAGCCAACCAGCGACTCAGACACAACAAAAATCTCAAAATCCAAAAGGCGAAAACTGACAAAAAATCAATCGGCGTCATCACACAAGAAGGAAGACGATGACTTAAACAAGCCATACAGGCCCAAGTCGTTCGCTCTCAGCTACAAATTTTGTCAGCGAATAGCCACCGCACCTATAGAGAAACAGGCAAAACTCCCAAGCAGCATCGGCAGGTACGATGGCCTGCGAGACCCTACTGACCACTTGCACGACTTCGAGTGCGCTGGAACCATAGTCCTCTGGCCTGTGCAAGTCTGGTGCCACCTGTTCGCGCAAACCCTTACAGGCGCAGCCAGAGTTTGGTTTGACAACCTTCCGGTAGGAGGCATCCTAGACTTCGATGACCTTATCCAGAAGTTCAAAGATCACTTCTCCTATCTCATGCGACACAAACGAGATAAGGCCCACATCCTCCTATGTCAGCGCACAGACAATGAATCAATAGAAGACTTCATTGTGCGCTACAACAAGGAGGCACTACAAATTGGCTGCGGAGAAGAGCTCACGCGCGCAGGCTTTATTAATGGAGTACGCAGCGAGGATTTGATGAAAACATTATCCGGAAAAACGGGCGTCCCAGATTCTTGGGAAGAAGTCATCAAAGCCTCCAAAATATATGCATCCTCGGAGCGCTCCATCAAGCAGTAGCGCGGCTACAACCAAACAAACAACTCCAACAGAAACAAAGGCAAACAATCTGTCTGGTCACGCATTTCAGGACCAACGGACGAAAGTAAATACTCACCTGCCAACGACGCGCGACAGACAATCACCAACAAACAATCAAGGGACCAGAGAAGCCAACCCAAAAAGAATACAAACTGGACGCCACTCACAAAAACTCCGTCACAAGTGCTCAAGACAGAACAAGTCACTTTCAAGGAGCCCAAAGTACTGGGCAAAAGAAAGAACGTCGACCACACCAAGTATTGTGAGTACCATAACGATTATGGTCACCTGACGGACAACTGCTACAGCCTAAAACTAGAAATAGAGGCGGCACTAAAGACGGGCCAGCTCGGTCATCTTATTAAAAACGTCAACAAAGGTGGGCGCAACACCAAGCAAGACGATAAACGCGAAGAACCCGGAAAGAAACAAATCCGGAATCTACAAACGAGTTACATCCGGCATACCCCGCACCATCATTGTAACATGATCTCCGCCGCGGGAACACGCCAGAATACGGGTAAGCGCCCAAGAGACACAGATGACTCCTGGAAGGAGGTGGACGTCCTCCTCCCCCGGCTCCGAGGCGGACCCTCCGCAACAGCGCCACTAATTGTCACCGCCGTCTTAGGACATTACCGAACACAATCCATGTTCCTAGACGGCAGAAACAGCACTGACATAATCTATGATCAGTGTTTTCAACAACTGGACAAGGATGACAAAGCCCGCCTCGTTCCAGTTAATGCAACAATCTCAGGCTTTATCGATGAAGTCATCATGCCACGCGGCATAATCACCTTCCCGGTCACTTTGACAGACGGTACCCACGAGCGCACAGAAATGTGTGACTTCATGGTTTTACCAGTAACATCTCACCATGATGTCCTACTAGGACGGGAAGGCCTGGCGAAGTTCAACGCCAACGCCTCCACCCCCGACCAAATGGTGGGCTTCCCCACCCGAACCGGCGTCGCAATAATCCGAGGGAACAAACAATGCCACGCAATCGAGGTGGAAAAACCACAAAAAATGCAAACCCGTTTGGAACCGGAAAACTGGGTCCTAAACCCCAAATTCCCAGACCAAACGGTCATCATCGGCCATGAAATCTCCAACACCATAATAACGCACCTCAAGCAACTCTTGGTCAGAAACATAGACATATTCGCCTGGCAACCATCTGACATGATCGGCGTTCCAAGAGAAATCGCGGAACACAAACTCAACACTTACAGATCTGTGGAGCCAGTCGCCCAGAAGATGCGCAAAATGGGGCCAGAGAAAACAAAGGCGATGAATGAACAAGTCAACGAACTACTCCATGCAGGCATTATCCGCCCAATACGCTACCAAACCTGGGTAGCCAACCCAGTCATGGTAGGAAAAACAACGGGCGGATGGCGCATGTGTGTCGACTACAAAGATTTGAACAAAGCCTGTCCAAAAGATTGTTACCCTCTTCCAGAGATTGACTTAAAGGTGGACTCCCTCGCACCATATCGCTTCAAATGCTTCCTCGACGCCTACAAAGGCTACCACCAGATCCAAATGGCAAAGGAAGATGAAGACAAAACGGCCTTCCGCACGGATGCAGGAATTTTCTGCTACACCAAAATACCTTTCGGCCTCAAAAATGCGGGAGCCACATATCAGCGACTCATGGACAGCGCTTTCGTTGACGAGATAGGCGTACGCTTGGAAGTATACGTTGACGACCTCGTCATCAAAATCAAGGACGAAGACAACATGCTGGAAGACATTCAGAAAACATTCAACCAATTGCGAAAGGTGCGCATGAAGCTTAACCCCAGCAAATGTTCCTTCGGCATGGAAGAAGGGAAATTCCTGGGAGTTATTGTCACGCAGGAGGGGTTCCGCACAAATCCAGACAAGGTCCTTGCCATTGAAAGAATGCCTTCACCAACATCCATCAAGGAAGTCCAAACCCTAATGGGACGCCTCGTCACCCTCAATCGCTTCCTTTCCAATTATGCTTCTAAGTCTTTTCCATTTGTAGACACTCTAAAGAATTGTCTCAAAAAAGTAATTTCCGCTGGACCCCTGAGGCGGAAAAAGCTTTTCAAGAAATGAAAGAATGTCTTATGAATTTACCTACTCTCACAGCACCATTACCCAGGGAGCCATTAACCCTATACCTCTCTGTCACGGAGCGGGCAATCGGCGCTGTACTCCTCGTAGACCGAAAAGGCGTTCAAACACCCATCTACTATATTAGCAGAACCCTGCTAGATGCAGAGACCAGGTACTCTACAATGGAAAAACTAGTGCTAGCTCTCATTCACGCATCGCGCAGACTGCGCAGGTATTTCCACGGGCACCCAATAAATGTCCTAACAGACTACAGAATCAGCGATGTGTTACGAAAACCTGAAACTTCAGGTCGCCTAGCAAAATGGGCGATCGAACTAGGTGAACACACTATCAATTACAAACCCAGACCCGCAGTCAAGGGACAAGTACTCGCTGACTTCGCCACTGAAATACCGACAGACAAAATCGCAGAATGCCTAGCCGTGCAAGACCCCGCACCACCAACGTCCGGAAATGAAAGCTGGAAACTTTACACCTACGGCGCCTCAAATAGCGACGGCGCAGGCGCAGGTTTACGCCTAATCAGCCCAAACAAAAAAGAATACACTTACGCCATACGCTTGGATTTTGCCGCAACAAATAATGAGGCAGAATATGAAGCGCTACTAGCAGGACTGTGCATCGCACAGCAAATGGGAGCTTTTCACCTCGAAGCACACGTTGATTCACTGCTAGTAGCCAGACACATCAATGGCACATATGACGCAAGGGACGCCACAATGGCCCTATACCTACAGCAGGCCAAGCTACTCATGCGCAAATTCACTTCCTGCGCGGTCACCCACATCAACCGGAGTGAGAACAAACCCGAAGACGCGTTGAGCAAGATGGCTTCCACGGTCTTCGACCATATGGCCAAAAACGTCCGGGTTGAACTACAAGAAAGGCCATCCGTCCCGCCAAGACAAGTAAACGTCATCCAAACAGGTACTACATCTTGGATGGCGCCACTCAAAGCATACTTGACATCTGGGACATTACCCGACAACAAGGCGGACGCACGAAAAATCCAACACAAGGCCTTGCACTATGAGTTGACAGAGGGAATCCTCTACCGACGATCATATTTGGGCCCCTTACTGCGATGCATCGACAAGGAGGAAGCCTCCTTCCTCATTAGAGATATTCACGAAGGTATCTGCGGATTACATGCAGGACCCAGAATGGTGGTTGCCAAGTTATTGAGCGCATGATACTATTGGCCCGGCATGCACCCAGATGCAGTTGCAGAATTGCGCAAATGCAATTCCTGCCAGCGCCACGCGCCAAACACCTTGCGTCAAACACCTTGCGTCCCAAAAATGATTTGGTATCCGTCACAGCGGCATGGCCATTCCAGAAATGGGCAATAGACCTTGTCGGCCCATTTCCCACAGCGCTAGGAAACGTCAGGTTCTTAATAGTGGCAATCGACTACTTCACAAAATGGATCGAAGCAAAGCTACTAGCAAAGATAGACGGATTGCACACCAAGAAATTCATATGGGAATTCATCATATGCAGATTCGGCTTACCGTACCAGATCATAAGCGACAACGGAACCCAATTTACAGACCAACACTTACAAGAATGGCTGGCGCAAATGGGGGTCCAGCAAATCTTCACATCAGTCTCTCATCCCCAAGGGAACGGCCAAGTCGAAAGAGCAAATCAGAGCATTATCGAAGGTATCAAAAAACGACTCGGAACCAAAAGAACCGGATGGGTGGACGAAGTTCCACATGTCCTATGGGCGAACCGCATACTCGCAAAAACCAGCAATGGCGAAACCCCATTCAGCCTAACCTACGGTTCCGAAGCCGTTATACCCGCAGAAATTGGATGCCCCTCCGCAAGAGTACTCATGGCGGATAAAGGGCAAAACAACAAAGAACTACGACTAAATTTAGACCTACTTGAAGAGCGACGAGAACTCGCCGCCATCAAAGAGGCCAGATACAAAAATCAGTTGGAGCGCTACTACAACCAAAAGGTTAAACTACACGAGTTTGACGTTGGGGTTTATGTTTTCCGAAACAATAGCGCTTCGAACACAGAGAAGCAGGGAAAACTTGCTCCAACCTGGGAAGGGCCTTACAAAGTTCAGGAGATCTTAGGCAAGGGCGCCTATGCGCTAGAGAGAATTGATGGTACGCCCGTCCCGCGCTCTTGGAACGTGGCACAGTTACGTTTCTGTTATATGTAACCTTTGTAAACACTTAGGCTACACATGCCTAAGTCCTTTTCTAAAGGATTCTATGAAGTTTTTACCGCCTACCTTACTTGTGTGCACTACTTGATCCTCGGGTCTTCAAGGCATAGATATTAAACATAACTGTCGCCGGACTCAGTAATAAAATCCAAACACAATATCACACAAGAAGTTTAATAATATATACAAAATAAACATAGAAGTTTTCATATATTACCAAAAAAGGGGCGTTCAAGCTGCCCATAGCTTTACAAGCAAGAAACCAAAAACCATCCTAAAAACACTAATCTTCCCCATACTCTTCGAAGTCCACCAGCTGCTCCTCCATACCCTCTAGAGTCGTCCCGGACGCTTCCCCATTAGCTGCCGCTTGCTTCTGTTAGGACAAAAAGGATTGGTGAAACCACTTTTGCAAACCTTAGTCGAATTCACTTCTGTCAAAATATTCTAAGTATAGAACTGCTGAAGAAGGAAGATCAAACTGCTGAAGAAGAGATTCCACAAGTGCTGAAGAAGAGATGTCATCAGAAGTTCTGAAGTTCAAACCAGACACTTCTACTGAAGAACTACTGAAGACAAACTACTCATCAGTAGTTTGTCATTCATCAGTACTTATGTGAAGATCTTTTCCACCGCCTTTTTGCATCAGTAGTTTATTACTTTAGTATTACTTTTGCTTTATGTACAAGTTCCAATGCTGCAACTTGTTGCAACTTGTTTCTGAACTTGCTTTTTGGCAAGGTTCATGTATTTGTAAAGTCTATAAATAGAAGGGTTCATCCCTCTGTTTTAGACAAAAATTGGTTTTGACAAATCTAAACTGAGATGTCACAAGTGTCAGAAGTTGGGACACTTTGCTAGAGAGTGTAGAAACTCTAGCTTTAACCAATCACAATCTGGAAATAACTTTAACCCCAATTATAATAGGAATAATGGAACTCAAGGGAGTGCTCATTTTGTACAGGCACAAGCTCCTCAACAGCAATACATGCCACAAGTACAATATGTTCAAATGCCTGCTCAACAGATGCAGAGCCAACAATCAATCCCTCCCTTTCCAGCTGCTCAACAACCTCCACAGCCTCAACAACACTCTCAACAAAGTCTTTTCACCTCAGGGTATGTTGACTGGAGCAGTCTTCCTTTTGACACCATAGAGTGCAATCCTGATGCAGACAACAAGTTGTTTGACATCAACTGGGGAGAACCAGACAATGGCAGAAAGAACTTTGCCTTAATGGCATTTGAGGGATGCACCTCAAAATCTGCCTTGTCACAGGTATCAAAAGAATCTTTGACAAAACTATGTTCAAATTCTTGCAAAGAATCTTTTGCTCTCACAAGAGAGACTAATGTGCACTTACAAGGAAAAGCAAATGACTCTGAGAGAAAATTCACTTAGATGAAATGTGATTTAGAAAGAAAACTTTCTGCAAAAACAAAAGAAGTTTCTAAATTAACTAACACTGCTATTGAAACCCAAGCACAAATTAAAATCATGATAAATGACCTAGGAAATGTCAGACAAGAGCTTGCTGACACCAAGGTCACATGTGAAAAATGGGTTGAATCTTGTAAGGGGTACCAATTATTGCTAAACAAACAAAGAGCTTCAAATGTTAGGTTTGGCATAGGGTACAATCACACTGAAACACCAACAGATTTTTCCCCCAAAACTACTGAAGATGGGAGAAAAATTGTTTCAGGTGAAACTTCTGAAGAGGAAGAATGCACATCTTTCCATGAGAACTTTCTAAAAAATCACAAAGAAAGTTCTTCAGAAGTACTGATTAAATCTGACTTTAAGCCATCAGTAGTTTCAACTACATCAGGAATTGAGAACCTGAAAACTACTGATGACCTAAAACCAATTAACACAGTCAGAAACTTGTCTTTGAAAGAAAAAAACAAAAGAATGTGAAATCTATGGTCTGTTCAACCACAAAACAGAATTTTGCAGATATAGAAAAGGTATTCAGTTCAACAAGAAAAATCAGCAACTGGTTGTGGGAAAACAAATCAAAAATGATTTTGTAAAAACCTTTTCTCCCAAGAAACAACAACCAGTAAACACCTTTTCTCAGAAAAAGACAAAATCTCAACAAAGATCTTTTTCTCAAAATTCTCTTTCAGTAGTTAGACCTGAATCATCAGCAGTTTCACAAACTGCTGAGATTAAAGATCTTATAAACTTGGTACAACTACTGATGACCAAAGTTGATGGTGGTCCTCAAAAGGATACCACCATTGTTCTTAATGAAAAATCCATTGCCAAAAAGACATGGATTTCTCAACTTGGTCAAGAACAAACTGTAAATGTTCTCAAGAGCAAACCCAAAGCCAAACTGGCTTGGGTTCCTAAATCTAACTGATTTGCTATCTTGTGCAGAGAGTTTCCAGAGGCTTAAATAGCATTTGGTATGTAGACAGTGGAGGCTCAATGCACATGACAGGATGCAGATACCTGATAAACAATTTTATCAGTCAAAGAGATGGATCTGTATCCTTTGGGAACAATGCTAAGGGATATGTTCTAGGACATGGCAATGTCTCCTCTGGCAAAATACAGTTTGACAAGGTCAATCTGGTTGAAAACCTTGAGTACAACTTGCTGAGTGTGTCACAAATGTGTGATAAAGGATATTCTTCCTTTTTCACAAAGACAGCATGCAAGATCATATCACCAGAAGGCCAGAAGTTGATAGAGAAGTTCGTTGAAGATCACACTTTGTTAATAGCCAAAAGATGTTGCAATGTCTATGCAGTGGACATTGAAAAAGACAAAGTACTGAACAACACTGCCTGTTTCTTCTCAAGGGCATCAACTTCAGAAACTGATCTCTGGCACAGGAGACTTGGCCATGTGAACTTTAAAACCATAAATAAAGTCACAAAAATGGGCTTGGTCAGAGGTCTACCCTTAAAAGTATACCAGTGTCAAGAACACTGTGTATCCTGTTTAAAGGGAAAACAGCATAAGTCCTCCTATAAGTCTATTGAAGAATCAAAAACAACTGCATGTCTTCAACTACTCCATATGGACTTATTTGGGCCTGTAAAAATCATGAGCCTTGGTAAGAAGAAGTACTGCTTAGTCATCATTGATGACTACTCAAGATTTACATGGGTATTCTTCTTATTTTCCAAGGATGAGGCTGCTGAAATCATCAAGTTCTTCATTCTACAAGTAGAGAAGCAATACTCTCTACCTGTCAAAACCATTAGAAGTGATAATGGGACAGAGTTCAGGAACAAAACTCTGGATGAATTCTGTTTGTCTAAAGGGATTATTAGACAATTCAGTGTTCCCATAACTCCTGAACAAAATGGTGTGGTAGAAAGGAAGAACAGAACTTTAATAGAAGGAGCAAGAACAATGTTAGCTGATTCTGGCCTACCATTATACTTTTGGGCAGAAGCAGTTAACACATCATGTTATGTTCAAAATAGAGTTCTTATTGTCAAGAGACATTCAAAGACTACCTATGAAGTTCTTCATGGCATGAAGCCCCTTATCTCCTTTTTCAGGGCTTTTGGGTGTCAATGTTTCATCTTGAACATTAAGGAATCTATTTCAAAGTTTGCTGCCAAAGTTGATTCAGGTTACTTTCTTGGTTATTCTTCAACTAGAAAAGCCTACAAGGTTTTTAACTCAAGAACCAGGATAGTAGAAGAAACACTGAATGTCAAGTTCAATGAGTCAAAACACACTCTTATTCCAGCACATCCTGCTGAACTTTTTGACCTTGACAGCTTCCATTTTGGACCTGAAAATACTGTCACTTCATCCAAACCTACTTATTATGGTGATCAAAGGTTTGATGATGAGGATCCAGCACCATGGACTCCTCAAATAGTCATTAAGTCAACTTCAAAACCATTAGAAGTTTCACAAACTTCTGATTCAACAAATACTGAGGAACAAACTCAAACATCTGCTTCAGCACCTGCAACTACTGAAAACACTGAAACTGCTGAACCAGATATAATAGACCTCAGTAGTTTGTTTGAAGAACATGAGCCACCAACACCTGTCAGTGGTTTACAACAACTGATCGAACACAAAGACCATCCACTTGATCAAATCATGGGTGATATTGCATCAGGTGTTCTTACAAGAAACCAGCTTTCCAACTTTTGTCTATTCTCAGCATTTATTTCACAGTTGGAACCAAAGAAGTACCAGGAAGCCCTCAAAGATAACAATTGGGTGCAGGCAATGCAAGATGAATTGCTTCAATTCAACAAGCAACAGGTTTGGGAAATCTGTCCCTTACCACCAAACAAGCAACCAATTGGCACAAGATGGGTTTTCAGAAACAAACAAGATGAAGCTGGTATTATAATAAAGAACAAGGCAAGACTGGTAGTACAAGGTTACTCTCAAGAAGAAGGAATTGACTATGATGAAACCTTTGCTCCAGTTGCAAGGCTTGAAGCCATCAGGTTATTTCTGGCCTATGCCATTTCCAACAAAATAAAAGTTTATCAAATGGATGTTAAGAGTGCATTTTTGTATGAAAAGATAAAAGAGGAAGTGTATGTTTGTCAGCCACCTGGGTTTGAGGATCCTTCTCATCCTGAGTGGGTGTACAAACTAGACAAAGCTCTTTATGGGCTCAAACAGGTTCCAAGAGCCTGGTATGACACACTTTCAACCTTTTTACTCAAAAATAACTTCACAAGAGGTGCCATTGATAAAACTCTTTTCATAAAACATGTTGGAAATCATGTCTTACTTGTTCAAATATATGTTGATGATATCATTTTTGGTTCAACAAACACAAAATTGTGTGATGAATTTAAGAAACTCATGCAATCAAAATTTGAGATGAGTACAATGGGAGAACTGCAGTACTTTCTGGGACTGCAGATTAAACAACAATCAAATGGAACTTTTATACATCAATCAAAATATGTTAAAGAATTATTAAACAAATTTTCTTTACAAGACTGTAAATCATGTTCCACTCCCATGACACCAACCACACAAGTTGAACCAGATGATCAAGGAAAACAGGTTGATCAAACCATGTATAGATGTATGATAGGTTCCCTTTTATATCTAACTGCCTCGAGACCAGATATTATGTTTTCAACACGTGTCTGTCCTAGATATCAATCAGCTCCTAGGGAATCACACCTCATTGCAGTAAAAAGAATCTTCAGATATCTGAAAGGAACTCCAACTCTTGGAATTTGGTATCCTGCTTCAAGCAATACCAAGTTATCAGCTTTTTCAAATAGTGACTATGCAGGGTGTAAAATGTCAAGAAAATCAACATCTGGTGGTTGTCAATTCTTGGGAAACTGTCTAGTGTCCTGGCAATCAAAGAAACAAACATCTATTGCAACTTCAACTGCTGAAGCTGAATACATTGCAGCTGCAAGTTGTACATCACAGATACAATGGCTCCAATATCAACTTCTTGATTATGGAATCAAAGAGACCAAGACACCATTGCTTGTAGCCAGCAAATCTGCCATTAGCATCATTCAAAATCCTGTTCAGTTTTCAAAGACTAAACACATTGAAATCAGGTATCATTTCATAAGAGATTGCTATGAAAAAGGCAAGATTGAAGTGAAACATGTAGCAACAGCTAATCAAATAGCTGACATATTCACTAAACCCCTTGACACATCAACATTTCAGAAGTTAGTATCCATGCTAGGGATGCTAAATTTGTAAGTGTTTCTCTTTACTTTTCTGCACAAATGTTTATTTTTCACTTACATCTGTTTTCAAAAATTGAGAAACTTCTGAAAAACAAACAAGAGAGAAACTACTGATGAACAAAACATCAGTATGGGGATATTTTCTGAAAAGTGATTAACTTCTGATAAAACAACCTTCAGAAGTTATGAATAAAGTATTTATAAAGTATTTCTCATCAGCTGTTCAAAAATACTGAAGAGAAAGTGGGAACTACTGATGAAAATAATTCTTCATCAGCAGTTTAGTCAAAAAGGGCAAATCGGACTTTTCCCACATCAGAAGTTTGACCTAGGCGGTTTAAAACTTCTGATAAAGAAGTTCTAGGCGGTTTAAAACTTCTGATAAATATATTTTTTCAACACTTATCCATTCAAAACAAAAATTCCCTCCTTCTCTCTCAAGAAAGCTCTCAAACCCTGAACCTGCAAAAACACTGTTCGATTCATACACACACAAACCACATGGCTTTAGTTCTTAAACAGGGACACAATCTCAGAGCCTACTTAGAAAAACAAGAAGGCTGGTCCCAATACGATGAGATCATTGATCTCGTCGTCAAATCCCAATATTTCACCGCTCTCACAATAGACCCACCAATACATCCTGAAACTCTCAATGAGTTCTGGGCTAACGCTGAGACAGTGATGGTGGATGATGAGGTTATCTCTCTCAACTCAACAATCAAAGGTAGACAAATGGCCATCACACCGGCCACACTTGCAAACAGACTGGGGTTGAATGATGTGAATGCCCCTGAAAAGTTTGACAACTCTGCAATCCACCTAACCATGACTGAATGTGGTTATCAAGGTACTCTCTCACAAGCTACCATCTTTAAAAAGTATTTTGAACCAAAATACAAACTTTTGTTTCATTATATAATTATGTGTTTGAGTCCTAAAACAGGGTCTTATGACCAGATGCCCTCAACCTTTCAACCAATTTTTCATTCCATTGTGAATGAAACAAATTTCAGGGGCATCAAAACTTTTCTTTAATGAGTTGGTGTTACATCATAATAACACTAAAAAGAAGTTTTTGTTATATCCAAGGTTCATTATGCAATGGATAATAAAAGAACTGGGTGATGAGGTGCTTGTGGGTAAAACTGAAATTTTGAAACCCTTAACCTCACAAGCATACTCTAGGCACAACAAACAGGCTGCCTGGCCAGAAGATGACCAAGGGGAACCAGAAACAGTCCCCATGGAACCCTCATCTTCCAAACCTACACCCCCAAAGGCCAAGAAACCCAAGGTACAAAAACAAAAACCCACCAAACCTAAAAGAAAAGCTGTTCAGGAGGTTGAGATGCCTGAACAAACTATTGTGCAATCTGCACTTCTTAAAGATGTGACTGAAACATCCACTCAGTCTCATCCATCTCAAACCCCACCAAGAGCACCAATCACAATTCTTTTCAAAAGAAAAAGACTTAAGAAAACCATTCCTATTGATTCCTCTTTTGAAACTGCTAAACCTATTGGCCAAACTACTGAAACAGCACCCCAACTTTCTGAACCAGATATTGAAATAGCCAAACTTCTCTCTAGGCTAAAAGAGAAAGTCCTATCTACACATGTCAGTCCCCAACAACCACATCAAACAGGGGACATAGCCTCAGAATTTGACATGGATGTGGACACTCAAAGCCCTAACCAAAGAGTTGAGGATGAACCAGGGTCTCTAAGCCCAAACTTAGAAACTCTTGGTACTTTTGAGGCTGCTACTACTCATTTACCACCCAGTGGTGGATCTGAGGAAAGAAGAAACATAGCTAAGACCTCAACTGTGGCAACTACTGATGAAGGCTTAATGCCTGAGGTAGGAAATCCTCTGAACCAAGAAAAAGAGGTACATGAGACAACTGAGTTGGGCTCAGCTCATGATGTAACTGATACAGTCCTCATTGAGGATATAATCAGGGATTCAGATGATTCCATTGACTTGGATGATGTTTCAAAACACCAAACTACTGAATTGACGGCTACAAGTGAAGGTCCCGCACCTGGTGTATCTATGCTCAAGAAGCTAGTCACACCAGATCAGGTTAAAGTCCACTTAATCCATGATTCCCCTAGAATGGCATCTTCTGTACAACAAGAAGATCAACCAAAAACACACCCCTCACTACAAATGCCTACCCAATTCCCTGGGCAAACAAGCATAGACATGAACCAGCTATGCAGCCCAGATGGTCCCTTATACCACATGATGAACACCCTCATCAAAAATCACTTCCAAACATACACAGCTAACTTGGAGCTGTCCATGAAGAACCAATTTAGAGTGATACAGACAAAGATGAATGATCTGTCCAACAAGATTGACTTCAACAGCAAACAGATTGCTAATCTTACAGGTCAGTTCTCCCAAGCTTCAACATCAAAAACTGATGAAGCCAAAAAGGGGGAGAAAATTAAGGAACCTATGGATACACTTGAAGCCAGGAGAAAGGCAAGAGTGGCTATCCTAGAAAGAGATCAAAGAGATCAAGCCAGAAAAGAAAAACTGGCCCAACAATTTGGTGTCTCTATTCAAGAAGTAGAAGATGCTGAAAAGACTGATGAATCCGAAGGGCACAATGAAGAAACCTCTGATGGACAAACTTCTGATGAAGAATCAGAAAGTACTGAAGACAATCCTTCAGTAGTTGACAAACCTTCAGTTGTTGTCAACCCATCAGAAGTTAACACTTCCAAAACTCAAACTGCTGAACAAGAGCCTTCCAGATCAACTGAACCTACTCAATCAACTTCTGTTCCTCCTAGGCCTATTACCACTATGACTGTACTAAACCCTTCTCCAATCTCTCAATCAGCAGAACTTCTTGAGAAGAGTTTAGTAGCAGCCCAAAAGAAAGCCAGAGAAGATCAGATTTGGAAAACACTGGAAGAAAGGGATGACTTAGACTTAAGCCTGGATGAAAAGCTACATGCTTATGAAGCAGAACTTCAAAGGCAGGCTAGCCTAGACAAGATTGATGAGGAAGATAAAAGACATCAACTGATGTCTTACATTACTAAGAACAGCAAGATCAAAGCCCACACATTAAAGAGACTCTCCATGGAAGAGCTGACAAGAAGAGCTCAACTTATTGCAGACAAACTTGCAACAAGTAAAGATACAAAAGCCAAGAGAGCTCAGATGATAGAAGAGTTAGTAGCAAATGGTTATGGTTCAAAAGCCTCTGTGTCCAAATGGAAAGAAGAAAGATTAGTGGACACTTATAGAAAATATAAGGCTGCAAGGGCTGCACATCCAGAGAAGTTTCAAACTGCTGAAGTACCAACTTCAGTAGTTGGAACTTCTGGTATTCAAAGAAGACCAGCTACTCAGAAAAAGAAATCAGAGGAGAATGTGAAGACTGATTTTAGAATGGTACTACTAGAAGGTAGTACAGTAGTCCTTTCTGACTTTGACATAGAAGGAAAACCTCTGATCACACAATTCAGGGATCCTTCCACCTTTGCATATCAAATCCAGAAGACCATCAAAGACAAACTGCACACTAAGGTAGTAACTGAGCATCATTTGCCAACATTTCAGATACCTAATGTGATGCAACAACAACAAGGAAGTGAATCCCACCTGAGACTCACTGAAGTTGAAAACATCCAACACTCAGGAGAATCCCAGGGTACCACCATGGTTCCCTACACTTTAGACTTTGACAAGTCTAAAGTACCTATCATCAGATGGTCCTTTACTGATAACAACTCAGTACTTGTGACAAGAAGAGATCAGACAAGCAGAGCCTATAGGTCAATGAATGATCTGAAGAAGCTATCAACTCAAGACCTGCTTACTATCCAACATCTAGAACCACAGAAAGGGTCTCTCACTGATGAACAGCTGAACCAGCTGAAGAATTCCATGTTCAAAGGAATATGGAAAATTGTGAAGGACAGAAGAGAACAATAAGGAATTAGTAAGGTTTTGGCTTCATCAATCCAGGGGGAGATTGTTAGGACAAAAAGGATTGATGAAACCACTTTTGCAAACCTTAGTCTAATTCACTTCTGTCAAAATATTCTAAGTATAGAACTGCTGAAGAAGGAAGATCAAACTGCTGAAGAAGAGATTCCACAAGTGCTGAAGAAGAGAAGTCATCAGAAGTTCTGAAGTTCAAACCAGACACTTCTACTGAAGAACTACTGAAGACAAACTACTCATCAGTAGTTTGTCATTCATCAGTACTTATGTGAAGATCTTTTCCACCGCCTTTTTGCATCAGTAGTTTATTACTTTAGTATTACTTTTGCTTTATGTACAAGTTCCAATGCTGCAACTTGTTGCAACTTGTTTCTAAACTTGCTTTTTGGCAAGGTTCATGTATTTGTAAAGTCTATAAATAGAAGGGTTCATCCCTCTGTTTTAGACATTGATTTTAATGCAGAAATCCTTCAACACATATTATTGTTATTTCCATTTCATATTTATTGAGAATCTGTCTAAGTGTTTCATTCTCATTCAATACTTAGATTCTCAATAAATACTTATCATTTATTAGTTATTCAATCCAGGGGGAGTCATAACTCCTGTTGATAAGTGTAGCTTTAAACTCATAACATTCCGCTGTGCTATCACTGATCAAGAACTTGCTAAACACCTAAGTGTTCACTAGCAAGTTCATACAAAAGAGCAATACTGATCCAACAGCTTCCCTTTCTTTTGCGCCTCCGCACCCAAACGGTCGGATTCTTCAATAAAGTAACGGAGGCCGCCAGCAGGATCAGCATACTGATTACAGTCCGCCACTGTCTTCAGTATAGGGAATTCAACTTGCTCGAACTTAAGGAGTTCAGCTTCATACTCCTTCTCCCTGGGTTTACCATCATGCGCACCTTCAGTTATACGCCCTCCATTTAGCGCATGGTAAAACCCAGTGTCAAATCCCTCGGCCTCCCTAGCAGCGCGCGCAGCAGCAGCAATAGCGGCAACCTGGTCGCCGAGATTGGGTTCATTCCAGAACCGCTTGAAAATCTACAAACAGGCGATAAAATAGTCAGAGATAAACTATACGGTGACACAGAGAAAGGTGGGAAAATACTTACCCCGGCGATACCCTCAGTCATCACCCAGCGAACAGACTCTTGGGCCTTCTCCTGCGCAACATTGGCTTCGTCCAGAAGGCTCTTTGCATTTTCCGCCTCCGTCTGCGACAAAGTCAGGGATTCCTCTAAGGAGGCCCTCTCCTCCGTCAGCGCAACCTTCTCCTTCACCCAAGCCTCCTTCTCACTCACCAACGCAGACAGCTGGGAAGAAGCATTCACAAGCTCTTCATCCTTGGCACGCAAATCAGAGCGCAAGCCTGCCACCACCGAATATTTATCGGCTAAAACCTTGTGATGACCTTCAGCAGTCTCTTGCAGCTTGGAATTTTCATTCTTCAGCGCCTGGATCTGATCCTTCAGTCTCATCGTCTCTTGATTTGTACGCCCTGTCCCTGTACCTCTCAACCTCAGACTTCAGCTTCTCCTCTCTCTGCGCCTGCACTGACCGCCTGGCGTTAAAATCAGCAATGTCACGGGCAAACGCTTCATTGCGTCACTTCAATGACTCAACAGCAGCAACCTGAAGCGCTAGCCCAACACAGATGTCAGTTATCAGCTGCGAGCGGGACAAGCTATCCTGATACTCCCTCTCCTTAGGAGGGACCACTTGAGACACAAACTCCTCGGCAGTAAGAGGATTCGCAAAGCGGGAGTTCTCCCGAACACTCCAGTGCGGGCGCCAGATTATATCACCCGCGAAGTAACCCGGGTCACTCCGCTCAACACTTGCCCTTCCACCAGAAGGCATATCACCAATCACCCCGACACCACTACCACCCCCAGGAGAACTGCCAGATGGCACCTGCTGGGAGGCAACCCTGCTGGCCTCCTCATCCGCCTTAGCCTTGGCCTCCGCCTCGGCTTTCTCCTTCTCTAAACGCAGCTTTTCAGCTGCTGCTTCCTCCTCAGCCTTCTTGGCTATCTCCTCCAAACGCATCTTTTCAGCTGCAGCCCTCTCCTCCTCCGCCTTCTTGGCAGTAGCTTCATTGGCCCGCTTCTCGGCCTCAACTGCCTCTTGTTCCGCCCGGGCTTTCTCAGCCTCCGCTCGCGCCTTTTCCTCCTGCCTTTTCGTGGCAATCTCCACCTCAGAAGGAGTTGGACCGGAGGAGGAACCAGGAGCTTGCGGAGAAACAACTACAACGAAACAAAGCATAACAATTAGGAACAAGTTACTACAACAAAGACAAGGAAGACAAGCTACACGAGTCACTTACTAGTCACTTTCTTCACAGTCTTCTGTATTAGAGGACGGCGCTCCGGCGGCGGACTAATCTTTAACGCAAACGGCGCAGGACAAGCTCCACCAGATCTTGAGGACCCAGCCTTCACACTCTGGGCTTTACCCAGCTTCCGCTTCTTCTTCAATGGAGTCTCCGCTACATCAACATCTTCAGGGGCGGAGGAAGAAGATTCCGCACGCTATCACGCTGCCCAAAATAAGGTCCTTCACTACCTGCACTCAAAGGCGTAGATTTAGCTTGAAATAACACCTTATGCTTATGAACGCGCGGCGCACTCTTCTTACGACCACGCGGAGACACTGGATGCACCAGTTCCACAGAAGACCCTATTGATTCCCCATCAGAGGAAACAACAAAATAAGGGGTCGTTAAGTGTGGAACAAAACATAAAGGATCAGGATTTATAGGATGCTCACGTGAAATAAGCATACCAGTAGGCTTGAACTCCAGGTATGGATAATAGAACCTATCAACCATCTGATCAATCACAGATACCCTACCCTCCGCAGGCTCTCTCCACTCCAAAGGGGCTTTATCCCGCAGCAAGAACGCATTAAACTTTGACATCCCTGAGTAAAGCAAGATGAAACTCAGTCAAACAGTAATAAAAACAACTGACAAAGCAGCATGGAGACAAAAAACTTACCAGGTGTGGTGACCACAGGCTCTTTCCCCTCCACAAGCTGAACACGGCTCATACCCAACAAAGCCAACATGGCTTCCGAACACATACCCGTGTCAAACGGAGAAGCATGAGCCACCAGATCTTTAAACCACGCTTGCTCCCTGAACCCCTCCATAACAGGATGATCAGGCACCCTTTGACGCTCGACAACAACCATCCATGGCATATCCACAGGTATGACTCCCCTCTTGACATAGAAAAATTTCTCTTTCCAGTCATGCAGTGACTTAGGAGAGGTTGTCCCAACCGGTGGTACAAGAGGACGGGGGACGAAATTGAACCACGATTGCTACATGTTCATCAAATAGAAGACATTGAACCGTTCAAAAGACGGCTCAATGTCCAAAGCATGACAACAGGCTTCGAAATGCACGAGACGAAGCATACCAAACCCACTAACCTGGGTTACATGAACGCCATACTTCACCAACGTATCCACCTGGAACTTGGTAGCAGGAAGATGGAACCCACAAAGAGCAAGGTGGGCCCCATACAAGCTCATCTTCCCCGGGGGAGGGGCTAAAGCAGTACCCTTCGCACTCGGCAGCTCCACTTCCCATGAAGGATCAAAATCCATGGCCTCCACAAACTTGGCAAAACTCTTGACACCCCACTTACAGGTTGTATTATGGATCAGCTTCTTGGACTTTTCCACAGCTTTCCCAGGATTTCCCCCAACATCAGACCCTTCAGACATACTGACAAAAGCTTTTTAAAAAAAAGAGAAAAATTTAACAAACTCGCCGGAAAACTTGAAGGCTCACCGGAGAAGTTGAGGGATTTTTTGTGAAGAGTGGAATAAGAAGAAAACCCAAGAGCCTCCTCGGATATATATACCCATCGCATTTAATGCGATGGGGACAGCTGGCAGAAGACCCTTCACCTTGCCAGAAGAGGAGGCATCTGGACGCTACGCGAGGCATACAGCTGGATGGCAACAGTCATCTGGCAGTACGTGACTCCACGCGTCTGTCATAAGGACAACCTTTCACCTGCCAAGCGTCAGCAGGTACACTGACACTGCCCCCACTCGCGCACGTGTACGGCTACTCGCCTGACACACGAAGAATATCCATCCACCCACGTGCTGATGTGACTGACAACTGTGCAGACATCCCCTCTACACCCTGACACGTTCACCAACCGTCTCAGCTTCTCCAGCACGTTTCCTAATTTCAAGGAAACCTTTTAATTTTTAATTAAGAGGATTGCACATTAAATACCCCAGACTGCCACGTCATCACTTGGTGCTGGGTTGACGTAAAATTGAAAAGACGTTCTCCGCCAAATTTTATTATCTCACACCTAGACTGCCACGTCATCACTTGGCGCTGGGTTGACGTAAAATTGAAAAGACGTTCTCCGCCAAATTTTACTATCTCACACCCAGACTGCCACGTCATCACTTGGCGCTGGGTTGACGTAAAATTGAAAAGACGTTCTCCGCCAAATTTTACTATCTCACACCCAGACTGCCACGTCATCACTTGGCGCTGGGTTGACGTAAAATTGAAAAGACGTTCTCCGCCAAATTTTACTATCTCACACCCAGACTGCCACATCATCACTTGGCGCTGGGTTGACGTAAAATTGAAAAGACGTTCTCCGCCAAATTTTACTATCTTACACCCAGACTGCCACGTCATCATTTGGCGCTGGGTTGACGTAAAATTGAAAAGACGCTCTCCGCCAATTTTTACTATCTCACACCCAGACTGCCACGTCATCACTTGGCGCTGGGTTGACGTAAAATTGAAAAGACGTTCTCCGCCAAATCTTACTATCTCACACCCAGACTGCCACGTCATCACTTGGCGCTGGGTTGACGTAAAATTGAAAGAACGTTTTAATCAGACTTTTGCCATTTCTGGCCGAAAGTGAAAAATTATCACCCGCGCCAAGTCTCAACCTGGCGCCGGTCTTTTATAAAAAGAGCCATGTACAAAGATAAAAAGGACGCTTTTATCTTTCCACATGCCACCAGAGTTGCAACGCGCACTCTTTCCCCACATTAACATATTTTTTCCAGAGATGCAACGAGCACTCTTCTTTACAAAACATGTTGCAGTACGCATATTCTACAACAACTATACACAACACAACGGAAAAACACATCACAAACTTACACATTAGTCCAGCGCCCCACCAGATCTCTAAGCAAGAACAGGAGACACCCTAGACTTGGGGGACTTGAAGGGGTAGGGTACTTTTCCCTAACGCTCTCAGGCGCACCCTACCCATTATCCAGATCCTCCGCCTAAAACAACACACCTAAGAGGGTAACACAGCAGCGCCAAAGGCGCTACTCACTCCGCACAGAAGCACCAGTTGACAACGCCTGGGTACATCCCCCTGGAGCCCAACTTGCCACCTCCTATCAGGTGTCAGCTGACAACTGGTCAGCCGCCTGACACCGTCTGACATCAAAGGAAAAGGAGTCCCCTCGGCTGAACCAGCCACAGTGCGCCACGTGTACCAATGGCAGGGCACCGCCCAGTCGGCCAACCACGAGGCGCCACGTGGCCCAATCAAGAGCAACCCTACTCAACTTGGATCACTTTACCTAACTAAGGATTGAGATCCAACTAAATGGGCTCATAAGCAACCGGCTCGGGCCCATTGACAATCAAAGTGGGCCCGATGACCCCAGGCCCACGCACCTCCTATAAAAGGAGGACTTGGCCTCCTTTCTTAGCATGGTAAATTCACCAATTAGAATCAATACACTTGTATCATTGCTTGTATCCTTTATCAATAAAGATCATCCTTTTCAGTGGACGTAGGTCTCAAGAGGCCGAACCACTTATACCCTTGTCTACTATATTACTCTGCTTGTCGTTTGTGCACATAACCATAGGTTAACCGTCATTGTGAGCAAAGGATTATACCCTGCAGCGAACACGAGTCATTGCACCCCAAACCTATCACTCCATTATATACGTTGTTTATACTCGTTGTTTCTTCAGGTGATAATGATGGTTAAGGTGATGATTCAGGTGATGGTAATAGCTCTCCTGATAATGATGATGATGATGCTACTGATAAATATAAGTGTGAAAAGAGGGGATCAGGAAAAGACGCAGGAGAGTCTAGCTCGAAAGCTCCTGGTGGAAACACTGACGATGATAATACTTTCTGGAACGAGAAAATTCGAGCTATACCTGTAAAAGATAAGAAGTTATATCGCCCGATGTTGACTGATAGAGTTTGGACGATTGAGATGACCGGTAGATTTACAGAGATATTTGAGTCAAATGATATGCATTTTGAGCTTGAATATAATGAACATGATCTGGAAAACGGAGAAGTTTCTGCATCTGTGTCTAAAGAGATACTAGAGGGACTGGCTAAGCAGGTTGGTAAATCTCTGTAAGAGTTGATGAGTTAGAACCAAATACCGAATATACCTGAGAAAGAAGCAGGTAATCACTCTGATGATAGAGATGTTCCAGTTTTTGAAGAAGTAGAGATGGAGGATATTACAAGTGAGGAATATCCAGAATACTTCAATAATGATAAAGGTTTTGGATTTCCTGAATTCTCTGATGAGTTATTGAGCCAGGCTGAGAAACTTGCTCGTGAGAATAGCAAAAAGTTCGGTGAAGAAGTGTTTAAGAATTCAGACTGTCAGAAGCCGAATGTTGAACAATCTGATGATTTGAAAGAATTGTTGAGGAAACTTAAAGAAAAAGAAGCTAACCGTCCTAAGAATGAAGTTCAAGGTAGTTTCTACAAATTCCACAATGAACTATTCAAAGGAAAAGCTCTCAGATGGAAGTATTTGAGACAGCTTAAGTGTGTCGCTGTGAAATGGGAGAAAGGAATTCTGTACTTTAACAGATTCCATGATATAAAGACACTACCGTATTGGACTGTTCGCGATATCTACAGACATACTATGTCAGGTGCTTCAGTAAACAACAATCTCGTTGGTTACTTTGCAGATCGCATGGCAAGGGAGAGCAGAACGAAATGGAATGTGTTTACCCCACAGTATCCTAAGAGGATAGTACACAAGAAGGAGAAAGATGAGATAACGGGGTTGTACAAAGTGACTTTGAAGTATAAACCACCAAAAGTGTTGAAGCATTTTCCTTTGATGCCAATTCCACAACACTTTTCGAAAGATTTTATGTGGTGGTACTATGACTGGAAGACAACAGAGGCTATTATTATTCTGAAGTATGGTATGAAAGATTTCAAGAAGATTCATATCTTTGACCCGATGTGGTTGATAAATTGCTTGCACGAGGACATTATAATGCTATACTATAATCCGATTTACTGTGAAGAGAAAGACAGCGAACAGGCAGCTAAATACCAACGTGTGGTATTTCTATGTTTTGCATGGGATGTCAATGCGGGTTGTGACTTTGATAAAAAGCTGGGGAAGTTTGTTGAAGTTCAAAAAGTTGAAAAGAAGAAACCAAAACAAACTCATGAACCAGTTATGACGAAAGAACAAAATAAGCTACTGCATATCAAACTGATGAACAAGAGAATGGATGAAGACCGAAGGCTAAAGCAATTCAAGCAATAGTCGAGGGGGAGTTTGTAGATACACGAAGTGCGACTATTGCTATTGAATTGCAAATCTTATTATGTTTTGATGTGGTCGAATGGTCGAAGGTGGAAATCAGAAGGTCGAAGGTAGTTTAGTTTGGTCGAAGGAAGCTCTGGGAGGTCGAATGAAGTTTTGGATGTATATATGTCTTGGTTCGCCCACCTTAAATGGTTGAACCTGCACATTCGACCAAGTCAATTGGGCGAATGTGCAGGTCTATATAAGGCTGAATCATTTTTGAATGTTTAACTTTTGGTCATTTTATTTCCCTCTCAGAGTGTGTGTCTCCCTAGTGTTTTTGTCAAGTCTGTAATTGGGTTTAATCATTATAAACAAGCTTTGTAAGGATTATTAACATTGTTTATGAATGAAATGAAAACGTTTGAGATGATTTGTCTGTTTTGCTAGTTTTATTATCATTTCGTGATCAATTCAGGGATTCCGCACCTGAATTGAACTTGTTTGATCATATTCTTTGTTTGAATAGCCGATCTTTTACACATACAAAAGGCAGTTGAAGGAAAGCGACACAAAAAGTTTGCCGCATGAGTTGTCTCGAATTGTTGAAAAGAAACTGGCTTTCAAGCTTGATGTTTTTTATTACAATCTTACAAATGAGTATCATGTGTACACTATCGTCAAGATTTGTGATGATCCTATTATAATTGAAGAGTTGGTTGATGGATATGAGAATGTACAGGATAATTATGGCGAGGTATTTATTCAAATTATTTTGTAATAAGCATTTATTTTCAGTAGACGTTCAAATCTGTTATGTTTATATGTATATAAGCACTTTTTAGGTCATTCAGGAAGTTTGTCGAAAAGTGTCTTTTAACCTTTCAGAATCTTCACAACTTAGGTTTCAAGTTACTTCTAAGGTATTTATACCTTTGTGCAAGTATGTCTAAGTTGTTTCTACAGCTTGTATTGTTATGTAACGTTTTATTAGTTGTTTCGTGTTTTGTTTGAAGGATGTTGTATGTGTTGATGCTGTTGTGGATAATGCCACAAGTCCCAATGGAAAAAGAAGTGTTGAAGATTGTGGTAATGTAAATGCTGGTGAGCAAATTTCTACAAGCAAAAGATTGAAGAAGAAGGCAACTAGATTTGAAAGTTAGGAACTTATTATTAATGTATTTAGATGTGTGTTAAGTTTTTTCAGTTGTAAGTTTTTGTTAACATCTTTGAACTTCAAAGATATGTATGTTAGTTTTGTACAGACTAGTTTAACAACTTGGGATGAATATATTTTAGTTAACTGTTGTTTAACATCTGTTGTTGCAGTGGATGTTATGTTATTTTAATTTCATCTGTTTTAACTTATGTTATCCAATATCTGTTCAAACAATATTTTTAAAAAAGTTTTCATGGAAATATTTTTAATTTAAAATATAATAGGTCGTCAATTAAAACTATAATTACACGTTTTATATTGTAGAATTTTTATTGTTATAAAATATATGTTCATTTTTTAAAGTTATAGGAACAATAAAAGACTTCAAATCATTTGTAAGAGCAATAGTTTTAATTGTTTAATTAATATAAAAACAATAATGTTTAAATTTATGGTATCTTTCTATCTAGATCCTTTATCTGTACAGTGGCCATCAAAGACTTTTAGGGCTGTGGCGACTATTTGTAATTATGAATTTGAAAAGACTGATGTAATTTAAATTTATAGTTATTTCGTTAGATATTGATTACAAGTTAAGTTTTGCAAAGTCTGTTTTCAAACTTTGGTTACATCATCCTTCAGTTGAAAATTGTAATGGATTATAGTTGTTTGACAACATCCGTTGACAAGTCATTAAATATTGTATACCTTGAACTTAGAATAGGTTTTTATACGAAAGTTTATTATCAGGACATTAAAAATAATGATAATATTCATGCTAATAATTTAAAACATAATATATTGTGAATAAAAAACTTTTATTACAATTTTTAATAATACTGATTTTTTAAAGCATTTTTATTGCTATACACATATGTGTTACGTTAATAATATCTTTTGTTACAGTAACATTATTTAGTTGTTTCTTAATACTGAAAATGATTTCATCTACCGTAAATAGCCGTATTGTTTCGTAAATTTCTATTTACAACACTTTTATCTGTACAGTGGCCATCATAGCTTTTTATTGTATTTCAATATCTATTGACAATACTATAGATGTTGAAAAAACAGTATTAAACAGATGGTTATAATAACTTATGTGACTTATATGTAAATATTCAGTTTACATATATTAAAATATTATTTACCGTGAGTATATTTCATGTCATTTCTTAAAAAAGTTTGTCATGGGAATATTATTTATTTATAACATAATAAGTCGTCAATAAAAACTATAATTACATATCTTATAGATGCTGATTTTTTTGTAGAATTTTTATTTCTATAAAATACATGTTCATTTTTTATAGTTATAGGAACAATAAAAGACTTCAAATCATTTGTAAGAACAATAGTTTTAATTCTTTACTTAATACAAAAAGAATAATGTGTAAATTTATGATAACTTTCCATCTAGATCGTTCATCTGTACAGTGGCCATGAAAGTCTTTTGGGGCTGTGTCGACTGTTTGTAATCATGAATTTGAAAACACTGGTGTAATTTAAATTTATAGTTATTTCGTTAGATATTGATTACAAGTTAGGTTTTACAAAGGGGGCTGCTAAACGTACCCCTTTTATATTATTTTTACTAAATATACTCCCCCCTTCAAGTTTTTGTATAATACAAATTTAATCTTTTACTTTCTTTTTTTGCTAAACTTTATTACATAATCTTTTGGATTTATATTTATATAATTTTATAAAGATTATGAACATCCTTTTTCATAATTTCAGAGATATAATCTAAATTTATATATCCTTTTGGATTTATATTATATGTTCATCAATATAAATATTAGAATTGTTTTGATGGATCATGAGAACACAAGATTTGAATTGATATGTTCGTTAAATTGATATTCATGTGTGTGCTAAACGATTTGATAAATGTGAAAAATTATAAGGGGGAAATTGACAAATTTTAAAGTGGTTTTTCAGGGAGGGGGTATGACAAGTAACAAGGAGGGGTACGTTTAGCCCACCCCTTCACAAACTCTGTTTTAAAAATCTGGTTGCACCATCCTTCAGTTGAAAATTGTAATGGATTATAGTTGTTTGAAAACATTTGTTGCGAAGTCATCAAATTTTGTATAGCTTTCAACTTAGAATAGGTTTGTATATGAATGTTTATTATTAGTTCGTTGAAACTAATGATAATGTTAATACTAATAATCTAAAACGTAATACGTTGTGAACAAAAACTATTATTACACTTTTTACAATATTGATTTTTTTAACAATTATTTTACAAACCGTTCATATGTCTTACGGAAATAGTAACTTCTATTTTACAAACCGTTCATATGTACAGGGGGTATTATTAACTTTTGTTGAATTTTAATATCTGTTGAATTTTAGTTACAATCAATAAATTTCACTGTCATTTGTTGAACGAATTTGTCATGGAAATACTATTAATTTAAAACATAATAAGTCGTCAATAATAACTATATATAATTACATGTTTTAGAGATAGTGATATTTTTTAGAATTTTTATTGCTTTAAATATATGTTCATATTCTAAAGTTATAGGAACAATAAAATATTTCATATCATTTCTAGGAAAAATAGTTTTAAGTGTTTAATTAATATAAAATGGATAATGTGTAAAGTTATGCTATGATTTTTTAGTCGTTTAATAATAGTAAAAACAAGTACATGTTGCATTAATTATGGCTGTATTTTCTGTAAGTTTTCATCTATATCTTTTATTTGTGCAGTGGTCATGATAGAGTTTTAGGGGTGTGGGCTGTTTTGTAATTATGAATTTGAAAAGAGTGATGTAATTTAAATTTGTAGTTATTTTGTTACATATTGATTACAACTTAAGTTTTACAAAGTCTGTTTTAAAAATCTGGTTATTTCATCCTTCAGTGAAAAATTGTATTAAATCACAGTTGTTTTGGCAACATTTGTTGACAAGTCATCAAATATTATACTTTTTTCTTAATAGTATTTGTAAACTATTAATTTGAATTAGGGATGAGCATTGTAATGGATGATAGTTCTTTGACTACATCTGTTGAGAAGTCAACAGATAAAAGTTTGAGTGATATAAAAGCTAAGTGATGAAGATGACAAAATTTAAATGTTTTTATATTATTTCATTTTCAAATATGAATATTATTACAATGTAGTTATCACTTTTAATATTCCATTATAAATATAAAATATTATTTTATTGTTGGTTTTTGTAGTTGTTTTTTACTTGACGTAAGGGTCCAGCAAATTATTATTATTATTTTAGTATTTTAGTATTTTATTTTTAGTTTGGATCACTTTTTTTTTTTTTTTGCATTCTATAAAAGCCGAGGAAATCATTATTTCAATTTGCAACTTTTTATATCTCTTGAACCATTCAAAAAAGAAAACAACCTTCAATACGTTCGGATAATGTTATTTTCTTCAAATTTTCTACTATTAGTCTTCTCGACTCAACTGACCTAGTTAAGTCCGTTTATAGATGTTTTTCGCTAAGGTAGACTTATGTTTTACCAAAATGTTTAAGCTGAACATATTGGGTGTCACATACAACATAAGAGTATTGTAATTAAAAGAAACGACAATATTGATAGAAAAGCGAACTAATACCATCTAACAAATTTCTTCTAAGTGCTCTTCAGGTACAATCATAAATCATGAGAACATAACTTCGAGGCTTGGTGTAGAATCTAGAACAGATTACAAAATAGATACAAAATACAAGAAAAACACAAGAAAAAAAGGACAAAACCAAAGAAGACAAAAATGAAAAAAAAAAAAACACAAACACAACACGTTAATGCCTCTAACTCCTCAAAAACCAGAAACATATTATGCACCTATACCCACATCTCTTTCTAAACAGGCTCTAGATGTTCTAATACAAATAACATTTTTCTTTGATTGTAACAATCTTCCAATAACAAAAAATCCATCTTCACTAATAAGCTCCAACGTCCATGAACACCTGTTCTCAAGTGTTCGTGTCTCAACTAAAATCCTTTCTTTTTTAGCTCATTCACCATGAACACCTATAAAATAATAAAATAAATAAATAAATACTAAAAATTAATAAAAACTATACAATGATAAAAATAGACAAACAAACGAATACACGCCTAAAACTACTAAAAACTATATACAAAAGACTTAATTATAACTCAAAATACATAGGAGAATAGATGTGTTTTACGACACATCAGTGGCAGAGGGTGTTTTGCCTCCTTGGGGTACTATTGTGAAGGGTTCTTATGGTAACAAGAGGAAGTGGGATAGTGTGGGGAAGAGTTCTGTGCCACCACCGTCTCAGCAAGTGAAGAAGTTTGATGCATTTGGGTCATCTTTGGGACAGAGGTCGAATGAGTATGTTGGGAAGCACCCTAAGTGCAACAAGTGCGGTTTTCATCATTCTGGGGGTTGTGACCGAGCTCGTTGTCATCGGTGCCAGCAGTTGGGGCATCTTGCTAAGGATTGTAGAGAGACTCTTCCGCCGACTCAGGCATGTACTGTTGTTCATGCCCCTGCTGCTCAGGGGACCCCAGGAAAGCAGGGATGCTATAACTGTGGTGACACGGGACATTTCAAGCATGATTTCCCCAAGCTGAAACAGGGCGAGAATGTGAAGAGCGGGAACGGTAACGGGAACAACGGAGGCGGTGGCAGGAATGCGCGTGCTTTCGTCATTGGCTCTGCAGAAGCCAAGCAGGATCCTGACACAGTTACCGGTACGTTCCTTCTTAATGATCACTATGTTTCTTATAGTCAGTTTTTTTAATAAAATAAAAATGCTCATCCTCATACTCCACATCATTTAGTATGAAGGCATGTCAAAACCACCGCACACCCCTTCACCTACATCACCACTGTCGCACACCACCGAGCCAATCCTCGTTGCAACCTATCACGACCGCCACCGTACTCCATGTTAATAACCGAGCTCAATATCACCAGAAACAAATCATGAAACAACCTTAATCAAACGGTAATCAGAGGGTCGAATCAATACCTTCATAGACGAGCGAAATAGTTATGCGGAGACAATTAGTTTAGTCGGCGATAGAAACGCTCGGAGGGCGGCAGCGATGAACTAGCGTATATTGGCAGTAGGCTTGTGCGGGAATGTGTTCAAGCGGAGCAAAGATGGCCATGGTAGAGTGCGAAAATGTGCGGCGGTTTGGAACCAAGCCGACACAAGGCCAAGATATTGAGGGTTTATAATATTGTGTAGTCGGTTGGTGGAACGAGATTTACGGGATTAAATCTTGACTCCTGATTTCGTGGAATTAAATTGAAACTTTATGATTGTTTTCCATAGTAATGAATGGTTTATGATGGTTAATAGCTAGTTACTAAATTTAGAGTAGAATGATTTCTAATCGGAGGTACAAGATGAGTTTGTGTAGGTGAAGAGGGGATATTAAGTAAGGGTGGGGTCTTCAGAATTTTTACATAAGGCCCCTCTAATTTGATCCGCATGTCTCTTGCTCCCAAAGATATCTTTAATGTGTTTTAGAATGTTCCAAAGTGCCCCTTCCACGAAACCAAAGTAGGATTTCAAGGCAATTACACGATTCTACAAAACAAATCACAAAACTCAGGAATTTATGGTTGTTACAAGTTGAAAACCAACTTTACGAATAATTAGTATATTCACACTATAAAAGGGGAGGAATTCCCAATATTCATTTTCCATCTTTATATATTCGTTTAACTATTCTAACATACATCTTTCCATCCCATATGCATTATGATATTAATTTCAAATGTCTTTCCACAAATTTTCGAAAAATTCTTACAATCAAAGGAAAATTGATTACCAACATTTCCTTGGTAAGAAAGGTTGAATTAATGTTTTTTCGATGATTCATACAATCAAATGAAAACATCAATTCATTATTATATATATATATATATATATATATATATATATATATGCTGCACCGCTTCCCTATTTTCAATCTTTAGGGCTTTTAGATTTATTATCCTAGATCTTGTATTTTACACTTCAACACCTTTTAAGACTTCAAACTTCCTCAACAATTTCTTCATCATCTAGTTTTTCCCTTGAAGAATTTGCATAGAACTCATTTCCTCCATGAACATTAATTAAAAAGGAAGTATGAGGCATGGACATAGTCTCGGTAGTCACTATGCTGGCTACGGAATTTGAGGTTACATCCACATCTTGAGAGCTGCTCGAAGGTGTTAGCTTCGATAATCTCTTAGTCTCTTTACCTTTTCCCCATAACACCATATACAACCCGACTATAATTACTACGGATCCTAATAAACTGCATACAATACCATGTTATGAGTTATTGTTTGAAACAATATAATAAAGTTGTATATGTAAAATAAATCAAGAAATTCGTAACAAGCGACTTAATTTATTGCAATTAACATTCACTTTAATTTCTTGATGTACTTTTTCACAAAGTGATATGACATAAGTCATTCATCACTATGTATAAAAGAATTTTCTATTTGCTGTACACAATTTACTTACCTTCCTACATACAACTTTTCATCTAGTAACAGAAAGCCAGCTATCGCCACAAAGACAAGCACCAAAGGGTTAAAAATTGAAGCGAACAATGGACCTTGCATATGGATAGCTGCCACAACCAAAAAAATAGCTAGCAGTGAACATATTCCCTGTGATACATAAACTCAAATCAAAATTTAACATGTATGTTTTATCAAATGTCATATAATCAAGTTAACCCAAAGAGATAAGGGAAAACTAATTACTTGAAAAATAGCCGAGAATAGTCTAATGTTCGTATTGAGCCTCCATTGACTCCAAGATCTCTCAGTTGGAAGAGCATATAAAAGAGATTGTATCAACCCAATCACACTAAGCAAGAAGGTGCTAGAGTAATGACATGGATAATTCACACTCATCTTGCTCTGTGTATTGAAAATTCACATAATTAAGTATAATCAACAATTAATGAAGTTTGATAACTCATCCAATATTTGCAAAATATATAAAATAATAGATACAAAGAATAAACCATTGAGAACCAGTATGTTCTTAAACTGTACACTGAAGCTTGCTTATAAGTACATTATGCTTCATGAATAAGGTGGTTTTAGGTTCAAGTCTCGCGTGTATAAGGGTGAAGCATTTTTTTAGTTTATCATTATTAAAGTAACATATTTCTTTTAGTAAATAAATAGACCAAACTAAAATGATCAAAAAGAAAAAAACCAAACATCAAACACAACATTGTGTAACCAATTCATGTAAATCTAAAAGTTTTGAAGACATTGTGCGAGTGATGAGAACTAACCTGAAAAATGTAAAAAAGGGAAAGAGAAAGAGAATAAGCGAGTGCCAATATAGAGCCCAAGATATGATTAGATGTTTTGTGGGTTGATACCACATGTCCATCCATATGTTGACCACCATGCAAAACGTTGAAATGGGTTGATCCGATATTGAGTGGACGACCTTTGTAAAAAGTTAGAATCATTGCCCCTCCGACGCCTATAATAGTTCCAAGAACCTTAGCTTTTCCTGAAATTTGACCTATTTCAACCTTCTCCAACCTGAACTTAAAATAAAAGTTGAGCTCATACTAAGTTACTCTCTAGCTATGCACTACATGGGAAATAACTTATCAGACATGCTTTAATGTTTTTATAACAGTCAACAATGGTTCAAATGCTTAAGTAACTAGTACGATGTCTAGCTAGAATTAGATACATATGTAGTGCTTATGTGTTATGTTTTTTGAACAGTTACTATTATTTCAAACATAAAATCTGTGAACTAACCAGGATTATTATGTTGACACATTTAGCATCTTTTCTCGGGTTTCTAAGGTAGCAAGCCTTGGATAGGACGCAAGGGGTCGCACCGCATTCTATTACCGTATTTTTATTATTTTGGACAATGTTTATTAACTCTTTTCAAAACATGGTTTTATGTTGGTATTTTAAGATGTAAATATTTAAGTTGCTTCCGCTGGTTAAACTTTAGTAGTTGTTTTTATGACATTGGTTTACACATATAGATGCGACTGTTGACTTGGATCCTGGTAAGTCATGGGCCTCCTGGTAGAACCCCGCAAGTGGAATTTGAAGGTGTGACATGTTCAACTCAGTTGCGATTTTTATTGTGGCTAATTAATTTAATTTATAAATAATTTTTTTAATATATTATTAATATATTTATGACATAGTAATCGTTTTTAGTATTTGTGAAGTATAAAGGTCAAAATAAGTCCATCAGAAGATCAACATACGATTATGTCAACATGTCATTAAAGTACAGAGGGCTGAATTGTCATTTACTCAAAGTTTGAATGTTTTTTTAGGGCTAAGACAGGCCACAATCTGGTCTATGTAATTAGTCTTTTGTTTTTCAGTTCCTTTTGTGACTTGTTTTCTATTTTGTTTGTAATAGGAAGTCAATTATTTGTGTGGTCAATTGTTTCTTGGTATATTTCTCAACAATTGGTATCAGAGTCTGGTTGGCTCGTTTCAATGAATACGATCAATTGAGGTGTAATATGTGGTTGATATGGTGTCAACCAAGTTTTGAATTAGAAAAATTTAGTGGAAAGAATGACTTTAGTCTATGGCGTGTGAAGATGAGGGTTCTTCTTGTACATCAGAGAGTTAGTGATGCTCTATTGGGCTAAGCTAATCTTCCTGTTACATTGACAAATAAGGAGAAGAAAGATATTTTTAAAACGCACATAGTGCTATCATGTTAAGCCTGGAAGACAAAGTGTTAAGAGAAGTCTCTAAAGAAACAAGTGCAGCCAGTATTTTGACTAAATTACAGTCATTGTATATGACTAAATCTTTGGCCAATATGTTGTACTTGAAGAAGAGATTGTATATTTTCCGTATGGATTATAGGAAAATTCTTGAGGATCATACGAATGAGTTTAATAAATTGATTCTAGATTTTGAAAATATTGTAGTGGAGTTGGAAAATGAAGACCAGGCTATAACATTCCTCGCCTTTACCATCATCTTATGAACACTTTGTGGATACTTTTATGTATGGTAGGGAAACATTGTCAATGGAAGAAGTTTTATCTACCTTAAACTCAAAAGAGTTGAAGAAGAGGTCTGGCCCTAAAGATGACAATGGAGATGGTTTGCTGGTGAGAGGAAGGCCTAAAAAGGGAAGTGTCAACAATATGAATTTCAATGACAAGAATTCAAGATCAAGATCTAAGACAATGTTTAAAAGAAGATGCTTTGTATTTAGAAAATTACTTTAAGAACGATTGTCTTGAGTGGAAGAAATAGAAGAGTGAGCCCAGTAGTTCAATAGAGCAAATTAGTCACATTGCACATGAAGGTACATATTCTCTGATGGATATGAGAGTGCAGATGTGTTGACTGTTGTGCGTAGTGATGGAGGTACTAGAAGATGGGTAATGGATTTTAGAGGATCCTTTCATATGACCCCAGTGAACGAATTCTTTAAACAACTTTATTGTGGTGATTATGGAGTTGTTAAACTAGGAGACGGTAGATCATGAACAATTATGGGAATTGGTATTATTGTTTTTAAAATGAATAATGGGATGGAGGTTGAACTCAAAGGAGTAAGATACATCCCTGAGTTGAAAAAAAGCCTGTTGTTATTGAGTACATTTGAAAAGGAAGAGTATCATGTGAGTCTAAAGAATGAAAAGGATAGAGTCATTAAAGGATCTATGGTGATGTTTTCTGGTACAGGAAAAGACAACAACATCTACATCTTGGATGGAATAGTGGTCAAGGGCATAAACTGTAATGTTGAACTAGATAAGATGAAAGAAGTTGCATTATGGCACAAAAGACTAGGCCGTATAAGTGATCAAGCGCCGGTGGAGTTGAGGAAACAACAATTTCCTGGCGACTTTAAAGAAAATGGTATGGTATTCTGTGCAAACTGCATAACATGAAAAGATCTTAGAGTAAAGTTCACAAGAAGGTAAATATATGACAAGAGCAATCTTGGATTATGTCCATTGAGATTTGTGAGGAACAACAAAGAATCTGTCACTTGGTGATTAAGGTACTTCTTATCCTTGGTTAGGTTTATGTGTTAAAACAAAACCATGAGGTTTTTAATATTTTCAATAATTAGAAATTTTGATTGAGAATCAAACTAGAAAAAGTAAGGAAGTTAAGAACACATAATGGTCTTGAATTCTGTTCTAATGAATTCCATCAATTTTGTAAGAAAAATGGTATAGACAGGCATTTGACTGTACGAGGTGCTCCACAACAAAATGACATGGTAGAAAGAATGAACATGACATTGTTGAACAAGGACATATGTATGCTAATTAGTGCTAGTATGCCAAAGAGTTTTTGGTTAGAAGTAGTCACTACTGTAGCATATCTAATCAATAGATCCCCTTCATCTGCCATAGAAAATAAGACCCCAATGGAAATGCGGTTATGGGAGAAAACAAATTATAACAATTTCAAGGTATTGGTTCCTTGGCTTATGCTCATATAAGTCTAGTAAAGTTGGAATCAAGAGCTATAAAATAAGTTATATTGGGGTATCCTTAAGGTGTAAAAGGTCATAGAGTGTGGAGAACAGATGATAGGAAGTCCCAAAGCCTTTGTTAGTAGAGATATTATGGCATTACTTGGCTCAAAATAAAAGGAGTTTGATTATGAAGAGCAAGGTGTCCAGATTGAGGTGTAGCCTGCCGAGAAGAAACAACAAGAGCATTAGTTTGTAGGAACTCCTAATGAAAGTTCTGGTATAAACAATGATGATTATTCTTTAGCCAGAGATAGGATAAGAAGGTAGATTGTGAAACCGCTAAAGTATAGAGAATATGAGAATATTTCAGTAGTGGTGTTTATGGCTGCTGTGAATGAAAGCATTTTTGAGTCAATAACATATGAAGAGGTAATAAGATCAGATGATTGTGATAAGTGGTCTAAAGTCATGGATGAAGAAATGGAATCTCTACAGAAGAATGGGACATCCAAATTAGTTGATAAACCTTTGATCTAAAGTTGATGTCATGCAAGTGGATTTTCAAACTCAAAGAAGGTGTGAAAACTGGTGATGTGCAAAGGTACAAAGCAATGTTAGTTGCTAATGGGTTCACACAGAGGGCTGGGATTGACTACAATGAGATTTTCTTACCTGTAGTCAAGCATTCATCAATAAGGGTATTTTGTCATTAACTGCATCTAAAGATCTTGAGTTAGAGAAGTTAGTTGATAAGACAAGTTTATAGCATGGGAATTTGGAAGAAAGGATATACATGAAATAACCAGAAGGATATGTGATAAAAAGGCATGAGGATAAAGTTTGTCTCTTGAAGAAATCACTACATGATTGACTTAATCCCCTAGATAGTGGTACAATAGGTTTGTTGAGTATATGATCAAGAGTGTTTTTTTTTCAAGGAATGCTTATTATAGTTGTGTTTATCATAAGCAGTATAGTAGGGGTAATTTCTTTTATTTACTATTGTATGTTGATGATATGCTAGTAGCCTGCAAAGACAAAACTGAGATTGAAGCAACTAAGATGTTGCTGAAGTTGGAATTTGATATGAAAGACATGGGAGAGGCTAAAAAGATATTAGGAAAAGAATTTGGAAAAGACATGGAGTCTTAGGCAGTTGAAATTGCCCCAAAGATCTTATGCAAAGAAGATCTTGTCCAATTATGGAATGAAGGACTTTAAAACAGTTAAGACTCATATAGATGCTCATTTTTAGTTCTCCAATGGTGATTCTCCAAAGAGTGTTGACGAACAAGAGTATATGAACAAGGTTCCCTATGCTAGTGCAGTAGGTATGGTCTGCACTAGAACTAATATATGGTATACTTTGAGTATTGTTAGTAGGCACATTTCCAATCCAAGGAAGAATCACTAGGAAACGGTGAAATGGATTTTGAGATACTTAAGAGTTATATAGGATACTGTATTAGTGTTTAAGTCTGTTGACGGGGACAGGGGTAAAATGGTCACTAGTTTTGTGAATGCTAATTTTGCCAAAGATCCTAACAAAGGGAGGTCCATAACAGATTATGTTTTTTCAAGTTTTGGGGAATAATGTGAGTTGGAAAGCATAGCTGCAACATCTTGTTGCATTGTCAACAACTGAAGTTGAATTCATTACATTGACAGAAGGGGTAAAAGAGTCAATGTGGTTAATTTTTTTTTGACAGATTTGGGGTTGATCTTGTAAGTGCAAATGTGTGTTCTGACAATTCTAGTGTAGTCCAATATTCCAAAAATAGTGTCTTTCATAGGACAAAGTTATTTAAGGTTAAGTTGTTCTTTATATGGAGAGTTACCAATTCAAAACAGGTTGATACTAAAGAGAACCCAGTAGATATGATAACTAAATCCTTACCTAGATCAAAGTTTAAGTTATGTGTGGATTCATTGGGGCTAGGATAAAAGTTTTTCGGTTTTAAGGTGGAGATTGTGAACTACAAAAGTCAAATTAAGTCAATTAGAATGTCAACATAAAATTCAGTAAACTGGTCATTAAAGTTAGGGGGCTGAATTGTCATTTACTCACAGTTTGAATGTTCTATTTCTGTTTGAATAAGTGTGTGAAGTATAGGGACCATTAGTTTCAAGTTTAAGAGTGAGTCTGTTATAGTTAGTTAGATGCTCAGATATTTGGGGCTTAGGGTTTATAAAAGGCCATTATCTGATCTCTTTAATTAGTCTTTCATTTTTCAATTCCTTTGGTAATTCGTTTTCTATTTCGTTCGTAATAAGTGATTAATCATTTTTGTGGTCATTGTTTCTTGATTCTTGTTACATTTCTCAGCAATAATAGAACACATAATTATTGTTTTAATATTATAAACAACTTACCTAAACAAAACTGCTACGATAAAAGTGAATGGTGGGATAAGATTGGTAAAAGCTGCAGCAAATGTTGCGGATGTTAGAATCAAGCTTTCTGTATATATATTTTGTGACATTGGTCCCCTGCATTATTCAAACTATGAAAATAAGTATCATCTTAATTTAACAGTCAAGAATAAATGAATATTTACATTAACTTGACGACATACCCGAAAAAGGCACAAAGAAAAGCTTGGAAGAGTATCTTCCGCGTTAGCTTTGGCCTTTTGTTTCTGCAACATTAAAAATGAGAGTTATAAATGATTATATTCACACGTAGATTTAGCATTTTGTATTTTATATATTCGTTATTATGAGAATGTTGTAAACACATTTAGGCATTCAAATGAATTAAGTAATCACACGCGTATGCATTTTTGCTTAGACATGTTCCCTAGTCGGACAGAATTGTGCTTTTACCGATTGAGCATAGGTGGAACATCTCATTGAAGGATCATGTATTCTATAATATACTACATAAAAGGGTGAAGGTTACTAATATAAGTATCTACTTGCATGAAATATCACAGGGTCTGAATTTTTAATTATGTTGCTTGAGATTGGATTCAATGGCACTGAAAGTAAGTTTGAGATGGGTACCAATCTTCTATGACTAGTTAGAGGGTTTAGAATCAAGAAACAAATTTCCACTGAGTCACACTTGTAAGTTATAAGATCATACTTATAAAATGTTTCATAATGTATTGTGAAAAAAAATGAACATAACAGTCAGAGGAAATCAAATATGCATAAATAGAAAAAATGAACGATAACAATGTTGGAAATAGTTGTCCAATTATCGATTATTTAATGTGACTATCAAAGTACAATCCAAAGAGTTACACTTTGGACTGCGAACAAAGAAATGATATTAAATCGTTAAATATTATTAATCACAATTCACAAATAACTTCAATTGTGGAATAAATATTTAGCGAAATATTTAGTTGACTGATCGGGAAGTGGATTAATTAATTAGATCATTTAAAGCGTTGAATGAAAGAAAAATTGTTAATCGAATAATTATGGCGTTGAATGATCGAATACCCTTCGTTCGATATTAATGGTGATTTGATAATTGTCGTTGTATGATATTTTAGGTGTGGATATTGAAAATGTATCAAATAGATGTAAAACTGCAATTCAGAATGGGGAATCAGATGAAGATATTTACATGGAGCAACCTAAGCTTTCTTCGCTCCTGGCCAAGAGGGGAAGGTGTGTTATGCTTGAAGTAAGCTCCATAACAATGGCATCAAAGTTTGACCAAGTTATTCTTCACAATAGTTTCAAAATAAATGATTGTGATAAGTGTGTCTATGTGAAGGATACCTATAAAAGGTTAAGTAATCTTATGCCTTTATGTAGATGATATGCTTATCATTGGGTGTGATGATAAGATGGTCATATCTACTAAAGACATGTTGAAAGTGAACTTTGACATGAAAGACATGGGTCTAGCTGATGTGATTCTTCGAGTGAAGATTATTAGAACCCAAACTGGTCTTGTGTTAAGTCAATCTCATTATGTAGATAAGAACCTTGAGAACTTCAGTCAAGAACACATAAGTGTGGCCCAAACTCCATTTGGTACATCCCACAATTTATTAATGAACAAAGGCGAGGGTGTTACTTAACTTGAGTATCTGATGATCATTGGCAGTAGTATTATGTATCCCTTGTCATATACCATGCCATACTTAGCATATGTCGTGAGCAGGCTAAGTAGATATACTAGTGATCCTATTTCTGAGCATTGGCAGATCATGACAAGTTTGTTAAGGTATATGAGATACACGTAGAATTATGGACTGCATTATGGCCAAGATCCAACTGTTGTGGAAGGATACAGTGATGCCAACTGGATATCCATTATGAAGATTCCAAATCCACAAGTGGTTATGTCTTTAACTTTGGAGGAGCAGCTATAACTTGATCAACAATGGAAGTTGAGTTCATTACTTTAGATAAAGTTCGAGAACAGTCGAATGGTTACATAAATTCTTGGAATATATTCTAGATGGCCAAAGCCTTTGACGACAATTTTCATACATTGTGATTGCCAATTGGGTGTTGGTAAAGCTAAAAGTGCAATGTATAATGGTTACATAAATTCTTGGAATATATTCCAGGCACATGCGACGTTGGCATAATATGCTACGACAACTTCTCTCAATGAGAATTATCACTTTTGACTATGTGAGTCAAAGGGTAACATTGCGGATCCACTTACAAAAGGCTTAAGAAAAGAGGCAGTGCATAAGTATTCAAGATGGATGGGACTAAAACCCTTGGACTAAGCTTGTACAAAGTAAAACCTATCATAGAAGATTGGAGATCCCATGATATAAACTCAATAGGACAACCTAACTATACGAACCGAGGTCACTGTGGGGGTAACCCCAAGATATAAAGGGAGTTGAATACTTGCTAGTCCATTCCTTAAATAAAACAATGATATTAAGCATATGGCTTTTAATGATTTGTGCAGAATCACCTATGTGAGAGAGAAGTGGGGTAGCTTCAAATGGAATTGTGGGGTGCGCAATTCCTAAAGCTCTTGCAGAACAGGCTAGTGTTCATCGACTATAACAGACACGACAACGATGGGTCAACCAAATTAGAAAGAGTAATATGTGATGTCTAGTAACGTCTATGTAAAAACGGGTTGGTTTAAGGACATTGCATCTACTAACCGCTAGGAGACAAAGTACACATCATAGGGAAGGGTTCACAGAGAATACCTACCAATCTTGTATTACTTAATGGATAAAATTTTATCGTGTGCTTGAGTGTATAGGTCGATCTCCATTCATCTTGGGGACTGTTGGATATTTGTTAATAGTTATTATATTTATGAATAATATAATAATTATTTAATTGTAAAGCTAAGACGAATGCAAGATCTAAGCTTTAAGTGTGTGCGATGTAACTTTATAGTTGTGGGGAAGTGAGCCTGTCCTATACTGGTGGAGAAATAAATCATGTGTTGATTTATAAGTAGGATTATGTATATTCCTATATAACAAGACACACCTAGTGGCAAACAAGAGGGTGTGAAGCACCCGAGGCGCCCGGGCACAGACACGAGACCGAGATAGGGCAATGGGCGTAATGTGGCATTTTGATGGCACATTTTGCACTTCGTGAGCTTGCATCGCCCTGAGTCGCTTGAGAATCGCCTTTACTATTTTTGACATGTTTTGGATGGGTAAAGTTCTAGTCCATGGTTTGGCTTGAATGCCCTGTGTGATCAACTAGTCAACCGCTTGAATAAATGGTGCGGTCAACTTGTTAACATAAGACTGTTCAAATTCCAGGAGTTACAAGAATTCATTTTGTTTGAATACTGATTTTATTCATCCAGTAATTACGAATTTAGTTCATACAATAATTATGAATTGAATTCAGACTTTTTACTGGTTCTGGTTTCTGTTTAAATACAAGGGTGGTGTTCCTTGGTTGAGACAAAGAAAACGAATGTTAACCAACTCACACACAATCTCTAACAATTTCCTTAACTTTTCAAACTTGCAAGATTTTGTTTCAGGTATTATTTCGGGTTCTAGGTTAATTCTGGTAGTACAATCTGCTTAGGTTGTTTTACCTTGGGAGATAGACAAGTTTTTTCAGTAGCCCAAAATGTGTTTTAAGGGACATCTGTTGAACATAGATCCTCAGCTAGCACTCAGTTTTCTTTTCTGTCATTATTTTCGTTTGTAATCTATTGACTGCATTATTTTCTTTTGTCTATTGTAATTAGCTTGTGTTTCAATTAATAAAAGTGTTATGTTTTTTTTTTATAAACACTTGTCCTATGGGGTATTTATAATACCCAAGTTACATAATCTACCTTATAATATTTATCTAATTAACCTAAAATTAAACACAATTACTTTGGTGTTTAATATTCCCTTGCAAGTTAAGGCGATTAACAGCTTGTAACTTGGATTTTAGATTTGTAAATCTATGAATAGATAGAGGGTTTGTTAAGATGTTCGTGATTTGGTATTCTATAGATATGAATTGGACATTTAATTTTCCTCATGCTACCTTTTCTTGAAAAAAAGTGATATGAAACATCAACATGCTTTGTTCTACCATGGAAGACATGATTCTTGGAAATATATGTAGCACCAAGATTATCTCACCAGTGAGTTGGAGCAAAAGTTTTGTTTGTTCCAAGTTCTTTCAATAGAGCATCTAACAATGTGAGTGCAACCACTTTTTTGTTAGGGCTTTATATTCTGAATCGGTGGAGGACTGTGAACCGGTCTCTAGTTTCATGCGATCCAAGAGATAAGTCTGGAACCCATGTATATGGTGACCACTACCCCCCATGGATCGACGGTCCTCAGGGCAACCAACCTAGTCAGTGTACGAAAAGGCATGTAGTGTGGAGCTCAGCCAATGAGCATTACTAAAGCCTTGGAGATGAGAACTGGAATTATGTTGAATGAAGCAAGCCATGATGAGTTGTGTTTTTAATATAACGAAGAATGTGTTTAGAAGCCAACTAATGATTCTCGGTAGGAGCATTCATGTATTGACCGACTTTTTTAACTGTAAAAGTAATGTCAGGGAGAGATAACCTGACATACTAAGGTGCTCCAATTAGTTGGCAATTTTGACTAGATTAGATAGTAATAGACTATCACCAAGAGATAACTGTTTTCTAATGAGTTCATTGTAGATGATTCCGGTTTGCAGTAAGTGAAGTCATCACATTGTAGAATTGCCGTGATATATTTCTTCTGTGACAAAAGAGTATTCTTGCGATGGGGAATTAGTTCGATCCCTATAAAGTAATCAAGAGTGCTAAGATCCTTGACAACAAAGGTTTTAATGAGTAATTGTATGACATGATTGACAGTTTTGGTATCACTGCTAGTAGCAATAATACCATTAACATAACCAGAACATAGAGAAGTTTATTGGCTTGTTTATAGGTGAACATATATGGATCTGTTTTGGATACCTAAAAGCCAAGTTTGTAGAGAGTCTCCTGATAAATGATGAAACGATGCATATGGTGCTTTTTTAAGACCATAAAGGTGTATGTGCAAGTGACACATATGATTCGGGTATTGGGGATCAGTAAAACCTTGTGGTTCTCAAATGCAGACTGTTTTTTGTGAGGTTACCATGGTGAAAGACATTTTGAACACGAAGTTGGTGAAGGTGCCACTTATTTATAACAACTAGAGAGACCTTTTGGGGGTAGACTACAAGAGTCTTATGGTAGACTTGATAATTGGACTAAATGTTTCATTGAAATCATTGTCCAGTCTTTTGGAAAAACCTTTTGGGAACAAGGAGATCATAGGATCTTGTGACAGTGCCAAGTTGATCCCTCTTTATGCTCTAGACCCACTGACAGTCAATAACATTAGCATTAGAAATAGGTGGAAGAAGAGTCCACGTATCATTTTAAACGAGTGCTGTAAACTCCTCAGCAATGGCTTGACACCACTCATTTTGTTGCTTAGCAATAACAAAGGAGGTTTGGAGGATGTTGACGAGGAGGTGTAGGATGAGGTGTTGTAGATGAAGAGTTGTTGGAAGAGGATGGGGACGAGGTAGTAGGAAGAGATGATGGAGGAGTAGGAGTGGATGTCAATGTTGCGGGAGTGTTTTATTCAGTTGGTGGTTTTGTATTACTAGGAGGAGCATCAAGAAGAAATGTAGAGTTAGAAAAGGATGTGCAGGGGTTGGTATTTGGAGATGAAGAAGCAAATGAGGAGGACATGTGTTGGAAGGGAAAGTTGTGTTCAAGTAATTAAACACGCCTAGCAACAAAAATATGATCATTTGTTTGATCAATGTGTCAATATCCATGATGTTGAGGATTGTCTCCAAGGAAGACACATGATGTGGAGTGAAAATCCATTTTATGAGTTTAGTAAGGTTGTAAAGGAGAAAAGCATTGATAACTAAACAAGCGAAGAAAGGAATATTTTGGATGACATTGAAAGAAATGTTCGAAGGGAGACTCGTTGGAGGATGTTCTAGATGGCATTCGGTTTATTAGGTAAACAACCATGTCAAAAGCAAAATGCCAAAATCGTTGTAGAACAGATAATTGAGGCAGAAGAGTGAGGCTAGTTTCGGCAACATGGCATTGACAACGCACAAAGATCCATTTTATTTGCTTGTGTGAGAGTATGATAGGTGATAAATTATACCAACGGATTAAAAGAAACCTCAAACGAGTCTGAATTCATCTCCCTAGTAGGGTTGGACTTTTTTTTTGATATTTGTGTTATATTTTCGTTAAACCATAAGAACAAAATTGGTAAATAAGGTACATACATCAGATTTCCGTATTAATGGAAAGATCCACGTATAACAAAAATAGTGAACAACACTTGGCATAAATAGCAATGTCCATATTATGATCATTGGAGCAATGCCCCAAACATCACAATACAGAAGATCAAAATAATTTAAGCTACAAAGATTAGAATTTCATAAATGTAATTTGGTGGATTTTTCTACGGAATAGGCAGTACATGATATATAGTATATTTTGTTTCAAAGTAGAAGAGAACTATAAAACATAAATTGAAAAAGTTGATGATACTGAGGACCAAGCCTTTTATGTCAAACGAAAAAAGATGCTCATATAGAAGAGAAGACAATCTTATTGGGATTAGGAATTTGCTAAAGATGAAAGGAGTAAAGTCATTGTCCACTTAGGCTTGTAAACATGGTAGTCCGTGTAGACCCGTCCTTCACAATAAAGGAAGTCATTACCATGATCTTCCATAGAGTTATTAGATTTGTAAAATATTGTGTTGTATGACTGCTAGCTCTTGTGTTTGTGTGCGATTACCAGATCTTGGGGATACTAGTTAGGATTGACAGTCAGCATAGTTGGCATTTGGATGATTGCAATAAATGGATGGGTCATGATTTGGGCAATATGAAGCAACATGTCCAATGTCACACCGGTTACATGTACCAAAGACAATATTTTGTGTGGACGCCTAAGAAAACTTACTGCATGTATAACCATGCCACGACCACAACCACTCTAATGGTATTGTTGTAGCTCCTATCGTTGTTATTGTTGCCCCCACGATAGCCACCTCGGTGTCCTATATTTGTATAATCATGATTGTTAGACGAACACTGAAGTAGGATTGAGGTGGCTGAGTGGCTGTTGGCATTAGTTTATAACCAAAAGAAGAAGCCATTTGTTATTAGTTTTGGAACTGTTATGAAATTTGAGCAGGTGTTGCTAAGATAGTGAAGGCAACATCATCAGCGGGTTGTTGAGGCTTTGTAGCCATGTAGCCATGGTTTGTGAGTAAACCATATAATGCATTAAGAACCAGAAGAGTTGAACAGCTAAGGACCTTGGCTTTGAGGTGGATATATTCCTCCCACAGACTTGATATTACAAACAACACTATGCCTTTGTCTTTAACTGGTTTACCAATGTTAGCAAGTGCGGAAGCAAATTCTTATGGTCGGTTGAGATAACCAAGGGAGGTTTCATCACCTTTTATGTGTATCTTAAGGAGTTGAGCCTTAAGTGTAAACTCTCTTGAAGCACTATGGAGAGCATAAGGTAGAGCAAAAGAGTCCCATAATTCATGAACAATGGTTCCTTGAACATGAGAGAATAGGGTTTCAGCAACAGTTGAGAAAATGATCATGCGAACGTACGTGTCATTTGCAATCCAAAGGCCTGAAAGTTGGGATTGGTAGTAACAACAATGGAGATAGATGTTGTGGCAACATTTGGGCTTGGACATGGCTTATACCTATCAACATAGCTAAGTATATTGTTGGTAATCAGAAATGGCCCAAGCATTGTTTTCTAATAGCCATTAACTGTTAGAGAGCGTAAAGTTAAATTTGTATAAATTTTTAGATGCCCCTTCATTTAAGGTAAATGCTAATTGTTGCCATTGTTCAAGATAATAAGATGTGAGCGTCGTCTATAAATGGCAAAAGATTTGAGTGTCTCTAGGAAAATTTGACACTCCTTTGTGTACTTTGTCCAAAAGTATCGCTAGCGAGTGGCACCCACTTTGTGAAGTGTCACATACCTGAGGATGGCGAATGTGGTGGTATAGATGACTTGGCCCTGATACCAAGTAAAACACTTTTAAGAGCATGTAATTATGATATGTATTAATTGTTGAGCAAATTAGAAGATTATAAGGTAGATGTATCCAATGGCGAAGCTTGAGAATTCTGACTGGAAGGTCGGAAGTCACCTGGTGGTCGGAAGTCACCGGTTACGGGGGGTCGAACCCATATATACCAAAAAAAATTCTATACGAATACTATATAATCGGAACTTCTGAACAGAAATTTCGGGGGTCGGACGATCCCCCTTGCCCCTTATATGATGCGTCACTGGAGGTATATATGATACTTAAAGTTACCTAATTTACCCTCTAATATTTACATAACTAATCTTTAACTAAACATAACTTTTTATGTTTTAAATTTCAATTTGGAATAAAAGGTTTAAAGAATTGAAACAATAAATAAAAGTTAATGATATCCACGTTCGTAAGATAAGGTGAAATAGTGATCAAGTAAAAACAAGTGTAAAACCATGACAAAGCATCACTTCAATTGTGATAAAATGGGCAGACAAGTAAAAGTTTGATTAAAAAGAACTTTTTTTTTTTTTTTAACATTGATCAAATAGGATTTCACTTTAAGAAAAATCCGACACGATCCCCATGTGTGTATTCTAGTTCTAATTCAAGTCAGTTTTTTTTTAGTTAGTTAGTTTGTTTGGGTTACACTATTTCCTATCAAACTTAAGTTTCGGGGGGTTGAGTTTAAATATTGTATTTTTGTTTCAGATGTGGGTATAGTTTAACTTTTTATAAGCGATTTCAGATTTGGATAACAATTTGGGTTTAAACCAGAATATTTAATTTGGGGTTGGATTTGTGTTCAATGAATCTAGCTTAGATACTTGGGTCACGTTCTCCTATACAGTATAACAAAAATGAGAAGGATACAAAAAAAATAAAATACATCACAAAATATGACACAATAAGCAACAAAATATAACACAATGCTGAAGAAAAAATACACAATGAATCGGAAAAATGACACATGATGAAAATAAGAAAAATTCACAATAATACATAAAAGACACAATGATATAACGTAATTCTACAAACTACAAGCTAAAAATCTAAAAAAGCGAAAACCTAAAAATTAAGATCGTAGAGTTTGATGAGACGGTTCCAATGACGTTTGAATGAGCTCAATCGGGGTCCGTTTGATACCTTCCTACGACTGTCTATTTTTTTTTAATGTCTATTTGATCCTAACCCTACGTTTTCATACCAACGGTTTGCATGCGTTTTTTACGTATATTGGGGGTGAACCTTGAAGAGCAACAAGATGATAGAGACACATGCTAGGATCCCCTACACAAATAAATGACTTTTTTGTATTATTACTGATGTGTCAAACAAAATCTTTAAAAGAAAAAAATGTAAGAAATAATATGTTTGTAAGGTTGACGGTGATCATCCACGAATCACAACGGGTCAGACAAAATTCAGAAAGGAAAATTCAAGCTTTAAGGTCGTCAGTGGTGCCTTGGTGATCATCAACGAATCATTGAGAAATCAAACATAATCCTAAAACCAAAAAGAAAAATATGATTTTAAGGTTATTCGTAACCCGTCTATGATTTTGATGGATCAAACGTAAACCCAAAAGGCCAAAATAGTTTAATTTTGTTGGCGATCCATTAATGTATAACATTATACTATATGGTGTTGTCATGCTTTTTATGGGGACATGAATCGACATCCACCTCACTTAGCTCTTGAAGACAAAACATACACGGGGTGGTGATGACGTAGACCTTGGTTGGGTGATCTCCACATCACCTCGGTTTTATTATTATTTTTGTTTTCAATTAATAATTAAAGTAATTAAATAAACATAACATTTTTATATAATAAATATAAACTACAAATAAAAATTAAGCTAACCTAATTTAAATATAAACCATAATAAATATAAACTAGAAAACCTAATCAAGAGTCGGACGGATTATTTGACATGCCGATATGTGAGGAAACTCACGAACGTTGAAAAATTCGTACTCGATTTTTGTGAGTACAACGGCCTCGTGTTTGGGTTTTTTTTTTGGGTGGGGGGGGGGGGGGGGGGGTTGTTGCAAGGTTGTTTGGTGGATAACTTCGAAACGTTGGTGCTTGTATCATAGATCAGTTCACTTGCGGTTAAGTGAGTCAGTGGCTCGGTTTGAACCACCGATCAAGTCCTTGAATTTCTGAAGGACGTGTGGCCAAATTGACGTACCCTTGGCTACGTAGAGACCCTTGGCTACGTAGAGGGCTGTTGTTGATTTATGTCCACGTCGTAACTAGGGCGATCTCTTCCTCTTCAGTCTAATGGGTCATTGTTGATCAAAATATTTTGGGAGTGGGAAAGACGGTGGAGAAAACTGTTTAATAAGTGATAAACAAAATGGTGTTGAAGGGGTTATAGATAAATAAGTATATTTGAATTAAATGGTTAAATAAAAATAAATGGTAATTCTTCAAAAAAATTAATTGGTTTTATCATTGTGAAACGTTTAATTTCACGGAAAACAGTTTAAGTCCTCCACATTATCATCAAGTGTTGCCCCATGCCGCTAAAAATCTCCACCGAATATGTCTCACATCATTGTCCACGTTAGGCACAAGATGGTGGGCTAACATGAAAAGAGTTTACACTCCATTTCCACGCCCCTACATGGTGTGTATTCTTAGGTGCTAACTTTTAGTCACACTTGATTTCTCCATAAACTTTTCATTGATGGATTATCGACATTTAGTACTTTAGTAAAGATTAGCAAATAGCAAACGCTACTATTGATTAAAATCCTCTAAATTACAATCATCTTAAATTAAGGAAATAGTTTAAATGCTAATTTGTTGCAACATCCTCTAGAATACCATAATATTTGATTGTAAAACTTCTAGAAAAAGATAAATGTTACAAAAAGGTTTTCTACAGAATCATATATCAAATACATGATAATGAAATATTACTTTATCATTAAAACCGAAAACTTTTACAAATAAACGGGCTACTTTTGAGTTGATAGTAGAACAAAATTAATCATAAATAGCCATAACACTCCTAATAGAATTATTCTAAAACAAACTAAGAATATATTAGTTTAATGAAATAAATAAAATAAATTAATAAAACAGGAGATGCTATCATTCACCTTTCAAGAAAAGAGGGCTAGAGGAAAAATAAGAATAGAAGCAAATAGATAACGATAAGTGATTAAAACTCTTAAATGCATGCCGATTTTAGTTGTTTCGATCTCAATCCAAAGTTCAGTTTTGGAAAAAAAAAAAACCTCATCAAACATAACACGTTTATCCTATGTACCACTTTAAGATCGTTACGTGTTACACCACCGATATATTTTGCTATTTCAAGATCGGTGCGAATTTTACTATTAAAAGGGTGGTTGCTTAAATTCTGTTGGTTTTTCAAAATGTTAAATTAGAGAAGAAAGATTAGTTGGTGTGAAAGTTATTAAAAAAGTAACTCTCTAAAGCCTACAACAAAGTGTAGAAACGAAAAATAAGTTAATTGCTATCTATTAAGAGGTTTAACAGTCAGGACACACGCAGGGGCGTAGATTTTAAGAGGCGGGGAGGGGCGGCCGACCCTCCTGAATTTTCGCTCAGAAGTTCCGATTATAAGATTCGTATAGAAATTTTTTGGTATATAAGGTTTCGACCCCCCAAAACTTGTGACTTTCGACCCCCCGAAGTTTTGGGTCAAGATTCGCCACTAGACACACATATTTCCATTAGATTACACGGTAAGTGTGAATACTTTCAAAATACCAGCATGGCTAGATTTTGAAATGATTGAAAAATGAACGATGAACAATCCAGAAATGATTTCTATTAGATTACACTGTAACTACCTTTTGTTAGGGCAATTTTTATCAAATCCTTTAAACTTAATTAACGGTAAAAATAGATATAAATAATGTTACAAAAGATTTTACATAAATTATATTTCAATAAAATCTATAATATCACTGGCTATAATATACATATAAATTAGTTCATTTCTAAAACTTAAATCAATTTAAATGGCAAAACTACTTACAAATTCTTTACAACATATAAAAAAAACTACAATTTGAAAATATTAATGGTGTAACTTTTTATTTTAATTTAAATGCGTCAATTTCTTAGAACAATAATTCAAACACTCTATTTAATCTACTACTAAACTACATTTATATATGTCATTCATCATAGAGCACTACTACTTGAAAAGTAAACCCTTATCCAACACCTAAATAGCGTAATCCCGAAACCCAATTTGGTAATCATCATGTGAATCCAATCCCTACGCTAGACATTAAAAATGAATTCTATTATTTCCTCCGCCTAATGAAAATTAAAAGCAAGGTAACTTAACACAGGAAAAAAAAAAAAAAAAAAAAAAACTTTGGAAAAAAAAAAGAAAGATATGAATATTACCTTTCAAGGAAAAGAGCCAGAGGAAAAATGAGAAAAGAGGCAAACAGATAACGATAAGTAATCAAAACTTTCATATGCATGCCATCATCTGCAGCTAATTTGTAGGAAACACTGAACGCTGCAACTACGAACTCAGCTGCCACCATCATCAACGTGGCCTTCAACCTTTGCATGATCACTGATTTCAGTCGTCTCTATCTCTATTTAAATGCTAGTTCACAACAACTTTAATACGGTTAAGGCACCCAAATGTATTGTATTTATAAGCTAAAGAAGACGATATCTAAGCCTTAGGTGGCATGCATGCAACCCAAGCCAGATATGTGAATTTATAGGAGACACACACAAATATATCAAAAGTATTTATTACATGAATTTATTACGTATCAGAAAATGAATTTATAGCATATAGCATAAATGTATACAATTTAGTGAAAAAAATTATTTGATAAGGACTTATTAAATTTTAAGAGATGCAAGTTTAATTGCTTATAATACAACACCTAATGCATATAATAACTACTTTTTGAGGGTAATTTTGTCTTTAAAACACCATATTTAATAAAAATGAAGTCAAGAGTTAAATGATATTTATGAGAACTCATGACATTTAATTCTATAATTACTTGGAACCCATTAAATAGAAAACATATAAAAGATCATTTATAATGCTACATGTTTTATTGTAATAATTTTTTATACAAATTAGGTACTTTATAAAAGTTAAATTTTATAAACTTGATAATACTATAAGAAAGCGAGAAATCAATAATGAAAACTGTGTTTTCAATCGTGAGGTAACGATTTGCATTTTGAAATTATTACGTTATATTGATACAACTAAACATGTCTAATCTTATCTAAACTATACATCACCAGATTCTATGACTATAGAAGAAAATTTCATTTATAATTATTTTCAAACAATTGTTTCACGTAATTATGGTCAAATGATCATGATTAAATTAGATAGAAGTGAACTTTCTTCTACAAATGGTATTTGACATATTGTAATATGCGAAAACTCGATATCAAATTTTACGATGATTTTAATATATTGTAAATTTGGTTGAATGATTATTAATAGAAAAAAAACTCCGGAGTATGCTAGATAAGTATTATTTATGTTACAAAAATTTTATTATAAAATTGTGTATTCCTAATACTCTAGGGATAGAGGATGGAAAATGGAAATGTATGTTATGGAGAAAATTTGTCTCATATCCTTAAATTCTTTTATATGAAATAGGTCAAACTTATTGCTGTTGGTAATATTATCTTATATTTAGAAGAAAGAGAAATGAGAAGTTACTATATTGGTTTTATTTTTATATAAGTTTGAATGTAAGTTTCGCTAAAACATACTTGTGTGTGATAATATACAATTCATCTAAGCATAGGCGAACAAGTCATGAATTTTATTTTTTTAGTTTTTTTATTTCGTTTTTTATGTGGTTATGTTACAGTTTCGACTTACTTAGTTTTTTCTAACATAATTTTGAACTTTTTTTTAATATTGCAAGTTAATTCGCCGGCACGTGTGTGTTTGATTTTAATGTTTTTTCACTTATTTTTTGTTTGGTTTACCGGCCTCGCCGCAATATGCGGGTTTCCCACTAGTTATTATAAAGCATATAGGAAATACATAATAGTGATTTAATCATATTTTAAGAGTTTTAGGTTATAAAGCACAATTTACAACCTTTTAAAGCATAAAATTTAATAAAACTTTTCATACATACTTGATACTTTGTTTAATGATCAATAAATTATTTTGTTCACTACATTAAATATTATCCTATTATTAATACTTTAAATTAAGATTTAAATTTGAATTTATCATTTATATCTTTATAACTAAATTTTATTTAAATTTAATATTATCTTATTTAAATACTTATGTATATACTTTTTAAATAGGGTAAACTGTTAAAATCGTCCATATGGTTTGGTGAAAAATGTCACCTGCGTATAAACTTTTGGTTATTTTTTGTTAAAATCGTACAATGGTTTCAATTATTGGTCATTCTTGTCCCTTGCGCTAACTACATCCAGTTAGTGCCAGTTAAGTCAGGGGCAATTTTCATCCATTCACGTTGTAAAATTTTAATTGCCGAAATCGTCCCTCCACCAAAATTAAAATTTAAAATTTAAAAATTAAAAGAAATATAAATAAATTTAAAATTTTAAGTGGTCCCACCCCTACCCCGGTTTAGGATCAAATACACAGTGAAAGAAAAAATAGGAAGCCGTAAGAAGGGTATCAAACGGACTCCGATTGAACTCATTCAAAAGGCATTAGAACTGTCTCATCGAACTATACAATGTTAGTTTTTAGGTCTTCGCTTTTTTGGGTTTTTTAGCTTGTAGTTTTTAGAATATGCGTTATATCATTGTGTCTTTTATGTAGGATTGTGTCTTTTTCTTATTTTCATCTTGTGTTATTTTTGCAATTCGTTGTGTCTTTTTTATTCAGCATTGTGTTGTATTTTTCGACATTGTGTTATATTTTGTTGTCCATTGTGGGTATGTTTGGCAAAATTAGCTGGAGGCTGGTAGCTGGAAGCTGCAAGCTGGTAGCTGGAAGCTGTTAGCTGGAAGCTGTTAGCTGCAAGCTTTTTAAATATATTTTGGTGTTTGGCAGAGTAGCTGGAGCTTTTAATAAAATGTATAAAATGACCAAAATGGTCATAATTAAAAGATTGTAAAGAAGGTTTTTATTTTATTTTTAAAATAGAATGGGTATTTGTGTCATTTACTAACTAAAAGCTTGTAGCTAGTAGAGCTTTTTCTTAAAAGCTACTACTAGTAGCTTTTCACTGTAGAGCTTTTTCTCTAACCTAAAAGCTTCCAGCCCCTTCTACCAAACAAGGCTTTTTATTAAGTAGGAGCTTTTTCTTAAAAGCTTGAAGCTTGAAGCTCCTAAAAGCTCTTAAAAGCTCCTTGCCAAACATACCCTGTGTCATATTTCGTGATTTATTGTGTTTTTTTTTTGTATCATTCTCACCCTTCTCATTTTTGTTACACTGTGTCGAATAACTTGACCCTCCCTACCCCACCCATTTCATCTTCTCCACTCTACCCACCTACCACCAATCTCCACCTTTCACCACCAACCATCACAACCACCACCAACCCACCAAAACCACCACCCACCAACCACACATTTAAACATTCTGTTCACCCTTATTTGCAATGGCTAGTTGGTTCTCAACCACAATTCATCATATCCATCACACTTAAACAACAAACTCCAAATTAAAAACATTTGTTTACACCCAGTTCACCCCTATTGCTAATTGACAAGCAGTCAAAGCCATTCTGACAATAAGTCAAACAAAATAAAGTTAATAACCTGAAATAACATAATCTCACAACTAGTTGGTTGAGGGCCTAAAGTTTCTTATAGGAGGCTTGGGTTCAATTCCAACTAGCTACATTTGAAGGACATTGGTGGAGGGGAAATTAGAGATGACCCAGGCCATTGGCGTGGGTTCCAGTCCTCATCCCGACCGGTTTTACCGATTATTTCACTGTCGTGCCTTCGGGCGGGTGAATGGTCGGGTTTTCCTGGGAATTGGTGGCCCGGGTACTCTCGAGTACCTGATTTGTGACACCCGGCATGTTCGGCTTAAACATAATAGTAACATCTAAGTCTACCTTAGCGAGAAACGTTTATAAACAAACTTAACTGGGTCAGTTGAGTCGGGTCAAATTAGGATTGTCCAGGGTCAATGATCTGGAGGATCATTGGGAGTCGTTTTGGGAATACATTAGTACCGGGTTCCGTCGTTGGTGACATTACATGAACTAATTAAGTATATGTGTAGATTATGGGTCGTGTGGTGAATTGTATGCTTATACTTGCTTAAATGATGTACAAATGATTACACGTGCCTAAACATGCTAAGTATAGACTAAGGATGCATGCTTATGTGTTAAGATGTGTTAGAATGCGTTAAACACGACAAACTGGAAAAAGGTTAACATGTGTTAAAAGTGCTGTTAACATGTGTTAAAAAGTGCTGATGACCTGAATGTGGAAATAATGGGCGAATGTGGAAATGGGACTTGAGAAATGGGCGAATGTGGAAACAAAGTGGGCGAATGTGGAAAGATTCCACATTCGACCATTAAAAAGGGGCGAATGTGGAAAAGTTCCACATTCGACCACATAAACTGGGCGAACCTGGACTGGGTATAAATACCATCCTTAGCCATTTTTCACCATTTCACAAACCCTAAACGCCTCCAAACACTCTCTATCAGCTATTATCATTGGGGAAGGAGTTTTTGAGCTTGTTTTTCATAACCTAACTCTCTAAATCATTACAAGTGAAGATCTAAGGTGTGTTCTTCATTACAAATCCTTTTTAAACAATTTTGACTTGTTTTAATCTAAACCCCAAGGGTCCAGATCTGATATCAACCTATTTTATGAATAAAAACCTTTCCTAACCAAAACCTATTCATAAACAATGAGTTTTTATGCAAATAAACATGTGTTAGTATGATATTATGCATTGTTTGATGATTACTTGTTGTATAGATGATATGACAACAATCTAGGGCTGTTATTAATGATGGGTTATGATTGAAACATGTTACCTTTGATTGTTGATGGTGTTTTGGCGATTAAAGGGGTTTTTAGTTAGATTTAGGGTTTGTTGTTGGATGATTATGATAAGGTTATGATAGGGGTTTCTTGTTCATGATGGTTCGAGTATGATAAACTGATTATTGATCGATTTCAGAAAGTTTCCTAATTGGGTAATATTTTCATGCATGATGATGTGACATCTCCATAATTTACTATTTTAGGAAACTTGTCAAACGGATAGATTTTGGGGTAAAATTGGTAGGGTTTCGTAGGAATATATTAATGATGCTTGACTGCTGTAACTCATGATGTTTCGTGATGTTTTCGGATGTTTTTCGACGCGTTTTTGGAAAAATCTGACATCAGGGGCGAACCTGGAATACCTTCGACCAGTCGAACGGTCGAAGGTGGATTCCAGGGGTCGAACCTGGAAGCTGAAGGGGCGAAGGTGCTACAAGTGGGCGAAGGTGGGAGGAAAAGGGGCGAAGGTGGAATTGCAAAGACACATTCGACCAAATAGGGACACCTTCGACCACTTACAGTCACATTCGACCCTACGTTAACAAAAATGAGATTTTTGATACAAACTAAGTGTTTTATGCTTGAACCTTGCGTATAATCTATGTGTACTTGATTAGTTAGGGTAATGGGTCACCAACGGGATGTCGGGTCGGTCTAGTGTGTCGGTTAAACACGTAAACACGTTTTAAAAACATACTTGGTTATGATCTGGACAATCGGGGACTAGATAACCTTATGGTTATTAGTCGGAACACTTATGTGAACATTTTGATAGATCTCCGGTAGAGGGATCATCAAGGGCTAAACATCTTTTACTTACATTTGAGGAACGCAATCTAAGGTGAGTTCACGGCCCCACTTTTACTGCTTTAACTTTTGGGGGAGAAAACATGCGCTAAACTGTTTTGGTAACATATGTCATACTATGGTTTTAACTTTATATTGCTATACGATCTTTTGGAAAGTCCCGGGGGAAACCATGAATGTGCGGGTTTGCACAACGGGGGAAATGTGGATAGATCTATTGGGCGTGACCTGCCCCACTCGTCGGCTTGGAGGGCCGGGCGGGTGCATATTGTCTCGAACAGGAACATTATCGTGCTGAACATTACGGGCTGCTAAACATGCTAAACATTGCTAAACGTGTCCAGTAATGGTTTCCAATCGTAGTAGTAATAAAACATACGCCTAGCTAGCGTACTTGGTAGCATTGATATAGTATGGACATGGTAACATTTGGATAACATTTTTGAACAAACCTGTGAGCTCACCAGCATTATATGTTGACGTCTTTTGGCATGTTTTTCTCAGGTCGCTAAGGTAGCAACAACTGGATCTAGGCGCACGAGTCGGCACGGGCGTCTAGGGTTTAGAGCATGGTCTTCATTAAACATTTGAACTATGTCTTTTGGGTTGTAAACATTTAAAGCTTCCGCTACAGTTTATGCTTTTATAATTATATCTTTTGGGTTTTGTGTTATGCATATAGTGTTGTTTATTGTGACCGTTGACTTGAATCCTGGTTTGTCATGCGCCTCGCGGTAAAACCCCGCAAGTGGAATTTGAGGGTGTGACAGATTGGTATCAGAGCCAATGGTTATAGTGAACTAGGACTGCATTTAGAGTCCAGTCTATAGCCGAGTCGCACACACTAGACGGTCACATACTTATTCGGTTTGGAACGTGTACTAACTTTGTCGGGGTGTCTTTACGTCATCATCGCACTTCTCTGTTACATCATCCGTCCTCACTCTTGGCTTTATACACTCTTATGTTCTTCTTCGGGGTTTGAAGGAGAAGGAGTTGACTCGTTGGTTTTGCACGGCAGTGTCGTGTATTGGGGTAGTCTTGCGTACTCTCGAGGTCTGTCCAGGATTCGGACATCTCCCTTTCGTACCCCAATAGACGCACTTGCTCACACATTATCCTGTGCACTTATGTTTGTGATAGCATGATGCTAGATGCCGACATCCGGCGACTTGAGTTCAAGCTAAGGGAAGGCTTGGAGGGCCATGTAGAGCAGTTTATCATTTCGGGTGCACACGAAATCATAAACTGAAATGCATGAGAATCCAAGTGGACTCTGAACTTGGATGCATATTCCTGGATTGGGTCTAGACGTAACTTTTCTAGCTACTAGTGGTTGACACTAGCAGTGAATCTGAATCTCTCGATTTCTGATTTGTCAGATCATGTCGGGCGCACGTGGTGGTGGACGTCGAGGTGGTGGTCGTGGCGGCGGTGGTCGTGGCGGTGGTCGTGGTAACATCAACATGACCCAAGCAGAGCTGAACAACTTGCTTCAACAGCAAGTGAACATAGCCTTGGCTGCTTTCCAGGCCGGGCACAATGCTATGGGTGGTAAGTTGGTTCTTACCTGCCTTGTTTCGTTCTTGAGTGTCATGTTTCCTTTGTGGTTTATCCTTGTGTCATGTTTCAGGTGCTGCTGTCAACCCGCCTCCACCTCAGTGTTCTTACAAGAAGTTTAGGGACTGTCAGCCCCATAACTTCGCTGGAACTGAAGGGGCAGTGGGACTGCTCCGATGGTTGGAAAAGGTTGAATCTGTCTTCCTGATGTGTAACTGTCCTGTTGAGGACCGGGTCAAGTATGCCACTGCGACATTTGAGGGTCCTGCTTTGACATGGTGGAATGCTACGACGCAGAACATGGGCTTGGGGGAAGCTCATGCTATGCTGTGGGCGGATTTTGTTCGGTTATTGAAGAGCGAGTACTGTCCCAGGGAGGAAGTACAGAAGTTGGAACATGAAGTCTGGAACTGCAAGATGGTGGGGTCCGAGATCGAGGAGTATACTGTTCGACGCAATGAGCTGGCGGTGTTGTGTCCTGACATGCACACACCTGAGTACCGTAGGATCGAGCACTACATCTCTGGGTTGGTGCCGGAGATTGCTGGGTTAGTAGCTGCTGGGAACCTTCCTACACTGGCTGAGGTCGTCCGTTCTGCACACAAGATGACCAACATGAAGATTTTGGAGGGCGCTTTACCTCCCAAGGGTTCGACTGTGAAAGGTTCTGAAGGCAACAAGAGGAAATGGGAGAATGTGAGTAAGAGTGCAGTGCCGGCACCGTCTCAACCGGCCAAGAAGACTGAGGGATCTGGGTCGTCTTCTTCGCAGAAGACAGGTGGATACATTGGGAAGCATCCCAAGTGTAACAAGTGTGGCTTTCACCATTCGGGGAATTGTGATCGCGCTCGTTGTCATCGGTGCCATCAGTTGGGGCACCATGCTAAGGATTGCAAGGTGGCGCTCACCCCAACTCAGGCTCCTGCGGCTACTCCTGCTCCTGCTGCTCAGGGGACTCAGGGGAGGCAGGGGTGTTACAACTGTGGTGACACGGGACACTTCAAGCGTGATTGTCCCAAGCTGAAGCAGGGTGATAATGGGAGGGGCGGAAACGGTAACGGTAACGGGAATGGCGGCGGAGGCAGGACTGCGCGTGCTTTCGTCATTGGGTCTGCGGAGGCTAGGCAGGATCCAGACACAGTTACCGGTACGTTCCCTCTCAACAATCGCTATGTTTCTGTTTTATTTGATTCTGGTGCCGATAAGAGCTTCGTATCTGTGGATGTTAGTCAGTTGCTAGATATAGTACCCACACCTTTAGAGGCTAAGTACTTGATAGAATTGGCTAATGGTAAGAACATCGAGGCGACTCATATCCTTAGGGAGTGTCACTTGGAACTGTCGGGTCTGTCATTCCCCATTGACCTTATGCCTGTACCTTTGGGTAGTTTCGATGTCGTTGTGGGCATGGATTGGTTATCGTTGTATCGTGCAGAGATTGTTTGCTTTGACAAGGTTATTCGGATCCCTCTCCCCGATGGAGAGATTCTTTCGGTTCACGGCGAGAAAAGCGGTGCTCCGCTGAGTATCATTTCCAGCATGAAAGCCCGTAAGTATCTTCGAAAGGGCTGTTCGGCCATTCTGGCACTTGTTAACGTTTCTACTGACGATGAGAAGAAGATTGAGGATATTCCGGTGGTTCGTGACTTTTCTGATGTGTTTCCTGATGATTTGCCTGGTCTTCCTCCCCATCGTCAGGTTGAGTTTGGTATTGATCTTGCTCCGGGCGCAGCTCCTATTGCCCGAGCTCCGTATCGTCTTGCACCTCCCGAGATGCAAGAGTTATCCAGCCAGTTACAGGAACTCTTGGAAAAGGGTTTCATTCGACCGAGCTCGTCCCCGTGGGGAGCTCCTATTTTGTTTGTGAAGAAGAAGGATGGGAGTCTTCGTATGTGTATCGATTACCGTGAGCTGAACAAAGTGACCATCAAGAATCGTTATCCTCTTCCTCGCATTGATGATCTCTTTGACCAGCTTCAGGGCTCCAGCTACTACTCGAAGATTGATTTACGGTCCGGTTATCACCAGTTGCGCGTCAGGGAAGCTGACATTCAGAAGACTGCTTTTCGCACTCGTTATGGCCATTTTGAGTTCTTGGTCATGCCTTTCGGTCTCACTAACGCACCGGCGGTGTTCATGGATTTGATGAACCGCGTTTGTAAACCGTACCTGGATAAGTTCGTCATCGTGTTCATTGATGACATTCTGATTTATTCCAGGAACAAGGCAGATCATGAGGAACATCTGCGGTTGGTCTTGGAACTTTTGAGACGGGAGCAGTTGTATGCTAAGTTCTCAAATGTGATTTTTGGTTACGTGAAGTTGAATTCCTAGGGCATGTGGTGAATGAACTGGGAATTCATGTCGATCCGGCTAAGATCGAAGCTATTAAAGACTGGGAAGCACCAAAGACGCCATCTGAGGTGCGGCAATTCCTAGGTCTTGCAGGTTACTATCGACGTTTTATCGAGGGATTTTCGAAGATCGCTCAACCCCTCACTGCTCTCACCCAGAAGGACCGAAAGTTCGACTGGGACGAACCACAAGAATCAGCATTTCAGATGCTGAAGCTTAAACTTTGTTCTGCACCTATCTTATCCCTTCCTGAGGGTACGGATGATTTCGTTGTGTACTGTGATGCTTCCATTCGGGGTCTTGGTTGCGTGTTGATGCAGCGCGGGAAGGTTATTGCTTATGCTTCTCGTCAACTCAAAGTTCATGAGAAGAATTACACTACTCATGACTTAGAACTGGGTGCAGTGGTCTTTGCGTTGAAAATCTGGAGACATTACTTGTACGGTACCAAGTGTGAAGTTTACACCGATCACAAGAGTCTCCAGCATATTTTCGACCAGAAGGTGTTAAACATGCGGCAGCGTCGTTGGGTTGAACTCTTGAACGATTACGACTGTGCGATTAAGTACCATCCTGGCAAGGCAAACGTTGTGGCGGATGCCTTGAGCAGGAAAGAGTCGGCGAAGCCTCGGCGTGTCCGAGCCTTGCAGCTTACCATTCATTCCTCCTTACCTGACCGGATCCGTTCGGCTCAGGTGGATGCCTTGAAGGAGGAAAACCTTAAGGCCGAAACGATGCACAGTGCGGACAAACACCTTGAGCTTAGGTCTGATGGCCTACACTACTTCGCTGGGCGTGTTTGGGTTCCTTTACTCGGGGGATTACGGGGGCTTGTCTTGGACGAGGCTCACAAATCCCGGTATTCTATTCATCCAGGCTCCGATAAGATGTATCAGGATCTGAAGATACTTTATTGGTGGCCGAACATGAAGGCTGATATAGCCTCCTATGTGAGCAAATGCTTGACCTGTGCTAAGGTCAAGGTGGAGTATCAGAAGCCGTCTGGTCTCCTACAGCAACCTGAGATTCCAGAATGGAAGTGGGAGCGGATCACGATGGATTTCGTCACCAAGTTACCGAGATCACCAAGTGGTTGTGACATGATTTGGGTGATCGTCGACCGGTTGACGAAAACGGCACACTTCATACCTATTAAGGAAACGGACGGACTCGAGCGGTTGGCTCGGCTCTACCTTAAGGAGGTGGTCTCTCGGCACGGGGTGCCTGTTTCTATCATTTCTGATCGTGATTCCCGCTTTGCTTCGCGTTTCTGGAAGGCTCTTCATAAGGCCTTGGGTACTCAGCTGGATATGAGTACGGCTTATCATCCGCAAACTGACGGCCAGAGTGAGCGGACGATACAAACACTGGAGGACATGCTGCGGGCATGTGTCATCGATTTTGGCAAAAGTTGGGAGATTCACCTGCCGTTGGTGGAGTTCTCCTACAACAACAGCTATCACTCTAGCATCAAGGCAGCTCCGTTCGAGGCTCTTTACGGACGGAAATGCCGATCACCACTTTGTTGGGCCGAGGTGGGCGAGAGCCAGCTCACTGGTCCGGAACTCGTGTACGAAACTTCGGAGAAAATCGTACAGATCCGTCAACGTTTGGCTGCTGCACGGGATCGTCAGAAGAGCTATGCCGATCGCCGTCGCAAACCGCTAGAGTTCCAGGTTGGGGACAAGGTGCTTCTGAAAGTTTCACCATGGAAGGGCGTCATACGCTTTGGAAAGCGTGGCAAGCTTAACCCTCGTTACGTCGGACCGTTCGCAATCCTGGATCGGATTGGGCCGGTGGCATATAGACTTGACTTACCGGCGGAGCTCGGTAGTGTGCACAACGTCTTCCATGTGTCTAACTTGAAGAAGTGTTTGGCTGATGAATCTCTCATTGTACCACTGGAAGAGATCAAGGTGGATGATCGTCTTCGCATTGTGGAGGAGCCTGTCGAGATTCTCGACTACAAGATTCGTAGCCTTCGTCGGAGTAAAATCCGCATCGTTAAAGTTCGTTGGAACTCGAACCGTGGACCTGAGTTCACATGGGAACGGGAGGATCAGATGAAATCTAAGTATCCTCATCTCTTTCCGAAGCGTGCGTTTGAATCAAGGCATGTTACTGCTGAAGCGGAATGAATCTCGGGTCGAGATTCCTTTCAACGTGGGGATGATGTGACATCCGGTAAGTTTCTTTTTGTTCGGTTCTTTCCGTTTCTTTCTTTTTGGGCTTTGCGCAATTTTTGGGACGAAAATTCTTTCAACGTGGGGATGATGTGACACCCGGCATGTTCGGCTTAAACATAATAGTAACATCTAAGTCTACCTTAGCGAGAAACGTTTATAAACAAACTTAACTGGGTCAGTTGAGTCGGGTCAAATTAGGATTGTCCAGGGTCAATGATCTGGAGGATCATTGGGAGTCGTTTTGGGAATACATTAGTACCGGGTTCCGTCGTTGGTGACATTACATGAACTAATTAAGTATATGTGTAGATTATGGGTCGTGTGGTGAATTGTATGCTTATACTTGCTTAAATGATGTACAAATGATTACACGTGCCTAAACATGCTAAGTATAGACTAAGGATGCATGCTTATGTGTTAAGATGTGTTAGAATGCGTTAAACACGACAAACTGGAAAAAAGGTTAACATGTGTTAAAAGTGCTGTTAACATGTGTTAAAAAGTGCTGATGACCTGAATGTGGAAATAATGGGCGAATGTGGAAATGGGACTTGAGAAATGGGCGAATGTGGAAACAAAGTGGGCGAATGTGGAAAGATTCCACATTCGACCATTAAAAAGGGGCGAATGTGGAAAAGTTCCACATTCGACCACATAAACTGGGCGAACCTGGACTGGGTATAAATACCATCCTTAGCCATTTTTCACCATTTCACAAACCCTAAACGCCTCCAAACACTCTCTATCAGCTATTATCATTGGGGAAGGAGTTTTTGAGCTTGTTTTTCATAACCTAACTCTCTAAATCATTACAAGTGAAGATCTAAGGTGTGTTCTTCATTACAAATCCTTTTTAAACAATTTTGACTTGTTTTAATCTAAACCCCAAGGGTCCAGATCTGATATCAACCTATTTTATGAATAAAAACCTTTCCTAACCAAAACCTATTCATAAACAATGAGTTTTTATGCAAATAAACATGTGTTAGTATGATATTATGCATTGTTTGATGATTACTTGTTGTATAGATGATATGACAACAACCTAGGGCTGTTATTAATGATGGGTTATGATTGAAACATGTTACCTTTGATTGTTGATGGTGTTTTGGCGATTAAAGGGGTTTTTAGTTAGATTTAGGGTTTGTTGTTGGATGATTATGATAAGGTTATGATAGGGGTTTCTTGTTCATGATGGTTCGAGTATGATAAACTGATTATTGATCGATTTCAGAAAGTTTCCTAATTGGGTAATATTTTCATGCATGATGATGTGACATCTCCATAATTTACTATTTTAGGAAACTTGTCAAACGGATAGATTTTGGGGTAAAATTGGTAGGGTTTCGTAGGAATATATTAATGATGCTTGACTGCTGTAACTCATGATGTTTCGTGATGTTTTCGGATGTTTTTCGACGCGTTTTTGGAAAAATCTGACATCAGGGGCGAACCTGGAATACCTTCGACCAGTCGAACGGTCGAAGGTGGATTCCAGGGGTCGAACCTGGAAGCTGAAGGGGCGAAGGTGCTACAAGTGGGCGAAGGTGGGAGGAAAAGGGGCGAAGGTGGAATTGCAAAGACACATTCGACCAAATAGGGACACCTTCGACCACTTACAGTCACATTCGACCCTACGTTAACAAAAATGAGATTTTTGATACAAACTAAGTGTTTTATGCTTGAACCTTGCGTATAATCTATGTGTACTTGATTAGTTAGGGTAATGGGTCACCAACGGGATGTCGGGTCGGTCTAGTGTGTCGGTTAAACACGTAAACACGTTTTAAAAACATACTTGGTTATGATCTGGACAATCGGGGACTAGATAACCTTATGGTTATTAGTCGGAACACTTATGTGAACATTTTGATAGATCTCCGGTAGAGGGATCATCAAGGGCTAAACATCTTTTACTTACATTTGAGGAACGCAATCTAAGGTGAGTTCACGGCCCCACTTTTACTGCTTTAACTTTTGGGGGAGAAAACATGCGCTAAACTGTTTTGGTAACATATGTCATACTATGGTTTTAACTTTATATTGCTATACGATCTTTTGGAAAGTCCCGGGGGAAACCATGAATGTGCGGGTTTGCACAACGGGGGAAATGTGGATAGATCTATTGGGCGTGACCTGCCCCACTCGTCGGCTTGGAGGGCCGGGCGGGTGCATATTGTCTCGAACAGGAACATTATCGTGCTGAACATTACGGGCTGCTAAACATGCTAAACATTGCTAAACGTGTCCAGTAATGGTTTCCAATCGTAGTAGTAATAAAACATACGCCTAGCTAGCGTACTTGGTAGCATTGATATAGTATGGACATGGTAACATTTGGATAACATTTTTGAACAAACATGTGAGCTCACCAGCATTATATGTTGACGTCTTTTGGCATGTTTTTCTCAGGTCGCTAAGGTAGCAACAACTGGATCTAGGCGCACGAGTCGGCACGGGCGTCTAGGGTTTAGAGCATGGTCTTCATTAAACATTTGAACTATGTCTTTTGGGTTGTAAACATTTAAAGCTTCCGCTACAGTTTATGCTTTTATAATTATATCTTTTGGGTTTTGTGTTATGCATATAGTGTTGTTTATTGTGACCGTTGACTTGAATCCTGGTTTGTCATGCGCCTCGCGGTAAAACCCCGCAAGTGGAATTTGAGGGTGTGACATGATTCGCCAAAAAGGGTGCCCTAGAGTGCTCGGAAATTGATTCGTTGGCATTTTAAAAAAATAAAAAATAATCTCAAAGCCATTTTAACCGATGCCGCCGCCTCCCATTCGCCTAGAAATAATGGCCTCCCTCGTGAAGCTGGTAACCGGATTGTCTATGGTCACCAAAGAATCCTTCAAACGAACCAATCTTGATAAACTAGACCTCCAATCCCTAGCCCAGCGAGCCCTATTACATGTCACAGACATATCTTGATAATGATATTAATATACCGTCGCCAATACCTTCCCATCAGAGTATTCCAATAGAGGCTTCGGTGGGTTGAAGAAGAAATTGATCGTTCGGTAAATGATTCGTCAACGAAAGAAATGCCGGTGATACAGAGAAGGGGGGGGGTTTGCCCTTCCACACCGTTCTCTATAGCCACTGAGAAAGTTGTTTTATTTTAACCGTAAATTATATGTTTTTATTTGTTTCATAATATATACAGAGGTTTATATATAATGTTACTTAGAATAGGAGTGGCAAGTTTAGAGTGGCTGGCTAGTGGCTGTGGTGGTTGGTGGACGTAGATGGTAGGGTGGTGGTGAAAGTTGAAGATGAGTGGTGGGTAGATTAGACTATATGGTGTGGAGACCAACTTTCTCAAATGTCATGTCATCGCCACCTTATTTTCCTCCTTTCCTCCCAAAGTTTGAAAATAGTGGTTCCCCTTGGGGGAATTGTACACATCATCACCCTGATATCCTTCCCGAATCCATACCAAATAGCCTTAGAGTGGAGAAGATAAAATAGGTGGAGTAGGGGTGGGATCCACTTAAATTTTAAATATTATTTATATTTCTTTTAATTTTTAAATTTTTTAATTTTGGAGGATTGCCGATTTCGGCAATTAAAACTTTATAATGTGAATGGACAAAATTACTCCTGACTTAACTGGCACTTAACTCGATGGAGTTAGTGCGTTAGTGCCAGCGACAAGAATGACAAATAATTGAAACCATTGTATGATTTTAACAAAAAACCAAAAATTTGTACGTAAGTGGCATTTTTCACCAAGCCATAAGAACGGTTTTAGCAGTTTTCCATTTTAAATATTTACATAGTTATAATAATAGTACTAGTGGTGATGGTACCCAAAATATATTCAATGCTAAAGACATGTCAATTTAGATTGCCTTCTTAAAAGAAACCCGATTACCCCCATCATTTAGCCTGGGCTAACCTAACTGGTTATTTTTAATAAGACTATATGGTGTGGAGAGCAACTCTTCCAACTCCCTAAATGATACATCAGTGCCACCTCATTTCCCTTATTTTCTCCCCTAAAGTTTGAAAATGGTATTCCCCCAATCACCCATTATCCTTCCTTTTTTTTATTAATTTTATTTAATCTATTTACAGAATTAAAAAAGCATGCACCAATCAAAGAGCTCGGCACCATCGGTGACTTATCACCGAACCCACCGAAAAATAAAGGGGGAGCGGTGTTCTCGATCGGGAATCATGCCACATCATGCCACTGAGTTGGTTCACCGAGACCACACCGTTAAGTCTAAGTAAGAATTTGAAGTAGCAAATTCAACGGAAACATTTAATATTTAATTTGAATTTACTATCTATATCTTTATAACTAAATATTATTTAAATTTAGTTTTATCTTATTTAAATATTTATATATATACTTTCTAAATATTTACATAGCTATAATCAGGGGCAGATTTACTTGTTGGTGAATGGGTTTTCAGGAACCCAGTCAGTTTTGAAATTTTAGTGTTAATATATATAAAAAAATACACACGGAACCCATATATAAATTCAGAAAGGAACCCATAGAAAATTATTTGAAGTGATCCAGTGGATAGGAGCGCCTATTATAACATCAAAATCACGGGTTCGATTCCCCCAATCTGCATTTCAGTTGGATTTTTTGGTTCCTATTTTTTTTTAAATTTAAAAACCAACATTAGGGTTTTATTTAAGCCTCATCCTCAAACTAATGTGCCTCCTGCTCTGCCCTCCTCACTAAAAACTTTAAAAATCACCGTAGAAGCGATCCCCACAAACTTATGAATTTCAAGAAAGTAGTCGCCTAAGTTATTATAAATGCAAGAGCGATCCCCGCAACCTTATCGACCTTCAACACCATCTTCGACAAATTCAAATCAGAAGCACCCAACAACAAGAAAAATCTCATCTTGTTCTTGGCTGATAATAAACCTTCCACTAATCGCAGTTGGTGCCCTGGTAATCTTCTTCTTCTTTTTTATTAATATGTTTCTTTAGATTTGTAATGGGTTTGCAAATTGTTTCTCTCTTGATTATCTAGTTGATTGCTATAAAGTTACATGTAGTTGTAAGGTGTTTCCTGCAAATTGCAAATTGTTTCTCACTTATTAACCAAATTTATGTATGTATTAGTACATGATGTTTTTAACTGTACGTTTTACTAGTTGTTTCTCACTTGTTAACAATTTTTAATGATATGCTTGACCCATTAAACATAATTTAATAGTTGTTTCAAGTTCTGTAACAGAATTCGCTACCACCTAACTCTATGTTTTACTTTGGTTAATGTATTGTGGTATTTATATTACGTGCTTTAAATTTCTAATGGCGATGTGTTTTCATTACTGTATCGTATTTTTATTATGTGATAAACCTTACCCTACCCGAACCGTCAAACAACCCGAACTGACAAACCGACCCGAAATTGGAACATCTAAAAAAGGAACCCAGTAAAAAAATTCCTGGATACGCCACTGGTTATAATAAGAGTAGTAGTGGTACTAAAATATATTCGTTGTTTAAGACATCTTAAGCTAGTTTGTCCTCTTTAAAAGAAACCAGATGACACCCGCTATATCATGCGAGCTAATCCACTAGTTAATTTTAGTAAGGATTTGAACTATAAAATCAAGGGAAACATTCAATATTTAGTAGTTATAGTATAAAAACTACTAGTTTATCCTCCGGGAGTGTCCCGTGATAGAAAATATGAAGTGATAAAATGCGTGTAGTAGAAAAGGAATAGGTCGTTTTTTAGATTTTTATTTATTTATTTTTTTTTTTTGTAAAGGATCAACACTTGTCTCTGTACAACTGTCACTTTCTCAATACACTCTAAAGTTGCGATGTGCACCGAAAAAAAATTGGTATCAAAGGATATGTCATAATGATGATAGGTGGTTCTGATGTGTAAAGTGAGCATGTTAATGAGTGACATATCTGTTCAATTTTCACTGAATAAAACAATCAATAGGTAAACAATAAAGATCCATTTTAAAAATAAATAAGCATGATCTAACTGCTATCGACTAAAAAGATTGTAGGATAGTAACTTTTCATGTCTTCATACTATTTTCGCTACTCATATATAATTTAAGTATCTATTTCGTTAATCACCACATAAAAAGTCAGTTTTTTTCTCATTTTATATAACACTATGGTTATTGTTGGAAAGATAACAAAACACTCGTTAATTTGGTGTATTTTTTTTTTTCAAAAAACAATGTCGTATAAAAATGTTATTAATGTTAAAAAATCGTCGAGAAAAGTGCATGTGCCATGCACATGAGAGAGAAAAAGTATTTTTTTAAAATTCTCACAATATATCATATAACACAGTCAATGAGGGAGAATAGGCTCAATGAATGCCATGTCATAATATGTGCTTTCTATTATGTATAGTTATCGATTATAGATAAATACCATATATATAATATTACATAGTATCTATCTATACTTTCCATAATAGGAGAAGCGTGAGTGACGTCAGAAAGCTGATGTGTTAGCCGGAGAGACTGGCCACCAATGCGCGTATGATGCAAAAACTGACGTCATTAATCCCATCTATACTTTCCATAATAGGATAAGCGTGAGTGACGTCAGAAAGTTGATGGCGATTGGCAGCCTAATTGCCTGATGTATAGGCGATTGGCTTCCTAATCGCCCCTGCATCAGGCGATTTAGGCTGCTCAATCGCCTGTTGTAGTGGGTGTCGCGTTTTCGCGCTTTTTAACCTTCTAAATCAGATCCGAAACATGTAAAATCACCCAATATCAAACCTAAACTATTAACCAACCCATTCTAAGCAAAAACCCCCCAATTTATCTCTGCTCTAACAGCCTCGGTGCGATTATTTCCAAAAATGACAAAGTACTAGGTTTCATTAACTATGAAATCTTTCCTTAAATGGCAAAAACCAGATTACACCTCCTACAACTTGCAAATCATCATCTCTTTGTTATAATATCATTCTAGTGTGATTCCTAACAACAAACAAGCATTGAATCATATCATAACATCCTAATTCTTCAAGAATCATCCAAATGGGTCAAAATGCATACTTTCATCAAAACACTATAACAATAGCTCAAATCCTTAGATAATCATCCTAATAACTCCTACACATCAAAAGTACATCAATTTCATGGAAACATTCATGTTATAACCACCAAAAATCATCATATGCATAAATACTTCACATATAGCAAGTATTATGGTGTAGACTTGTTTTAGAACTCATTTCAAAGGTTTTAAAAGACACATACTTAGTAAAACAAGGTCTGGACTTTTGGGTAACCAAAACAATAACATTACAAAGGTTTGGGATGAAGAACACACCTTGGATTTTATCAAAGAAAGGTGTGTTAGCTTGGAAATGGTGAGTTTTGAAGAAAAACGAGTTCCAGAAGTGTTTTGAGGTGTGTGGGAGGCTTAGGATCTGTTAGGGTTGCACTAAGGGTGTTTGGGGAGTCAAGGGTTGTATTTATAGGTGTTTTGACTCTGCACAACAGATCAGGCGATTAGGAGAACAGATCAGGTGATTAGGAAGCCTAATCGCCTATATACTGGCGATTAGGGACTCCAATCGCCCCATCTCTTCTCCAATCGCCTATAATACTGGTGATTAGGCAACCCACTGGTGCCTAATCGCCTATAGCATACCAGGTTGGGTTTTTGGCGCGTTAAACAGTATTTTAACATATATAAACACGTATTCGCATACCGATAAGTCACATAATGATTACAAACATATAATGCACGATGACTAACACGTTTACGTCCGTTCACCAATTCCCGGGACTCGAGACTTGCGTGTGTGTGTTAAACCCGGTGATCCCACGAATCACCAATCCTTGTACACGTGGTTATGGACCGACTCCCGATGATCCCGCGGATCATTGTAACGACTCCCGATGATTCCCCAGAATCATCGTAATGACTCGACTGACCCAGTTAAGTACGTAATATGCATGGCTCGCTAAGGTAGACTTACTAGTTTAGTCAATGTTACTAACCTGAGTTTGCCGGGTGTCACATCATCCCCCTATTGAAAGAATTTTCGTCCCGAAAAATTGCCCAAGGCCAAAAAGGAAGAGACGAAACAGAAGAAAAATTTTCGGTTGCCACATCATCCCCTGTTGAAGGGAATCTTGACCCGAGATTCATTCAGCTTCAGCAGAGACATGTCTTGATTCGAATGCGGGCTTAGGAAATAAATGATGATACTTAGCTTTCATCTGATCCTCCCGTTCCCACGTGAACTCCGGTCCACGATTTGAGTTCCAACGAACTTCCATAATGCGGATTTTACTCCGGCGAAGGCTACGGATCTTATAATCGAGAATCTCAACCGGTTCTTCCACAATACGCAGACGATCATCCACCTTGATCTCTTCGAGAGGAACAACCAAAGATTCATCCGCCTGACACTTTTTGAGGTTAGAGACATGGAAGGCATTATGAACATTACTGAGTTCCGCTGGCAGATCAAGCCTGTATGCTACCGGTCCAATCCGTTCCAGATTTGCGAACGGTCCCACATACCGAGGGTTCAATTTGCCACGCTTCCCAAAACGTATAACGCCCTTCCACGGAGATACCTTCAATAAAACCCTGTCGCCAACCTCAAACTCTAAAGGCTTGCGACAACGATCGGCATAGCTCTTTTGACGATCCCGAGCTGCTGCCATGCGGTTACGAATTTGTATGATCTTCTTGGAAGTCTCGTACACAAGTTCCGGGCCGGGGAGTTGACTCTCACCCACCTCATCCCAACAAAGAGGAGACCGGCACTTCCGCCCGTAAAGAGCCTCGAACGGAGCTGCCTTGATACTTGAATGGTAGCTATTGTTGTAGGAGAATTCCACCAGTGGTATATGACTCTCCCACCCTTTGCCAAAGTCAATCACACATGCCCGGAGCATGTCTTCTAGTGTTTGAATCATCCGCTCACTTTGACCGTCAGTTTGCGGATGATAGGCTGTGCTCATATCTAACTAAGTCCCCAGAGCATTATGCAAAGATTTCCAGAAATTAGAGGCGAACCGAGGATCACGATCAGAAATAATAGAGACAAGCACCTCATGCCGAGAAACCACTTCCTTAAGATACAAACGAGCCAAACGCTCAAGGCCATCAGTTTCCTTGATAGCGAGGAAGTGCGCAGACTTTGTCAACCTATCGACGATCACCCAGATCATGTCACAACCACTGGGCGACCTCAGGAGTTTGGTCACAAAGTCCATTGTAATCTGTTCCCACTTCCACTCGGGAATTTTAGGCTGTTGCAGAAGGCCGGACGGCTTTTGATATTCAACCTTAACCTTGGCACAGGTCAAGCACTTGCTTACATACGAAGCTACATCCGCCTTCATATTCGGCCACCAATAAAGTATCTTTAAGTCTTGATACATCTTATTGGAGCCGGGGTGAAAGGAATACCGGGATTTGTGAGCTTCATCGAGAATGAGCTCCCGCAAACCCCCGAATAAGGGGACCCAAATACGTTCAACAAAATAATGTAGGCCATCAGACCTGAGTTCAAGGTGACTATCAGCACCATGCATGGTTTCAACTTTAAGGTTTTCCTCCTTCAATGCTTCTTGCTGCGCCGAACGGATTTGGTCAGGTAAACCAGAATGGACAGTGAGCTGAAGGACTCGAACACGACGAGGCTTAGCGGATTCCTTCCTGCTCAAGACGTCTGCGACAACGTTCGCCTTGCCAGGATGGTATTTTATAGCACCCTCGTAATAATTAAGGAGCTCGACCCAGCGACGCTGATGTATCGTAAAATACATCTATTTCCAGTGTAAAGTTTGTATAATTTTCGAGTCGTTTAAATAGTACTTTTATTAGTTTTAGGCTTGTACCGGTCTATTGTATTTAGTATAGGTTTTTATAGATTTTTATTAGCTTTGTGTCGTTTTTTAGTACTTATTTATTTATTAGCCAACTTTTGTCAAGTCAAGAACACCCGAGTTAAGAGCACGGAGTTATAATACTATATAATAATAATAATAATAATAATAATAATAATATTAAAAAGAAAATAAAAACATAATGTGACTTTTGTCACTTGGTCCAACGAGCCCAAGGCCCAAGGAGCTGCATAATATAATTGGAGGAGGGCACCACATCGAAAAACATCAATCAGCCACTAATTGGCTTTAGGAGCGGCGCAGAAGATTTATTGGAGAGCAGAACATTATTTTCTTCGAAAGATTTTTTTTAACGATAAATGACTTTTTATATAAATAAAAAGGCCCATCAAGACGGTGTCAGGACATACAGCAAACCGCAAAACAAAAACACCCGTTACAACATGTCTACAATATCAAAACTAAGCCGTTTCTCCCAAGTTATGCCACCCAGCTTCGAGCGATTGGTCACCCAAAAATAAACATCTTCTTTCACAAGATCAACCGATTTCGAGGTCGGGATGAAGTTATTTTCGAAAACTTTCAGATTTCTAGCCGACCATATCCGCCAAATCGTCGCAATGGAGATCGCTTGAACCGTTTTCTTCCATTTCTTCGAGCCCGGGCTTTCCATGACCACTTTAACCATATCCGAAATACGTTGACAATCTAACGGGAAGGGGATCCGAAACCCATACCAACACTTGCCACCATATACTTCTCGCCCAAATACAATTGAAAAACAAGTGATCGATATCTTCAATCCCGCAACCACATCTATCGCAAATACCAGGAGCATAACATCGAACAGAGGAGAATAAAAAGAGATCGATTGGAGAGGAGAAAAGAATAAAGGGAAAGAGTTCAAGGGTTGAGCCTAGGTGCGAGCACGGGTCGGTTCTAATCTAATTATTTATTTATTTATATATTTGATACCCGTCGTTAACACCATGAATAAGTTTAGTTTTTATTGTTTTGATTTTGTCATGACAATTATTGACTAGATCGTTGAACTACCTAGGCGATGATGAATACGCTTGTTTGATTTGTTTTCTTTTGGTTTTGGAACTTTTGGTTGTGGGTGAATTTTAGAGTAAAGAACTCTTTATTTTCTGGTTTGATGTGTATGCGTATTTAGTTTTGTTTAAATAACTTTTATAAACTCCACTTGCGTTTTGTGAATGTCTTTCATGTATGAATGCGGGTTAGGTTGCGGACTGGGTGTTAGCAACTAGTTTATGGTTAATTGCCTAGGGTTATCCATAGGGGTTGTAATTGTTAGTTAGATGATTCTAAGTGTTCTACCAATTCTCAATAGCTGTAAGGTGCGAGATTGTTGGTCTGTCTAGGGTGTTAGATTGCTAGTTCTAGAGGCTTTGTAAGAAGATCTTCCTAGTTTCCCTGGCATTCCTTGTAGGCCAAGTCTTATCAGAAATATTGTAGTTACCCCTTGCACTTTCGGGTGTATTGTGACTTTCGCGCTGTAAGGTAGACTGTCTAGCGGGTACTTTAAGATTCGAGTAGGTAAGCCTGTAAGGGTAAACTCTCAACGGTGGTTTAACGGCTTATAGGTAACTTTAGGTTTCTCCTTGAGAAGGGTCGAGGGTCATCTAGTTTATCCTGTAAGTTTAGTATTTTAAGATCCCGGTTCCACACCAGTTCCATATCCGTTAGAGGCTTATCAATCATGTGTAGGATTCTAGCCTAGGTAGTGCCTTCCCATCATCTGATCCCAGTTGCAGTCTCCAGTTTGTGTATTTAGTTATTTTAAGTTTTATTTATTTATTTGCAATTAGTTTGTTAGAAAACCCCCTTTAAGAAATAAAACATTATTAAGTCAGTTTGTAGATAAGTAATCGAGTCTAGTTTACGTTTTCCAGTAGAGTCTCGTGGGTTCGATACTCGGACTTACTTTAGCTGTACTACACTGACCGGTACACTTGCCGGTTGTGTGGTTTAGGTTTAGAGAGTCTTAGGTTATAAATTTAAAACTTAGAGTGTCTAGTTTAGGTTAATTTAGTTAGTTTTTACTAAACCACTTTGAGCACATCAAATTTTTGGCGCCGTTGCCGGGGACTCTTGGCGATTGCGTTTACTAGCTTTGATTACACTTGTCTGCTATATCTGTGCTACTTGTGTTTTGTGTTGAGTCCGTCTTTTTGTATAGTGCGTCGTAGGAGTCTAATTGTTTGTGTATTTTAATTTATGTCGAGTCTGTAAATATGTTTGAAATTTGTGGAGGACCCTATTTTACCGTTAGATTTCCACTAAATGTGGGGTCCTCTGCACATTATTGTGCTAATTCCTTTGTGCAGCCGCAACCATATTATTCATAGGGTTGTCCTACAAATTATTATGATGACTCGTATCAGCAGCCACATTTCAATCAGTATCCTGATCAATTTTCTGGAAGCAATTCTTGTGAGAATAGTGGTAATGATTGGAGTAAAATAGAGAGTCTGTTGACATTATTAGTTGCTAAAGATGAAAATACCCAGAAAATGTTAGCAGAGCACGACATCCTCCTGAAAAACCGACAGGCTGCTATTTTGGATCTTCAACGAACATTAGAAGACATATCTAGGAGATTAGATGAAGAAGAAGAAAAAGAAAAAGTTCAGCAAGAGCAGTTGCCGAAATTCGGTTATACATATGATGAGGAGGGCAACTACCTCGGGTACATGAACGCTCGAGGGGAGTTGTTCCCAACATTTCTAGAAGAAGGGAAAGAGCCGATCATGGAATACGCAGATGAGTTAGATGAAGAGATCATCCCAATCACGGAGACGAAAATGGACATTGAAGTCCCACCTCCGGTGCCACAGGTTACTATATATGATTTTGGGAGTGACTCTGACGAAGAGGACGACGAAGAAGAATGGGCGGCGTATCAAAGGTCATTTATGAGGAAAGAAGGGATTGAAGAAGAAGTGGAATTGGGAGATTCCGTTGATATGATGTTCGGTGCAGAGGAAGACAATGAGATGGGTGAGAATTCATTGTCTGAAGATGATGAGTTTTTAGATCTGGAGTTAGAGGGTTTGCCTGTTTCTGAAGATTTAGGGGAGTCTGATCCTGATGGAGATATGGCATACCTGGATGCCCTACTTGAAGGTGAACCGACAGACATGACTGTACCTGCACCAGATGAAAGAAATAAGTGTGGGGATCATCCTATGGAAATGGTGGTAGAAGAAGCACACCATAGCTGGCCCGTGGTTATAGATAGAACTTCAAAATCAACAACACCACGAGAGAGGGCAAGGAAGAGAAAAGAAAGGATCGGAATCGGAAGAGGATCAAAGACTGGTATGCGTTGGAGAAGAAAAAGTCAGTGAAAGTCAAGCACGATCAGTCTTCTTGCTATATGCCACGTATCCGGTTCATTCCGGGTAAGTTTAAATTCTGGTGGTTTGACCCGTTAAAAATGCTTAAATTATTTTTCACTCCCACTAATAAATCTTCAATTTTTAATAAGAACCGGATGGAATTAAACGGGTTAGATCGGGTCCAGATAAAAGAGAAGCCCCCTGATTAACTTTAAGTGTGGGGAGGCTCTGTTGAGTTTGTAAATTTATCTTTATACTTATTTATTTTTTTCTAGCTGTTCATTTTTTTATTTGTGGTCCGTCTTTCGGTAGTGGTTCATAGGATTTTATCTTTCTATTTTTTTTTTTGTGTCTTTGAGTCTGTTTGTAGGTTTGCGTATTTGTTTGGGCTGAGGAAATTTCACCTTGAGCGGATCCCATGTATCATCTTTATATATACTTTATGAGTGGGAGTTTTGGTAAATGGTTTGGGTAATAAAAAAGATTTTTTCTTAAAAAATAATAATAAATAAAATAATTAACTTTCTCTGAAAAAAAGACTTTTCACGTAATGTTGTGGGTGAATTTTAGAGTAAAGAACTCTTTATTTTCTGGTTTGATGTGTATGCGTATTTAGTTTTGTTTAAATAACTTTTATAAACTCCACTTGCGTTTTTGTGAATGTCTTTCATGTATGAATGCGGGTCAGGTTGCGGACTGGGTGTTAGCAACTAGTTTATGGTTAATTGCCTAGGGTTATCCATAGGGGTTGTAATTGTTAGTTAGATGATTCTAAGTGTTCTACCAATTCTCAATAGCTGTAAGGTGCGAGATTGTTGGTCTGTCTAGGGTGTTAAATTGCTAGTTTTAGAGGCTTTGTAAGAAGATCTTCCTAGTTTCCCTAGCATTACTTGTAGGCCAAGTCTTATCAGAAATATTGTAGTTACCCCTTGCACTTTCGGGTGTATTGTGACTTTCGCGCTGTAAGGTAGACTGTCTAGCGGGTACTTTAAGATTCGAGTAGGTAAGCCTGTAAGGGTAACCTCTCAACCGGTGGTTTAACGACTTATAGGTTACCTTAGGTTTCTCCTTGAGAAGGGTCGAGGGTCCTCTAGTTTATCCTGTAAGTTTAGTATTTTAAGATCCCGGTTCCACACCAGTTCCATATCCGTTAGAGGCTTATCATTCATGTGTAGGATTCTAGCCTAGGTAGTGCCTTCCCATCATCTGATCCCAGTTGCAGTCTCCAGTTTGTGTATTTAGTTATTTTAAGTTTTATTTATTTATTTGCAATTAGTTTGTTAGAAACCCCCCCCCCCCTTTAAGCAATAAAACATTATTAAGTCAGTTTGTAGATAAGTAATCGTGTCTAGTTTAGGTTTTCCAGTAGAGTCTCGTGGGTTCGATACTCGGACTTACTTTAGCTGTAATGCACTTACCGGTACACTTGCTGGTTGTGTGGTTTAGGTTTAGAGAGTCTTAGGTTATAAATTTAAAACTTAGAGTGTCTAGTTTAGGTTAATTTAGTTAGTTTTTACTAAACCGCTTTGAGCACATCAACGCTGTCGTATGTTCAACACCTTCTGATCAAAGATATGCTGGAGGCTCTTGTGATCGGTATAAATGGTGCACTTGGTACCGTACAAGTAATGCCTCCAGATCTTCAAAACAAAGACCACTGCACCACATTCTAGATCATGGGTGGGGGTAGTTTTTCTCATGAACCTTAAGCTGACGAGAAGCATAATCAATGACCTTTTCGCGCTGCATTAGTACACAACCAAGACCCCGGATAGAAGCATCACAATAAACCACAAAATCGTCCGTGCCTTCAGGCAAGGACAGGATATGAGCAGAACAGAGTTTAGCCTTTAGCATCTGAAAGGCTGACACTTGTGAATCACCCCAGTCGAACTTCTTGTCCTTCTGGATAAGCGAGGTGAGGGTTTGAGCGATCTTCGAAAATCCCTCGATTGAAACGACGATAATAACCTGCAAGACCTAGGAATTGCCGCACCTCAGATGGCGTCTTCGGTGCTTCCCAGTCTTTGATGGCTTCTATCTTAGCTGGATCAACATGAGTTCTTTTTCATTAACCACATGACCAAGGAATTGGACTTCACGCAACCAGAAGCTACATTTAGAAAACTTGGCGTACAACTGTTCCCGCCTCAAGAGTTCCAAGACAAGACGCGAGTGTTCCCGGTGGTCTACTTCGATCTTGGAATAGACTAGAATGTCATCAATAAACACAATAACGAATTTATCAAGATTGGGCTTACAACACGGTTCATCAAATCCATGAATATGGCGGGCGCATTGGTGAGACCAAAAGGCATCACCAAGAATTCAAAATGGCCATAACAAGTTCGAAACGCGGTCTTTAGAATATCGGCTTCCTGGACTCTCAACTGATGGTACCCCGACCTCAAGTCAATCTTCGAATACAAACTAGAACCCTGAAGTTGATCAAATAAATCATCGATGCGAGGAAGAGGATAACGATTCTTGATGGTAACCTTGTTCAATTCACGGTAGTCGATACACATACGCAGGCTTCCGTCTTTCTTCTTGACAAAAAGTAGGTGCTCCCCATGGGGATGAACTAGGTCGGATGAAACCCTTCTCCAACAGCTCCTGCAACTGGATAGACAACTCCTGCATCTCGGGAGGTGCAAGACGATATGGGGCTCGGGCAATAGGAGCTGCACCTGGAGCAAGTTCAATACCGAATTCGACCTGACGATAAGGCGGGAGGCCAGGTAGATCTTCAGGAAATACATCGGGAAAATCACAAACGACAGGAATATCTTCAATCTTCTTCTCTTCCTCCGACAAAACCGAAACAAGTGCCAGAATGGCAGAATACCCCTTTCGAAGATACTTATAGGCTTTCATACACGAAATGATACTCAAAGGGGCACCGCTCTTCTCACCATACACCATCAGGGAGAGGAAGTCGAATGACTTTATCAAAACAAACGATCTCAGCATGATACAAAGATAACCAATCCATACCCACAACAACATCAAAGCTACCCAAGGACACCGACAAAAGGTCAATAGGAAAAGAATAACCCGACAACTCAAGGCGACACTCCCTAAGGACGTGCGTCGCTTCACCTTTCTTATCATCAGCCAATTCTATCAAGTACTTAGCCTCTAAAGGTGTAGGTACCCTATCAAGCAATTGACTAAATCCAAGAGATATAAAACTCTTATCGGCACCAGAATCGAATAAAACCGAAGCATAGCGATTATCAAGAAGAAACGTACCGGTAATAGTGTCAGGGTCCTCTCAAGCCCGCTCGAACCAATCACAAAGGCGCGAGCATTCCGGCCTCCGCCCCCGTTGTTTCCACTACCTGATCCATTCTTCCAAACCTCGCCCTGCTTCAACTTGGGGCAGTCATGTTTGTAGTGTCCAAGCTCGCCACAGTTACAACACCCCTGTTTTCCCTAGTTTCCCTGGGGAGTAGTAACCTGAGGAGCCGGGGTAGGTGTAGCAGGTGGGTTCTGATTACCCTGAAGATTAACCCTACAATCCTTGGTGTGACGCCCCAACTTATGGCACCGAAGACAACGGTTCTTATCACCAAGGCCAGTATGATGGTATCCGCACCGATCACACTTTGGCAACTTCCCGAAATAACCCCCAACTTCTGCTCAGACGCTGATCCCCCAATATCGGACTTCTTCACCTGCTGAGGCTGAGCTGAACTCGATCTTTTACCCACTCCTTCCCACTTTCGCTTGTTGCTCTCGGGAGCCTTCACAGTAATGCCTCGGGGAGGCAAGTCTCCTTTAGCTACTTTCATATTGGTCAGCCTGTCAGCCGACCGAACCACCTCAGAATACACAGTAAGTTTACCCGCAGCTACCAATCCCGCGACCTCCGGCACCAAACCAGAAATATAGTGCTCAATTCTCCTGTATTCCGGTGTGTGCAAATCCGGGAACATCACCGCCAGCTCATTATGTCTCGCCGTGTACGCTTCAATCTCAGACCCCACCATCTTGTGATTCCAGACCTCATGCTCGAGCTTCTGGATCTAACTCTCGGGTAGTACTTGCTTTTCAAAAGTTCCACGAATTCTACCCAGGGCATAGCATGGGCTTCCCCAATACCCGTGGTCTGGGTGGTGGAGTTCCACCAAGTCAAGGCTTGACCCTCAAGGGTCGCAGAAGCATACTTCACGCGTCGCCCGCCGGGAAACTGCACATAGAGATCACTGATTCAACCTTTTCCAGCCATCGGAGCAGCCCCACTTGTAACACCCCTGTTTTAGGGCCCAAAAATTTTCGCATAACATTATTAATAAACCATACTTTTTTAGTACGAAACTAAAAACCAAACTATTATATATAAGTATCATACGTGTGCGTACGTCATGTAATCGAACTAACACGCGAACCGAACCCGAACATGACCCGTTTGAACTGGGTGAGTCATTAAGAGGGGACACATGTCACCCTCTTGGAGGGACATGTGCCCCTCCCATTTTACCCACGTATACATCTCATTTGTGTCACCCTTAATCTTCTCAAACACACCTAATGCATCTGCTCTTTTATAAACCCTCCTCCCTTTCACTTGTCTGTACATACAACACCCACAGACCCTTATCCCTTTTCTTCTTCAATACACAAACCACATACAACTTGCAAGAATAGAGAGATAGAGACAGAGAGAGAGAGAGAAAGGGAGGAGCATATTTGGTGGTTCTTCGGCCACACACGGCGGAGCCGGAGGCGACGCCCTCAGTCAATACAACCACCACTCCCCTCCACTTCTAAAACTTCCATGGATAGAGAAACATAGAGAGGAGAGAGAGACATAGGAACTGATCTGATTAAGAGAGAGAGAGAGAGAGAGAGAAGGACCCGAGGAAAAGACGCCGGCCCTGGTCACCGACCGGCCGACGCGTCTGGGGCTGGGAGAGGGTGACGAGGGCTCGGGTAATAGCTCCGGTCAGACTTATAGCTATTAACGAAGGTGATGACGGAGCTCACGGAGGGGCATGGTGGCGATTGAGGTTAGGATTAAGATTGGATTTTGTGCACTCGTATTCGTATAAGGTAAGATTCACTAACATGACCCTCCAAATATTAAGATTAGCAATGGATAATAATGTTAGATATGGTGGGAACAGTTGGATATTAAAGAGTAAGAGATGAAGCTATGGGATAAAATATGTATAGAGAGTGAAGGGATAAACGACTCGGTCAAAGGTCAGCCAAACGCCAGTCAACCTCAGCCTGAGGTTGGTCAACAGGTCCGTCAACATGGTCCAACAACAGTCGACCGAAGGCAGCTTAGGTGCGACTCGGTCAGCTTGGAGAATACGAGAGGTATAAAAATAAGAACTCGAACTATCTTAGCTATAGTATTATTATTACGCGGATAGACACGTGTGGGACTATGATAAACTTTTTGGATCAACCCGACCCGACAAACGAAACTTATATAAAAGTTTACGGTTCATCTAGACAATTAGATATGTATTGTAGATACTTAATAAACATAAAAGGTATGGTGATGATGGCAATTGAAATAAAGGGACACAAGAATGATCTAGGAGACATGGGATCTTAGGCAAATCACTAGTACATAGGACTTCATGCGCGATTCGGATATTATACATGATGATTAGGACATCGAGACTTTAGACAAATCAATGATATAAAAGTTGGATATCGAAATTCGAATACCCATTATGTTCCTCTAATTCTTAGTTGTAACTACCATTATCATGAAAATTAATGTCATGAATATATATTTATAAAAGACAACCAGTAACATTACCAACTATATATCATAAATGCTTACTGGAACATCCCTTTGATAACCACGATCATTGAAGTTTTGACAATTACAATTAATACTAATAATATTAATATTACTACTAGTCTATGGAACTACATAATTACTTAGAGAAGCTCATTCATAGACAACAATTGAATAACTAGCAATCATAGCTTGTCCACACGTGTAATCGCAAGGTTTGGTTTCACACACTGATGTCTATAACTATGTTAGGACCCATATAAACAATAGGTGGAATCAAGACCTTGGCATATTGTACTACCATGAGGCATAACAGGTGAGATCCGTGTACCATCCCCTCTTTTTGTGTTTTAACTGTTTTGGGGGAACATATGCTTGTGTGTGTGTGATTGAATTGTTTTGATGTGACAAGATACTTCCTGCCAGATAACCATACTGACACTCATTAACCCATGGGATTGGGCCACTTAATATGTGGGTAGTACTACTTGGGGAAACCCCCACACACAGTGGATCCGGAAGCCCGAAAAACCCTCCACTGAGGTCTACAGGACCGTTGTGACATGTATTTTGCCAGGGAAATCCATAATGGCAGAAGATGGATTTAGCGTATAGGTTTGAGATGTCGCTTGTCATCACCATGTGTTGTGTTGTGAAAACTTGTGAACTTGTTTTTGAGATGACAAACCTGTTTTGGATTTACTTAACGATTACACGGACTCACCAGCGTAAATGCTGACCAAACTCTTTTAAGCATGTGTTCAGGTACCGCTATTGGATTGGATTGGAAATGAGGTACGAGCTATAGATGATCAAGTATGGAACGTTATGAAGACTATTTTAGTTGCGGATTAGAGCTAAGCTTGGATAACTATTTCGACTAGTGGATTACACCCCGCCAGCTGCTTCGACGACCGCTGCGATTCGTCCCTGCATAGCTATTAGACTATTTATTTAAGTTATGTATTTATATTTTTGGATTAGAAATTGTATAAAACATGTAATATTAGTCTATCGTTGCTTCCGTTGTGCAAGTCTGGTACCAAACTGTCGTAACGTCCAGTCCCTCCTGATCGGGTTGTTACACCACTGCCCCTTCAATTCCACTAAAGTTGTGGGGCTTGTGATCCATGAACTTTTTGTAGGAGCACTGGGGTGGAGGGGGATTGACAGCACCACCTGGGACAGACACACAGGTAAACAACGAGAAAAGATACAGTACCCTGGAACAAGGTTGAATAGGTGGAAATCGACTTACCACCCATAGCATTATGAGTAGCTTGGAATGCAGCCAAGGCTACGTTCACGTGCTGCTGCAGCAGATTGTCCAACTCCGCTTGGGTCACATTAACGTTTCCGCGGCCACCACCGCCACCACGGCCGCCAGCACGACCGCCAGCACGGCTGCCTCTGCGACCTCCACGAGCTCCTGACATCTTCTGTCACAACATGAAACAAAAGACTTAGGCTTACCCGTGGTATAACCCATTAGGAATTTCAAGAAACTAGACCGGGCCCAGTTTGAGTCCATCCATTCAAACGCAAAGTCCACTAGGGTTCCCATGCATTCCAATTTATGATCTCGTGTGCACCCGACATGATAAACTGTTCTACATGGTCCTCCAGGTGTACTTTAAGCTTGAAGTTCAAGTCACCGAACACTAGCACCCAATCATGGTATTATTATAAGTATAAGTATAGGATAGTATGTATAAGGACGAGCGTGTCTATTGGGGCATAGAAGGGAGATGTCCGAATCCCTGGACAGATCTAAAGAGTATGCCGAAGCTACCCCAATGTACACTGTCGCCAAGAAGGTTCAATAATGCATTGTTCGCCGTCGAATCATGGTAAGGATGGGTTAAGGGATAGAATGATAAAGAGTAAATAGATGATGTAGCGTAGAAGATAATGACACCGACACCCCGACAAGTTATAATGTTACCCACATGTTAAGACTCGACCATCCGTGACCGTCTAGTGTGTGCGACTTGGCAATAGACTACACTCTACATGCAGTCCTAGTTTACTATAAACCGTTGGCTCTGATACCAATCTGTCACACCCTCAAATTCCACTTGCGGGGTTTTACCACGAGGCACGTGACACACCAGGATCTCAGTCAACGATCACAATAAACAAACAACAAACATGCATACATATATTTATATTGAAACCAAAACATCATGCTTTGAGCCGTAAACCAGCAGCGGAAGCATTTCTTGTTTGCAACCAAAAGGCATATTACAGTTTACAAAACATTGTTTAATATGCATCAAAACTCTAGACGCTGTGCAAGACTCCGTGCGCCTAGTCCGTTAACTGCTACCTTAGCGACCTGAGAAAACGTGCCAAAAATGTCAACATATAATGCTGGTGAGTTCACAGGTTTTCTTTTATAAAAGTGTTGTTATAAGTTTGAAAAGATCATTCCCGTTACTACTATGTTATACGAACGTTAGCTAGACGTTAAGTGTGATTACTACTACGAGTGGGAAACCATTACTGACACGTTTTCCTGTTTTTGCCCAGCCGTGAGCCACCGTCATCACGGTGACCCTGGTAGTAGAGACAATATGCACCCGCCCGGCTCCCAGTCGTCGAGTGGGGTTTGCCCGTCCCAATAGATCTATCCATATTTCCCCGATATGTGTTCCCACATACTCATGGTTTCCCCCTGGGACTCCTTGATGAAATTCCCGTATAGTAATATCCATAACCATAGTATAACATGATCTTTAAAACGTAAGTATGTAGCATGTTTCTCCCCCGAAAGCAACATAGTAAAAGTGGGGCTGTGACACTCACCTTAGATTGCGTTACTTGAAAACAGTTAATTAAGTATGCTATGATAGCCCCCAAATAGCGGCGACCTACCATAATATGTGTATAAGTATCCGGACTAATAACCCGTGGGTTAACTAGTCCCCGAATGTCCAGACCATAACCATAAACGTTTGAAAACACCTTTGACTGTTAAATCGACCGCACCAGACAAGACCCGACATCCCATTGGTGGCCCGACGTCCCACGTGTTAGTCGAATATAAGACATCGTGCAACATATGCAATCAAACACTTAATACGCGCAAGAGTTCACCTAGTCTAGCATAATGCTCAATTAACGCATAAACGTGTTACTAAGGCATTGGACGTATCTCGGGGTTCCTATCATGTTCCTAGGTGTCAAATCATGTTTCGGGATGTCAAAATACGCTTACAACAGCAGTACATGTGATTAGAGAACGAACATGCAATTAGGAAAAGTCAACTAGTGATTAGAGGGTGTGTATAGGCGATTGGCAGCCTAATCGCCTAATGTATAGGCGATTGGCTTCCTAATCGCCCCTGCATCAGGCGATTAGGATGCCCAATCGCCTGTTGCAGTGGCGCGTCGCGTTTTCACGCGTTTAACCCTCCAAATCAGATTCGAAACATGTAAAATCACCCAATATCAAACCTAAACTATTAACTAACCCATTTTAAGCAAAACCCCCCAATTTATCTCTACTCTAATGGCCTCGGTGCGATTGTTTCCAAAAATGGCAAAGTACTAGGTTTCATTAACTATGAAATCTTTCCTTAAATGGCAAAAACCAGATTACACCTCCTACAACTTGCAAATCATCATCTCTTTGTTATAATATCATTCTAGTGTGATTCCTAACAACAAACAAGCATTGAATCATATCATAACATCCTAATTCTTCAAGAATCATCCAAATGGGTCAAAATGCATACTTTCATCAAAACACTATAACAATAGCTCAAATCCTTAGATAATCATCCTAATAACTCCTACACATCAGAAGTACGTCAATTTCATGGAAATATTCATGTTATAACCACCAAAAATCATCATATGGATAAATACTTCACATATAGCAAGTATTATGGTGTAGACTTGTTTTAGAACTCATTTCAAAGGTTTCTAAAGACACATACTTAGCAAAACAAGGTTTGGACTTTTGGGGAACCAAAACAATAACATTACAAAGGTTTGGGATGAAGAACACACCTTGGATTTTATCAAAGAAAGGTGTGTTAGCTTGGAAATGGTGAGTTTTGAAGCAAACCGAGTTCCAGAAGTGTTTTGAGGTGTGTGGGAGGCTTAGGATCTGTTAGGGTTGCACTAAGGGTGTTTGGGGAGTCAAGGGTTGTATTTATAGGTGTTTTGACTCGTGCACAACAGATCAGGCAATTAGGAAGCCTAATCGCCTATATACTGGCGATTAGGGACTCCAATCGCCCCATCTCTTCTCCAATCGCCTATTATACTGGTGATTAGGCAACCCACTGGTGCCTAATCGCCTATAGCATACCAGGTTGGGTTTTTGGCGCGTTAAAATCTATTTTAACATATATAAACACGTATTCACATACCGATAAGTCACATAATGATTACAAACATATAATGCACGATAACTAACACGTTTACGCCCGTTCACCAATTCCCGGGACTCGAGACTTGCGTGTGTGTGTTAAACCCGGTGATCCCACGAATCACCAATCCTTGTACACGTGGTTATGGACCGACTCCCGATGATCCCGCAGATCATTGTAACGACTCCCGATGATTCCCCAGAATCATCGTAACGACTCGACTGACCCAGTTAAGTACGTAATATGCATGGCTTGCTAAGGTAAACTTACTAGTTTAGTCAATGTTACTACCCTGAGTTTGCAGGATGTCATAAGTAAAACACAAAAAGGGGATGGTACACGAAACTCACCTTGGCAGCGTATCACGTCTCGTTACATAATCATATGGTATTCCAAATCATGATCCCCATCTATCAATTATTGGCAAGAACCTACTCAATGTTTATAAACATTAGCGCATGTAACCAATCTCATGGTTACACGTGTGGACGAGCTAAAGCCTTTAGTTATTAGTGTCAACTCTTTCTTTGTTATGTACTTTAATATTTATGACTTGTATTATCTAAACAAGTATGTTTAAGTAATAGGTTGTATCAGACCATATTTCATGCATTGGTTGTCGTTGTTTATGTCTCAACCTTGTATTTACCCAATGCCTCTCGTATCAACTTCCTCATGAATATACATATATACTCATCATATATCCAATTGTCTAACTATTACCTTATAAAGGTTTTATCTATGTTTAATGCTATATATATCCATCTCATGATCTAATTCAATATTATTATTTATAATGTCACCTCGTCATAATTCTCCATATTTAGATTCGTCCATTTTGTTGGTTCACCTTTTATCCGTATAATATTTCATTACTTGTATAAGTCTATTTATCGGGTCGTATCCTTGTTTGAAATGCTCGTTAGTTCCACACGTGCAAACACGACAATTTATATATAATCTATATTGATTGATAATATGTTATGAACATTTAACTAGGTTATCGGCTAACGGATATACCTTTCGGTTATCGATCCAACTTAAAAAGAGTTTCCTTCCGTTGACTTTCGCTGATCGTTCCTTGACCCACTTAACCCGTGGTCCAATTTATTTTCTTGCTCAACCCAACCCAATCCTTCCACTCTTAACCTCCTACTATTATAACCTTTACACTAGCAATTGCTATCATTGTCCACTCCTATACTTTCTGTAGTAATTAATCAGTATTGTAAACACCATTGTTAGAGCCATCATTTTTCCTCACAGTAAATAACGAGAATAACTATTATCAACTACAAACCATAACTTATAACTATTCACCAAATCAACTACCAAACATCATTGTGGTCTACATAATCTGAACCCGAACGCAACCAACATCCGAACCACTACCCTCAACCTTCGACAGCCACCATCTCACTCATTTCCAATACCAAACTCTAGCTTCGACGATACTCTTAGTCACCGGAGCCGACTACAGCTCGTGTTAGGTTCATTATCACAACTCTACCAGCTGTAAACCCAACTCGAACACCCTTGTCGCCACTATCTCTCTAATCGGGACCCTATGGTCTGCCACTGCCATCATCTTTTGGTCTTCTCTCATCGTTCTCTCTCCCTCTCACCTTTATTTAGCAGCACCGCTGGGCACCACCATCTAAGGTGGTGGCCGGTTTCTCGTAATCTCAGCCTCTCTCTTCCTTAATTCTCTCTCTCTCTCTCTCTCTCTCTCTATATATATATATATATATATATATATATATATATATATATATATATATATATATATATATATATATATATACGAGTTATTGTGTGTGTGTGGTTTAAGGATTGTGTAGAGAACAATGAGTATGAGTAGTGTTTTTGTAGGTTCTATAGAGGAGAGTGACAGATGGTTTTATCCCAACCATGAGTGATTCGGTGGGGTGGTGTCAGAAAGAGAATAGGACAAGTGTCCTCTTCTTGGTGACTCACCCGAATATCGGGTGGGTTCGTTATCAGGTTTTGATTCGGTCTCGCAACTTATGTTTTCGTATATAAAACTTATATGTTTATTCGGTTTTGGTTTCATGTTACTAGATACTTTGACATTTATTTATTATTTATTCATTGGAAACCGGGGTGTTACACTTATAATACAAGAGCCTGTCTAAAATGAGATGGGTGTCTATATAAATAACATGTCTCTAATTTTTTTCCGCCATTTAGGGCTATGACTAGTTCTATTCCTCAACACGTTGCACAACCACAACCGCAACCGATTGGCGACTATTGGGGAGTAGCAGCAGCAGCAGTTCACACACAGACTCCCAATGCCATATCAACGCTTATTCAAGACTTGTCATCTGGAAGTGGAAACCGACCACCTAAGCTTATGGAGATGGTCGACTACAACACGTGGAAGACTAAATTCAAGATCCATTTGGAGGGTATGGGTTTAGAGGGAACTGAGGCGTGGCAGATGATTGCGAAAGGCTACGTTGCTCCGATCTTGGAGAACACGGGAGAGCCTATTCCTTTAGAGAATCTAGCAGACGATGAGAAGAAAAGGTTTGCTATTGAGAAAAAGGCGTTTTCTCAATTGTCCCAAGCTATCAACACAGACTTGCTGCATCAGTTTGGTTCTTGCACAACCTCTAAGCAGCTGTGGGACATGTTGAGAAACAGGCATGATGGAAATGAGAAGACTAGGAAGCTAAGGATGGAGGAGCTTCGCAAAGAGTTTGAGAATTTTAGTTACATGGGTAACGAGACTTTGAAAGAGTTGGTTCCGAGGTATTGCCACTTACTCAGTGAGCTATCAAGCTATGAGATTAGCATACCTATGTCCGAACTGGTGGACAAGTTTGCCGATGCGTTGCCACCGTATTGGAACCAGCATATTGAGGTGTTAAAAGAGAAGGATGCGTACCAGTATTGGACGATCAATGAGTTCATACAGAAACTGGAGAACAAAGATGGAGGAGAAGAGGAAAGCAAAGAGGGTTGCTGTTTTGCTCTTCTCCCGGTCTTTTTGCGAGAGGAGATAATTATTGCATGATGGTTTGTCCATTAACTTCGCCTTTTGACTATCATTGTATTAATTCTGTTTGATTATTTATGTTGACCAATTTGACTCCTTCATGTTAATGTGGTATGGGCCAGATTTATCTGGGCCCTACCTCGTCATGTCCCCCCAGTCTAGTGATAAGAACGTGTGAATATTACTAGACTTATTGTAAATAGACAAAACGTGAAAAATCAAAAGAATGGAATTTGAAGACTAAATTGGGAGTTGTGTTTTATGGCTTTGGCACGTGATGCAATAACTACAATAACCATCGCATCAATCTTCCACATTAAATGGTATAAGTGCCTAGGGAGTGGGCACCTGGCATTGTTGTTTTTTGAATTTAAAACGTCCCCCTTACCTCTGTATAAGAGGTCTATTTTTGTTCAAATAATCTCATTTCAACCGTTCTTCTATTTCTTTGAAAATGGCTCCCAAGGCAAGTTCATCACGTGTCGTCATGAATGTGTCTGATATACCATGTAATTGGCCTTCGTTTCCTTCATTCATAAGTGATTATCAGATTCCTTCAGAATGGGGACCGATACTCTCGAGTAAAGATGACCGGGCCTTTCCTCTCAAAGAAGGCAAGATCACCTTATATGGGGAATTGTTCACTTTCTCCCACTTTCGACTGCCGACCACTAATTTTATCTTTGATCTGTTGTTGTATTATAAGGTAAACCCCTCCCAATTGCACCCTTTAGGTTTAATAAAAATTTGCCATTTCGAGTTTTGTGCCCTAGGGTTAGGTAGAGCACCTCGTCTGGAAATTTTCCGGGTGTTATATGTTCTGAAGTTTAAAGGGGAATACTTTACATTTGACCGTCGCCCTGGTTCATTGTCCTGTATAGACAATTTCCCCCAGAGCGTTCGTGACAAAGAATGGAGAAAGAAATTCTTCTTTGTTGATGAACGTGTTCTCCCTGTTCAGGCTCCAATTAGGTATCCAGATGTCACACCCTCAAATTTCCACTTGCGGAGTTTTACCGCGAGGTGCATGACAAACCAGGATCCAAGTCAACGATCACAATAAACAACTCTATATGAAGATACATGACATTCAAAAGACATAGTTTTCATAAACTCAAAACCAGTAGCGGAAGCATTAAACATGTTACAAACCATAGACCCAAATGTACCAAGTGTTTATTACAAAACATGAACTAAACCTAGACGCCAATGCAGACCCGTGCGCCTAGTTCCCTTTGTTGCTACCTTAGCGACCTGAGAAAAACATGCCAAAAAGACGTAAACATATAATGCTGGTGAGTTCACAGGTTTGTTCAATGTGTTACCAAGTGTTACTGGGTCTTCTGGGTATAACAGGTTAATCTCACATTTACAACAGTTCCATTTTAAATATGATCGAAAGGATTTCTTTAGAAGCGCGCTTTCCAGCGATTTAGAAATGTTTACGAATGTGGGTGAAACCCTACGGGTTTTTGGATATTGGTTGTGTGGGAGGTGCATGAAGACACATGCCTTTAGCAGGGGTTGCCATCACCCGGATGGTGTCTCCATCTTCTTTGGAAACTCTGGCTCGGATGGGGATTTTATTGTGGGGATCCTAAGGCCTTGGGATCCTGGGGATATCTTGGTGGTACATCTTCTTCCCATACTACTTCCAGTTCTACTACCAATGTTGCTCCACACATCGCGTGCGTATCTAACATCGTTGAACCACCCAAACAACCAATCAACTACCTTGCTCAAACATCTTCATATACCTCACCATCATATCCTACAACAACTACCTATATTCCACCATTCTCACCCATGCAACAAGCAGCATGTTATTCTGCTAGTCAAACTCAACAACAACAACCTTACAACTCTCAAATGAACCAAATTCAACTTAACCAAAGCCAACCGAATCAAAGCCCGATTGTGTTGGAGACTTCAAATCTAAACAATGTTACTGTTGAAATTGGTCAACAACATGTAGCATTAGTTTCAGATCCGCACATTAACCAAAAACATGAGGTTAACATTGGGTAACAACACATCTGAATCCGAAGAAATAAAGGCATCTGCAAACTGGCTACTAGAGTTAGGTAAGGGTAAAGTTGGTGATTCAATTGATGAAAATGAGGCAGATGTAGACATTCCAAATGATCTTCTTATTAAGCATTCATCAGATCCTATTTGTAGCTTAATTGACTTCGTCTACCCTTCACTTCTTCAGCTTTATAAAGATAAAGATTATTTTGGAGAACGAGCAATACTTGCACCTAAAAACGAAGTGGTACATGAAATTAATGATAGGTTTCTTGCATTGTTTCCTGGAGATTAAGTCGAGTATTTGAGCTCTGATAGTATATGCCAGACTGAGAATGCTAATAACCGTTCATAGGAAGATTTATATTCTCCTGATGTCCTTAATGGTTTAAAAATTTCTGGATTGCCTAATCATCGATTAATACTAAAGATCGGTGTTCTCGTTATGTTGTTGAGAAACATAGATCAACAAAATGGCTTGTGTAATGGCACGAGGTTACGAATCACCAAACTTGCAAAGTGTGTTATCGAAGCCGAAATTATATCAGGTGGAAACATTGTTACCAAAACTCTTATTCCTATAATAAATATGATACCATCTGATAACAAGATTCCAGTCAAGTTCCAAAGGCGCCAATTCCCAATAAGTGTATGTTTCGCAATGACAATCAATAAAAGCCAAGGACAGTCTCTATCGAAGGTTGGATTATATTTAAGAGACCCTGTATTCTCACATGGCCAGTTTTATGTCGCCATGTCAAGAGTTAAAAGCAGGGCAGGTGTGAAGTTACTTATACTTGATGCTGATGGGAAGGTGAAGACTTAAACAAAAAAATGTGGTGTATAAAGAAATATTTAGTGATATTTGAATAAAATGTTCGTTGATTTCTTTTAAATTTTAATAAAATATTTCTACTGTATTTTTTTTACGTCTTACCACTTAAAATAATTGTACGTTGGTGAACCGTGTGTAAACGCGGGCAAAAGTCTAGTTACTTATTAAGAGCATTAGATAAGCCTGACCAGGAGTTAGAACCCATTGTAGTTTTAAAACAAAAAATGTAGCAGAGAAATACCGTCGTTGAGTCAGTTATTCAACTGAGGACCCCCATTAATCATCCTACACCCCAAATTTAAAACTTAACATTAGGAACATGACAATTATACCCTTAACGTTAATTTGTATAATTAGTATCTGTATGTCCTTGGGCATACATGAACTTACTTTGAGACAAACAAATATCAAACGAATGAGGAAAATTAAAAATTAGTAACTATTTATTCATATTACGATATGCAGTCGACATGATCATTAGTAAGAACCCGTCTTTATTATAAGCGCTTTCATAAGACTTATTGGTAATAGGCCTTTAGTTATTAGATCCATAAGCATATCATGAATGTATTCGATACAAAGATTATGTTTCCTCTACTTGTTCACAAAATAAGTAAACAATCGAATTCGTATCGAAATTCTAATGCAGCTGCGCTCGAACTAATACTGTTCGAGAAAACAAGGTAGTTGACTTTATCACAATAAGTCTTCAGTATTTAAATGGAGTTATTAAGTTATGAGTCCACTGATAAATTTCCATGAACATTTAGTGACAACTGGGTTATGATAAGCAACATATTATGTCATTATTACTTAGGTTGTTGTTAATAGTTCATTATAACTCCTCCATGAGATAAGTTTTGTCTACTAAAATAAGGATACATCCCGAAATTGACATATTGTTTTCTTTGAATACAATGATTTTAGAATAAGCGTATTCAACTCTTTTAAATTCTCACTTCTTCTTCAAATTATAGTCTCTCATTTCTTAAAGATATTGTAATGATTTATTAGATGCCTCACAATAATCTAAACAAGTCTAGTGTTCAACAAAATGAGAAATATTTTAACGACTATAGACTTTTACATAAGGCTTCTAACTACCGAAGCATAAGGTAATAATCTCATTTATTCTATTAGCCTTTAAAGGAGAGCAATGTTGTATGTTATATGTTTAAGGACCTGCTTTGAGACGAAACTAATGTCTTGTTATGTCTATCTCGATGGATTTTGATTCCTATCACGTAAGAGGTATCTCCGAGATTCATTATGTCAAAATATGCGTGAACCATGCTTTGACTAATGTAATATATATATATATATATATACACGCACACATACTTGCCAAAAGAAAATAATCTATATAAGGACAAGTCTGCATTAGTTGCTCCAACTCATCTTGAGGTAGGTGTCTTAATCCACTTGGTACTTGATAAAAAGAATTGCATTTTAAGTGTTTTACTATTAGGAAAAGTTGTCTAATGTCCATATAATGTAGCTCTTAAATTATTATAAGCTACTGGAATGATTGATGATCTTCAAAGAAACATTTTGCAAGACAAGTAAGAAGGTTCTTTGATAATTTATTCCCTCTTGAGTATAACCCTTAGCAATCAATCATACTTTTAGTCTGATAATTTTTCCATTCAAATTCAGTTTAGTTATGAACACCCTTAGGTAATTCAACCAAAGTTATTCTAATTCATGGAATCAAGCTTGCCAATAATAACGTTATCCCATTTAGAAGATTAATTGATGCTAATGATATAATTAGAAGAGGTGGGATCGGTAAATTTTCCAAATATCCATTCCATTTCTAGTCAGGTAAGGTATTTAATCATCAAAGTTAGTAGGCCTTTTAGACCTAGATGACCTCCTAAAATAACTATTGGGTTTATTAGGAGACATATGTAATTTTATTAATTAACTCTTGGTTAGGTGCTTTCATTCTCAGGTAAATAATGAACAATATTAGTTTCTAAGTGTGTAAGAGTTGGTGAAGTATGGTGTATAGGAGATATAATCAAAGTTAAATTCAAAGTAGAATTTAATGAGTCTTTCCCCTCGTCTCTTGTACTTTTGGCAAGTCATGATAAAGACTTCTACTGCTCCCACTAATCTTAGAAAACTTTAAGAACTTAGCATGCTTGGAGGTTAACATTAGAAGACCAATAGATTCTAATAAAGAAACAAGACAATGATGTTAATGTTAGTTTCTCACTGAAGATTACTTTAGTTTTTGGTAAGAAATCTAAGTTCTTCCCATAGCTAGGCATCAATAAAACTTGATTTAGAAGTGTCATTATATTCTAAGGAGAGAAGTTGTGATGGAGTAGTGTCATGTACAAGAGGTATAATTTGAGGTAAGATCTAAATTGTCACTCCCCTACCTCTTACAACTTTTGCAAGTTATAATTAGGACACTTAATGCTCCCACTGACCTTTTAGGTCTCTAGAAGATCCATATGATAAGTTTAGCGATGCATGTGAATGAGAATATTTCATATATTTTACACCTGGTTTTCTTGTTATCTAGATTTCATAAGAAATTTTAAGGATATCTTTAGAAGGAAACCTTTAAAGTATGTATGAATTGCTTTCTTTAAGACTAAGGCCCGTATGAAACAAATTAGATACAAGTCGATATTTTTCTAAGCTCCACTAATGATAGTTAATCATAGCATGTGATGGAAACCCATTTATTCCTTTTGTCATTTAAAGTTTAAGGCATTTAACACATGTTTTAAACTCACAAAGAATGAGATTTGATAACTATAACATTATGTAATTTTACTATATTTTTGAATTAATAAAATCCACGTTTATTTCATTTTCTCACTCATTTTATGACCTTATACTAATTACTTATCATTCCCATGAATTTTAGACATGTTAAAGTTATTAACTTCTTATAAATACAAAACCTTTCTCTGTAAAACTATATATTTCTAACCCTTTTTATTTTTATAGTAATATTTTTTAAATAATAATAATAATAATAATAATAATAATAATAATAATAAATATTTTCTGATTAAAAAAATAATACGATTTGATTAAGGAAAAAAAATTAAAGTTGTAAGTATAAAGTTTAAGTTTGCAAACTTTTAAACAAACCTAAAACCATAAAAAATCCAAACAAAACCCAACCCAAGACAACCACAAACCTGAGCCCTCAACTGCAGCCCACACTTAAGCCCAACACCCTTCCAAACATGTCCCTGCTACCCCGATCCCAACTAGAACCGACCCGTGAACCCACCGACAACCTAGTATATTAAACGCATGATTGGGATCGATTTGGCAACCTCAATCAAAATAATTAAGGCAGACTTGATCAAAATGTTTCCCTGCATTGATTACAACCTTCAATTTTACTCAATCATTTCCATTTTTGATCGAATCTGACGCGGTTGTAAGTTGTAACGTGTTTGACCGTGGCATAGTCAAACACTCCAATTCTTCCTTAATTGCCACGCTTGCATAAATTAAGATCTCAGTTTTTCTTAGTTATTGTCGAAAACATTTTCCTTTTCTATAATTACATTTACAAACAAACCTGTATTGCTTAAATCCGAAACCATTGACTTCGTGTTTAACTCTGCTTCAGGAACGCTGTGCAAATCGTAAGTCCAATTCAATTTTTTGTTCGTCCATGTTCTTATGCTCCGAAACATAGCCCTATGCTCTTCGGTGTAGTTGTTTGTTATCAGTTCGATTGAAGATCTAGGGTTCTAGAGCTTATTTTGGGGAAGATGTCACAGTTGATAGTCTGTTTAAAAACATTTCTGAATCAATGCAAACAACAATATGTCCATAGATCAAACGGTGTGTGTATGAGTGTGTAAAAGCTTGGACCGGTTGTGGTCCTAAGTTCGACTCCCACCCACCCCATCCTTTTTTTAAGCTCATTATATACATATTTTTACACACACACAAATCATTATTTCAAAAATCAATTTTATATATTAAACAAGCCTTAAAAATTATGAAATTTTATATGTTATTCCTCTTAAGCAGTAGGTATTTACTATATTTTATATTTTCAGAAAATATTTTATTTAATATATATTAAAATTATTTTAATTTTAATCTATTTAAATCTAACAATTTTACAAAATATAGTAAATCATATTATTAATGTTTACAAAAATTAACCTAGACTTATAAGCTAAATACCTTCCTGAAAATGATTTTTACTTTTAGAAAAACAATTATTTACTATTTGTTTTCAAATTTAATCAATTGTATTCATTAAAAAATTCATAATAAATTCAATACTATTTTTAACATTTTAGAAGACAAATCCGATTTTATTTGCTGTTGATAAATAAATCTTATAATTTTAATTTTTATTTGTTTATTTGTTTAAATATGAATAAATTGTTTATTTAAACTTTAAGTAAACAATAGAATTTTTAAAAATATTTTTCACACATTATATACTATACACTTTAGTCTCAAAACAAAATTTAATAAAAATTTTCTTTATTTATTTATTTTACCATTTGTCCCATAATTACTTAATTAATGACTTAATTTATTTAAATTACTATTTAAGAACTCATACCCAAATTAGAACCCTAGATTGCCTTAGACTAAGAGAACTTATACTTTAAGTTCTCCCAAAACTTATTCTATGCCTTGAAACTAGGGTTGATACTTGGATTTCAAATTTATTGCCATTTAGACGCAATATTCGTAGACTTTGCTTCAAAATGTGAGTTTACATAGCCCCTTTTTACTGTTTTACATTTTTAGGGTGAAACATGTTCAAACTTTTTTTCTAGATTCAATAAGTAATTACATGAAGTCTTTGTTTGTTATCTCTGTGCACTTGTCTTGAACTTAAATGTGGTGAATATGCTATTTGAGATTCATTGATGCAAAGATTCATGAGATTCATTTGTACATAGATTCATGAGGTTCATTGATACAAAGACTCATTGATTCATTTTTGTCACATAGATGGTAGGCAAATTTAATTCCCAATAGTTTTGTTCTCACAAGTTGTTCTAGATACATCACTGACTTGTTAGTTGCTATACAAACTATGTTTTTATGCCATGACAAAACCTATGTATTCTCACCAACTATTTATAGTTGACCCACATCTTTCTAAATTAACATGTTTCAGGGTTTATTATAGCATGGAGGATTTACAAGATTTTGGATTACATAGGATGCATGAAGCCTTAGAAAATAAGTAGAGATTGTTGTATGTTACCCAATTTGTTATTGTATGTGCCAAATTTTGAAATAAATAACATTTGGGGAATCTTTTGTACCATGTGCTATTATACAATCATCACTACGTGACACCTCGATGTTTCCGCCATCAATTGGGGTGTTAGACATTGGTACCAGAGCCATGGTTATAGGGAATTAGGTTATTAGAAAAATAATCTAGTCTATAACCCTCGGATTTAACCAGTACCTGCTTCTCTTACTTGCAACTCTACCTGTTTCTATTCTCCGTCTCCATCCTACTCCTTACCCCTACAAGATGTCTATCTCCTGCTGCAATCCTGAACTACCCTTTGATTAATAGGACAGACTCCTCAGGCTTTAAGCCTGGACTGTGTTTGATAATCTTGTCAAAGTAGTATGTTTTAATAATGAACACGTGCAATCCGGAAGGGTGAACGCCTATATCCTGAGTTTTCTTTCTAAGGCTTGGCATTTCGCATAAATCCCAATCATACGAGGGACCCGTATGCCTACCTGAGAATTCTCAGTATGAGTCTTCACTTATAGGCTAAATCACGTCTTCAAAAATATTATTGGAACCAAATCATTTTGATAAGTCAACGTTTTCGTTTATTTTTTTTAATAAATGAATAAATGATTACACTCCTAATGCTTTATTTCATTGTTTTCATTAATTTTATACGATCTTATGATCGTTGTTCTCATTGTGTTTTAGAAAATTCCTCACTCTCATTAGAACCTGAGTTTTGAACCTCAAAATTTGTTACAATTCAAATCCATTTCATTGTTTACTCATCAACCTAATTTTATAATCATTTCTAAATTTTACAACCTTGCCCACATGCTTCATTATTTACAAGCTATATGATTTCCTTTACACCATATTTTAAACCTACTATCTTTGGCGTTTCTTGCCAAGTATATTTCTAACCCCCCCTACATTTTTAAATCATTTATTTTGAAAGTATACCCCACCTTGAAATTTCATCATACTTAAGATTTTATTTTTATTTTCGTCAAACCTTCACCATCTGGAAATTTCACAAACTATTGCAAAGAAATATTTTTGCCAAGGGTCTTTTTATTCCCACAAGCTAACTTTCTCAATTTCAAATATTTAAGTAACATTTTATTATTTTTACAAGGGATATTTAGAACGCTGTAACCTATTAAAAATCACTCATTTTCTATGAAAAACGAGCCAGTCATGCAAAACAAATCACCAAAAAGCTTGATTTTCAAAACCCAACATTGTGCTTAAAATCCCGACTCACTGGAACCTTCAGACCTAAACCACAAAACTCATGCTTAAGGAACGAGACAATTGGAACTACTGAAGCAAGGGATCTTTGACTACAAGACACATACAAAATTTTGTTATATATTTTATGTAGCAACTCAGTTTGAAGTGGATTATGACTACCTCTATTTAAGCCTTACTTTCAAATGTTTCAAATAATATCTATGACTTGTTGGAATTTAACTACCACAATACTTGAAATTTGGAATATGTTGTTTTGTTTATAGCCCTAGAAGACATTATTGGGAACTCTATGCTTATAGACCTATTTGTAACAAGAACTTAATTGTTTACATGCTTGAAAGTCGTTACTTGAAACATGATTGAACATGGCTTTTGATTCATAAAACTAGAAAATTTGATACACGAGACAAAGGGAACTTGTCTATTATTATACCAACCATGTGACTCAACGTGTTGTTTTGTTTAGAGAGACATAACACCTTAATGTAAGGTAAATAAGCGATTGCGGTCCGGAACGTAATCGTGAATTTACAGGTATGTTAAGGTGGGATGAATTTCTATTAGGACGTTGGTAAGATGTTTAGTACGCTTTCAAGGTGCCAAAGGTGAGGTGGAGAATTTGTTGACAGTTTTGGGATGTAAACGTGGATCTTTTCCTTTCGTCTTTTTGGGTGTTAAAGTGGGAGTCGACATGTCAAGAATTGGTAATTGGAATATGGTGATTGATGTGATAAAAAATCGGCTTGCTTCGTGGAAAGCCAAAACGCTTTCCATGGGTGGTCGGTTGATTCTTGTGAAGGCGGTTCTAGAAAATTTGCCAATTTATTACCTATCGTTATACAAGGCTCCTAAAGCGGTTATTCAAAGTATGGAAGCTATTATGAGACGGGTTCTTGGGCGGGTTGCAATGAGGAGAAAAAAATTAATTGGGTAGCTTGGGATATTGTTACTAATCTTACGAAATCGGGTGGTCTTGGTCTTGCTTAATTGGAGAATGTCAATGATGCACTTCTTCTAAAATGGGCTTGGAGGTTTAAACAAGGTGATAATTGTCTTTGGAAAAGAGTGGTGATCAATTGTCATGGGACGAGTAGGACTTGGGGCTTTTTTACCTTGTTCTTTGTCGTCTAATGGGTGTTGGAAGCATATTGTCAAGGTAGGCGAAAAGAAGATCCGGAATAATAAGTCTCTTGATAGTTACTTTGTGGGGATTATGGGTGATGGGTCTACAATTAATTTTTGGACGGATCCATGGCTTATTAATGGGGCGCTTCGCTTGGCTTACCCCAACCTATTTAGACTCGAGAAGCACAAATGGTTCAAAAACGTTGCAGTGGGAATGGAAGACAGAGTCTTCGACGCCAGAAGAGATCACAGAATTGTTTAGCTTGATGTCCGAAATCTTTGATTATGATTGGAAGGGTGGTACAGATTCCTGGAAACGGACTACAGATCCAAACGGAAGCTTTTTTGTTAAATCTGCTAAAGCGCTGCGGCATCAAAACATTCGGCCGAGTTCGAGCAGTCTCATGAAATGGAAAGGATGGGTGCCGCTAAAATGTAAGATAATGGTTTGGCGAACTTTGATTAACCGTATGCCTACTAAAGTTGATCTCGGCAAACGTGGCATTATTCTTCCGAATGAGTCTTGTGTTTGCTGCGAGTCGGATCCAGAAACTACTCATCATCTGTTCAACGGCTGTTTCTTGGCTGTAGAAATTTGGTCTCGAATAGAACACTGGTGCAACCTTACTCCAATATATGCTTTTGATGTGAAAGATTTTATGGAGATCCCTACAATTCTAATGAAGTCTAAGAGGTCTAGAAACATTCTGCGGGGCATTGTTTTTACTACGTTGTGGTCTATCTGGAACGAACGCAATATGAGGATATTCAAAGGTGTTCGGCGTCGTCCGGTTGAAGTTTTGGAAAGCATAAAAATGACTTCTTATTTTTTGTTTCGAAATAGAGCTAAAAGTAGAGATTTAGATTGGAATGCTTGGTGTAATAACCCTCGGGGGTCCTTGTTTTGAGGACCAGCCATGGTGTTTTTTGAATGTAATTTATCTTTCAAAAAAAAAAAAAATCAAGAGATAACAGACATACACTTGAGTAAACATTACATCTGCCCCTGGGCATAAGGACGCCTAAAGGCGCACTTAGCATTAAAAGATAGTCTTACTCTCCCCTTTCATGACAGTCATGTATGCGTCCTTGACCCATTAGGATAGTCCATAACGGAAAACGAGATAACTTATTATTTTTTTTTTTTGATGAAAACTAAGTAATTTTTAAATAACTTATTCATTTTGTTGATGATGATTATTATTTCTTTGAAAATAACACATGTTACTTTCTAATTTATAAGAGCAAAACACGTTCAAGCAATGCATAGGCACCCGTTTTACCAAATAATGGGCTGGTTTGATGCTTTCAAAAGTTACTATTAGGATGATAACAAATAAAAATAAGACCCAGACATTTAATCGTAACATAATAATTAATTTTACAAATTATTTACTTATTTAAAACCACTCGTGCAAGGAATATAAAAGTTCCTATTAAGGAAAAAACAATTTTGTTAAATTCAAGTATCCATACATACTGTAATTATTATTATTTTAATTAGAAACAAGCTGTAACTGAATTATTCAAAACATTATTGCTTCTCAAATTCATAGAGGGGTATTTTTGCCAAAGGGCAAAAATGAAAGGGTGTTTTGTGCTATATATTACACCAACCTCACTATTTATAGATTATACTTCATTATACTCTTATTTTCATAAACGAACGTCAATAGACTTGGCGTCTCGTCTTTAAATCTCTAAAAATTTATACTAACAAGCATACACTTGTTGCAATATCTATTTATTACTTAATCATAAAATGGTGATTGTAGCAAAGATATGCAATGTCATTCATGAGTTGAAGCCGGTGTTTCTAATGGTGGCAACTCAGATGGCAGCTGCCGGAGTTAACGTGCTTTGTAAACTGGCAGCTAACGACGGCATGAGGCTATCGATTCTTGTGGCTTATCGATTTGTTTTCTCGACTACGTTCATTGTTCCACTTGCGCTACTGGTTGAAAGGTTTGGACTCCTTCTCATTTTTTGGTTATAAATACAAATTAGTAGATTTGAATTGTTAATAAATTCTATATGTTTAATGTTCTTGACATACCAATGAAATTAATTAATCACTATCACAAAAAGAAAAATAATAATGTGGTTTACAATTTAATTATTCTGAATTCTACTGTATTTGTGCATGATAATTAATATTGAACAACTCAAGAAATATATATCCATATTTATATGTGAGATATATCGAGTTAAAGAGGAACATAATGTGGTTAAAAAGTTATGTAATTTTTTTATGAGGGATTAAAATTAGCTGTTCTTTTTTTTCGTTTATTAATTTTTGTGATTAAACGGTGAAAAAGAAATGATTTTTTGTTCTGCGTATCTGGGAGAGCCAAGTGACTGACGGCAGTCGAGTAGTCGACTTTGGCCATATCGCCCGGTATCACGATGGTGGGCACGTCGTCCCTTACCGTTAAAAAAAAAACCCTTACATTATTTATACATCACTGTAATTACTAACTACGGTACAATAGTTATGTTATATAATTAATGTTGAATAGAGGTCAACGTAAAACATCTCCCTTTAATAAAAATAATAATATACATATAATGTACATACGAATATACTTATACTTACACACACATATAAATACACACAATAATTTTTAATGGGCGTTTCAAATTTGCTGGTGATCTTTTCACAGGAAGAAAAGGCCTAAGTTGACATGGATGATACTCTTGCAAGCTTTTTTATGTGGCCTATTTGGGTATGTTAATTGTTTTATTTTATTTGAAATTGTTTATTTACTAATATGAATATTTATTAGTTAAAAAAGTTTTAGTTTTATCAAAGTGTGTATTAAGTTTTTTTCTTAATTAAGTGGAATACAGCTAAAGAAAAATAAATAAGATTTTTGATATTTGATACGCTAAAAAAAGATTGATATTAACTAAATAAAACTTGGATCTTATTAATGTAACACAATTAGTACAATTTATTATCTATATAAAGAATTACAAACAATACACGAATAATAAATCTGGAAAATGTGAGCACTAATATTGTATTTGACGTGACGAAGAAAATGAAACGTATTAGTATATTTTTGGAAAATAAAGAGTATTGGCGTATCAAAATCTTGTTAAAAAATAGAATATGGTTACGGCCTTACAGGTAATATGTTAGCGGTATAATCTTTAAAAAATATTGATAATGTAACATATTAATCTAGATAGTTTTATTATTATAGCCGTGATTTATCAGCTATATTTCAGTTACAAAAAAATGTGTTTATTAATTAATTTTAATAATATTACAGAGGTTCGTTGGCACAAAATTTGTATGTAAAAGCCATAACCATGACGTCAGCAACATTTGTAGCAGCTACCACTAACCTCGTCCCGGCCATCACTTTCATTCTAGCTGTTTGCTTCGGGTAACAAACTATCTTCTTACATTCTGCAACAAATTAACAACTGTTACCTTAATAATAATAGTATTTTATTAATTATAATGAACAATTGAGGGTTAAAATTTCAGTTTAATAATAAAATATTTGAAAATAACTGCTAGCAGTAACTCTGAGGTTTCGTTGCCAATGATGTCCAGCCCAGCTGGTCGGAGGTGGGAGGGTTTACTCCTTAGGGAGGTTCCTGCCTGGGCTTAGTCTCAGGTTCGAGTCCCCCCACTCGCACTAAGGGGTGAGAAATTCAACACCCGCGATTGGCCTGGATTCGAACTGGGGTTGAGGGGTTGTGCGTCATTTGAATTCTCCGCTAAAACACACCTTCCAAAAAAACTCTGAGGTTTCGTAATAAATTATATTAATGGTGATAAATATTTTTAATAAATAATTAAGGCATCATTATAAAAAAAGGATAGTTATTAAAGAATTCGGTTTTTCAGTTTTTAAATTATCTAACGATATAGCCTTTTATCTTATTTATAAAATCTTATTTTATAACTCGTAGTAATAAATTGAAGTACAAAATTTGTGAAGCATGTATGATACACTAGGTTTTATTTGAAAACTGCGACAACTACATAAGGGAATTTTTTTTCCTTGACTTTAGTACATAAGACGGTTATGTAACTATGGATTCACATATCTTTCTTTCTCTTTACCTATTGGAAATATGAATCAAAATCAAAGTCAAACAATAAAAGTCAAAGTGCAGAATTGGAAAGCTAAAGTCCAGGGGGTATTCTGCCAATACTTCAAACTTTTATTAGTGTTATAATAAGGTTTGATTTGTTGGTAATAAAGTCTTAAAAGTTGGAGGACTGTTTGTGTCATTTTAGAAGTCAGGTTGTTATGAGTTCGTTAATCAGATTAGGGGTTAATTCTCTATATTCAGTTTCCTTCTAATTCCTTTCATGCAATCAAATAATGTCTTTAATTGTTGGTTAATTGTTTTTTATTGTGATTGTTTCTTGTGTTAATTTTACAACATTACCTTTAATTATAGAGTATAAAAATAGCTTTTCGTAACAATTGTGATTAAATAAAATGCAGATCATGTATGATATAACTAGTAAATAGTTATTCGTAACAAACTTTAAGCTAAAAACCACAACAGCCACGTAAACGACTTTGTTTCTTTGAATTTAGCACATAAGATGATTACGTAACCAAACAAGCATCTTTCTTTCTCTAAAAGTAATTATGTATTGAATACTTTGAATATGTATGTGTAAATAAATACACACATGATAATAAATTTGTTAGATTTATATCTTTTCAGGATGGAAAGATTGGGTTCCAAGACACGTCGTGGTGCAGCAAAGATCATGGGAACTGCCTTAGGGGTTAGTGGGGCCATGTTGTTGACTTTCTATAAGGGAGTTGAACTTCACTTGTGGAAAACAAATGTTAACCTTTTAAATGGTCATCTTCATTCAACACATGTTCAATATTCAAGCAATAGAGTCATTGGTTCTTTATTTGCCATTAGTAGTTGCATAAGTTATTCCATATGGTTAATCATTCAGGTTAGTTTAAAACTTGAAATAATAGAGTTTTTATACACATTTTTACTAGAAAAATGGTTTAATGTTTTTTTTTTATTTGAACAGACAAGTATGGTCAAATCATACCCTTGCCCGTACTCTGTCACGGCTCTCACATCGATTACGGGTGCGGTTCAAGCAATCGGGCTTGCGTTATGCACTGAAAGACATTGGGAAGATTGGAAATTGGGTTGGAATGTTACACTTCTAACGGTGGCCTTTTCGGTATGCACTAAACATATGTTCTTAACATCATTACATTCGTTTTTGCTACAATATACGATTTACATAAGTTGGCATTGTTGGTAAATGGTATATTTAAAAATCCATACATTTTGTAAACTTAATACATGAATACTCATTTAGGGCATCATAGCATCCGGATTAATATTTTCGTTAGTCGCATGGTGTGTGCAAATGAGAGGTCCATTATATGTAGCGGCTTTTAATCCTCTTATGCTTGTTCTTGTGGCGATTGCTGGGTCTTTGGTCTTGAATGAAAACCTGCACATGGGAAGGTATGCTAAATCATTTTGTTTAATATCACTAGAAAATTATAAAGCAAATTACGTAAAAATTAAAGGGAGTTTCTTATATTCTTTTTACAGTTTGTTGGGAGCAATATTGATAATATTTGGACTCTATGGTGTATTATGGGGAAAAGGCAAAGAGGTAAAGAAGGTGGCTCACTTGTGTTTGACACGGGAACCAAGCTTTCGAACCAGTGATAAGGCCATTGATAGTGAATCAGAAAGCTCGAGTATCGAAGTTGTTGGCGATGGTGATTCGAAACCCTCAAGGGTACAAAGTGTGGATGGCGAATCAAGACATACTGAAATTGTTGTGACTTCATCAAATTAAAAACAGGAGCATGTGTGTATATACGCGCACATTAGTTGCAAGAGTAAGCTAGCTTAAGGGGTTTTATTATGAGTTGTTATAATAGACAAAACATAAATTGTTGTTTATTTATCAACCAATGACGATAAGAGAAAAGAAAAACAAAACTACATGGCTTCTTAGACTATTTGGTGTGGTGGCATTTTCCCCCACTGTCACATCAGCACCACATCATTTCCTCCATTTCCACCCTAAAGTTTGGAAATGGTTTGCCCCAATTCCCCATTTCCCCTACCTTTTTTTTATTCTTTTTCCTTTTTATTTAATTATATATTTTATATTTCATAATTATTTTTTTATAAAAATAAAATAAAAAACGTAAAACAAAAAAAAACCATGAAAATTTATAAAAAAAAAGGGAAAAACAATTAACAAGTGTTTTTGATCCATTAGCGACTTGAATCCTAGCTAAAATGGAAAGGATGATAACAAATCAAAATAAGACCCAAACATTTAATGGCAACATAATAATTTATTTTAGAAATTATTTACTTATTTAAAACACTCGTGCAAGGAATATAAAAGTTCCTATTAAGGAAAAAACAATTTTGTTAGAATCAAGTATCCATACATACTGTAATTATCATTTTAATTAGAAACAAGCTGTAACTGAATTATTCAAAACATTATTGCTTCTCAAATTCATAGAGGGGTATTTTTGCCAAAGGGCAAAAATGAAAGGGTGTTTTGTGCTATATGTTACACCAACCTCACTATCTATAGATTATACTTAGAGGGTGTTTGGGATTGCGTTTTGAATCTGATTTTTAGATTATTGCGTTTTGAAAACGCAGATAATCAGTTTTTATTGTTTGGATTGCGTTTTGAAAACGCAGATAATCAGTTTTTTAGGCTACCAAAACGCAATAATCTATAAGCAGCTCCACCCCTGCTTTTTCCAAAACGCATAATCTGTTTTGAATAATCAATCCCATACACCCCCTAAATCACACTCTTATTTTCAAAATCGAACGTCAATAGACTTGGCGTATCGTCTTTAAATCTCTAAAAATTTATACCAGGAAGCATACACTTATTGCAATATCTATTTATTACTTAATCATAAAATGGTGAATGTAGCAAAGATATGCAATGTCATTCATGAGTTGAAGCCGGTGTTTCTAATGGTGGCAACTCAGATGGCAGCTGCCGGAGTTAACGTGCTTTGTAAACTGGCAGCTAACGACGGCATGAGGCTATCGATTCTTGTGGCTTATCGACTTGTTTTCTCGACTACGTTCATTGTTCCACTTGCGCTTCTGGTTGAAAGGTTTGGACTCCTTCTCATTTTTTGGTTATAAATACAAATTAGTAGATTTGAATTGTTAATAAATTCTATATGTTTAATGTTCTTGACATACCAATGAAATTAATTAATCACTATCACAAAAAGAAAAATAATAATGTGGTTTACAATTTAATTATTCTGAATTCTACTGTATTTGTGCATGATAATTAATATTGAACAGCTCAAGAAATATATATCCATATTTATATGTGAGATATATCGAGTTAAAGAGGAACATAATGTGGTTAAAAAGTTATGTAATTTGTTTATGAGGGATTAAAATTAGCTGTTCTTTTTTTTTCGTTTATTAATTTTTGTGATTAAACGGTGAAAAAGAAATGATTTTTTGTTCTGCGTATCTGGGAGAGCCATGTAAGACCCGCAAATTCCGGTGTCAAACAGTTGGGTTAACGCTCTTAAATATTGAAAAACAAGAGTAAATTTTCTCTGGAAAGAGTATGTATACACAGCGGAAAATCATTTAGAATAAAACGCTACAAAACACATGACAAATACTTATCCATTGTAAATCAAATTTAAAATTTATCATGTGTAAACAAAAGTTGTCTTCAACTAGATATGCCTTCAATTGCCAGGTAGCTTCTCTCATCGCCAAGCAGTCATCCATCCATCTCTTTATTAGCCTGAAATCAATCTAACGTGTATGCAAAAGTCAGCTACGCTGAGTGAGTTCAAGTTTTATAATTTTATATAAACAAGTATTTTGTCAAAATAAGAATTAACAAAATACCTCAACCTCAGAATTAACAATAAGCGCAATCCGCTAATTTGATTTTCCCCAAGCAAAACAAAAATCAAAGTCTAGGATAGGCATACTCTGCTAATTACCTCAAGACTTCACTTACCAAATATATAATAAGCGCATCTCGCTTTTCAACACAAAGAACAATCCAGTCCATTTAAGCAAACTAAAGCTAGAGATTAAAGCAGACATATCCCACCTCTGTCATAGCTCAATTTAAAAGAATACATATAATATGAACTATGCAACATTCCTGATTTGAAACCAAGACCAGAGATCATAGCAGGCATATCCCACTTTTGTCATAGCCCAGTTCGACATATCAGGTAGCTCTCAACATAGTCTATTATATATAATAACATGTATAACATAAACTAAACAACAACCATGACGTAAAACCAATACCTTAGATCAGAGTAGGCATATCCCACTTCTGTCATGGCCCAGTTTATAAGGTCAGGTAGTCGCCAAACATAGTTTATATATTTAAAGAATCTCATATAACTTAAACCTATATATACACATATATATAGGTACATTCATTTTTATATACGTGTAAACATATACAACTATCCGAATATATATTTTATTCTAGTTGCCTTCAAACATGTAGGTATAAAAACATAATAACCTACTTGCATTTTAAGCCTAGAAAAATATATTTGAATTAGTATGGATTTCGTTCGTACGTAAAAATATTTATAACTTCACATTAGGCGCATTCCGCCTACTTACGTTTCATGCCAAAATAATATATTTATTAACATGAATTTCATTTGTACACAAAAATATTTATAACTTCATAGAAAATATTTTCGTGACTTCATAAAAATCAGCATGCACGTTAGCCCAAAATATTTAGAAAAATAATAACTAAAGAATGGGCTTAAGAACTCACCTTATTGAAATGCTCGAGTCAAACGAAACTATGGAACCGTACAGAAGCTTGAATCCTTGAACAAACAAGTCCTGGTCAGGTACACGAATACGCCATGGCTTCGTCATAGCAACGTTAATAACCAAGGGACCAAAAAACATTCACCAACAAAAGGTGATCTAAACTAGCATGCATGCTTACTTTAAATAAGCTACATACTAGCATGCTAAACTGAAATTGTCTTTCACAATTGCACACCACATTCCATGATGACATCACTATCAACCTTATGCGCCATATACTCAAAAGAGTAAATCCTCACAACCTTACTTGGTTTATGATATCAAATGGTTTATAGCATTACATGCATACGCACAACATCCTACTCATGAAGATACGTTTAATTCACCATTTTCATGTGACCCCGCATAACCAATTAACCATGCATTTCATCTTCAAGACCAACCATAACTACTTCCAAAAACCTCTATGTTCTTGAAACATATACCAACCGATCAAATAGCAAGGTGTAGTACTTCATTTAATTAAATGCAAGAGGCAAACTTGCTTTCATACAACACATCACCTTGCTTGTGCAAAACTCTAGTCGAACCCATCAACCATCATCCAACATCATCTCCATCATCTAGCACCACTTTTGGAACCCTTCACCATATACCAGGCGACACCATCATCGAACCGAACAACCAACAACATCACGTCCCGCCGTCCACCGCTTCAACTACCGCTTCTGTGACTATGAGACGCCATCGACCTCGCCCTACAATGATAACAAAAGCGTACACTGAACACCGCCACCGCCGCTGTCCACCTCCACGAAACACTACATCACGGTCATCCCTCGTCACGGCTATGATTTCAACCACGACCACCACCACCGGAAGACCCCATACCGCAACCCGACAATGAGGTTTAGTTCCGGATCTTGGAGTTTCACGTCCAACAGTTGAACCGGTCGGAACCCTGAGATGGCTCTTTGGTCGTGATCGGTGAACCGAAAACACAGTAGAATACCGTCTTAACCTAGAGAACTGATCGGCAAAGGACAGTGGTGTTCTTGCTTCCTCTTTGTCTTATTTTTCGTGGACAAGGGGATTGACACAAAATAAATTAAATGGTTTGTGTTGTAGTTGTCGGTCAAGAAAACGAGGAAGAGCAATATTATCATTAGGGTTAAGCACAAAGATTAATTTGTGGGTGGTAGGGTTGGAAATGGGTTACCTTAAATAAGGGTGGGGTCTTTGAAAGTTTTTTTTTTTTTTTTTTTTTTTTTTTTTTTTTACATAAGGCCCTTTTCGTTTCCTCTAAACGGCAACTTGATTAAAAGCTATCTCCAAGAGTTTTAGAATGTACCAAACACCCCCGCCCCAACGAGACTAAATTAGGGATTCAAGACAATTGCACAATTCTACAAAACGAAACATAAGTCCGAAATTTACGGGTGTTACAAGCCAAGTGAGTGACGGCGATCGAGTAGTCGACCTTGGCCATATCGCCCGGTATCACGATGGTGGGCACGTCGTCCCTTACTGTTAAAAAAAAGACCCTTACATTATTTATACATCACTGTAATTACTAACTACGGTACAAAAGTTATGTTATATAATTAATGTTGAATAGAGGTCAACGTAAAACATCTCCCTTTAATAAAAATAATAATATACATATACTGTACATACGAATATACTTATACTTTCACACACATATAAATACACACATTAATTTTTAATGGGCGTTTCAAATTTGCTAGGGATCTTTTCACAGGAAGAAAAGGCCAAAGTTGACATCGATGATACTCTTGCAAGCTTTTTTATGTGGCCTATTGGGGTATGTTAATTGTTTTATGTTTTGAAATGGTTTATTTACTAATATGAATATTTAGTAGTTAAAAAAGTTTTAGTTTTATCAAAGTGTGTAAGTTTTTTTCTTAATTAAGTGGAATACAGCTAAAGAAAAATAAATAAGATTTATGATATGTGATACGCTAAAAAACGATTGATATTAACTAAATAAAACTTGGATATTATTAACATAACACAATAAGTACAATTTATTATCTTTATAAAGAATTACAAACAATACACGAATTATAAATCTGGAAAATGTGAGCACTAATATTGTATTTGACGTGACGAAGAAAATGAAACGTATTAGTATATTTTTGGAAAATAAAGAGTATTGGCGTATCAAAATCGTGTTAAAAAATAGAATATGGTTACGGCCTTACAGGTAACATGTTAGCGGTATAATCTTTAAAAGATATTGATTATGAAACATATTAATCTAGATTGTTTTATTATTATAGCCGTGATTTATCAGCTATATTTCAGTCACAAAAAACGTGTTTATTAATTAATTTTAATAATATTGTAGAGGTTCCTTGGCACAAAATTTGTACGTAAAAGCCATAACCATGACGTAAGCAATATTTGTAGCGGCTACCACTAACCTCGTCCCGACCATCACCTTTGTTCTAGCTGTTTGATTCGGGTAACAAACTATCTTCTTACATTCTGTAACAAATTAACAACTGTTACCTTAATAATAATAATAATAATAATAATAATAATAATAATAATAATAGTATTTTATTAATTATAATGAAAAATTGAGGCTTAAAATTTCAGTTTAATAATAAAATATTTGAAAATAACTGCTAGCAGTAACTCTGAGGGTTCGTAATAAATTATATTAATGGTGATAAATATTTTTGATAAATAATTAAGTCAACATTATTAAAAAAAGTATAATTATTAAAGAATTCAGTTTTTCAATTTTTAAATTATGAAACGATATAGCCTATTATCTTATTTATAAAATCTTTTTTTATAACTTGTAATAATAACTTGAAGTACAAAATTTGTGAAACATGTATGATACACTAGTTTTTATTTGAAAACTGCGAGAACTACATAAGGAAAAAAAATTTTCCTTGACTTTAGTACATAAGACGGTTATGTAACTATGGATTCACATATCTTTCTTACTCTTTACCTATTGGAAATATGAATCAAAATCAAGGTCAAACAATAAAAGTCAAAATACAGAATTGGAAAGCTAAAGTCTAGGGGGTATTCTGCCAATACTTCAAACTTTTATTAGTGTTATAATAAGGTTTGATTTGTTGGTAATAAAGTCTTAAAAGTTGGAGGACTGTTTGTGTCATTTTAGAAGTCAGGTTGTTATGAGTTCGTTAATCAGATTAGGGGTTAATTCTCTGTATTCAGTTTCCTTCTAATTCCTTTCATGCAATCAAATAATGTCTTTAATTCTTGGTTAATTGTTTTTTATTGTGATTGTTTCTGGTGTGTTAATTTTACAACATTATCTTTAATTATAGAGTATGAAGAAGTATGAACCTGAGTAATGCTCTGAATCTTCTAGATGATACAAAAAGATCTTTCCCAATTCGTTCAAAGGTGAGTACGAAGGTAGCTCCTGCAAAAGAGAACACCGTTAGGACTCGCCACAGGATTGGGGGTAACCCTGTGACCACCCTCCGGCGTGAGAATAAGTATTATTTTCTAATGAAAGTGAGTGTAGTAAGAATGAGAATAGAGATGATGATCTGGATTGCTTTTACCTTTCATCCTCCTTTTACACAGCTTCATTTTGGTTTAGTTGCATCCATTGTAGAAACATTGTAGAAGACACTGATGGTTTGTTGAGTACGTTTTGAAGGTTCTCTTGGGGACCGTATACAACAGTTTGCTCACCAGGTAGATGAATAGGAAGCCTAATCACTGGAGGGTATCTGTAATGCACCTCGTGTTTAAATATCCTCCATGAAGCTTCACATGCTAAAAGGAACCTGCAATCATAATGTTTTTTGATTTCATCTCTTTGCAAAACTTGTTGACCTTCTCCATCATCTTCTACAAAAGCAACTTTAGCCCTGTCAAGTCCCTTGTTAATGTATTTGAATAAATACTTAATTGAAGCGGCCTTGTTACACCATTCAACATTAATATTAGCTTGGTAACGCTTCAATAGTGTTGGGTTATAAGGAACCACATTTCTGTTGTCTAACTGAGTAGTTCCTTTTTCAACAAATACTCCCGAGTCTCTTCTTCTATAAACCGAATATCCATTTGAATCTATCATTGACGCGGGATAAAACTTCTTTGGAAATTTCTTAGAGCACTTACCATCAATCATGCACGGGCAGTTGGGATATTCACGTCCACAGGGTCCATGAATCATAATGTCATTCACAAGACGAAACAACTCAGGATCTAAATTCTTATCTGGGATTTCAATAGAAACGAAACGATCAACATGCTCAATCGTGGGAAGCTTGCTATCATCTTTAAGAAACAGACAGATATGAGCGTGCGGAAGGCCACGTTTTTGGAACTCTATAGTATAAACCGCTGTAGAAATAAATGGTAATAAAATTAAAATATAAATGAAATATATAAAACATTGCCTTAAAATAAAACAAAAAATATATTGAATAAATATATTACTTTATTAAGGTAATAATGTGTATATAGATATATATAAATAATTATTTTTTGTTAATAATGTATTTTACCTGCTGAAGTCTTCCCCAATAGTGCTTTTTCACGTAAATATTTCATCACTGATTCTAGCTTAACTTTGAATAATCTGGCTAAAATGTCTGGGCTGTCTTCAGGATTTGTCTTCTTATCCTTCAGAAACCTTCTAACTTCAGGCCATTTCGGATTACACGTGATTGTGATGAAAAAAATCAGGGTATCCATGCTTTTTACAAATAGCCATTGCATCAAGATAATTTTCCCTCATGTAACGTGCACCACCAGTAAAAGAAGAGGGTAATATTATAGGTGTACCTACCGTTGCCAAATCTGTAGGTCCATTTTGATGCAAGTCTTGAAGACTGGTATAAGAGTCACACCTAAGTTTTTGTTGCTGATGACGTACATAAAACAACCTCTCACTCTCTATCATAGTATAAACGTCAACCAAAAACTGTTGAAGAAGCCGCCTTGCATTCAAAATCAATGAGAACTTACCAAATCTATCCTGAATATGATAGGCAAAATACTCTCTCATTGAACACTTTGAATCTACTTTCTTTTTAGATTTCCTTTCTTCCCGATGCGGTATATCAACCCTATAACAATCTTCTCCAAATGGAATATGCAATGGATACTGAAGAGCTAAATATTTTCGATGAAGTTCATAAAAAATTTCTAATAACAATGTTACATCATACAAATATATTGCATCATTTTTGAATTTTAACCAAATAACAAAAAAGAAACATAAAATGCAAACACACAATTTATTTAGATGAAATTTGTGCAAAAAAAAACCAACCAATCATAAACGAAATGAAATTGTCACAAACATTAAATAAAAATCCTAAAAATAGACAAATGTTTAAAGAAATTGTTAACTGTTCCTATTTCTCAAGCTTAGGAACCAAAAGGGGGATCTCAGGTGATTTCTTTGGAACTTTAGTTGTAGATTAACTTGCATCATCGTCAAGCTCATACAGTTTTTCTAGGCTATGCTTCACTTCCTTATCATCGCATATAACACTAACTCTAGAAGATGACTCTGTAGTAGTGTTATCTACAACAGAATCCTACAATATTAAATGAAATGTCAAAATTATTAGAATAAAATACATTAAAAAATATATTTGAATATATGATTAAATAAGTCAAACAACAACCTTCAAAGACAATGCATTCTGTGTTGAAGATTCACCTATATCGATGTTTTCAAAAACTGGTTGATAAAGCTAAAAAATACAAAAAATGTAACACTTCAAAGGAAACGTTTATACTATAAACAAATAACATTAATAAGAACAATAATAAAGATGTAATAATGAATCAAAAGAGTAATAATATAGGAATATTTCAATGATAATAATAACCTGAATGTCAAGGAACCCTTCTTCATGAGAAGCAACTATTGAAGAGTAATTGTAAGTTTGCGTATAACATAACCATCAAGATGCTTATCAATGTTGAATTGTCCAAATGTAATGTTGAAAGGAAATAATATGTTAACAACATAAATGAAACCATGAATACGTTAAAAACTAACATGTTCATCTATCAGAACGATATCTAGACAAAGAGTTTCTCCCTGCATATTTCGATTTGGTCGCTACCAAAGTCTAAGTACCTTAACTTTGATTGTGTATTGACTCATCGGCCAAGTGATGTCATTCAAAAAGGTAACGTTGTTTGGATCCATAAACCTGCAAGTTAATAGAATTTAAGCATAACAATCATTACATGCAAAATAAATAATTGAATTAATATGTAAAATAAGATAGATATACCTGATAGAGTTTTCCATGAAATAGTGATACTAAGGTGTACTAAAGAAAATCTGTATTTATAATCTAAATTGCACGATTTATTTATGTTAAGTAATTAGTAATATAAAAAAGGTAAATATGAAATAGAAATCAAAATTAATTTAGATTAAGACGTTGCTATAATAAAAAAATTTATTTTTTTATTTAAATTATAGACGATTTTTAAAATGTATAGGTATAAAATGTAAAGATTTCAATATATCTAAAATAAACTTAAACATATATAATCCATAGGATTTTTAAGTTGTATAGGTATATTTTTAAAATTTTTTTAAATATAATTTATTGTTTGTTAGTATCTATTGACTGAAAAAAGTCAAACTGTGTCAAACAATTAAGGTGGTTAAATAAGTTAAACATTGCTAAAAGTATCAAAACAAACTTAAACATATATAATCCATAAGATTTTTAAGTTATATAGGTATATTTTTTAAATTTTTTTAAATATAATTTATTGTTTGTTAGTATCTATTGACTGAAAAAAGTCAAACCGTGTCAAACAATTAAGGTGGTTAAATAAGTCAAACATAACTTAAAGATGTCAATCTACCAAATTTATTTTAATTGTTTGTTAAATTTTTTTTATTGGGTTTATTAATTGTTATTTTTTAAATTTTAATAAAATTTAAACATTACAGTTAATAAAAACTCATAAATTGTTAGAAGAAAAAAAACTGAATTTGTTTTGCATTCAAAGATTGTGTTTGCATTTTAAAAAACAAAGTCCAACCTTAATTCTTTATTTGCTAAAATTGGACGATTTGAATTTACCAAAAATGAATAATTGATTGTTTGTCAAGCATGGCTTGTAAAACATAAAATATTATTCCATAATTATAAAAATTGGCATTAATAAGAAATTAATATGATTTTTTAAAACAGGTCAAACCATCTACTAACCGAAAAAACAATTATTGTTTTGGTAAGTAATTTTTTTTTTAAAATCACAGGTGGTTGCGTGATAATAAATTATTTCCATAATTACAAACATTGGTATTAATAAGAAATTAATATGATTTTTAAAAAAGTCAAACCATTTACTAACCTAAAATAAAAATTAATGTTTAAAAAAAATTGTTTTATTATCACGGTTGGTTGTTAAAAATTAAATTATTTCCATAATTACAAAAATGACATTAATAAGAGATTACTATCATTTTTTAAAAAAGGTCAAACCATTTACTAAAAACAAATAACATTATTTTGTAAAAACAGTTTTTTTTTTTTTAAAAAAAACCCTTATAAACTATGTTTACTATCTTACTTCCTAAACAACCAAATAACATTAACATAGACAACTAATATCCATAACATACTATGAAAAATATAGAGTTTTTAACTAATCCACATAACCCAAAATATTAGTGATGCTAAACATAAAAAACCCCAAAATTCACGAATTACCACATGAGTAGTAAACGTGCAAAAGTTGGTCACTGCAAACAACAAACCATTTTTGTCTTATGTTACCCACCAAAAGTTGTCATCCTACCAAAATAACGTCATAAACTAAACCACCTAATTATCGTCACCTCTAACCACATTAGAAAGCATGAACAAACCTTGGTTTTTGAAAAAGAGAAAGTGCATTTCATCACCCGTATGAAGTCCCTTAGCATCAACAAAAGCCTGCATACCTCTGATGTTGTAACAGGGTTTTCCTCTGGACCCCTCGATTCCCACAGACATTCCCCATGACCGAACCTCACCATCAGATACGGTTAACACCCTCTTACTGGTCAATTCATTTTGCTTTGCCCACTCCTTCTTCATACGCTACACAAGTCAATTCAAAACAGATTCAGTTTATGAAACAGATTTAAAACAATCAAATAAAAATCCTGCATATTTGACCCATTAAGTAGAAACATAAATCATAAAGCTTGAAACAGTAACAACAATCACATACACTCATTATTTGACCCATTAAACAAGTTTCACAAAACATAGTAGTGACCCATTAAATGCAAACTGACCTATTAACTGAATATATATTATCTATCTTTATACTAAACATCAACTGACTGCAACTAACCTTGACAGATTAACAATTAACTTTTGCAACACTAAAGTCTAATCACTAACAATTAATTCAAAGCATCCTGCATATTTGTTGCATTAAGAAGAAACATAAATCATAAAGCTTGAAACAGTAATAACAATCACATACACTCATTATTTGACCCATTAAGCAACTTTCACAAAACATAGGACTGACCCATTAAATGCAAACTGACCTATTAACTGACTATATATTATATATCTTTATACTGAACATCAACTGACTGCAACAAACTTTGACAGAGTAAAAATTAACTTTTGCAAAACTAAAGTCTAAACACTAAAGTCAAACGTGTCAACATTATAGTCTAAACACATTTTTGAAACCTGATTGACTTATGTACAAATAAATGGAAAGTGTAATAATTAACTTCTAACATTTACAAAGTGATTGTCAACAATGAACACCACTGGCACATCTTCATCCTCCACCGCTTCAGCTCCATCATCATCAACCTCCATTGAATTGTCTTGAACATCGTCGACCGGTTCACCTTCAGCATCCTCCTGTCCATCATCATCATCAGAAAGAATAATGACATCTTAATCAGGTTCATTTTCATCCTCATATTCCACCTTAACCCTTGTTGCCCAAAACTCCTCACATGGAAGAGTAAGCTTGTTCTTCAAAAACAGCGACAAATTGTAGATCCTCTTTTTAATTCAAGTAGAAAAATTAAAACTCATTAGCATAACTGAAGTAAAATAATTATTAAAAATAGAAAAAACTCAACAAATATAGAAGAGAATAATACCGGCTTAAAGATTTCAAAAACAATCAAATGTTCCTTTGTTATTTCAAGAGCATCCTGCACCCAAGGCCATCCTCTAGTAACATAAAAATGACCATCTTCATATGCTATATCTAACTCAAAGCATGAACGCCGAACGAATCTGCAATCTACTGGATTTACTGGAAGCTGTTTATTTAATAATCCATGACCAACGAATGGACTGATATGCTAAGAAGTAAAATTTTTTTATCAAACATTAATATATGTTTTTGTAAAAAAAAATATTTATATAATGTATTTGAGTCATATTTCATTAAGCTTACCAGACGTTTGTGGGTTGATTTACGGTCTTTCAAGCGGCAATAAAAAAAGTTTCCAGGTGCACATATTGCATGTTTATGGAAGTTGATGATCTGGAATGAAAGAAGATTTTCTTCAAATTGATATATGAAGTTACATTCAGATGGGTACCTTAATGCATTGATCATGCTTCTCTAGCCGTCGTAGAAGTACCAGTTTCCATTGATGTTTGAAACTGTAACCTCGAACACCTCAGAGGTTAATGTGCGAACCTTGGTAACACAAGTGGGATAATTATATTTCTTGATCCATTCACCATAATCAGAAGGTAACGCCTGAATCAAAATACACACAATTTAAGATATTGAAAACAGATTATAGTATAAAACATATATTATGGCACAATTATAAACCATGTTAGATATCTTACCAAAGCAGCTACGTCGTTATCCTCCATATATAACCAAAAGCCATACAACATTGTGTCACTGTTTCAAAAACAAAAAATAAAAGTTTAAGCATAGATCAAACTCATTGCCAAAAACATGCACACAGTTTCAATAAAAGGTTCAAAAAAACATTTCGAAATATATGTTCAAACCTAAAACATAATCCCTATGTTGTAATCTAAAACATAAAGCCTTAATCAATTTGAATAATAATAAATGAAAATTAAAGAAGAATCACTCAAACCTTAAAACATCAATTGACCCTAAAAATCCCTAAATCGATACCTAAATAAAAAAGCCCTAAATTGAAACCTAAAAGCATAACAATCCATTGGTAGCTTTCTTAAAACATCAATTTAACCATAAATCGTAGACTTAAACATTACCCCTAATTCAAAATCTAACACTTAAACCTCTAATCAGTCTTAATAAACCAATCCTTAAAACTTCAATTGACCCTAAAAATCACTAAATCGATACCTAAATCATAAAGCCCTAAATTGAAACCTAAAACCATAACAATCCATTGGCAGCTTTCTTAAAAGTTTGATTTACCCATAAATCGTAACCTTAAACATGACCCCTAATTCGAAATCTAACAATTAAACCAATAATCAGTCTTAATAAATCAAACCTTAAAACATCAATTGAAGAAAAAAAGCCCTAAATCGATACCTAAATCATAAACCCATACAGTGAAACCTAAAAGCATAACAATCCATTCGTAGTTTTCTTAAAACATCAATTTAACCATAAATTGTAACCTTAAAACATCAACCCTAAATCATCTCTCAAATACAAAACCCTTAATAAGAATGAACAATAATAATCGAAAAAAAAGAACAATAACTAATACATAAAACAGAGCAAAAGATTAACATTAATCGAAAGTTTAAAAAGATAGTGTCACACCCTCAAATTCCCACTTGCGGAGTTTTACCGCGAGGAGCGTGACAAACCAGGATCCAAGTCAACGGTCACAATAAACGACACTATATGATATGAAAACAACGTAAACTGCCATTGAGTTTCAAAAACCGTTCTAACACAGCGGAAGCAAAATGTATTATTACAACTCAAAAGTAAAACTCAAAGTCTGAAATGTTTAACAAAATATGCTTATGATTCCTAGACGTCGTGAGACTCCGTGCGCCTAAACTCAATGCTGCTACCTTAGCGACCTGAGAAAACATGCCAAAAAGACGTCAACATATAATGCTGGTGAGTTCACAGGTTTTAGGTTCACAAAGCGTTTCAAGCGTAAAGAGTTTCATCTTAAAAGTACCAAGTATGCAAAACCTTAAGTAAATAACAAGCGTTTCCTTACTACTACGACTGTGTTGCCGAAACCATTACTGACAAGCGTTGCATGGGTTGCCGCCCGTGTTTGAGTTTCCAAGCGTTGCATGTGTTTCCAGCCGTCAAGTGGGGTTTGTCAAGCCCAATAGATCTATCCACATTTCCCCGTTGTGCCCTGCACATTCATGGTTTTTATTAGGGACTTAGCGTTGCGTTTCATCGTATAGTAATTTAAAACAAGCGTTGCGTTTCCAAAAGCATTGCATCTCCAATAGCGTTGTGTTTCAAAAGCGTTGCGTTTCAAAAGCGTAGCGTTTCAAAAGCGTTGCGTTTCAAAAGCGTTGCGTTTCATAAGCGTCGTGTTTCAAAAGCGTTGCGTTTCAAAAGCGTTGCGTTTCAAAAGCGTTGCGTATCATAAGCGTCGTGTTTCAAAAGCGTTGCCTTTCAAAAGTGTTGTGTTATAAAACATAAGCGTTGTATTTGTTAAAACGTGTGGCATGCTTCTCCCCCGAGAAAAACTGTATAAAAGAGGGGTCGTGAAACTCACCTTAGAGTGCGTCTTCTGATAATTAGAAATCCAACACGTGTATGATAATCCCAAATAATGACAACCTATCAATGAGTTTACATAAGTGTGATGACTACTAACCCGAAGGCTAACTAGTCCCCGATTGTCCAGATCTTGACTACGTGTGTTAAAAAGTGTGTTTAAACGTTAACCGGACATACCAGACAGACCCGACATCCCGTTGGTGACCCATTACATCAATTAGTCATGCACATAAGGTTAACACATAAGTTTCAAGCATAAAACACTTAGTTTGCATAAAAAATCGCATATACGAAGTCATAAGGTCGAATCGGGAGTTTCCTGTGTTTGGTTCGCCCCAAGGGCTTCTGGTTCGACCCATGGACCCTTGGTTCAACCCTCATGATGTTCATCAACCTATTCACAAGTTCATTTGACCTAACACATGTTTATTTGACCCTAACATATGTTTATTCGACTTTAACGTATGTTAATTCGACCCTAACACGTGTTAATTCGCCCCCGGGCACCCAGATTCGACCACAGGCACCCACATTCAACCCCCAGACACCCACATTCGACCATATGGTTCTACATTCGACCCATTAGAGCCACGTTCGACCGTTTTGAGCCACGTTTGACCGTTTTGAGCCACGTTCGACCGTTTGAGCCACGTTCGACCCTTTTGAGCCACGTTTGACCACACGAAGGGTCGAATCAGTTCCACGTTCGACGTTTGCTGCAGAACTTCATAAAACACACCAAAACGCATCTAAACGGTCCGAAAACATCACGAAACATCACTAATCATAGTAGTCAACAATCATTAACATATTCCTATAAAACCCTACCATTTTTATCCCGAATTCCGTCCGTTTTACAAGCTACCCAAAATAGTAAATTATGGAGATGTCACATCAAATGCATGCAATCTTTACCCAATTAGGAAACTTTCTGAAATCAATCAATAATCAATTTAATATACTCAGATTATCATGAACAAGAAACCCCCAATCATATCCTTATCACTATCATCATGAATAAGCTCTAGATCTAACCCAAAATCCCCAAAATGAGCAAAACATCATCAATAATCAATTGTAACCTATCTCAATCATAAATCATCATCAATAACAGTCCTAGATCATTGTTATAACATCTATACAACAATCAATCATCAAACAATACCTAACACCACATAAAACACCATTAACACATGTTAATTTGTACGAAAACTCATTGTTTATGAATAGGTTTTGTTTAGAAAGACATTAGGCAGGTTTTTATCCATGAAAACATGTTTGAATCAGATCTGGACTCTTGGGGTTTAATGAAAACGAATTGAAATGCTTTAAAAATGATTTAGAATGAAGAACACACCTTAGATCTTTGTTTAGAAGATGTTTGTCGGTTAGATTATGGAAATCAAGAGCAAAAACACCTTCCTCAATGATTAAAGTTGCTAGAGAGTGTTTAGAGGCGTTTAGGGTTTGTGAAATGGTGAAAAATGACAAAGTGTGGTATTTATACTATGTCCACGCTAGACCATTGCATGTGGGCGATCGTAGAGTTAAGTGGTCGAATGTAGTTCTTTTAAAACAGATAGCCAGGTTCGACCCTTCGAACGGTCGAACCAGGAAGTGCCTTTTCCGGATTTTCCAGTTTATCGTGTTTAACGCATTTTAACGCATCCTAACACATGAACATGCAATCATAATCTATGTTTAACATATATAAGCATGGATAATCATCTACACATCGTTTAAAACACATATTTGCATATAATCCACCATATAAGAATCAATCTACGCATAACACCTAATTTAGTTTATGTAATTCACCAACAACGGGACTCGTAACGTGTGTGTGTGACTAACCCAACGATCCTCCAAATCATTGAACCCTGGACAATACGGACTGTGTTTCGACTCGACTGACGCCGTCAAGTATGTTTAAAAAACGTTTTTTTTCGCTAAGGTAGACTTATGTGTTTATAAAATGTTGACCCAAACATGCCGGGTGTCACATCATCCCCCTGTTGAAAGAATTTTCGTCCCGAAAATTTCCCGAAGTCAAAGAGAACGAAGCGATAAAAAGAAAAATTTTCCCAGTCGTCACATCATTCCCCTGTTTAAAGGAATCTCGCCACGAGATTCACTCTTCGACAGTAATGAGTGTCAAACTAACCCAAGTAACGTTTCCCAGAATGCAAACGAAGGGATAACCACGAACGGATAAAGATAACAACAGATACTCCAGGCCGGGGAACCGCCCTCCCCAAGTCGAATGCAAAACAACGAATCCTCCTGATCGAAGGCCTATTGGAGACTACTGTGATCGGTATAAATAATACACCGGTACCGTCCAAGTAGCATCTCCAAAGGACCCGCATCAGACCCATGAATGCAAAATGATGACCAAACCCAATACTGAAGACACTCGATGAATGCGAAACGCCAACCGACACAAATGAAAGCAACCAGAGCACAACAAATAACAAGAAAAGAGAAAAATTTTCCCGGTCGTCACATCATCCCCCTGTTGAAAGGAATCTCGCCACGAGATTCACTCTTCGACAGTAATGAGTGTCAACCTAACCCAAGTAACGTTTCCCAGAATGCAAACGAAAGGATAACCACGAACGAATAAAGAAAACAACAGATACTGCAGGCCGGGGAACCGCCCTCCCCAAGTCGAATGCAAAACAACGAATCCTCCTGATCGAAGGCCTACTGGAGACTACTGTGATCGGTATAAATAATACACCGGTATCGTCCAACTAGCATCTCCAAAGGACCCGCATCAGACCCATGAATGCAAAATGATGACCAAACCCAATACTGAAGACACTCGATGAATGCGAAACGCCAACCAACACAAATGAAAGCAACCGGAGCACAAAAAATAACAAGAAAAGAGAACTCACTAGTAACAGCATCAGGATCCTCCTGACCAGTTCGTCCACCACCCTCGCCTTGCATCTTCTTAAGACAATCCCGCTTGAAGTGCCCAATATCCCCACAGTGATAACATCCCTGTTTCCCCTGAGGAGCGGGAGTAGGGACAACCGACTGAGTCTGGGCTGGGTGAAGATTGACTCTGCAGTTCTTGGCAACATGGCCCACACGCTTACAACGGTTGCAACGAAACTTCTCACAGCTGCCATGATGATGGAACCCACACACGACACATTTTGGATTCTTCCTAGCATACCCACCGTGCTCCCGACCAGACGATGAACCTGAAGCTTCGAACTTCCCTATCTGCTGTTGTGGCTGGTTTGGAACCAGGCTCTCCTCGACGCTCTCCCATTTCCTTTTGTTGTTCCCAGTCTCGCCTAGGATGTGGGGCTCGTACTCCATAAACACCTTAAAAGTACACACTTGCTGACCGAGAGGAGGAGGTGGTGGGGGATGAACGACATTCCCACCAAGACCTTGCTAAGCGGTCTGATGTGCAGCAATAGCAGTTGCCACATGCTCCTGAATCAGGCTATTCAGCTCAGCCTGGGTCGACTAATGTTGCCACGACCCCCATTGTGTCCACCACCATTCCGACCAACACGACCACCACGACGTTCACCAGCACGTCCCCCGGTACGACCAGACATGTTCTGCCAACACGAGACAAGACACTCAATACCACTAATAGATCAAGTTACAAGTGACCAAACGAATTCAGAACATGGTTCCAGCATGACCTTTAGTCCGAACACGAAGTCCACCAAGATTTTCATGCATTTCGATTTATGATTTCGTGTGCACCCGAAATAACAAATCGCTCTACATGGTCCTCTAGGCGTGCTCCTAGCTAGAACTTCCAATCACCCGACACCCACATTCCTAAAAGAAACTGTTATCGCACGAGGATCCCAAAGTGAACAGTCACTCAGGGGTGTACTATGACAAGTACTAGTGCAGGATAGTGTGTGTGTAGGCAATTATGTGCATTAAAGCATAGATGGGAGATATCCAAATCCCAGAAAAATCTCAAAAGTGTGTCGAAGCCACCCCAATGTACATTACTACCAAGTATAAGCGATAAGCCTCTTCATCCTCAAACCCGAAGAAGAAGATAGAATAAGTGTAGAAATAGTCCAAAGATAGATAATACGATACTGTGTGATGAGGACACCGACACCCCGACAAGGTTAGTATGTTTACCAAATGACACGACTCGTAACTATGTGTGACCGTCTAACGTGTGTGATACTCGGCTATAGAATAGACTCTACATGCAGTCCTAGTTCACTATAACCATTGGCTCTGATACCAATCTGTCACACCCTCAAATTCCCACTTGCGGAGTTTTACCGCGAGGCGCGTGACAAACCAGGATCCAAGTCAACGGTCACAATAAACGACACTATATGATATGAAAACAACGTAAACTGCCATTGAGTTTCAAAAACTGTTCTAACACAGCGGAAGCAAAAACCTTTCTAACACAGCGGAAGCAAAATGTATTATTAACAAAACATGCTTATGATTCCTAGACGCCGTGAGACTCCGTGCGCCTAAACTCAATGCTGCTACCTTAGCGACATGAGAAAACATGCCAAAAAGACGTCAACATATAATGTTGGTGAGTTCACAGGTTTTAAGTTCATAAAGCGTTTCAAGCATAAAGAGTTTCATCTCAAAAGTACGAACTATGCAAAACCTTAAGAGAGGAGGAGAGATAATTGAACTTACAATGTGGGAGTGCCATGTGTCCCACATTGCTTTCAATTATTATATGTATAGATTACTCGGCCAAGTGGAAGAATCTATATTCTAATTAATTAAATAGCCCTTATAATCATTTATCTAATAAATGATCATTGACCTAATAACCCTTAATAAACCATTAAATAGGGTTTCCCCTTAGGTGTATATATAGAGATCATTAGAAGAGATTAGAGGCTAACGAAAACACCATTAGTCAAAACCCTAATTCGTTCCTTCTCTCCTCTCTATAAACTGAGATCCATGATCTTCTTAGCCGTTATTAATGTACATCATAAACGAGAACCTCATCATCGTGTAGATCATTATTATTCCCTCTCAGTTGTTACTGGCTGATAAGGTACATATCCGATTTATTTATTCATGTTTCTGTATTAATATCAAGAATTGATCAACACACAATAGTGTCTATTAGTCTTTGTGCAACAATAGAATGGCCGCGTGAATAGGAGGAGTTCAGAGTGTAAGAAATGTACACCACAGACAGTGGCGCAACTTCATGGGGGGGGGGCACCCGACTCCCGAAATTTTCGCTTAGAAGTTCCAATTATGTAGTATCCGTATAGATGTTTATTGGTATATTCGGTTACGACCCTCGTAACCGATGGCAGATTCAGCCTTTAACGAGGGTGGGCTTGTGTCCACCGTCCAGCCGACACCCAATGTGTATATATATATATATATATATTCTTAGTTTTTCCTTCCAACTAAAATATGTAATGTTAAAAGAAGTAACCAACCATTCTTGTATGTAAAACATACAAACTTAAAAAAACTAACCAATATATATATATATATATATATATATATATATATGAATTCATAACATATGCTAACACGTTAATACCACTATGTAATGTTAAAACTAAACAACTGTTCTTATAAATAAAACATTCATTCTTAAAAAAATTGTCAATTAACAATTTATGGTTCCGTCATTGTTTTTTTTGGTATCCAAAACGTTTATTCAAACTAGTAGGGATGCCCGCGCGTTGCAGCGGGTACATCTGTTGTGTTGCCATGTAGTTATTGTTGGTGTTTGTTGTTTGTGTATGGCGTTCCTGGGTGATTTGTTATAGTGGCGTGAACTAAGACGCAACAACTAAAATTCTAAGAAATGACGTAGCCAACAAACCTGAAAGAAACAAATAATAACAGGTATTGTACTTGACAACATAGTGGTTTAAAGATAAATTAACAAAGTAAATGGTATACTCCAAAGTATAAATAAAAGGAAGTCATAACCCATGGATGAAATAAACTATGTCTTGCTTTGCTTTTGTTGGTATGTAGCTAACATAATAAATGTATGATGATGTTCTAAATCTTTGAATAAAAATAACTAAGAGAAAATACATACCAGACAACACTCAACACATTTGACATGTTCACCATATGGCTAAACTTTTTGGTTAAATGGGTAAAAAAATATCATTTTAATAGGACACTAAAAGGTTAAAATATATGCCCAAAGACCCAAAGCTTCATATTCCCTGATAGTCACTAACTACATTACTATTTACTTGTGAAGATTTTGAATGTAGTCATAATGATGTCGTATAGAATGGTTTTTTCTTCTTGTAGTTGCAATCAAGTAATTAAAACAACTACATTAATTTAAAGATCACTAAACATAAAAGATAGAACAGTACACATCATTTCTTGAACTTTATACGATATTATACAATTCCAAACACTTGCAACCATTCACAATCATAAAAGGGCACTTCACCAATTAGGGCCTTTGGATGATGAAAGTCGACAATTATCTCAGGGGGGAAACTATGAATGAGATACCCTTATACAGCTAATTCCAGACCGGTTAATGCAAGAATTATAAATAATGGATCAAGATCAACTATAAAATACAAAAGATCATTCATACATAGCGTAGTCCAAGCGAACCCACTTAAAATCTTTACTAAACTATGATCGGCCATCATATTAGCAAATAAACGTATTCCTAAACTTAATGCGCGAAAACAATAAGAAATTAGCTTAATTTATGGAAACCATTTTTATGTCTCTTATTTCATCCTGCCTATTTAAGGTTGCGGCTAGCATAAGACCAAGGTTATCAAAGCACACTGTTTGGACCTACAACAAGAAACATATTAATCATATGTACATTCTAAGATAGGAAAAAAAACTGAGAGAAAAATGAATCAACCTCTGCCTTTGTAGAAACTTCACTGAGGTTATCTGGTACTGCAAAATTTTGATGTACAACAGTCTGCCGATCCAAATTAAGAATTAAAAATTTCAAGTAAATCATTAGATTTAAGAAAACAAGCATTTCATTCAAATCACAAGAAAGGGTCTCATTATCAACATTTGCAATACACACATATACATAGATGACCATTCAATACACAAGCAATTGTAAGCAAAGAATTGCAAGAACCACATACACATTTTTACTTTTAATTTTAAACTGTGATACATAAGAAAGTTCATTTTGTAACCGCTTAACTCATTCTCTTTCTAACATCTGTCAAGAACTACGTGCAAGTGTATTATGCAGTTGTCGCGATTCTCCAGTTAAAATTGGTTTTGTATTAATGTGTTTAAAAATGGAAAGATTAAACTTACACCTGTTGCAAGGTAACACGCAAGGCTTATCTGCTTAGCAATGTTGGCTATAGATGCAAGAAGCAAAAAGTATTTTGGAAAAGCAGGAGTCATCAACTCCACTCCAAAGCTCAAGCTCAAAACAACCGATGTTGAGAACCTAACTCTCTTCAATCAAAACAAAACATCAATTTTACACACTTTACATCGTATTACAAAACAAAACATTTGATTGACTTGCTAATACCTTTAGGTTCGTATTAAAAGCCGATGCTAGGCTAGCGGTGTAGATGCATCTACTTAACTGCCCAAGTCCATCTTTCCACAACCAATACAGTGCTGCTGGAGATGAAGTGAATGAGCATATCTGATTCCAATAGCCCTGAACATTGCCTACAACCACACCCACAATTAATCAATTAAACACTTTCATAGTTTATTTTTTTTTCATAAAATTCAAAATGGGTCAGTCTAAAGGAACACCGCTGACAAACCATACATGTTGTACAACATTTTTACCATATCATACGAGCCGTATAACCCTACACGAACAATATGATAAGCTGAAAATGTATATAAGACCCCTATAAAAAAGTGTCAAACAAGGTGTTATATGGACCATATTATGCGTATATCTTTACTAAAATCTGACTGATGTGATAGTGGGGTGTCGTGTCAAAAGTTATATGGCCGGTATGTTTGCTTACCGGAGACATCAATTTCACAAAAAATACAAATACACTTTTATTCATACAAATCAATCATACGGATTTCGACATTAATTTCACAAAATTACACTTTTTTAACGACGAACAAACAAAAGCCCAACTATCCGAGGTAGCCAAATGGCAAAAGGTGACCCATACGCCCGTAATCACTCACAGACAACATTCGGTTGCCCAAGATTTTAGACGAAACAATACAAAAGTTTCTAAAAAAAGGATGAAAATAGTTAAAAAGAATATTAGAAATATTTTTGAAAGCAAAAGCTAAAAATAAATAGTTATTGCAAAGAAAAATGTTTGTGCTAATAATTGTTAAAAAGCTAAACAAGAAGCAAACACTGTGTTTTTATTACCATACAAATCGAAATATGTTGTATATAGGCATGAATAAGCTATAACTGAAAATGCAAGAAGCGTAAATATAAAAAACAATATCATAAACATCCACTCAACCGAAAAATGAGAACATTAAACACCTAAATGGTGAAGCTCCCAAAATCAACAAGCGCACAGATGAAACTATATATATGAGTAATCTGTCCATAAAAAGAAAAAAATTAAATCAAACCATATCACATACACGGAACCAAATTAAAGAATAGGGGGAAAGAGTACCTGATAGTTGTTCTTGGTGAGCGATGAAATGGTTGAAGAGTTCGATTATAACCCAACATTCTTAAATAATTGATGGCTGTTACTCCGACGGTTTCAATTTCAACATTAATTTGGGTTTGTGGATTATTCAAGAAAGTGTGAGTAATATCTGCAATTATAGAAATTGAAATGGAAATTGAAGGGCTCGATTGGTTTTAAGTTGGTTACAGAACTTCATTCGTTTCATCTGTAGCATTGAGGGGGGTAAGGATGGAAGGAGGAGGGCAGGATTGTAAAAGGGTTTTGATATTGTAAAGGATGAGGTGGGTAAAATATCTATATTACCTTTTAAAGTGTCTTAATTATCACCAACATTCCTATTGTACCCTTAAATTTGTTGCTTAAGGATGTTGTACATTTTGCTTCTTAAATTGTACGGAAATGAAAATGACTAACTTGGCCATCACTCCTCCTTTATAATGTATTATAGATATTTATTTCAATATCATTATATCGTCCGATTATCCATGGTTTATATTAAAAACTTGTTTTTTTTATCTAGTTGTATCACCTATCTAAAATTTGACTTGACATAGTATCTGGTTAACACTAGTTTATAGTATGACTTGATTTGTTATCCGTTTATCATTAAGTGGATAAGTATGAATTGGTTTTAATCGACCAATTTTACCCGTTTTGTTTTAACCCGCCTTGTTTTCAACCAAAAAACTTGTGCCCCCTGTCAAAAATTTTTTTTGGATCCGCCACTGTCCGTGACCGGTGACTTCTGACCCCTCGGTCGAAATTCTCTAGCTTCACCACTGACCACGAAGGCTCATCTCCTCATCATGCGAAATTTAGGTGGTAGGGACTAGGGGTGTTCAAAAATATCCGAATCCGAAAATCCGATCCGAAATATCCGATATCCGAATAGGAAACTACCTGAAAAACCGGACATCCAAAATTTCGGATATCCGAAATTCGGTTATCCGAATTTTTGGATCCGGGTTCGGATAGTGATTTCGAAAAGTTTCGGATATTCGGATATCAAATATCCGAAAATTTATAAAAAATAGTTATCGGATATCCGATTTATCCAAATATCAGAAAATATCTGTATATATCTGAAAATCATCCAAAAATATCCGAAATATCTGAAAATATCCGAAATTAAATCCGAAAATATCCGAAATATATCCGAAACTATCCGAAATATCCAAAAATTTATATATAAAACATATAAAATAAAATATATTATAATAAAATCGGATATTCGGATATCCGATTCACTATCCGATCGGATATCCGAAATTTCGGATACGGATTCGGATGGTGAAATCATCTATCCGAAAATTTTTTTCGGGTATCCGGTTTTGAACACCCCTAGTAGGGACTTAGGTTGATGTAGTCCATAAACCATACAAATTGCACTTTACTCTTAATTTGTAGTATTGAAAAGAAAAAGAAATCGTTTCTAACAACAATGAATTAAATGAATACCAAACCTAGAAACCTAAGCTGAAGGTCCCGAACGACAAGTCAATACTAAGAAGCCAAGTAGTTTTTTTTTCCTTTCTCTTATCGTCATTTGTTGATAAATAAACAACAATTTATGTTTTGTCTATTATAACAACTCATAATAAAACCCCTTAAGCTAGCTTACTCTTGCAACTAATGTGCGCGTATATACACACATGCTCTTGTTTTTAATTTGATGAAGTCACAACAATTTCAGTATGTCTTGATTTGCCATCCACACTTTGTACCCTTGAGGGTTTCAAATCACCATCGCCAACAACTTCGATACTCGAGCGTTCTGATTCACTATCAATGGCATCATTACTGGTTCGAAAGCTTGGTTCCCGCGTCAAACACAAGTGAGCCACCTTCTTTACCTCTTTGCCTTTGCCCCATAATACACCATAGAGTCCAAATATTATCAATATTGCTCCCAACAAACTGTAAAAAAAAAATGTAAGAAACTCCCTTTAATTTTTACGTAATTTGCTATATAATTTTCTAGTTATATTAAACAAAATGATTTAACATACCTTCTCATGTGTAGGTTTTCATTCAAGACCAAAGACCCAGCAATCGCCACAAGAACAAGTATAAGAGGATTAAAAGCCGCTACATATAATGGACCTCTCATTTGCACACACCATGCGAGTAATGAAAATATTAATCTGGATGCTATGATGCCCTAAATGAGTATTCATGTATTAAGTTTACAAAATGTATGGATTTTTAAATATACCATTTACCAACAATGCCAACTTATGTAAATCGTATAAGGTAGCAAAAACGAATGTAATGATGTTAAGAACATATGTTTAGTGCATACCGAAAAGGCCACCAGTAGAAGTCTAACATTCCAACCCAATTTCCAATCTTTCCAATGTCTTTCAGTGCATAATGCAAGCCCGATTGCTTGAACCGCACGCACAATCGATGTGAGAGCCGTGACAGAGTACGGGCAAGGGTACGATTTGACCATACTTGTTTGTAAAAAAAAAAAAAAAAACCAAACATTAAACCATTTTCTGGTAAAAATGTATACAAAAACTCTATTATTTCAAGTTTTAAACTAACCTGAATGATTAACCATATGGAATAACTTATTCAACTACCAATGGCAAATAAAGAACCAATGACTATTGCTTGAATATTGAACATGTGTTGAATGATGATGACCATTTAAAAGGTTAACATTTGTTTTCCACAAGTGAAGTTCAACTCCCTTATAGAAAGTCAAGAACATGGCCCCACCAACTAGGGGTGTTCAAAACCGGATATCTGAAAATTCGGATATCCGAATTTCAGATATTCGAAATTTTTGGATAGCTGATTTCACTATCCGAATCTGAATCCGAAATTTTGGATATCCGATTTTATTATAATATATTTTATTTTATATGTTTTACATATAAATTTCCGGATAGTTTCGGATATTTTTTGGATATTTTCGGATATATTTTCCGCTATTTGGATATTTCGGATATCCGATAAATTTTTTTTATAAATTTTCGGATATTTTCGGATATTCTATCCGAAAATTTTCAAAATCACTATCCGAATCCGAAATTTCTTTTTTCGGGTAGTTTCGGATTCGGATATCGGATATTTCGAATTGGATTTTCGGATTCGGATATTTTTGAACACCCCTACCACCAACCCCTAAGGCAGTTCCCATGATCTTTGCTGCACCACGACGTGTCTTCCAACCCAACCTTTCCATCCTGAAAAGATATAAATGTAATAAATTTATTATCATGTGTGTATTTATTTACACATACATATTCAAAGTATTCAATACTTAATTACTTTTAGAGAAAAAAAAGATGCTTGTTTTGTTAAAATAAAAATTATTAAACAGGTGGTTATAATAGGTTGTAAATAAAAAGAGATGTTGATTTTTAATTGTTATTAAGTACATGTTTATTTTTTAAATTTATAGGAACTATAAAAGGTTAAAATTATTTGTAAGAATAATTTTTTGTAATTCCTTTTTTAAGACAAAAAAAGAGTAATGTTTAAATTTATGGTAAATACCTCACCATCTAGATCCTTCTTTTGTATAGTGGCCATCACACTTTTTTAGGCCTGTGTACAGTGTTTGTAATTATGAATTTGAAAAGACTATTGTGATTTAAATTTATATAGTTTTTTCTTTAGATATTGATTACAAGTTATGTTTTACAAACTCTATTTAAAAAATCTGGTTACATGATCCTTTAGTTGAAAATTTTAATGGACTACACATTTTTAATTAATAATATCTGTTTGCAAGTCATAAAATTTTCTATAACTTTGAATTTAGAATAGGTTTCAATATGAAATCTTATTACAATGAAAATGAAATTAATGATAATATTCATACTAATCATTTAAAACGTAATACATTGTGAATAAAAGTTATTATTTCACACTTTAACCATATTAATTTTTTTAAGATTTTATATTTGTATAAAAAATGTCTTCAGTTTAATCAATTTTTATGGTAACGTTTTTTTATTGTTTGATAATAGTAAAAATTAGTACATTTAGCATTAATTACCGTTGTATTTTCTATCACTTTCCATCAATATCGTTCATCTGCACATTGCCCGCTAAAGACTTTTAGGCCCTTACTGACTCTTACTAATTATGAAATTGAAAAGACTTGTGTAATTTAAATTTATATACGTTTTGCGTTAGATATTCTTTAGAAAATATGTTTTAAAAATCGTGTTATATTATTGTTGTGTAAAATTATAATGATTAACAGTTTTTGAGAATATCTTCTACAAGTTAACAGATATTTCATTAATTTTAACTTAGAATAGTTTTGTATATTAAACAATGTCTCTTATTATGTTATGTTTAGTTTTAATATCTGTTGCATTTTAGTTACAATCACTAAATTTGACGTCATTTGTTAAACAACTTTATCATTGAAATACTATTAACTTAAAATATATCTTCTTATTCTAAATTATTGGAACATGCAACTATTTCAAATCATTTCTACGAAAAATATTTTTAATTGTTTAATCAATATAATAAAATAGATAACGTGTAAATTTTTATAAGATATTTTAGTTGTTTAATAATAGTAAAAATAAGTACACGTTACATTAATTATTGTTGTGTGTTCTGTAAGTTTTCATCTAGATCTTTATCTGTACAATTGTGATGCTAGAATTTTAGGGCCGTGGGGTGATTCGTAATTATGATTTTGAAGATATTGATGTAATTTAAATTTATAGTTATTTCGTTACAAATTTATTACAACTTAAGTTTTAAAATTTCTGTTTTAAAAATCTGATTATATCATCCTTTAGACCAAAATTGTATTTCATGAGAGTTGTTATCACAACGCATGTTAACAAGTCATCAAATTTTATTATAATAATCACAATAATGTAAAGAGTAAATTTCGGTCTTATTGATTTAAAAAGTTTCTCATAAAATATCTGATGTAGTTTTTAATTTTAAAGATGTTATTTGTTGAATAAACATCATAATTACATATTTTATAGATGATGATATTCTTTTTATAATTTTAATTCTATAAAATATATCTTCATTGTTTAAATATATATTAATAATAAAAGATTTCAAATCATTTGTAGATTCATTTTCTATATTTAATTTATTTTAATTGTTTAATTACAAATATTATTTTTTAGTTACAATCTATATCTTACATCTGGACAATTTTCATGTAATATTTTAGGGCTTTAGTGTCATCACTTATTGGTGTTTGATTTGTCTCAGTGTGTATCAATCCTAATTAGATTTTGTGTGATTTGTTGATAAGTAAACAAATATTTTGTAAATTTCAACTTTAGAAGGCTCGAATATCAAAATTAATTATTATGATATTAAATTTTATTTAATTATGATATCGTTTCTGTTAGTAATTGTAATTGTTTTTCAGTTTATTTTTATTTTTATTTTTATAATAAGGCAGAAAAACAGTATTATTATAGTGGGTATATGTTGGATCAGTATGCTCTTTATAAAGATAATAAATTTTATTTATTGTGTTATGTTAATAATATCCAAGTTTTATTTAGTTAATATCAATCGTTTTTTAGCGTATCACATATCATAAATCTTATTTATTTTTCTTTAGCTGTATTCCACTTAATTAAGAAAAAAACTTACACACTTTGATAAAACTATAACTTTTTTTACTACTAAATATTCATATTAGTAAATAAACCATTTCAAAAAAATAAAACAATTAACATACCCAAATAGGCCACATAAAAAAGCTTGCAAGAGTATCATCGATGTCAACTTAGGCCTTTTCTTCCTGTGAAAAGATCCCTAGCAAATTTGAAACGCCCATTAAAAATTAATGTGTGTAGTTATATGTGTGTGTAAGTATAAGTATATTTGTATGTATAGTATATGTATATTATTATTTTTATTAAAGGGAGATGTTTTACGTTGACCTCTATTCAACATTAATTATATAACATAACTTTTGTACCGTAGTTAGTAATTACAATGATGTATAAATAATGTAAGGGTTTTTTTTTAACGGTAAGGGACGACGTGCCCACCATCGTGATACCGGGTGATATGGCCAAGGTCGACTACTCGACCGCCGTCAGTCACTTGGCTCTCCTAGATACGCAGAACAAAAAATCATTTCTTTTTCCCGTTTAATCACAAAAATTAATAAACGAAAAAAAAAGAACAGCTAATTTTAATCCCTCATAAACAAATTACATAACTTTTTAACCACATTATGTTCCTCTTTAACTCGATATATCTCACATATAAATATGGAAATATATTTCTTGAACTGTTCAATATTAATTATCATGCACAAATACAGTAGAATTCAGAATAATTAAATTGTAAACCACATTATTATTTTTCTTTTTGTGATAGTGATTAATTAATTTCATTGGTATGTCAAGAACATTAAACATATAGAATTTATTAACAATTCAAATCTACTAATTTGTATTTATAACCAAAAAATGAGAAAGAGTCCAAACCTTTCAACCAGAAGCGCAAGTGGAACAATGAACGCAGTCGAGAAAACAAATCGATAAGCCACAAGAATCGATAGCCTCATGCCGTCGTTAGCTGCCAGTTTACAAAGCACGTTAACTCCGGCAGCTGCCATCTGAGTTGCCACCATTAGAAACACCGGCTTCAACTCATGAATGACATTGCATATCTTTGCTACATTCACCATTTTATGATTAAGTAATAAATAGATATTGCAACAAGTGTATGCTTCTTGGTATAAATTTTTAGAGATTTAAAGACGAGACGCCAAGTCTATTGACGTTCGTTTATGAAAATAAGAGTGTGATTAAGTATAATCTATAGATAGTGAGGTTGGTGTAACATATAGCACAAAACACCCTTTCATTTTTGCCGTTTGGCAAAAATACCCCTCTATGAATTTGAGAAGCAATAATGTTTTGAATAATTCAGTTACAGCTTGTTTCTAATTAAAATGATAATTAAAGTATGCATGGGTACTAACAAAATTGTTTTTTCCTTAATAGGAACTTTTATATTCCTTGCACGAGTGTTTTAAATAAGTAAATAATTTCTAAAATAAATTATTATGTTGCCATTAAATGTTTGGGTCTTATTTTGATTTGTTATCATCCTTTCCATTTTAGCTAGGATTCAAGTCGCTAATGGGTCAAAAACACTTGTTAATTGTTTTTCCCTTTTTTTTTTATAAATTTTCACGTTTTTTTTTATTTATTTTTACGTTTTTTATTTTATTTTTATAAAAAAATAATTATGAAATATAAAATATATAATTAAATAAAAAGGAAAAAGAATAAAAAAAGGTAGGGGAAATGGGGAATTGGGGCAAACCATTTCCAAACTTTAGGGTGGAAATGGAGGAAATGATGTGGCGCTGATGTGACAGTTGGGGAAAAATGCCACTACACCAAATAGTCTAAGAAGCCATGTAGTTTTGTTTTTCTTTTCTCTTATCGTCATTGGTTGATAAATAAACAACAATTTATGTTTTGTCTATTATAACAACTCATAATAAAACCCCTTAAGCTAGCTTACTCTTGCAACTAATGTGCGCGTATATACACACATGCTCCTGTTTTTAATTTGATGAAGTCACAACAATTTCAGTATGTCTTGATTCGCCATCCACACTTTGTACCCTTGAGGGTTTCGAATCACCATCGCCAACAACTTCGATACTCGAGCTTTCTGATTCACAATCAATGGCCTTATCACTGGTTCGAAAGCTTGGTTCCCGTGTCAAACACAAGTGAGCCACCTTCTTTACCTCTTTGCCTTTTCCCCATAATACACCATATAGTCCAAATATTATCAATATTGCTCCCAACAAACTGTAAAAAGAATATAAGAAACTCCCTTTAATTTTTACGTAATTTGCTTTATAATTTTCTAGTGATATTAAACAAAATGATTTAGCATACCTTCCCATGTGCAGGTTTTCATTCAAGACCAAAGACCCAGCAATCGCCACAAGAACAAGCATAAGAGGATTAAAAGCCGCTACATATAATGGACCTCTCATTTGCACACACCATGCGACTAACGAAAATATTAATCCGGATGCTATGATGCCCTAAATGAGTATTCATGTATTAAGTTTACAAAATGTATGGATTTTTAAATATACCATTTAACAACAATGCCAACTTATGTAAATCGTATATGGTAGCAAAAACGAATGTAATGATGTTAAGAACATATGTTTAGTGCATACCGAAAAGGCCACCGTTAGAAGTCTAACATTCCAACCCAATTTCCAATCTTCCCAATGTCTTTCAGTGCATAACGCAAGCCCGATTGCTTGAACCGCACCCATAATCGATGTGAGAGCCGTGACAGAGTACGGGCAAGGGTATGATTTGACCATACTTGTCTGTTCAAATAAAAAAAAACATTAAACCATTTTTCTAGTAAAAATGTGTATAAAAACTCTATTATTTCAAGTTTTAAACTAACCTGAATTATTAACCATATGGAATAACTTATGCAACTACCAATGGCAAATAAAGAACCAATGACTCTATTGCTTGAATATTGAACATGTGTTGAATGATGATGACCATTTAAAAGGTTAACATTTGTTTTCCACAAGTGAAGTTCAACTCCCTTATAGAAAGTCAACAACATGGCCCCACTAACCCCTAAGGCAGTTCCCATGATCTTTGCTGCACCACGACGTGTCTTGGAACCCAACCTTTCCATCCTGAAAAGATATAAATGTAACAAATTTATTATCATGTGTGTATTTATTTACACATACATATTCGAAGTATTCAATACATAATTACTTTTAGAGAAAGAAAGATGCTTGTTTGGTTACGTAATCATCTTATGTGCTAAATTCAAAGAAACAAAGTCGTTTACGTGGTTGTTGTGGTTTTTAACTTAAAGTTTGTTTTGAATAACTATTTACTAGTTATATCATACATGATCTGCATTTTATTTAATCACAATTGTTACGAAAAGCTATTTTTATACTCTATAATTAAAGGTAATGTTGTAAAATTAACACAAGAAACAATCACAATAAAAAACAATTAACCAACAATTAAAGACATTATTTGATTGCATGAAAGGAATTAGAAGGAAACTAATTATAGAGAATTACCCCCTAATCTGATTAAACAATTAACCAACAATTAAAGACATTATTTGATTGGATGAAAGGAATTAGAAGGAAACTAATTATAGAGAATTAACCCCTAATCTGATTAATGAACTCATAACAACCTGACTTCTAAAATGACACAAACAGTCCTTCAACTTTTAAGACTTTATTACCAACAAAACAAACCTTATTATAACACTAATAAAACTTTGAAGTATTGGCAGAATACCCCCTGGACTTTAGCTTTCCAATTCTGCACTTTGACTTTTATTGTTTGACTTTGATTTTGATTCATATTTCCAATAGGTAAAGAGAAAGAAAGATATGTGAATCCATAGTTACATAACCGTCTTATGTACTAAAGTCAAGGAAAAAAAATTCCCTTATGTAGTTGTCGCAGTTTTCAAATAAAACCTAGTGTATCATACATGCTTCACAAATTTTGTACTTCAATTTATTATTACAAGTTATAAAATAAGATTTTATAAATAAGGTAAAAGGCTATATCGTTAGATAATTTAAAAACTGAAAAACCGAATTCTTTAATAACTATCCTTTTTTTTTATAATGATGCCTTAATTATTTATTAAAAATATTTATCACCATTAATATAATTATTACAAAACCTCAGAGTTTTTTTGGAAGGTGTGTTTTAGCGGAGAATTCAAACGACGCACAACCCCTCAACCCCAGTTTGAATCCAGGCCAATCGCGGGTGTTGAATTTCTCACCCCTTAGTGCGAGTGGGGGGACTCGAACCTGAGACCAAGCCTGGGCAGGAACCTCCCTAAGGAGTAAACCCTCCCACCTCCGACCAGCTGGGCTGGGCATCATTGGCAACGAAACCTCAGAGTTACTGCTAGCTGTTATTTTCAAATATTTTATTATTAAACTGAAATTTTAACCCTCAATTGTTCATTATAATTAATAAAATACTATTATTATTAAGGTAACAGTTGTTAATTTGTTGCAGAATGTAAGAAGATAGTTTGTTACCCGAAGCAAACAGCTAGAATGAAAGTGATGGCCGGGACGAGGTTAGTGGTAGCTGCTACAAATGTTGCTGACGTCATGGTTATGGCTTTTACATACAAATTTTGTGCCAACGAACCTCTGCAATATTATTAAAATTAATTATTAATTAATAAACACGTTTTTTGTAACTGAAATATAGCTGATAAATCACGGCTATAATAATAAAACTATCTAGATTAATATGTTAAGTTATCAATATTTTTTAAAGATTATACCGCTAACATATTACCTGTAAGGCCGTAACCATATTCTATTTTTTAACAAGATTTTGATACGCCAATACTCTTTATTTTCCAAAAATATACTAATACGTTTCATTTTCTTCGTCACGTCAAATACGATATTAGTGCTCACATTTTCCAGATTTATTATTCGTGTATTGTTTGTAATTCTTTATATAGATAATAAATTGTACTAATTGTGTTATATTAATAAGATCCAAGTTTTATTTTGTTAATATCAATCTTTTTTTAGCGTATCAAATATCATAAATCTTATTTATTTTTCTTTAGCTGTATTCCACTTAATTAAGAAAAAAACTTAATACACACTTTGATAAAACTAAAACTTTTTTAACTAATAAATATTCATATTAGTAAATAAACAATTTCAAATAAAATAAAACAATTAACATACCCAAATAGGCCACATAAAAAAGCTTGCAAGAGTATCATCCATGTCAACTTAGGCCTTTTCTTCCTGTGAAAAGATCACCAGCAAATTTGAAACGCCCATTAAAAATTATTGTGTGTATTTATATGTGTGTGTAAGTATAAGTATATTCGTATGTACATTATATGTATATTATTATTTTTATTAAAGGGAGATGTTTTACGTTGACCACTATTCAACATTAATTATATAACATAACTTTTGTACCGTAGTTAGTAATTACAGTGATGTATAAATAATGTAAGGGTTTTTTTTAACGGTAAGGGACGACGTGCCCACCATCGCGATACCGGGCGATATGGCCAAGGTCGACTACTCGACCGCCGTCAGTCACTTGGCTCTCCCAGATACGCAGAACAAAAAATCATTTCTTTTTCACCGTTTAATCACAAAAATTAATAAACGAAAAAAAAAGAACAGCTAATTTTAATCCCTCATAAACAAATTACATAACTTTTTAACCACATTATGTTCCTCTTTAACTCGATATATCTCACATATAAATATGGATATATATTTCTTGAGCTGTTCAATGTTAATTATCATGCACAAATATAGTAGAATTCAGAATAATTAAATTGTAAACCACATTATTATTTTTCTTTTTGTGATAGTGATTAATTAATTTCATTGGTATGTCAGGAACATTAAACATATAGAATTTATTAACAATTCAAATCTACTAATTTGTATTTATAACCAAAAAATGAGAAAGAGTCCAAACCTTTCAACCAGAAGCGCAAGTGGAACAATGAACGCAGTCGAGAAAACAAATCGATAAGCCACAAGAATCGATAGCCTCATGCCGTCGTTAGCTGCCAGTTTACAAAGCACGTTAACTCCGGCAGCTGCCATCTGAGTTGCCACCATTAGAAACACCGGCTTCAACTCATGAATGACATTGCATATCTTTGCTACATTCACCATTTTATGATTAAGTAATAAATAGATATTGCAACAAGTGTATGCTTGTTTGTATAAATTTTTAGAGATTTAAAGACGAGACGCCAAGTCTATTGACGTTCGTTTATGAAAATAAGAGTATGATGAAGTATAATCTATAAATAGTGAGGTTGGTGTAATATATAGCACAAAACACCCTTTCATTTTTGCCCTTTGGCAAAAATACCCCTCTATGAATTTGAGAAGCAATAATGTTTTGAATAATTCAGTTACAGCTTGTTTCTAATTAAAATAATAATAATTACTGTATGTATGGATACTTGATTCTAACAAAATTGTTTTTTCCTTAATAGGAACTTTTATATTCCTTGCACGAGTGGTTTTAAATAAGTGAATAATTTGTAAAATTAATTATTATGTTACGATTAAATGTCTGGGTCTTATTTTGATTTGTTATCATCCTAATAGTAACTTCTGAAAGCATCAAACCAGCCCATTATTTGGTAAAACGGGTGCCTATGCATTGCTTGAACGTGTTTTGCTCTTATAAATTAGAAAGTAGCATGTGTTATTTTCAAAGAAATAATAGTCATCATCAACTAAATGAATAAGTTATTTAAAAATTACTTAGTTTTCATAAAAAAAAATAAAATAAAATAATAAGTTATCTCGTTTTCCGTTATGGACTATCCTAATGGGTCAAGGACGCATACATGACTGTCATGAAAGGGGAGAGTAAGACTATCTTTTAATGCTAAGTGCGCCTTTAGGCGTCCTTATGCCCAGGGGCAGATGTAATGTTTACTCAAGTGTATGTCTGTTATCTCTTGATTTTTTTTTTGAAAGATAAATTACATTCAAAAAACACCATGGCTGGTCCTCAAAACAAGGACCCCGGGCAAAACAAATGAAGTTACAATACAGCTAGAGGGTTATTACACCAAGTATTCCAATCTAAATCTCTACTTTTAGCTCTATTTCGAAACAAAAAATAAGAAGTCATTTTTATGCTTTCCAAAACTTCAACCGGACGTCGCCGAACACATTTGAATATCCTCATATTGCGTTCGTTCCAGATAGACCACAACGTAGTAAAAACAATGCCCCGCAGAATGTTTCTAGACCTCTTAGACTTCATTAGAATTGTAGGGATCTCCATAAAATCTTTCACATCAAAAGCATATATTGGAGTAAGGCTGCACCAGTGTTCTATTCAAGACCAAATTTCTGCAGCCAAGAAACAGCCGTTGAACAGATGATGAGTAGTTTCTGGATCCGACTCGCAGCAAACACAAGACTCATTTGGAAGAATAATGCCACGTTTGCCGAGATCAACTTTAGTAGGCATACGGTTAATCAAAGTTCGCCAAACCATTATCTTACATTTTAGCGGCACCCATCCTTTCCATTTCATGAGACTGCTCGAACTCGGCCGAATGTTTTGATGCCGCAGCGCTTTAGCAGATTTAACAGAAAAGCTTCCGTTTGGATCTGTAGTCCGTTTCCAGGAATCTGTACCACCCTTCCAATCATAATCAAAGATTTCGGACATCAAGCTAAACAATTCTGTGATCTCTTCGGGCGTCGAAGACTCTGTCTTCCATTCCCACTGCAGCGTTTTTGAACCATTTGTGCTTCTCGAGTCTAAATAGGTTGGGGTAAGCCAAGCGAAGCGCCCCATTAATAAGCCATGGATCCGTCCAAAAATTAATTGTAGACCCATCACCCATAATCCCCACAAAGTAACTATCAAGAGACTTATTATTCCGGATCTTCTTTTCGCCTACCTTGACAATATGCTTCCAACACCCATTAGACGACAAAGAACAAGGTAAAAAAGCCCCAAGTCCTACTCGTCCCATGACAATTGATCACCACTCTTTTCCAAAGACAATTATCACCTTGTTTAAACCTCCAAGCCCATTTTAGAAGAAGCGCATCATTGACATCCTCCAATTAAGCAAGACCAAGACCACCCGATTTCGTAAGATTAGTAACAATATCCCAAGCTACCCAATTAATTTTTTTCTCCTCATTGCAACCCGCCCAAGAACCCGTCTCATAATAGCTTCCATACTTTGAATAACCGCTTTAGGAGCCTTGTATAACGATAGGTAATAAATAGGTATATTTTCTAGAACCGCCTTCACAAGAATCAACCGACCACCCATGGAAAGCGTTTTGGCTTTCCACGAAGCAAGCCGATTTTTTATCACATCAATCACCATATTCCAATTACCAATTCTTGACATGTCGACTCCCACTTTAACACCCAAAAAGACGAAAGGAAAAGATCCACGTTTACATCCCAAAACTGTCAACAAATTCTCCACCTCACCTTTGGCACCTTGAAAGTGTACTAAACATCTTACCAACGTCCTAATAGAAATTCATCCCACCTTAACATACCTGTAAATTCACGATTACGTTCCGGACCGCAATCGCTTATTTACCTTACATCAAGGTGTTATGTCTCTCTAAACAAAACACCACGTTGAGTCACATGGTTGGTATAATAATAGACAAGTTCCCTTTGTCTCGTGTATCAAATTTTCTAGTTTTATGAATCAAAAGCCATGTTCAATCATGTTTCAAGTAACGACTTTCAAGCATGTAAACAATTAAGCTCTTGTTACAAATAGGTCTATAAGCATAGAGTTCCCAATAATGTCTTCTAGGGCTATAAACAAAACAACATATTCCAAATTTCAAGTATTGTGGTAGTTAAATTCCAACAACTCATAGATATTATTTGAAACATTTGAAACTAAGGCTTAAATAGAGGTAGTCATAATCCACTTCAAACTGAGTTGCTACATAAAATATATAACAAAATTTTGTATGTGTCTTGGAGTCAAAGATCCTTTGCTTCAGTAGTTCCAATTGTCTCGTTCCTTAAGCATGAGTTTTGTGGTTTAGGTCTGAAGGTTCCAGTGAGTCGGGATTTTAAGCACAATGTTGGGTTTTGAAAATCAAGCTTTTTGGTGATTTGTTTTGCATGATTGGCTCGTTTTTCATAGAAAATGAGTGATTTTTAATAGGTTACAGCGTTCTAAAAATCCCTTGTTAAAATAATAAAATGTTACTTAAATATTTGAAATTGAGAAAGTTAGCTTGTGGGAATAAAAAGACCCTTGGCAAAAATATTTCTTTGCAATAGTTTGTGAAATTTTCAGATGGTGAAGGTTTGACGAAAATAAAAAAAAAAATCTTAAGTATGATGAAATTTCAAGGTGGGGTATACTTTCAAAATAAATGATTTAAAAATGTAGGGGGGGGGGGTTAGAAATAAACTTGACAAGAAACGCCAAAGATAGTAGGTTTAAAATATGTTGTAAAGGAAATCATATAGCTTGTAAATAATGAAGCATGTGGGCAAGGTTGTAAAATTTAGAAATGATTATAAAATTAGGTTGATGAGTAAACAATGAAATGGATTTGAATTGTAACAAATTTTGAGGTTCAAAACTCAGGTTCTAATGAGAGTGAGGAATTTTCTAAAACACAATGAGAACAACGATCATAAGATCGTATAAAATTAATGAAAACAATGAAATAAAGCATTAGGAGTGTAATCATTTATTCATTTATTAAAAAAAATAAACGAAAACGTTGACTTATCAAAATGATTTGGTTTCAATAATATTTTTGAAGACGTGATTTAGCCTATAAGTGAAGACTCATACCGAGAATTCTCAGGTAGGCATACGGGTCCCTCGTATGATTGGGATTTATGCGAAATGCCAACATTAGAAAGAAAACTCAGGATATAGGCGTTCACCCTTCCGGATTGCACGTGTTCATTATTAGAACATACTACTTTGAGAAGATTATCAAACACAGTCCAGGCTTAAAGCCTGAGGAGTCTGTCCTATTAATCAAAGGGTAGTTCAGGATTGCAGCAGGAGATAGACATCTTGTAGGGGTAAGGAGTAGGATGGAGACGGAGAATAGAAACAGGTAGAGTTGCAAGTAAGAGAAGCAGGTACTGGTTAAATCCGAGGGTCATAGACTAGATTATTTTTCTAATAACCTAATTCCCTATAACCATGGCTCTAGTACCAATGTCTAACACCCCAATTGATGGCGGAAACATCGAGGTGTCACGTAGTGATGATTGTATAACAGCACATGGTACAAAAGATTCCCCAAATGTTATTTATTTCAAAATTTGGTACATACAATAACAAATTGGGTAATATACAACAATCTCTACTTATTTTCTAAGGCTTCATGCATCCCATGTAATCCAAAAGCTTGTAAATCCTCCATGCTATAATAAACTCTGAAACATGTTAATTTAGAAAGATGTGGGTCAACTATAAATAGTTGGTGAGAATACATAGGTTTTGTCATGGCATAAGAACATAGTTTGTATAGCAATTAACAAGTCAGTGATGTATCTAGAACAACTTGTGAGAACAAAACTATTGGGAATTAAATTCGCCTACCATCCATGTGACTAAAATGAATCAATGAGTCTTTGTATCAATGAACCTCATGAATCTATGTACAAATGAATCTCATGAATCTTTGCATCAATGAATCTCAAATAGCATATTCACCATATTTAAGTTCAAGACAAGTGCACAGAGATAACAAACAAAGACTTCATGTAATTACTTATTGAATCTAGAAAAAAAGTTTGAACATGTTTCACCCTAAAAATGTAAAACAGTAAAAAGGGGCTATGTAAACTCACATTTTGAAGCAAAGTCTACGAATATTGCGTCTAAATGGCAATGAATTTGAAATCCAAGTATCACCCCTAGTTTCAAGGCATAGAATAAGTTTTGGGAGAACTTAAAGTATAAGTTCTCTTAGTCTAAGGCAATCTAGGGTTCTAATTTGGGTATGAGTTCTTAAATAGTAATTTAAATAAATTAAGTCATTAATTAAGTAATTATGGGACAAATGGTAAAATAAATAAATAAATAAAGAAAATTTGTATTAAATTTTGTTTTGAGACTAAAGTGTATAGTATATGATGTGTGAAAAATATTTTTAAAAATTCTATTGTTTACTTAAAGTTTAAATAAACAATTTATTCATATTTAAACAAATAAACAAATAAAAATTAAAATTATAAGATTTATTTATCAACAGCAAATAAAATCGGATTTGTCTTCTAAAATGTTAAAAATAGTATTGAATTTATTATGAATTTTTTAATGAATACAATTGATTAAATTTGAAAACAAATAGTAAATAATTGTTTTTCTAAAAGTAAAAATCATTTTCAGGAAGGTATTTAGCTTATAAGTCTAGGTTAATTTTTGTAAACATTAATAATATGATTTACTATATTTTGTAAAATTGTTAGATTTAAATAGATTAAAATTAAAATAATTTTAATACATATTAAATAAAATATTTTCTGAAAATATAAATTATAGTAAATACCTACTGCTTAAGAGGAATAACATATAAAATTTCATAATTTTTAAGGCTTGTTTAATATATAAAATTGATTTTTGAAATAATGATTTGTGTGTGTGTAAAAATATGTATATAATGAGTTTAAAAAAAGGATGGGGTGGGTGGGAGTCGAACTTAGGACCACAACCGGTCCAAGCTTTTACATACTCATACACACACCGTTTGATCTATGGACATATTGTTGTTTGCATTGATTCAGAAATGTTTTTAAACAGACTATCAACTATGACATCTTCCCCAAAATAAGCTCTAGAACCCTAGATCTTCAATCGAACTGATAACAAACAACTACACCAAAGAGCATAAGGCTATGATTCGGAGCATAAGAACATAGACGAACAAAAAATTGAATTTGACTTACGATTTGCACAGCGTTCCAGAAGCAGAGTTAAACACGAAGTCAATGGTTTCAGATTTAAGCAATACAGGTTTGTTTGTAAATGTAATTATAGAAAAGGAAAATGTTTTCGAGCAATACCTGAGGAAAACTGAGATCTTAATTTATGCAAACGTGGCAATTAAGGAAGAATTGGAGTGTTTGACTATGCCACGGTCAAACACGTTACAACTTACAACCGCGTCAGATTCGATCAAAAATGGAAATGATTGAGTAAAATTGAAGGTTGTAATCAATGCAGGGAAACATTTCGATCAAGTCTGCCTTAATTATTTTGATTGAGGTTGCCAAATCAATCCCAATCATGCGTTTAATAAACTAGGTTGTCGGTGGGTTCACGGGTCGGGTCTAGTTGGGATCGGGGTAGCAGGGACATGTTTGGAAGGGTGTTGGGCTTAAGTGTGGGCTGCAGTTGAGGGCTCAGGTTTGTGGTTGTCTTGGGTTGGGTTTTGTTTGGATTGTTTATGGTTTTAGGTTTGTTTAAAAGTTTGCAAACTTAAACTTTATACTTACAACTTTAATTTTTTTCCTTAATCAAATTGTATTATTTTTTTTAATCAGAAAATATTTATTATTATTATTATTATTTAAAAAATATTACTATAAAAATAAAAAAGGGTTAGAAATATAAAGTTTTACTGAGAAAGGTTTTGTATTTATAAGAAGTTAATAACTTTAACATGTCTAAAATTCATGGGAATGATAAGTAATTAGTATAAGGTCATAAAATGAGTGAGAAAATGAAATAAACGTGGATTTTATTAATTCAAAAATATAGTAAAATTACATAATGTTATAGTTATCAAATCTCATTCTTTGTGAGTTTAAAACATGTGTTAAATGCCTTAAACTTTAAATGACAAAAGGAATAAATGGGTTTCCATCACATGCTATGATTAACTATCATTAGTGGAGCTTAGAAAAATATCGACTTGTATCTAATTTGTTTCATACGGGCCTTAGTCTTAAAGAAAGCAATTCATACATACTTTAAAGGTTTCCTTCTAAAGATATCCTTAAAATTTCTTATGAAATCTAGTTATCAAGAAAAGCAGGTGTAAAATATATGAAATATTCTCATTCACATGCATCGCTAAACTTATCATATAGATATTTTAGAGACCTAAAAGGTCAGTGGGAGCATTAAGTGTCCTAATTATAACTTGCAAAAGTTGTAAGAGGTAGGGGAGTGACAATTTAGATCTTACCTCAAATTATACCTCTTGTACACGACACTACTCCATCACAACTTCTCTCCTTAGAATATAATGACACTTCTAAATCAAGTTTTATTGATGCCTAGCTATGGGAAGAACTTAGATTTCTTACCAAAAACTAAAGTAATCTTCAATGAGAAACTAACATTAACATCATTGTCTTGTTTCTTTATTAGAATCTATTGGTCTTCTAATGTTAACCTCCAAGCATGCTAAGTTCTTAAAGTTTTCTAAGATTAGTGGGAGCAGTAGAAGTCTTTATCATGACTTGCCAAAAGTACAAGAAACGAGGGGAAAGACTCATTAAATTCTACTTTGAATTTAACTTTGATTATATCTCCTATACACCATACTTCACCAACTCTTACACACTTAGAAACTAATATTGTTCATTATTTACCTGAGAATGAAAGCACCTAACCAAGAGTTAATTAATAAAATTACATATGTCTCCTAATAAACCCAATAGTTATTTTAGGAGGTCATCTAGGTCTAAAAGGCCTACTAACTTTGATGATTAAATACCTTACCTGACTAGAAATGGAATGGATATTTGGAAAATTTACCGATCCCACCTCTTCTAATTATATCATTAGCATCAATTAATCTTCTAAATGGGATAACGTTATTATTGGCAAGCTTGATTCCATGAATTAGAATAACTTTGGTTGAATTACCTAAGGGTGTTCATAACTAAACTGAATTTGAATGGAAAAGTTATCAGACTAAAAGTATGATTGATTGCTAAGGGTTATACTCAAGAGGGAATAAATTATCAAAGAACCTTCTTACTTGTCTTGCAAAATGTTTCTTTGAAGATCATCAATCATTCCAGTAGCTTATAATAATTTAAGAGCTACATTATATGGACATTAGACAACTTTTCCTAATAGTAAAACACTTAAAATGCAATTCTTTTTATCAAGTATCAAGTGGATTAAGACACCTACCTCAAGATGAGTTGGAGCAACTAATGCAGACTTGTCCTTATATAGATTATTTTCTTTTGGCAAGTATGTATATATATATATATATATATATTACATTAGTCAAAGCATTGTTCACGCATATTTTGACATAATGAATCTCGGAAATACCTCTTACGTGATAGGAATCAAAATCCATCGAGATAGACATAACAAGACATTAGTTTCGTCTCAAAGCAGGTCCTTAAACATGTAACATACAACATTGCTCTCCTTTAAAGGCTAATAGAATAAATGAGATTATTACCTTATGCTTCAGTAGTTAGAAGCCTTACGTAAAAGTCTATAGTCGTTAAAATATTTCTCATTTTGCTGAACACTAGACTTGTTTAGATTATTGTGAGGCATCTAATAAATCATTACAATATCTTTAAGAAATGAGAGACTATAATTTGAAGAAGAAGTGAGAACTTAAAAGAGTTGACTACGCTTATTCTAAAATCATTGTATTCAAAGAATACAATATGTCAATTTCGGGATGTATCCTTATTTTAGTAGACAAAACTTATCTCATGGAGGAGTTATAATGAACTATTAACAACAACCTAAGTAATAATGACATAATATGTTGCTTATCATAACCCAGTTGTCACTAAATGTTCATGGAAATTTATCAGTGGACTCATAACTTAATAACTCCATTTAAATACTGAAGACTTATTGTGATAAAGTCAACTACCTTGTTTTCTCGAACAGTAATAGTTCAAGCGCAGCTGCATTAGAATTTCGATACGAATTCGATTGTTTACTTATTTTGTGAACAAGTAGAGGAAACATAATCTTTGTATCGAATACATTCATGATATGCTTATGGATCTAATAACTAAAGGCCTATTACCAATAAGTCTTATGAAAGCGCTTATAATAAAGACGGATTCTTACTAATGATCATGTCGACTGCATATCGTAATATGAATAAATAGTTACTTATTTTTAATTTTCCTCATTCGTTTGATATTTGTTTGTCTCAAAGTAAGTTCATGTATGCCCAAGGACATACAGATACTAATTATACAAATTAACGTTAAGGGCTTAATTGTCATGTTCCTAATGTTAAGTTTTAAATTTGGGGTGTAGGATGATTAATGGGGTCCTCAGTTGAATAACTGACTCAACGACGGTATTTCTCTGCTACATTTTTTGTTTTAAAACTACAATGGGTTCTAACTCCTGGTCAGGCTTATCTAATGCTCTTAATAAGTAACTAGACTTTTGCCCGCGTTTACACGCGGTTCACCAACGTACAATTATTTTAAGCGGTAAGACGTAAAAAAAATACAGTAGAAATATTTTATTAAAATTTAAAAGAAACCAATGAACATTTTATTCAAATATCACTAAGTATTTCTTTATACACCACATTTTTTTGTTTTAGTCTTCACCTTCCCATCAGCATCAAGTATAAGTAACTTCACACCTGCCCTGCTTTTAACTCTTGACATGGCGACATAAAGCTGGCCATGTGAGAATATAGGGTCTCTTAAATATAATCCAACCTTCAATAGAGACTGTCCTTGGCTTTTATTGATGGTCATTGCGAAACATACACTTATTGGGAATTGGCGCCTTTGGAACTTGACTGGAATCTTGTTATCAGATGGTATCATATTTATTATAGGAATAAGAGTTTTGGTACCAATGTTTCCACCTGATATGATTTCGGCTTCAATAACACGCTTTGCAAGTTTGGTGATTCGTAACCTCGTGCCGTTACACAAGCCATTTTGTTGATCTATGTTTCTCAACAACATAACGGGAACACCGATCTTTAGTGTTAATCGATGATTAGGCAATCCAGAAATTTTTAAACCATTAAGGACATCAGGAGAATATAAATCTTCCTATGAACGGTTATTAGCATTCTCAGTCTGGCATATACTATCAGAGCTCAAATACTCGACTTCATCTCCAGGAAACAATGCAAGAAACCTATCATTAATTTCATGTACCACTTCGTTTTTAGGTGCAAGTATTGCTCGTTCTCCAAAATAATCTTTATCTTTATAAAGCTGAAGAAGTGAAGGGTAGACGAAGTCAATTAAGCTACAAATAGGATCTGATGAATGCTTAATAAGAAGATCATTTGGAATGTCTACATCTGCCTCATTTTCATCAATTGAATCACCAACTTTACCCTTACCTAACTCTAGTAGCCAGTTTGCAGATGCCTTTATTTCTTCGGATTCAGATGTGTTGTTACCCAATGTTAACCTCATGTTTTAGATCTAATGGCATCAGACAACGTTTTCCATAAAAAGGTTTTACCAGTGCCTCCAAACCCATAAACAAAAAATAGGCCACCTTTGTTAAAATCAACCGCATCAATTATTTCATAAAAAATTAAACGCTGCACATCTGTTAAAGAAGGTGCGTTGCTATGAAATTCCTCAGCCAGGGTACTTACTTGATAATTCATTTCATCAAGTATCAAACGGTTATTTGCAGATGCAATCGAATCATTATTAGGATAAGGCATAGAAGGAAACCTACGTAGGCTGGAGTTATTCCGAAGCAACTGTTTCTCAATTTCAAGCAATGTAAGGTTCTTGATTTGATCATCAGGAAGAGACAAACCTGATAATGATAAAGATTCTAATTAATAATCAAAGAACATATAACGACGTAAATAAAAAAATATATTTTGAATTATAAATTTTTTACCTTCAATTTGGAATACGTCTTCGTGTCTACGCATAATACCGTCTGACAAGTACTTCCATGTCTTCTCCCAAACATGATCAGGCCTTGATAAGCTGTTAGACAACAACATCATCGCAAACAAATTTCGAAGAGAGTATCTTGAACTTGTATAATGAGCTTCCTCAATAGCTTCTATATATTCCTTGTCATCTTCCAAGAGGCCAAGAGCGTAACATGCATCTCGAAATGTTGGTAAAACTTCTCCATTCACCGTTCTTATGTCAGCAAAAGATTTAGGACCTTTTACCTTATTAAGAAGAATTCTCAAGAAATAAGCTTCACCCATTGATGGATTAACCATGTGAACATGACCAATTGCCTTACCTGTTTTCCGAAAATCCCACTTTTTTTCATCACCTTTCCAAACAAATTTACTTGGGATTTCTATGTAACTAAGTTCACGTGCCACAACTTCATTTTGGTTTAGTTGCATCCATTGTAGAAACATTGTAGAAGACACTGATGGTTTGTTGAGTAGGTTTTGAAGGTTCTCTTGTGGACCGTATACAACAGTTTGCTCACCAGGTAGATGAATAGGAAGCCTAATCACTGGAGGGTATCTGTAATGCACCTCGTGTTTAAATATCCTCCATGAAGCTTCACATGCTGAAAGGAACCTGCAATCATAATGTTTTTTGATTTCATCTCTTTGCAAAACTTGTTGACCTTCTCCATCATCTTCTACAAAAGAAAATTTAGCCCTGTCCAGTCCCTTGTTAATGTATTTGAATAAATACTTAATTGAAGCGGCCTTGTTACACCATTCAACATTAATATGAGCTTGGTAACGCTTCAATAGTGTTGGGTTATAAGGAACCACATTTCTGTTGTCTAACTGAGTAGTTCCTTTTTCAACAAATACTCCCGAGTCTCTTCTTCTATAAACCGGATATCCATTTGAATCTTTCATTGACGCGGGATAAAACTTCTTTGGAAATTTCTTAGAGCACTTACCATCAATCATGCATGGGCAGTTGGGATATTCACGTCCACAGGGTCCATGAATCATAATGTCATTCACAAGACGAAACAACTCAGGATCTAAATTCTTATCTGGGATTTCAATAGAAACGAAACGATCAACATGCTCAATCGTGGGAAGCTTGCTATCATCTTTAAGAAACAGACAGATATGAGCGTGCGGAAGGCCACGTTTTTGGAACTCTATAGTATAAACCGCTGTAGAAATAAATGGTAATAAAATTAAAATATAAATGAAATATATAAAACATTGCCTTAAAATAAAACAAAAAATATATTGAATAAATATATTACTTTATTAAGGTAATAATGTGTATATAGATATATATAAATAATTATTTTTTGTTAATAATGTATTTTACCTGTTGAAGTCTTCCCCAATAGTGCTTTTTCACGTAAATATTTCATCATTGATTCTAGCTTAACTTTGAATAATCTGGCTAAAATGTCTGGTCTGTCTTCAGGATTTGTCTTCTTATCCTTCAGAAACCTTCTAACTTCAGGCCATTTCGGATTACACGTGATTGTGATGAAAAAAAATCAGGGTATCCATGCTTTTTACAAATAGCCATTGCATCAAGATAATTTTCCCTCATGTAACGTGCACCACCAGTAAAAGAAGAGGGTAATATTATAGGTGTACCTACCGTTGCCAAATCTGTAGGTCCATTTTGATGCAAGTCTTGAAGACTGGTATAAGAGTCACACCTAAGTTTTTGTTGCTGATGACGTACATAAAACAACCTCTCACTCTCTATCATAGTATAGACGTCAACCAAAAACTGTTGAAGAAGCCGCCTTGCATTCAAAATCAATGAGAACTTACCAACTCTGTCTTGAATATGATAGGCAAAATACTCTCTCATTGAACACTTTGAATCTACTTTCTTTTTAGATTTCCTTTCTTCCCGATGCGGTATATCAACCCTATAACAATCTTCTCCAAATGGAATAAGCAATGGATACTGAAGAGCTAAATATTTTCGATGAAGTTCACATACCCGCTGAAGACCGTCTTTTCTTGATTCCACAACAATATCTCGATTGTCAAGCTCGTCATCATGGTCTGTAAGTATAAGGGCAACAATTTCAGATGAAGTTGGTAAGTTGTATAGTCGACCATCTTTAGTTCTCCTCCCAATAAGACGTAACTTAAGGCTAACTTCAGGATTTTCATGAAATTGATCACGTACACTCCTATTGCTGTTCACAAGCTGATTTTTAGAGTCTAACATCGACTTGAGGTACTGAATGATTTCAACATCAACTTTTTCATCAATATTTTTAGACTCTCCTTTTTCCTTACTGTAATAAATAAATAAAAAAATCAAGAAATGAAAAGATGACAAAAATGCCTATTAATAAAGTATAAGTAAAAGTTAATATTAATAAACTATATAATAATACCTGAAAATTTTTTTCCTGTTGGAGACTTTGTTTTCAGTGTCATAGATATACAACTGAGAAAATTTTGGTTTGGTTCCATCTTTAGGAATAAGACCACCTAGGGCATGATATTTTTCACCACTTATTCTGTATATGAACGGAGCCTTGCCTTTATTAACATTTGAGTCGACCTTGCCTCCCATTGAAGTAAAACAGAACATAGAATTGAAGCGCCGAATGTGCTTTAAGAAATATTTGCTTCGGAAGTCTATGTTCTTGAAAAGATTTTGATAATCTAGACTGCGGTCTTTGAAATTTGGAAGTTGCACCTTGCCATAACCACAACATAGCATGTAACATGTTCTACCACTAACTTGTTGTCCATTGCCAGCTTCCGATTTCCACAATTCGGCGTTACACATCTCACATACAACCGTTTGATCACCGTGATCCAAATAATCTTGTGAATAGAATAAATTGAAATCATATTAACATAAATAAAAAATATAAAATCGTAATTGGTTTTTTAAAAATTAACATTTACCTTTAGAGACCCTTATATCGAAAATCTACAATGTTTTGAGGATTCATATCTTCTTCGTCTGACAAACTAACCATGCGAACAGGGGAGATGCAACGTCGATTACTTCTTAATCCATTGTTGCAATTTTCGAAGTTACTTAAACTTGAACTTTGTGTTAACTCAGAAATATGAGTTGATGTATTCATGGTTGCTGTCTGAACAGAAGATGTTGCATTTGAGCCTCTATCAAAATTAATACCTTCACCTAAATATAATATTAACAATTAAATTTTAATATTTATAAGAGTAACAATTTTATATAAGTAATCGATTCAAAGAAAGTGGTACCAGATGTAACAATGGATTGGCTCCGCAATCCTGTAACGGAATTAACTTTACGTCTTTTAGCATCAAGTTGTGCTTTTCTTAAACTTCTAGAATCGACAGAATTTTGCCTTTTGATATCAACTACTGACACTATGTATAAAAATAAAATAAGTTTGTATAGTAAATGAAGTTTTAGTTATAGAATGTTATCATAATATAAATACAAAAGTAAGCAAAATAGAAGTATAATACCGTTTGTAATATTAGACAAAGGAGTACGTGTCACACCCTCAAATTACCACTTGCGGAGTTTTACCGCGAGGCGCATGACAAACCAGGATCCAAGTCAACGATCACAATAAACAACTCTATATGAAATATGTAAATCCAAAAACAACGATTTTATAAGCGGAAGCATTTAAGAATTTAATCAGCTACAACAGTATTCCAAAGTATTCAAGACACTTATTTCAAAACATGCAACTAAACTTAGACGCCAAATGCAGACCCGTGCGCCTAGTTCCATTTGTTCCTACCTTAGCGACCTGAGAAAAACATGCCAAAAAGACGTCAACATATAATGCTGGTGAGTTCACAGGTTTGTTCAATATGTTCCCAAGTGTTACCAAAACGTTACCATGTCCATACTATATCAATGTTACCAAGTATGCTAGCTAGGCGTATGTTTTATTATTACTACTACGATTGGAAAACCATTACTAGACTGTTACCATGTGTTCAGCCCGATGTGTTGTAGCCATGCTACGAGTGTTACCAGTTCGAGACAATATGCACCCGCCCGGCCATCCAAGCCGTCGAGTGGGGTTTGTCAAGCCCAATAGATCTATCCACATTTCCCCCGTTGTGCATCCCCGCACATTCATGGTTTCCCCCGGGACTTTAAAAGATCGTATAGCAATGCAAGTTAAAACCATAGTATGACATATGTTACCAAAATAGTTTAGCGCGTGTTTTCTCCCCCAAAAGTTAAAGCAGTAAAAGTGGGGCCGTGAACTCACCTTAAATAGCGTTCTTCGGTCACAAGTAAAGATGTTAAGCCCTTGATAATCCCTCTACCGGAGATCTATCAAAATGTTCACATAAGTGTTCCGACTAATAACCATAAGGTTATCTAGTCCCCGATTGTCCAGATCGTAACCAAGTATGTTTTAAAGCGTGTTTAAATGTTTAACCGACACACTAGACCGACCCGACATCCCGTTGGTGATCCATTACCCTAACTAATCAATTACACATAGATTACACACAAGGTTCAAGCATAAAACACTTAGTTTGAATCAAAAATCTCATTTCTGCATCAGAACGGTCGAACTAGTCAGTTTAAGTCTCCTTCGCTCGTTTTTAATCTCCTTCGCCCATTTTGGATTTCGTTCGACCATTTGATGTTTCCTTTGCCCGTTTTACCAAGTTCGCCCAAACATAACCCATGTTCGACCCTGGATTCTCTCCTTCGCACCTTCGATCGGTCGAAGGAGTCCAGGTTCGCCCCTGTTGTGCAAATTTTCCTAAAAACGCTTCAAACACATTCAAAACGACTCGAAACATCATCGAACACATCAGTCAAGCATGAATAACTTATCCCTACAAAACCCCACCGATTTCCCCCAATGATACGTCCATTTCAGCCCTTTCCCAAAATGGTAAGAATTATGGAAACGTCACAATCATGCATGGATTATTTACCCAATTTGGAAACTTTTGAAATCGATTCATATTCAACTTAAAATGCTCAGTTTGTCGAGTGTTCGATCCTTCCCTATTAGTTCTATTGATCATAAATATCATGCATCAAGTCTAGATTCGTTAAAACCCCCAAATACCCATAATATCATCATCTACCCCTTTTTAACCCTAAACAACAATAAACTCGCATCCATAACAATCCTATATTATGTTTCTATCATAGATACAGCAGCAAATCATTGAACAACACATAACAACACATAACACATAATTAACACACGTTTATTATCATGAAAACCTATGTCAAATGATAATGTTTTGGTTTAGAAAGATGTTTAAAAGGTTTTTAGTCATGAAAACACCCTTAGAACAGATCCGGACAATTAGGGTTAGATGAAAACGAATTAAAATGCTTTAAAAAGGTTTAGGATCTAGAACACACCTTGGATTCTTGTTTAGATGTTGTAGATAGGTTAGACTATGAAAAAGAAGAGCAAAAACTCCTTCCTTAGAGATTAAAATCGTTTGAGAGTGTTTTGAGACGGTTAGGGTTTGTGAAATGATGAAAAATGACAAAGTTTGGTATTTATACTAGTTCTCCTTCGCCCCATATCAATGGTCGAAGGTGGCCTCCTTCGACCCTTCCACAGGGTCGAATGAGCCCTGTCCTGGTCGAAGGGAATTCTTTCAATTCCACATCCCAGGTTTGCCCATTTACAAAGGGTCAAACCAGACAAAATGTTCTCCTTCGACCACTCGAAGTGGTCGAACCAGAACTCATGTTTACCTAGTTTTCCAGTTTGTCGTGTTTAACGCATTGTAACACATCTTAACACATAAGCATGCAACCTTAGTCTATGTTTAACATATTTAGGCACGGATAATCATTTACACATCATTTAAACACATCTATGTATATAATCCACCACACGACCCATGATCTACACATATACTTAATTAGTTCATGTAATGTCACCAACAACGGAACCCGGTACTAGTGTATTACCAAAACGACTCCCAATGATCTTCCAGATCATTGAACCCTGGACAATCCTAACTTGACCCGACTCAACCAACCAAGTTAAGTCCGTTTATAAACGTTTCTCGCTTAGGTAGACTTAGATGTTACTAAAATGTTTAAGCCAAATATGCCGGGTGTCACAGTACGTTCTGTTGAACCTGTTTATAAATAAATAAATAAATAAATAAATAAATAAATAAGTTACCATTAGATTAAAAAATTATGAAATTAATAAACTGTAATAAATTATTAAATTGAAAAAATACTTATTACCGGAAAAAGATGCAGTATATGAGGTGTTGAAGGTTGAGTTAATGGCAGATATATCAATTGAAACTACATTGTTGGTGGATGTTTACGGATTTGTATTTCCAGGTTGCTCAATATTATGTCTCTTAGCATCAAGTTGTAATTTTCAAAATTTTCGCCAATCACGTGCAATGTTACTTTTAACTTCAACCATAGAAACAAATTATTAAATAATAATAGTTTTTATATGAAAATAAATAAGAAAATTAGTAACGTCTCTTAACATAAAATATGTAATAAAAAAAAACATACCGTTTGAAATGTTAGACAGAGGAGTTTGTTGCACATGACCTTAAGAAAATAGAAAAATAAATTCAAATTTAAAAGAATCATTAATAGGCATTGGAATTTGAAACTCTATCCAAAGATATAAAAATAATAAATGTTATAATAAAATTTTACCGGGTGTAGACACATTGAAATGGTGTGAAGATTCAATGGAGTCGCAGTGTAATACTCCACTTGGTGGTATATTTTGTATTCCATCCTTTGTAGGATTATTGACCTTGCATCTCTTGGCATCTAGTTGTAATTTTCTAAATTTGCGACACTCGACCGCGTTCTTAATTTTTTCTTCATTCGAGAGAAATGTGAAGAAAAATAAATTACTTGCATAATACCATTAGCATATAAATAAAGATGTAAAATATATGAAATTCGTTTACCGTTAGAGATATTAGATAACGGTGTTCCTTTGTCATTACCTTAAAAAAACATAAGTTAAATGACAAAACACAAGTAATATAAAAAGGAATATATTGTAGATATAAGATAAAAATTACCATTTGAAGTGTTAGAAAGCCTTTTACGTCCCATTTCACCTAAAAGTAAGCAATATATACATAAAATGTTTCATAACAATTTAACACAATATAAATCAACACAAATAATCATGATGTTCAATTATTAAGTTATAAAAATGCACTAATGTAAGAAAAGATTGACATACATTCAACTTGTACAAAGAACAGCCGAGCGAACATAAAACAGCAAAGTAGAATTATGGAGGAGGTTTGATTGTTGTGAAACTTTGTTTGATCAAAGTTTTAAAGCAGGAGGTAATTTTTGTTAAGAGTTTGGGGTTTTTATAGAGGATTTCATTAAATGTATTATTAAAACTTCTAATCAATATGTTTAATAAATTACCATTATTAAGGAATACTAAAAATTTGAATTTGAAATATGGCGAATTTAAATTTTTCTAATTTTAAGATTTTCAAAATTTTTGGTAATTTAAAAATTTTAATTTTCAATTTTTTTTATTCTAATATGTATAGATTAGTACAAATATGTTTAAGTAAAGTAATTATGACAACTTGATTAATTTAAGGAATACATATAATTTTATACGAAATCGAATTCAAAATTTTAGAATGTTATGTAATTCAAAATTTTAAAATTTCAAAATTTTTATTATATTTAGTATAAATATGTATAATTGATACTAATTATAACAACTTGTTTATTTTATGGTAATCATTTAAATTGGTTTTATTAATTTTTTGTAAATCATAAAGTTATAATTTTAATTTTAAAAAAATAAGTCATAAAAAATTTCTAATAATAATGTTACATCATACAAATATATTGCATCATTTTTGAATTTTAACCAAATAACAAAAAAGAAACATAAAATGCAAACACACAATTTCTTTAGATGAAATTTGTCCAAAAAAAAAAAACCAACCAATCATAAACGAAATGAAATTGTCACAAACATTAAATAAAAATCCTAAAAATAGACAAATGTTTAAAGAAATTGTTAACTGTTCCTATTTCTCAAGCTTAGGAACCAAAAGGGGGATCTCAAGTGATTTCTTTGGAACTTTAGTTGTAGATTAACTTGCATCATCGTCAAGCTCATACAGTTTTTCCAGGCTATGCTTCACTTCCTTATCATCGCATATAACACTAACTCTAGAAGATGACTCTGTAGTAGTGTTATCTACAACAGAATCCTACAATATTAAATGAAATGTCAAAATTGTTAGAATAAAATACATTAAAAAATATATTTGAATATATGATTAAATAAGTCAAACAACAACCTTCCAAGACAATGCATTCTGTGTTGAAGATTCACCTATATCGATGTTTTCAAAAACTGGTTGATAAAGCTAAAAAATACAAAAAATGTAACACTTTAAAGGAAACGTTTATACTATAAACAAATAACATTAATAAGAACAATAATAAAGATGTAATAATGAATCAAAAGAGTAATAATAAAGGAATATTTCAATGATAATAATAACCTGAATGTCAAGGAACCCTTCTTCATGAGAAGCAACTATTGAAGAGTAATTGTAAGTTTGCGTATAACATAACCATCAAGATGCTTATCAATGTTGAATTGTCCAAATGTAATGTTGAAAGGAAATAATATGTTAACAACATAAATGAAACCATGAATACGTTAAAAACTAACTTGTTCATCTATCAGAACGATATCTAGACAAAGAGTTTCTCCCTGCATATTTCGATTTGGTCGCTACCAAAGTCTAAGTACCTTAACTTTGATTGTGTATTGACTCATCGGCCAAGTGATGTCATTAAAAAAGGTAACGTTGTTTGGATCCATAAACCTGCAAGTTAATAGAATTTAAGCATAACAATCATTACATGCAAAATAAATAATTGAATTAATATGTAAAATAAGATAGATATACTTGATAGAGTTTTCCATGAAATAGTGATACTAAGGTGTACTAAAGAAAATCTGTATTTATAATCTAAATTACACGATTTATTTATGTTAAGCAATTAGTAATATAAAAAAGGTAAATATGAAATAGAAATCAAAATTAATTTAGATTAAGACGTTGCTATAATAAAAAATTTTATTTTTTTATTTAAATTATAGACGAATTTTAAAATGTATAGGTATAAAATGTAAAGATTTCAATATACCTAAAATAAACTTAAACATATATAATCCATAGGATTTTTAAGTTGTATAGGTATATTTTTAAAATTTTTTTAAATATAATTTATTGTTTGTTAGTATCTATTGACTGAAAAAAGTCAAACCGTGTCAAACAATTAAGGTGGTTAAATAGGTTAAACATTGCTAAAAGTATCAAAACAAACTTAAACATATATAATCCATATGATTTTTAAGTTATATAGGTATATTTTTTAAATTTTTTTAAATATAATTTATTGTTTGTTAGTATCTATTGACTGAAAAAAGTCAAACCGTGTCAAACAATTAAGGTGGTTAAATAAGTCAAACATAACTTAAAGATGTCAATCTACCAAATTTATTTTAGTTGTTTGTTAAATTTTTTTTATTGGGTTTATTAATTGTTATTTTTTAAATTTTAATAAAATTTAAACATTACAGTTAATAAAAACTCATAAATTGTTAGAAGAAAAAAAAACTGAATCTGTTTTGCATTCAAAGATTGTGTTTGCATTTTAAAAAACAAAGTCCAACCTTAATTCTTTATTTGCTAAAATTGGACGATTTGAATTTACCAAAAATGAATAATTGATTGTTTGTCAAGCATGGCTTGTAAAACATAAAATATTATTCCATAATTACAAAAATTGGCATTAATAAGAAATTAATATGAATTTTTAAAACAGGTCAAACCATCTACTAACCGAAAAAAACAATTATTGTTTTGGTAAGTAATTCTTTTTTTTTTTTTAAATCACAGGTGGTTGCGTAATAATAAATTATTTTCATAATTACAAACATTGGCATTAATAAGAAATTAATATGATTTTTAAAAAAGTCAAACCATTTACTAACCTAAAATAAAAATTAATGTTTAAAAAAATTGTTTTATTATCACGGTTGGTTGTTAAAAATTAAATTATTTCCATAATTACAAAAATGACATTAATAAGAGATTACTATCATTTTTTAAAAAAGGTCAAACCATTTACTAAAAACAAATAACATTATTTTGTAAAAACAGTTTTTTTTTTTAAAAAAAAAAAACCCTTATAAACTATGTTTACTATCTTACTTCCTAAACAAACAAATAACATTAACATTGACGACTAATATCCATAACATACTATGAAAAATATAGTGTTTTTAACTAATCCACATAACCCAAAATATTAGTGATGCTAAACATAAAAAATCCCAAAATTCACGAATTACCACATGAGTAGTAAACGTGCAAAAGTTGGTCACTACAAACCACAAACCATTTTTGTCTTATGTTACCCACCAAAAGTTGTCATCCTACCAAAATAACGTCATAAACGAAACCACCTAAATTATCGTCACCTCTAACCACATTAGAAAGCATGAACAAACCTTGGTTTTTGAAAATGAGAAAGTGCATTTCATCACCCGTATGAAGTCCCTTAGCATCAACAAAAGCCTGCATACCTCTGATGTTGTAACGGGGTTTTCCTCTGGACCCCTCGATTCCCATAGACATTCCCCATGACCGACCCTCACCATCAGATACGGTTAACACCCTCTTACTGGTCAATTCGTTTTGCTTTGCCCACTCCTTCTTCATACGCTACACATGTGACACCCGGCAACTTCCGATCTACACCGACGTGATTTTTATTATTAAAAATTAAATATTTATTTTAAATATTGTTAATTATCAAGTTTCGGAAGTTTACTGACCGTTTTTATGATCGAAACTATGACCGGTTAAATTAACGCGATTTAAACGCGTGTTCTGAAAACACGCGTCGGACGTCGAAAATATTTATATTTATGCTCGGTTTTGTATTTCGAACAAAACCGACTACTTTTTATAATTTATTAGCGGGCCTAGAATAGAAACCGAGACGTTTACATTTAAAACGGGTTCAAGACGTGGTACAACTCACCTACCATCAAACCCTAAGTATAAAAGGAACTTCTTCTTCTTCCTTCTCCATTTTTGAGCAGCCACAAGACTCTCTCTCTCTACTCTCTCTCTAAAACCGCACACTCTTCCTCTCTCTCTACTCCCTCTCTCTCTCTCCCGCTCGCCTCTCTCTCTCTCGGCCCTTTAACCCTCCCTCGTCCCTGTTACAGTTTTAGCCGGCCACCACCATGGTTCGGTGGTGGCGGCGCTGTGTTACCAAGCCCAAATCCGGCATAATCAGTTACGGGTCAGGTTTGGTTTGGTTGTTCTGTGGTGATTCTTGGCCGGGGAAGAGGGCTGACGCGACGACGAAGGTGGATCCCGGTGACTTGGACCTCGGGTACGGGTATGATGGTGTCGTGGCAGATGGAGGTGGTTCTGGGTTGTTTGGAGTTGGGTTTGGTGGAGAACGGGGGTGGTACGAGGCAGATGAGGTGGTGTTCGGTTGGGGTCAGATCCGGGTGGTGGTTGGCCGGAGAAGGTGGTGGTTCGTGGCTGTGATGACAGCTTTTGCAGGCGGCGGCGGTTGGGCTCGGCCCGAGTCAGGTGGGTGGTTGGTGGTTCGGGTCACTCGGGTCAAGTTAAGTTCGTGTTTGTTTTGGTTTCGGGTCTCGGGTTGTTCGTTGGTCAATGGGTCGGCTCGGGTCAAGATGGGTCTGTTACGGGTCTTGTCAAATCGGGTCAGATTTGGTTTTGGGTTCGTGTTCGGGCTCGGTCAAACTTGGTCAACGGGTCAGATCTGGTTCGGTTCGAGTTGGCTCCGGTTTACGCGCGTACAAATCGGTATACTTTAATTCGTGTTCGTTATTATTATTGTGGATATTATAAATATTTATAAATATATTGATTCGAACGAAATAGTTTTGACTCGCGAACGGACCGAATAATAATAATAAATGTTAACTACATATTATATCGGACGACCGGTAATAGTGACTAAAAGGCGTGACTTATAAAATCGATATCGGACTAAATTGGTTGGACTATAATATATATATATATATTGTTTTGTGTATTTATACAAATAAGCGTGGTTTATATAAAAGCGTCGAAACGTATAAGTCTCGTTGATTGGGAATTTCGGATAAATAGATTTGTTTGTCTTGTGTTTTGAAGTTGATTTTGGGAATTTTTAGACAACTTGCGTTGTCTGGTTCGTACAAAAACAGAGGAGACTCTGCCGAAATTTTATAAAATCCAAAGCGCGGCTAAGTTAATACCGTTGTGTATGTTCTTATAAATGAATTTCCAAGCGTCTTAATAAAGGTATTTATGTAAAATCGCGACACTTTGACAAAGATATTTGTAACAATAATAAGTGAATCCCGGACAATATTTTGAAACAAATACATATAGTTTTGCCAATCATCAAGTATGACGAGCTTTTGAAAGGTTTTCGACAACGAAACTATGTTTATTGTTCGTATTCAAAAATATATAAGCGTCGTATTTACTTGGGAAAGCTTTATGCAAAACAAAGTTTTGAATACTTTAAATGTCGGATTTTAGGAATTAATGTAGCATTTATTATTAATTGGAAATTAATAACTATAAGAATTATATTTTTGCGAAGTGTATTTTCCTAAAAGTAAACGTACAAGACAAATGCATTTATTTGACTAACGAGACGAGCTACGGCTCGGGATAAGTTATACGTTTCATAAAATAGTCCAACGTGGTGTGTACACAAATAGTGACAAGTGCGCAACTTGGGTACTATGTCGTGTGTTAACGCATAAGTAAGATAAGTCACGATCGGTTCATCGAGTTAAAGCATATTAGTACTCGATTTATACACACGAGTCTAGATAGTTGGATAAACTATCTTTTAGCCGGATAATAAGTTAGGCTTATTTGTGATAGACTGTTAAGGTGTCCTTTGTTGGTAAATAGGGCACGAGGAAGCCGGTCGAGGCTTGGACTTTATTTGCTAGCTTAGCATGGAAATTAAGGTGAGTTCATGACCCCACTTTTTACCGTTTTATAAATGTTTTCGGGGTGGAAGACATGCATCTTTTATGAAAACCCGAGGAATTCCAAACGAACAAGTTTTTGAAAAATGAAATGGGTGCGTGAGTGTCACGGCCCTGCTGTTACTGGTTTTACAATCGGGAGAGAAACATGCTTTGTACGAACGATTTAAAGGACATGTTATACTATGGGCACTTTATGTACTATACGGTCTTTATGGAAAGTCCCAGGGGGAAACCATGAATGTGCGGGAATGCACAACGAGGGAAATGTGGATAGATCTATTGTGGCCTCACAAGCCCCACCCGACGGCCGGGGCCGGGCGGGTGCATATTGTCTCTACCTATCGGGTTACCGAGGCATCGGTAGCCCAGTCATCTGGGCTGGTCTCGTCTTTTGGTTCATGTTCAGTAATGGGTTCCCAACCGTAGTAGTGAGATCACTTAACGTCTAGCTAACGTTCTTATGACATAGTATAACGGGAATGATCTTTTCAGACTTATGGAAACTCTTTTATAAAAACTTGTGGAATTATTTATGCAAACTTATGAACTCACCAGCTTTATGTTGACTTTTTAAGTATGTCTTTCAGGTTTAAACTTTGGTAACGGCACGGTTGGAGTAGTCGGCATATGGGATCGGGGATCCTAGAGGGTTAGCAATGGCGTTCAGGGAATAAGAGTCTTAGATGCAACTTTCCGCTGCGCTGGCAAAGGCACCAAACGTCGCATCCGACAAGGGAAAAGTCGGGGTGTGACAGTTTGGTATCAGAGCCATAGGTTTTAGCGAACTAGGTGTCTGGGTAGATATCTAGGCTTTAACCTGAGTTTGTTTTGAAGTTGGGACCAAAATTTCTAAGACATGATATTTAGTATGAACGCCTAGGAACTGAAATTCCAACCGTTGCCAAATCAGTTGCGTGACTATTAGTGTATCACACTAAACTCAGCGTACATTCCTTCGGCGCAAGGAACAATTATTTTTTTTTCTTATGTGAATAGGAAGTCGGTATTTTCTGTAGTGGTATATAGAAAGGATAATAACACGTGGTGGTTAGGCATACCTCACTGGTGACTGGCGAGTCATTGTTTTAGATATCAGAGTGGTTATTCACATAGAGTTAGCTGAGTCATTGTTTCTTGGTATGAGGAACAACTTACTTGTTTATATACTGTGTGCATTTACTTAAAGTATATATAGTACGTATCGCCAATGGTTGTCGACTCAAGCTTGGACGTATCTAGAACGCTCACACGTGTCGCGTTAGTTGGACGAGTTGGCAAAGGGATCGTTGCAGCATCTGCGGTCTCACATCCATGGTTCGGAGTATGCTATGTCATCAAGGTCGGGTTGGGCCGAAGGCGTCTTGATGAGGCACCTCGTTTTGCTGATGATGCTGTGAAGCGGGAATGCGGACGGGAAGAGCACTCGGAAAGGTGGCGCACACGACGAACATTATATTATGTTGTATATATATACGTGTTATGATATGAATGTGACGAGTGCTCGTGATACAACTTATGATGGAGGTTAATAGGATGATCTGGTGAGGTAAATTTTTGATAACGTAGACGTCACGTTATTGCAAATTTACAGGCACCTGATAGTTCTAAGAAATTCTATCATGAGGGTATCCTATGTGTTGTTGTATATATATTTATATATATAAATAATGGATAAGGGTTTTTCATTATTTTGTTGTTACGGACGTGATTGTCGATTCTCCCCTGTTCGTGTCACTCGCGACCTTGCTTTTCTTAAACCAGTTTAAGATCTTGATGATCTTGTTTCTTGAGCTTCTAAGGTTCATGTCTTTTGAGTATGATTTACATCTCTCTTCTTTTGTATTTGTGGCCTTCGACATTCAATTATAAAGGAATTTAATTTTTGTTGATTCCTTATTCTTTTCACCAAATTAGACACGACCTTTGTACACGTGTCAATTGTTATATGTTTGAATTCTCTAAACCTGTGAAGGTCCATTGTAGGGCTTCGCATCAAACGATTGTTTCATTAGTGATTTGTTTTATCATTACGTTGCTCGTAATGCTTGTTTTCTAATCTTGATGTGTCAGGCCATTGTGGGCAATGGATCTTTTGATACTTCGTCGACGAGTTTCTTTAAAGTCGACATTTCAGTTGAATCGAATTATTGGAATTTGATACAGCACCTTGCGGTGAATATTCAATCGACTTGGAATGATGAATGATTTTTATTGACATGTCTCACTTTCATCAACGTGTTTGTCATTGCCTTAAATGCAGACACACCTTGTGGTGTGTAATGAAAAAGTTGGTGCACTAGTTGTTTCGTTTGAGGTGCGCCAATAGTGTTTGTTGACAAAGTTATTGTTTACACTTTGCATCCAGTTGGTTCTGAAACTTTATTTCGTGCCATTTGTACCGGCAAGTTCGTTGACTATTTTTGTTGTATTACCGTTGGTTCTTGGATGATATCCTACCTCAAATTTTGAGGACAAAATTTCTGTAACATGGGGAGGATGTGACACCCGGCAACTTCCGATCTACACCGACGTGATTTTTATTATTAAAAATTAAATATTTATTTTAAATATTGTTAATTATCAAGTTTCGGAAGTTTACTGACCGTTTTTATGATCGAAACTATGACCGGTTAAATTAACGCGATTTAAACGCGTGTTCTGAAAACACGCGTCGGACGTCGAAAATATTTATATTTATGCTCGGTTTTGTATTTCGAACAAAACCGACTACTTTTTATAATTTATTAGCGGGCCTAGAATAGAAACCGAGACGTTTACATTTAAAACGGGTTCAAGACGTGGTACAACTCACCTACCATCAAACCCTAAGTATAAAAGGAACTTCTTCTTCTTCCTTCTCCATTTTTGAGCAGCCACAAGACTCTCTCTCTCTCTACTCTCTCTCTAAAACCGCACACTCTTCCTCTCTCTCTACTCCCTCTCTCTAAACACAGGTCCCTCTCTCTCTCTCCCGCTCGCCTCTCTCTCTCTCTCGGCCCTTTAACCCTCCCTCGTCCCTGTTACAGTTTTAGCCGGCCACCACCATGGTTCGGTGGTGGCGGCGCTGTGTTACCAAGCCCAAATCGGGCATAATCAGTTACGGGTCAGGTTTGGTTTGGTTGTTCTGTGGTGATTCTTGGCCGGGGAAGAGGGCTGACGCGACGACGAAGGTGGATCCCGGTGACTTGGACCTCGGGTACGGGTATGATGGTGTCGTGGCAGATGGAGGTGGTTCTGGGTTGTTTGGAGTTGGGTTTGGTGGAGAACGGGGGTGGTACGAGGCAGATGAGGTGGTGTTCGGTTGGGGTCAGATCCGGGTGGTGGTTGGCCGGAGAAGGTGGTGGTTGGCCGGAGAAGGTGGTGGTTCGTGGCTGTGATGACAGCTTTTGCAGGCGGCGGCGGTTGGGCTCGGCCCGAGTCAGGTGGGTGGTTGGTGGTTCGGGTCACTCGGGTCAAGTTAAGTTCGTGTTTGTTTTGGTTTCGGGTCTCGGGTTGTTCGTTGGTCAATGGGTCGGCTCGGGTCAAGATGGGTCTATTACGGGTCTTGTCAAATCGGGTCAGATTTGGTTTTGGGTTCGTGTTCGGGCTCGGTCAAACTTGGTCAACGGGTCAGATCTGGTTCGGTTCGAGTTGGCTCCGGTTTACGCGCGTACAAATCGGTATACTTTAATTCGTGTTCGTTATTATTATTGTGGATATTATAAATATTTATAAATATATTGATTCGAACGAAATAGTTTTGACTCGCGAACGGACCGAATAATAATAATAAATGTTAACTACATATTATATCGGACGACCGGTAATAGTGACTAAAAGGCGTGACTTATAAAATCGATATCGGACTAAATTGGTTGGACTATAATATATATATATTGTTTTGTGTATTTATACAAATAAGCGTGGTTTATATAAAAGCGTCGAAACGTATAAGTCTCGTTGATTGGGAATTTCGGATAAATAGATTTGTTTGTCTTGTGTTTTGAAGTTGATTTTGGGAATTTTTAGACAACTTGCGTTGTCTGGTTCGTACAAAAACAGAGGAGACTCTGCCGAAATTTTATAAAATCCAAAGCGCGGCTAAGTTAATACCGTTGTGTATGTTCTTATAAATGAATTTCCAAGCGTCTTAATAAAGGTATTTATGTAAAATCGCGACACTTTGACAAAGATATTTGTAACAATAATAAGTGAATCCCGGACAATATTTTGAAACAAATACATATAGTTTTGCCAATCATCAAGTATGACGAGCTTTTGAAAGGTTTTCGACAACGAAACTATGTTTATTGTTCGTATTCAAAAATATATAAGCGTCGTATTTACTTGGGAAAGCTTTATGCAAAACAAAGTTTTGAATACTTTAAATGTCGGATTTTAGGAATTAATGTAGCATTTATTATTAATTGGAAATTAATAACTATAAGAATTATATTTTTGCGAAGTGTATTTTCCTAAAAGTAAACGTACAAGACAAATGCATTTATTTGACTAACGAGACGAGCTACGGCTCGGGATAAGTTATACGTTTCATAAAATAGTCCAACGTGGTGTGTACACAAATAGTGACAAGTGCGCAACTTGGGTACTATGTCGTGTGTTAACGCATAAGTAAGATAAGTCACGATCGGTTCATCGAGTTAAAGCATATTAGTACTCGATTTATACACACGAGTCTAGATAGTTGGATAAACTATCTTTTAGCCGGATAATAAGTTAGGCTTATTTGTGATAGACTGTTAAGGTGTCCTTTGTTGGTAAATAGGGCACGAGGAAGCCGGTCGAGGCTTGGACTTTATTTGCTAGCTTAGCATGGAAATTAAGGTGAGTTCATGACCCCACTTTTTACCGTTTTATAAATGTTTTCGGGGTGGAAGACATGCATCTTTTATGAAAACCCGAGGAATTCCAAACGAACAAGTTTTTGAAAAATGAAATGGGTGCGTGAGTGTCACGGCCCTGCTGTTACTGGTTTTACAATCGGGAGAGAAACATGCTTTGTACGAACGATTTAAAGGACATGTTATACTATGGGCACTTTATGTACTATACGGTCTTTATGGAAAGTCCCAGGGGGAAACCATGAATGTGCGGGAATGCACAACGAGGGAAATGTGGATAGATCTATTGTGGCCTCACAAGCCCCACCCGACGGCCGGGGGCCGGGCGGGTGCATATTGTCTCTACCTATCGGGTTACCGAGGCATCGGTAGCCCAGTCATCTGGGCTGGTCTCGTCTTTTGGTTCATGTTCAGTAATGGGTTCCCAACCGTAGTAGTGAGATCACTTAACGTCTAGCTAACGTTCTTATGACATAGTATAACGGGAATGATCTTTTCAGACTTATGGAAACTCTTTTATAAAAACTTGTGGAATTATTTATGCAAACTTATGAACTCACCAGCTTTATGTTGACTTTTTAAGTATGTCTTTCAGGTTTAAACTTTGGTAACGGCACGGTTGGAGTAGTCGGCATATGGGATCGGGGATCCTAGAGGGTTAGCAATGGCGTTCAGGGAATAAGAGTCTTAGATGCAACTTTCCGCTGCGCTGGCAAAGGCACCAAACGTCGCATCCGACAAGGGAAAAGTCGGGGTGTGACAACACAAGTCAATTCAAAACAGATTCAGTTTATAAAACAGATTTAAAACAATCAAATAAAAATCCTGCATATTTGACCCATTAAGAAGAAACATAAATCATAAAGCTTGAAACAGTAACAACAATCATATACACTCATTATTTGACCCATTAAACAAGTTTCACAAAACATAGTAGTGACCCATTAAATGCAAACTGACCTATTAACTGAATATATATTATCTATCTTTATACTAAACATCAACTGACTGCAACTAACCTTGACAGATTAACAATTAACTTTTGCAACACTAAAGTCTAATCACTAACAATTAATTCAAAGCATCCTGCATATTTGTTGCATTAAGAAGAAACATAAATCATAAAGCTTGAAACAGTAATAACAATCACATACACTCATTATTTGACCCATTAACCAACTTTCACAAAACATAGGACTGACCCATTAAATGCAAACTGACCTATTAACTGACTATATATTATATATCTTTATACTGAACATCAACTGACTGCAACAAACCTTGACAGAGTAAAAATTAACTTTTGCAAAACTAATGTCTAAACACTAAAGTCAAACGTGTCAACATTATAGTCTAAACACATTTTTGAAACCTGATTGACTTATGTACAAATAAATGGAAAGTGTAATAATTAACTTCTAACACTTACAAAGTGATTGTCAACAATGAACACCACTGGCACTCCTTCATCCTCCACCGCTTCAGCTCCATCATCATCAACCTCCATTGAATTGTCTTGAACATCCTCGACCGGTTCACCTTCAGCATCCTCCTGTCCATCATCATCATCAGAAAGAATAATGACATCTTCATCAGGTTCAGTTTCATCCTCATATTCCACCTTAACCCTTGTTGCCCAAAACTCCTCACATGGAAGAGTAAGCTTGTTCTTCAAAAACAGCGACAAATTGTAGATCCTCTTTTTAATTCAAGTAGAAAAATTAAAACTCATTTGCATAACTGAAGTAAAATAATTATTAAAAATAGAAAAAACTCAACAAATATAGAAGAGAATAATATCGGCTTAAAGATTTCAAAAACAATCAAATGTTCCTTTGTTATTTCAAGAGCATCCTGCACCCAAGGCCATCCTCTAGTAACATAAAAATGACCATCTTCATATGCTATCTCTAACTCAAAGCATGAACGCCGAACGAATCTACAATCTACTGGATTTACTTGAAGCTGTTTATTTAATAATCCATGACCAATGAATGGACTGATATGCTAAGAAGTAAAAATTTTTTTATCAAACATTAATATATGTTTTTGTAAAAAAAAATATTTATATAATGTATTTGAGTCATATTTCATTAAGCTTACCAGACGTTTGTGGGTTGATTTACGGTCTTTCAAGCGGCAATAAAAAAAGTTTCCAGGTGCACATATTGCATGTTGATGGAAGTTGATGATCTGGAATGAAATAAGATTTTCTTCAAATTGAAATATAAAGTTACATTCAGATGGGTACCTTAATGCATTGATCATGCTTCTCTAGCCGTCGAAGAAGTACCATTTTCCATTGATGTTTGAAACTGTAACCTCGCACACCTCAGAGGTTAATGTGCGAACCTTGGTAACACAAGTGGGATAATTATATTTCTTGATCCATTCACCATAATCAGAAGGTAATGCCTGAATCAAAATACATACAATTTAAGATATTGAAAACAGATTATAGTATAAAACATATATTATGGCACAATAGTAAACTATGTTAGATATCTTACCAAAGCAGCTACGTCGTTATCCTCCATATATAACCAAAAGCCACACAACATTGTGTCACTGTTTCAAAAACAAAAAATAAAAGTTTAAGCATAGATCAAACTCATTGCCAAAAACATGCACACAGTTTCAATAAAAGGTTGAAAAAAACATTTCGAAATATATGTTCAAACCTAAAACATAATCCCTATGTTGTAATCTAAAACATAAAGCCTTAATCAATTTGAATAATAATAAATGAAAATTAAAGAAGAATCACTCAAACCTTAAAACATCAATTGACCCTAAAAATCCCTAAATCGATACCTAAATAATAAAGCCCTAAATTGAAACCTAAAAGCATAACAATCCATTGGTAGCTTTCTTAAAACATCAATTTAACCATAAATCGTAGACTTAAACATTACCCCTAATTCAAAATCTAACACTTAAACCACTAATCAGTCTTAATAAACCAATCCTTAAAACTTCAATTGACCCTAAAAATCACTAAATCGATACCTAAATCATAAGCCCTAAATTTAAACCTAAAACCATAACAATCCATTGGCAGCTTTCTTAAAAGTTTGATTTACCCATAAATCGTAACCTTAAACATGACCCCTAATTCGAAATCTAACAATTAAACCAATAATCAGTCTTAATAAATCAAACCTTAAAACATCAATTGAAGAAAAAAAGCCCTAAATCGATACCTAAATCATAAACCCATACAGTGAAACCTAAAAGCATAACAATGCATTCGTAGTTTTCTTAAAACATCAATTTAACCATAAATCGTAACCTTAAAACATCAACCCTAAATCATCTCTCAAATACAAAACCCTTAATAAGAATGAACAATAATAATCGAAAAAAAAGAACAATAACTAATACATAAAACAGAGCAAAAGATTAACATTAATCGAAAGTTTAAAAAGATAGTGTCACACCCACGAATTCCCACTTGCGGAGTTTTACCGCGAGGCGCGTGACAAACCAGGATCCAAGTCAACGGTCACAATAAACGACACTATATGATATGAAAACAACGTAAACTGCCATTGAGTTTCAAAAACCGTTCTAACACAGCGGAAGCAAAATGTATTATTACAACTCAAAAGTAAAACTCTAAGTCTGAAATGTTTAACAAAATATGCTTATGATTCCTAGACGCCGTGAGACTCCGTGCGTCTAAACTCAATGCTGCTACCATAGCGACCTGAGAATACATGCCAAAAAGACGTCAACATATAATGCTGGTGAGTTCACAGGTTTTAAGTTCACAAAGCGTTTCAAGCGTAAAGAGTTTCATCTCAAAAGTACAAAGTATGCAAAACCTTAAGTAAATAACAAGCGTTTCCTTACTACTACGACTGTGTTGCCAAAACCATTACTGACAAGCGTTGCATGTGTTGCCGCCCGTGTTTGAGTTGCCAAGAATAGAGACAATATGCACCCGCCCGGCTCCCAGCCGTCGAGTGGGGTTTGTCAAGCCCAATAGATCTATCCACATTTCCCCCGTTGTGCCCTGCACATTCATGGTTTTTATTAGGGACTTAGCGTTGCGTTTCGTCGTTTAGTAATTTAAAACAAGCGTTGCGTTTCCAAAAGCATTGTGTTTCCAATAGCGTTGCGTTTCAAAAGCATTGCGTTTCAAAAGCATTGCGTTTCAAAAACGTTGCGTTTCATAAGCGTCGTGTTTCAAAAGCGTTGCGTTTCAAAAGCGTTGCGTTTCAAAAGCGTTGCGTTTCATAAGCGTCGTGTTTCAAAAGCGTTGCCTTTCAAAAGTGTTGCGTTATAAAACATAAGTGTCACACCCTCAAATTACCACTTGCGGGGTTTTACCGCGAGGCGCATGACAAACCAGGATCCAAGTCAACGATCACAATAAACAACTGTATATGAAAAACGTAAACAGACATAACCATTTATTTAACCAGCGGAAGTATTTCAGTAGCATTTAATCAACTATGCTATCATCTCAAAAGTTGTTAAAAAAATTTTCAGTAGCCCTCCAAGCCGACGAGTGGGGCAGGTCATGCCCAATAGACCTATCCACATTTCCCCCGTTGTGCATCCCCGCACATTCATGGTTTCCCCCGGGACTTTCCAAAAGATCGTATAGCAATATAAAGTTAAAACCATAGTATGACATATGTTACCAAAATAGTTTAGCGCATGTTTTCTCCCCCAAAAGTTAAAGCATTAAAAGTGGGGCCGTGAACTCACCTTAAGTTGCGTTCTTCAAATACAAGTAAAGACGTTTAGCCCCTTGATAATCCCTCTACCGGAGATCTATCAAAATGTTCACATAAGTGTTCTGACTAATAACCATAAGGTTATCTAGTCCCCGATTGTCCAGACCGTAACCAAGTATGTTTTAAAACGTGTTTAAATGTTTAACCGACACACTAGACCGACCCGACATCCCGTTGGTGACCCATTACCCTAACTAATCAAGTACACATAGATTACATACAAGGTTCAAGCATAAAACACTTAGTTTGTATCAAAAATCTCATTTCTGCATCAGAACGGTCGAACCAGTCAGTTTTAAGTCTCCTTCGCACCTTTTTGTCTCCTTCGCACCCTTTTACATCTCGTTCGACCGTTTGATGCTTCCTTCGCCCGTTTTATCATATTCGTCCAATAAAAAACCAGGTTCGACCCTGGATCCCTCCTTCGCACCATCGACTGGTCGAAGGAGGCCAGGTTCGCCCCTGTTGCATAGTTTTTCCTAAAAACGCTTCAAACACATTCAAAACGACTCGAAACATCATCAAACACAGCAGTCAAGCATAGATAACTTATCCCTACAGAACCCCATCGATTTCCCCCGATAATACGTCCGTTTCAGCCCTTTCCCAAAATGGTAAAGATTATGGAAACATCACTTTCATGCATGAATTATTTACCCAATTTGGAAACTTTTGGAATCGATTCATGTTTAGCGTAAAAATACTCAGTTTGTCGATTATCCGATCTTTCTTATTCATTCTATTGATCATAAATATTCATACATCAAGTATTAATCCAATAAAAACCCCCAAATATCAATATATCCAATCCTAACCCTAGACGACAATATTCCAACATTAATAACAATCCTATATCATGTTTCTATCATAGATATAGCAGCAAATCAGTGAACAACACATAACACCACATAACACACAATTTACACATGTCATTCATTATGAAAACCTATGCTAAATTATCATGTTTTGATTTAGAAAGATGTTTAAAAGGTTTTTAATCATAAAAACACCCTTAGAACAGATCTGGACAATTAGGGTTAGATGAAAACGAATTAAAATGCTTTTAAAAGATTTAGGATTATGAACACACCTTGGATTCTTGTTTAGATGTTGTAGATAGGTTAGATTATGAAAAAGAAGAGCAAAAACTCCTTCCTTAGTGTTTAAGATCGTTTGAGAGCGTTTTGGGGACGGTTAGGGTTTGTGAAATGATGAAAAATGACAAAGGTTGGTATTTATACTAGTCTTCCTTCGCACCAACTTATTGGTCGAATGTAGTCTCCTTCGCCCCTTTCACAGGGTCGAATGAGCCCTGTTTGGTCGAAGGGAATTTCTCAATTTCCACTTCCCTGGTTCGCCCATTTTACAAGGGTCGAACCAGGAAACTTCTTCTCCTTCGACCACTCGAAGTGGTCGAACCAAGACCTCTTTTAAACTAGTTTTCCAGTTTGTCGTGTTTAACGCATTCTAACACATCCTAACACATAAGCATGCATCCTTAGTCTATATTTAACACATTTAGGCACAGATAATCATTTACACGTTATTTAAACATATCTATGTATATAATCCACCACACAACCTATAATCTACACATATACTTAATTAGTTCATGTAATGTCACCAACAACGGAACCCGGTACTAGTGTATTACCAAAATGACTCCCAATGATCCTCCAGATCATTGTACCCTGGACAATCCTAACTTGACCCGACTCAACTAACCCAGTTAAGTTTGTTTATAAACGTTTCTCGCTAAGGTAGACTTAGATGTTACTAATATGTTTAAGCCGAACATGCCGGGTGTCACATCATCCCCACGTTGAAAGAATTTTCGTCCCGAAAATTGCGCAAAGCCCGAAAAGAAAGAAACGAAAAGAACAAAACAAAAAGAAACTTACCGGATGTCACATCATCCCCACGTTGAAAGGAATCTCGACCCGAGATTCATTCCGCTTCAGCAGTAACATGCCTCGATTCAAAAGCGCGCTTCGGAAAGAGATGAGGATACTTAGATTTCATCTGATCCTCCCGTTCCCACGTGAACTCAGGTCCACGGTTCGAGTTCCAACGGACTTTAACAATGCGGATTTTACTCCGACGAAGGCTACGAATCTTGTAGTCGAGAATCTCGACAGGTTCCTCCACAATGCGAAGACGATCATCAACCTTTATCTCTTCCAGTGGTACAATGAGAGATTCATCAGCCAAACACTTCTTCAAGTTAGACACATGGAAGACGTTGTGTACACTACCGAGCTCTGCCGGTAAGTCAAGTCTGTATGCCACCGGTCCAATCCGATCCAAGATTGCGAACGGTCCGACATAACGAGGGTTAAGCTTGCCACGCTTTCCAAAGCGTATGACGCCCTTCCATGGTGAAACTTTCAGAAGTACCTTGTCCCCAACCTGGAACTCTAAAGGTTTTCGACGGCGATCGGCATAGCTCTTCTGACGATCCCGTGCAGCAGCCAAACGTTGACGGATCTGTACGATTTTCTCCGAAGTTTCGTACACGAGTTCCGGACCAGTGAGCTGGCTCTCGCCCACCTCGGCCCAACAAAGTGGTGATCGACATTTCCGTCCGTAAAGAGCCTCGAACGGAGCTGCCTTGATGCTAGAGTGATAGCTGTTGTTGTAGGAGAACTCCACTAACGGCAGGTGGATCTCCCAACTTTTGCCAAAATCGATAACACATGCCCGAAGCATGTCTTCCAAGGTTTGAATCGTCCGCTCACTCTGTCCATCAGTTTGCGGATGATAAGCCGTACTCATATCCAACTGAGTACCCAAAGCTTTGTGCAGAGCCTTCCAGAAACGCGAAGCGAAACGAGAATCACGATCAGAGATAATAGAAACAGGCACCCCGTGCCGAGCAACCACCTCCTTAAGGTAAAGTCGAGCTAACCGCTCGAGTCCATCGGTTTCCTTAATAGGTATAAAACGTGCCGATTTCGTCAGCCGGTCAACAATCACCCAAATCATATCATAACCACTAGGTGATCTTGGCAGTTTGGTGACAAAATCCATCGTGATTCGCTCCCACTTCCATTCCGGAACCTCTGGTTGTTGCAGGAGAACAGACGGCCTCTGATACTCCACCTTGACTTTAGCACAAGTCAAACATTTGCTGACATAAGAAGCTATATCAGCTTTCATGTTCGGCCACCAATAAAGTATCTTCAAATCCTAATACATCTTATCGGAGCCAGGGTGAATAGAATACCGGGATTTGTGAGCTTCATCCAGAACAAGCTCGCGCAATCCCCCGAACAATGGGACCCAAACACGTCCCGCAAAATAGTGTAAGCCATCGGTCCTGAGCTCAAGATGCTTGTCAGCACTGTGCATCGTTTCAGCCTTAAGGTTTTCCTCCTTCAAGGCTTCCAACTGTGCAGAACGGATTTGGTCAGGCAACGACGAATGAATGGTGAGCTGTAAGGCTCGAACACGGCGAGGGTTCGCAGACTCCTTCCTGCTCAAGGCGTCCGCCACAACGTTCGCCTTGCCAGGATGGTACTTGATGGCACAGTCATAATCGTTCAGGAGTTCAATCCAGCGACGCTGCCGCTTGTTCAACACCTTCTGGTCGAAAATATGCTGAAGACTCTTGTGATCGGTATATACTTCGCACTTGGTACCGTACAAGTAATGTCTCCAGATTTTCTACGCAAAGACCACCGCACCCAGTTCCAAGTCATGAGTAGTGTAGTTCTTCTCATGAACTTTGAGTTGTCGAGAAGCATAAGCAATAACCTTCCCGCGCTGCATCAACACGCAACCGAGACCACGAATAGAAGCATCACAGTACACAACGAAATCATCAGTGCCTTCCGGCAAGGACAAGATAGGTGCAGAACAAAGTTTAAGCTTCAGCATTTGAAATGCTAATTCTTGTGGTTCATCCCAGTCGAACTTTCGGTCCTTCTGGGTAAGAGCAGTGAGGGGTTGAGCGATCTTCGAAAATCCCTCAATGAAACGACGATAGTAACCCGCAAGACCTAGGAATTGCCGCACCTCAGATGGCGTCTTTGGTGCTTCCCAGTCTTTAATAGCTTCGATCTTAGCCGGATCGACATGAATTCCCAGTTCATTCACCACATGTCCTAGGAATTGAACTTCACGCAACCAAAAATCACACTTCGAGAACTTAGCATACAACTGCTCTTGTCTCAAAAGTTCCAAGACCAACCGCAGATGTTCCTCATGATCCGCCTTGTTCTTGAAGTAAATCAGAATATTGTCAATGAACACGATGACGAACTTATCAAGGTAAGGCTTGCAAACGCGGTTCATCAAATCCATGAACACCGCCGGTGCGTTAGTGAGACCGAAGGGCATGACCAAGAACTCAAAATGGCCATAACGAGTGCGAAAAGCAGTCTTCTGAATGTCAGCTTCCCTGACGCGCAACTAGTGATAACAGGACCGCAAATCAATCTTCGAATAATGTCTGGAGCCCTGAAGCTGGTCAAAGAGATCATCAATGCGAGGAAGAGGATAACGATTCTTGATGGTCACTTTGTTCAGCTCACGATAATCAATACACATACGAAGACTTCCGTCCTTCTTCTTCACAAACAAAATAGGAGCTCCCCACGGGGAAGAACTCGGTCGAATGAAACCCTTTTCCAAGAGTTCCTGTAACTGGCTGGACAACTCTTGCATCTCGGGAGGTGCAAGACGATACGGAGCTCGGGCAATAGGAGCTGCGCCCAGAGTGAGATCAATACCAAACTCAACCTGACGATGGGGAGGAAGACCAGGTAAATCATCAGGAAACACATCAGAAAAGTCACGAACCACCGGAATGTCCTCAATCTTCTTCTCATCGTCAGTAGAAACGTTAACAAGTGCCAGAATGGCCGAACAGCCCTTCCGAAGGTACTTACGGGCTTTCATGCTAGAAATGATACTCAGCGGAGCACCGCTTTTCTCGCCACGAACCGAAAGTATCTCTCCATCAGGGAGAGGGATCCGAATAACCTTGTCAAAACAAACGATCTCCGCGCGATACAACGATAACCAATCCATGCCAACCACGACATCAAAACTACCCAGAGGTACCAGCATAAGGTCAATGGGGAAAGACAAACCCGACAGTTCCAAACGACATTCCCTAAGGGTGTGTGTCGCTTCGATTTTCTTACCATCAGCCAATTCTATTAAGTACTTAGCCTCTAAAGGTGTGGGTACTATATCTAGCAATCGACTAATATCCAAAGATACGAAACTCTTATCGGCACCAGAATCAAACAAAACAGAAACATAGCGATCATTAAGAAGGAACGTACCGGTAACTGTGTCTGGATCCTGCCTAGCCTCTGCAGATCCAATGACGAAAGCACGTGTAGTCCTGCCTCCGCCGCCATTGTTCCCGTTACCGTTCCCGCCCCTCCCATTATCGCCCTGCTTCAGTTTGGGACAATCACGCTTGAAATGCCCCGTGTCACCACAGTTATAACACCCCTGCCTCCCCTGAGTCCCCTGAGCAGCAGGAGCAGGAGTAGCCGCAGGAGTCTGAGTTGGGGGTGAGCGTCACCTTGTAATCCTTAGCATGGTGCCCCAACTGATGGCACCGATGACAACGAGCCCTATCACAACTCCCAGAATGATGAAAACCACACTTGTTGCACTTGGGATGCTTCCCAACATACCCACCCGTCTTCGACCCAGAAGAAGACCCAGATGTATCAAACTTCTTCGCCGGCTGAGCTGGCACCACACTCTTCCCCACACTCTCCCACTTCCTCTTGTTTCCCTCAGCAGTCTTCACAGCAGCACCCTTGGGTGGCAAAACGCCTTCCGCCACCTTTAGGTTAGTCATCCGATGAGCTGATCGGACAACTTCAGCAATAGTGGGAAGATTCCCAGCAGCCACCAACCCAGCAATCCCGGGCACTTGTCCAGACACATAGTGCTCGATCCTCCTATACTCGGGTGTGTGCAAATCAGGACACAACACCGCCAACTCGTTCCTCCTCACAGTGTATTCCTCAATCTCCGACCCAACCATCTTGAAACTCCAGACCTCATGTTCCAACTTCTGTATCTCCTCCCTCGGACAATACTCACCTCTCAAAAGCTGCACAAACTCCGCCCAAGGCATAGCAATAGCCTCCCCCAGTCCCACGTTCTGAGTAGTAGCATTCCACCACGATAATGCAGGCCCTTCAAATATCGCAGTAGCATACTTCACTCGGTCCCCAGCAGGACAGTTACACATGACAAACACAGATTCCACCTTCTCCAGCCATCGGAGCAGTCCCACCGCTCCCTCAGTTCCAGCGAAGTTATGGGGCTGACAGTCCCTAAACTTCTTATAAGAGCACTGAGGTGGGGGTGGATTGGCACCAACACCTGAAACACGGTACACGAGTAAAACACAAACGAAAGGACACGAAACCCAAAAATGTGGCAAGGTCGACAAAAATCGACTCACCACCCATGGCATTAATCCCGGCCTGGAAATTAGCCATAGCCATGTTCACTTGCTGCTGGAGCAAGTTGTTCAGTTCAGCTTGGGTCATGTTGATGTTCCCACGACCACCGCCTCCGGCACGACCACCGCCGCCAGCACGGCCACCGCCTCCACCACGACGTCCACCACCGCGAGCACCAGACATGATCTAACAAACCAAGAAATTGAGAGATTCAGATGCACTCCCAGTGTCAACCACTAGAAATTTACAAGAGTTAACCTAGGGACAAATTCAGGACTATACATCCAAACTCGAAGTCCATCGGGATTTTCATGCATTCCAGTTTATTATTTCGTGTGCACCCGAAATGATAAACTGCTCTACATGGTCCTCCAGATGTACCCCTAATCTAGACCCCAGTCACCGAACATTGTCGCCTACGTGGCAATAGGTGCAAGTGTAAGAAGGCATGTGTGTGCTAAAACCAACAAATCAACCCCTCCTCCTTCAATCCAGAAGAAGAAGACAAGAGTAGGTAAGAACCCAAATAAAAACGGATGATGTAACGGAGAAGCAGGATGATGATGTAAGGACACCCCGACAACGTTAGTACATATCCCATTAATAGACCCAAAGTATGTGACCGTCTAGTGTGTGCAACTCGGCTATAGACCAGACTCTACATGCAGTCCTAGTTCACTATAACCATTGTCTCTGATACCAATCTGTCACACCCTCAAATTACCACTTGCGGGGTTTTACCGCGAGGCGCATGACAAACCAGGATCCAAGTCAACGATCACAATAAACAACTCTATATGAAAAACGTAAACAGACATAACCATTTATTTAACCAGCGGAAGTATTTCAGTAGCATTTAATCAACTATGCTATCATCTCAAAAGTTGTTCAAAATACTTTTATTACAAAACGTGCACTAAATCTAGACGCCAATGTAGACCCGTGCGCCTAGTTCCGTTCATTGCTACCTTAGCGACCTGAGAAAAACATGCCAAAAGATGTCAACATATAATGCTGGTGAGTTCACAGGTTTGTTTAAAAATGTTACTAAAATGTTACCATGTCCATACTATATCAATGTTACCAAGTACGCTAGCTAGGCGTAAGTCTTATTACTACTACGATTGGAAACCATTACTAGACACGTTTAGCAATGTTCAGCATGTTTAAGCAGCCCGTATGTTCAGCATGATACCAATGTACCTGTTCGAGACAATATGCACCCGCCCGGCCCTCCAAGCCGACGAGTGGGGCAGGTCACGCCCAATATATCTATCCACATTTCCCCCGTTGTGCAACCCCGCACATTCATGGTTTCCCCCGGGACTTTCCAAAAGATCGTATAGCAATATAAAGTTAAAACCATAGTATGACATATGTTACCAAAACAGTTTAGCGCATGTTTTCTCCCCCAAAAGTTAAAGCATTAAAAGTGGGGCCGTGAACTCACCTTAAGTTGCGTTCTTCAAATACAAGTAAAGACGTTTAGCCCCTTGATAATCCCTCTACCGGAGATCTATCAAAATGTTCACATAAGTGTTCTGACTAATAACCATAAGGTTATCTAGTCCCCGATTGTCCAGACCGTAACCAAGTATGTTTTAAAACGTGTTTAAATGTTTAACCGACACACTAGACCGACCCGACATCCCGTTGGTGACCCATTACCCTAACTAATCAAGTACACATAGATTACATACAAGGTTCAAGCATAAAACACTTAGTTTGTATCAAAAATCTCATTTCTGCATCAGAACGGTCGAACCAGTCAGTTTTAAGTCTCCTTCGCACCTTTTTGTCTCCTTCGCACCCTTTTACATCTCGTTCGACCGTTTGATGCTTCCTTCGCCCGTTTTATCATATTCGTCCAATAAAAAACCAGGTTCGACCCTGGATCCCTCCTTCGCACCATCGACTGGTCGAAGGAGGCCAGGTTCGCCCCTGTTGCATAGTTTTTCCTAAAAACGCTTCAAACACATTCAAACCGACTCGAAACATCATCAAACACAGCAGTCAAGCATAGATAACTTATCCCTACAGAACCCCATCGATTTCCCCCGATAATACGTCCGTTTCAGCCCTTTCCCAAAATGGTAAAGATTATGGAAACATCACTTTCATGCATGAATTATTTACACAATTTGGAAACTTTTGGAATCGATTCATGTTTAGCGTAAAAATACTCAGTTTGTCGATTATCCGATCTTTCTTATTCATTCTATTGATCATAAATATTCATACATCAAGTATTAATCCAATAAAAACCCCCAAATATCAATATATCCAATCCTAACCCTAGGCGACAATATTCCAACATTAATAACAATCCCATATCATGTTTCTATCATAGATATAGCAGCAAATCAGTGAACAACACATAACACCACATAACACACAATTTACACATGTCATTCATTATGAAAACCTATGCTAAATAATCATGTTTTGATTTAGAAAGATGTTTAAAACGTTTTTTAATCATAAAAACACCCTTAGAACAGATCCGGACAATTAGGGTTAGATGAAAACGAATTAAAATGCTTTTAAAAGATTTAGAATTATGAACACACCTTGGATTCTTGTTTAGATGTTGTAGATAGGTTAGATTATGAAAAAGAAGAGCAAAAACTCCTTCCTTAGTGTTTAAGATCGTTTGAGAGCGTTTTGGGGACGGTTAGGGTTTGTGAAATGATGAAAAATGACAAAGGTTGGTATTTATACTAGTCTTCCTTCGCACCAACTTATTGGTCGAATGTAGTCTCCTTCGCCCCTTTCACAGGGTCGAATGAGCCCTGTTTGGTCGAAGGGAATTTCTCAATTTCCACTTCCCTGGTTCGCCCATTTTACAAGGGTCGAACCAGGAAACTTCTTCTCCTTCGACCACTCGAAGTGGTCGAACCAAGACCTCTTTTAAACTAGTTTTCCAGTTTGTCGTGTTTAACGCATTCTAACACATCCTAACACATAAGCATGCATCCTTAGTCTATATTTAACACATTTAGGCACAGATAATCATTTACACATCATTTAAACATATCTATGTATATAATCCACCACACAACCTATAATCTACACATATACTTAATTAGTTCATGTAATGTCACCAACAACGGAACCCGGTACTAGTGTATTACCAAAACGACTCCTAATGATCCTCCAGATCATTGTACCCTGGACAATCCTAACTTGACCCGACTCAACTAACCCAGTTAAGTTTGTTTATAAACGTTTCTCGCTAAGGTAGACTTAGATGTTACTAATATGTTTATGCCGAACATGCCGGGTTTCACAATAAGCGTTGTATTTGTTAAAACGTGTGGCATGCTTCTCCCCCGAGAAAAAGTGTATAAAAGAGGGGTCGTGAAACTCACCTTAGAGTGCGTCTACTGATAATTAGAAATCCAAACACGTGTATGATAATCCCAACTAATTACAACCTATCAATGAGTTTACATAAGTGTGATGACTACTAACCCGAAGGCTAACTTGTCCCCGATTGTCCAGATCTTGACTACGTGTGTTAAAAAGTGTGTTTAAACGTTAACCAGACATACCAGACAGACCCGACATCCAGTTGGTGAACCATTACATCAATTAGTCATGCACATAAGGTTAACACATAAGTTTCAAGCATAAAACACTTAATTTGCATCAAAAATCGCATATACGAAGTCATAAGGTCGAATCGGGAGTTTGGTTCGCCCCAAGGGCTTCTGGTTCGACCCATGGACCCTTGGTTCAACCTCATGATGTTCATTCAACCTATTCACAAGTTCATTTGACCTAACACATGTTTATTTGACCCGAACATATGTTTATTCGACCTTAACGTATGTTAATTCGACCCTAACACGTGTTAATTCGCCCCCGGGCACCCAGTTTCGACCACAGGCACCCCCAGACACCCACATTCGACCATATGGTTCTACACTCGACCCATTAGAGCCACGTTCGACCGTTTTGAGCCACGTTCGACCGTTTTGAGCCACGTTCGATCGTTTGAGCCACGTTCGACCGTTTTGAGCCACCGTTCGACCCTTTTGAGCCACGTTCGACCACACGAAGGGTCGAATCAGTTCCACGTTCGACCGTTTGCTGCAGAACTTCATAAAACACACACCAAAACGCATCTAAACGGTCCAAAAACATCACGAAACATCACTAATCATAGTAGTCAACTATCATTAACATATTCCTACAAAACCCTACCAATTTTATCCCGAAATCCGTCCGTTTTACAAGTTACCCAAAATAGTAAATTATGGAGATGTCACATTAAACGCATGCAATCTTTACCTAATTAGGAAACTTTCTGAAATCAATCAATAATCAATTTAATATACTCAGATTATCATGAACAAGAAACCCCCAATCATATCCTTATCACTATCATCATGAATAAGCTCTAGATCTAACCCAAAATCCCCAAAATGAGCAAAACATCATCAATAATCAATTGTAACCTATCTCAATCATAAATCATCATCAATAACAGTCCTAGATCATTGTTATAAACATCTATACAGCAATCAATCATCAAACAATACCTAACACCACATAAAACACCATTAACACATGTTAATTTGTATGAAAACTCACTGTTTATGATTAGGTTTTGTTTAGAAAGACATTAGGCAGATTTTTTATACATGAAAACATGTTTGAATCAGATCTGGACTCTTGGGGTTTAATGAAAACGAATTGAAATGCTTTAAAAATGATTTAGAATGAAGAACACACCTTAGATCTTTGTTTAGAAGATGTTTGTAGGTTAGATTATGGAAATCAAGAGCAAAAACACCTTCCTCAATGATTAAAGTTGCTAGAGAGTGTTTAGAGGCGTTTAGAGGCGTTTAGGGTTTGTGAAATGGTGAAAAATGACAAAGTGTGGTATTTATACTATGTCCACGTTCGACCATTGCATGTGGGCGATCGTAGAGTTAAGTGGTCGAATGTAGTTCTTTTAAAATAGATAGCCAGGTTCGACCCTTCGAACGGTCGAACCAGGAAGTGCCTTTTCCAAATTTTCCAGTTTATCGTGTTTACGCATTTTAACGCATCCTAACACATGAACATGCAATCATAATCTATGTTTAACATATATAAGCATGGATAATCATCTACACATCGTTTAAACACATATTTGCATATAATCCACCATATAAGAATCAATCTACGCATAACACCTAATTTAGTTTATGTAATTCACTAACAACGGGACTCGTAACGTGTGTGTGTGTGACTAACCCAACGATCCTCCAAATCATTGAACCCTGGACAATACGGACTGTGTTTCGACTCGACTGACCCCGTCAAGTATGTTTAATAAACGTTTTTTTTCGCTAAGGTAGACTTATGTGTTTATAAAATGTTGACCGAAACATGCCGGGTGTCACATCATCCCCCTGTTGAAAGAATTTTCGTCCCGAAAATTTCCCGAAGTCAAAGAGAACGAAGCGATAAAAAGAAAAATTTTCCCGGTCGTCACATCATCCCCCTGTTTAAAGGAATCTCGCCACGAGATTCACTCTTCGACAGTAATGAGTGTCAACCTAACCCAAGTAACGTTTCCCAGAATGCAAACGAAGGGATAACCACGAACGGATAAAGATAACAACAGATACTCCAGGCCGGGGAACCGCCCTCCCAAGTCGAATGCAAAACAACGAATCCTCCTGATCGAAGGCCTACTAGAGACTACTGTGATCGGTATAAATAATACACCGGTATCGTCCAAGTAGCATCTCCAAAGGACCCGTATCAGACCCATGAATGCAAAATGATGACCAAACCCAATACTGAAGACACTCGATGAATGCGAAACGCCAACCGACACAAATGAAAGCAACCAGAGCACAAAAAATAACAAGAAAAGAGAACTCACTAGTAACAACATCAGGATCCTCCTGACCAGTTCGTCCACCACCCTCGCCTTGCATCTTCTTAGGACAATCTCGCTTGAAGTGCCCAATATCCCCACAGTGATAACATCCCTGTTTCCCCTGAGGAGCGGGAGTAGGGACAACCGACTGAGTCCGGGCTGGGTGAAGATTGACTCTGCAGTTCTTGGCAACATGGCCCACACGCTTACAACGGTTGCAACGAAACTTTTCACAGCTGCCATGATGATGGAACCCACACACGACACATTTTGGATTCTTCCCAGCATACCCACCGTGCTCCCGACCAGACGATGAACCTGAAGCTTCAAACTTCCCTATCTACTGCTGGGGCTGGTTTGGAACCAGGCTATCCTCGACGCTCTCCCATTTCCTTTTGTTGTTCCCAGTCTCGCCTAGGATGTGGGGCTCGTAATCCATAAACACCTTAAAAGTACACACTTGCTGACCGAGAGGAGGAGGTGGTGGGGGATGAACGACATTCCCACCAAGACCTTGCTAAGCGGTCTGATGTGCAGCAATAGCAGCTGCCACATGCTCCTGAATCAGGCTATTCAGCTCAGCCTGGGTCATACTAATGTTGCCACGACCCCCATTGTGTCCACCACCATTCCGACCAACACGACCACCACGTCGTTCACCAGCACGTTCCCCGGTATGACTAGACATGTTCTGCCAACACGAGACAAGACACTAAATACCACTAACAGATCAAGCTACAAGTGACCAAACGAATTCAGAACATGGTTCCAGCATGACCTTTAGTCCGAACACGAAGTCCACCAAGATTTTCATGCATTTCGATTTATGATTTCGTGTGCATCCGAAATAACAAATCGCTCTACATGGTCCTCTAGGCGTGCTCCTAGCTAGAACTTCCAATCACCCGACACCCACATTCCTAAAAGAAAACTGTTATCGCACGAGGATCCCAAAGTGAACAGTCACTCAGGGGTGTACTATGACAAGTACTAGTGCAGGATAGTGTGTGTGTAGGCAATTATGTGCATTAGAGCATAGATGGGAGATATCCAAATCCCGGAAAAATCTCAAAAGTGTGTCGAAGCCACCCCAATGTACATTACTACCAGGTATAAGCGATAAGCCTCTTCATCTTCAAACCCGAAGAAGAAGATAGAATAAGTGTAGAAATAGTCCAAAGATAGATAATACGATACTGTGTGATGAGGACACCGACACCCCGACAAGGTTAGTATGTTTTACCAAATGACACGACTCGTAACTATGTGTGACCGTCTAACGTGTGTGATACTCGGCTATAGACTAGACTCTACATGCAGTCCTAGTTCACTATAACCATTGGCTCTGATACCAATCTGTCACACCCTCAAATTCCCACTTGCGGAGTTTTACCGCGAGGCGCGTGACAAACCAGGATCCAAGTCAACGGTCACAATAAACGACACTATATGATATGAAAACAACGTAAACTGCCATTGAGTTTCAAAAACCGTTCTAACACAGCGGAAGCAAAAACCGTTCTAACACAGCGGAAGCAAAATGTATTATTAACAAAACATGCTTATGATTCCTAGACGCCGTGAGACTCCGTGCGCCTAAACTCAATGCTGCTACCTTAGCGACCTGAGAAAACATGCCAAAAAGACGTCAACATATAATGTTGGTGAGTTCAGAGGTTTTAAGTTCACAAAGCGTTTCAAGCGTAAAGAGTTTCATCTCAAAAGTACGATGTATGCAAAACCTTAAGTAAATAACAAGTGTTTCCTTACTACTACGACTGTGTTGCCGAAACCATTACTGACAAGTGTTGCATGTGTTGCCGCCCGTGTTTGAGTTTCCAAGAATAGAGACAATATGCACCCGCCCGGCTCCCAACCGTCGACTGGGGTTTGTCAAGCCCAATAGACCTATCCACATTTCCCCCGTTGTGCCCCGCACATTCATGGTTTTTATTAGGAACTTAGCGTTGCGTTTCGTCGTATAGTAATTTACAACAAGCGTTGCGTTTCCAAAATCATTGCGTTTCCAATAGCGTTGTGTTTCAAAAGCGTTGCGTTTCATAAGCGTCGGGTTTCAAAGCGTTGCATTTCAAAAGCGTTGCGTTTCATAAGCATCGTGTTTCAAAAGCGTTGCCTTTCAAAAGTGTTGCGTTATAAAACATAAGCGTTGTATTTGTTGAAACGTGTGGCATGCTTCTCCCCCGAGAAAAAGTGTATAAAAGAGGGGTCGTGAAACTCACCTTAGAGTGTCTTCTGATAATTAGAAATCCAACACGTGTATGATAATCCCAACTAATGACAACCTATCAATGAGTTTACATAAGTGTGATGACTACTAACCCGGAGGCTAACTAGTCCCCGATTGTCCAGATCTTGACTACGTGTGTTAAAAAGTGTGTTTAAACGTTAACCAGACATACCAGACAGACCCGACATCCCGTTGGTGACCGATTACATCAATTAGTCATGCACATAAGGTTAACACATAAGTTTCAAGCATAAAACACTTAGTTTGCATCAAAAATCGCATATACGAAGTCATAAGGTCGAATCGGGAGTTTCCTGAGTTTGGTTCGCCCCAAGGGCTTCTGGTTCGACCCATGGACCCTTGGTTCAACCCTCATGATGTTCATTCAGCCTATTCACAAGTTCATTTGACCTAACACATGTTTATTTGACCCTAACATATGTTTATTCTACCTTAACGTATGTTAATTCGACCCTAACACGTGTTAATTCGCCCCCGGGCACCCAGATTCGACCCCAGGCACCTACATTCGACCCCAGACACCCACATTCGACCATATGGTTCTACATTCGACCCATTAGAGCTACGTTCGACCGTTTTGAGCCACGTTCGACCGTTTTGAGCCACGTTCGACCGTTTTGAGCCACGTTCGACCGTTTGAGCCACGTTCGACCGTTTTGAGCCACGTTCAACCCTTTTGAGCCTCGTTCCACCACACGAAGGGTCGAATGAGTTCCACGTTCGACCGTTTGCTGCAGAACTTCATAAAACGCACCAAAACGCATCTAAACGGTCCGAAAACATCACGAAACATCACCAATCACAACAGTCAACTATCATTAACATATTCCTACAAAACCCTACCAATTTTATCCCGAAATCTGTCCGTTTTACAAGTTACCCAAAATAGTAAATTATGGAGATGTCACATGAAACGCATGCAATCTTTACCCAATTAGGAAACTTTATGAAATCAATCAATAATCAACTTAATATACTCAGATTATCATGAACAAGAAACCCCCAATCATATCCTTATCACTATCATTATGAACAAGCCCTAGATCTAACCCAAAATCCCCAAAATGAGCAAGAAACCCCCAAATTGGTGCTATTTATTCTATGTCCACGTTCGACCATTGCATGTGGGCGAACGTAGAGTTAAGTGGTCGAATGTAGTTCTTTTAAAACAGATAGCCAGGTTCGACCCTTCGAACGGTCGAACCAGGAAGTGCCTTTTCCAGATTTTCCAGTTTATCGTGTTTAACGCATTTTAACGCATCCTAACACATGAACATGTAATCATAATCTATGTTTAACATATATAAGCATGGATAATCATCTACACATCGTTTAAACACATATTTGCATATAATCCACCATATAAGAATCGATCTACGCATAACACCTAACTTAGTTTATGTAATTCACCAACAACGGGACTCATAACGTGTGTGTGTGACTAACCCAATGATCCTCCAAATCATTGAACCCTGGACAATACGGACTGTGTTTCGACTCGACTGACCCCGTCAAGTATGTTTAATAAATGTCTTTTTTCGCTAAGGTAGACTTATGTGTTTATAAATTTTGACCCAAACATGCCGGGTGTCACAGATAGATTGAAAATCTGTGAAACAAAAGAAAGAATAAAGGATCAATGAACATCGATTTAGTGAAATAAGAATCAAAATACAGTTACCTTGGATTGGAGAGATGATTTAGGTTGAATCGCCTTGAATCGCCGTTGTAGGATTAGCGTTTTCTTTGAATATTGCGATGATAATATGTTAAGTGTTATGTCCGTGATTTTTTTGAGGCTTTATATATTTTAGGGAATTTTGATTTAAAAAAAATCAAAAAATTTATAAATTCTCACAAGGTGTCATGTGGCTTAATGAGAGGAGGAGAGATAATTGAACTTGCAATGTGGGAGTGCCATGTGTCCCACATTGCTTTCAAATATTATATGTATAGATTACTCGGCCAAGTGGAAGAATCTATATTCTAATTAATTAAATAGCCCTTATAATCATTTATCTAATAAATGATCATTGACCTAATTACCCTTAATAAATCATTAAATAGGGTTTCCCCTTAGGTGTATATATAGAGATCATTAGAAGAGATTAGAGGCTAACGAAAACACCATTAGTCAAAACCCTAATTCGTTCCTTCTCTCCTCTCTATAAACTGAGATCCATGATCTTCTTAGCCGTTATTAATGTACATCATAAACGAGAACCTGATCATCGTGTAGATCATTATTATTCCCTCTCAGTGGTTACTGGCTGATAAGGTACATATCCGATTTATTTATTCATGTTTCTGTATTAATATCAAGAATTGATCAACACACAATAGTGTCTATTAGTCTTTGTGCAACAATAGAATGGCCGCGTGAATAGGAGGAGTTCAGAGTGTAAGAAATGTACACCACAGACAGTGGCGCAACTTCATAGGGGGGGGGCACCCGACTCCCGAAATTTTCGCTTAGAAGTTCCAATTATGTAGTATCCGTATAGATGTTTTTTTGGTATATTCGGTTATGACCCTCGTAACCGATGGAAGATTCAGCCTTTGACGAGGGTGGGCTTGTGCCCACCGTCCAACAGACACCCTGTCACATCCTCAAAATCCACTTGCGGAGTTTTACCGCGAGGCGCATGACAAACCAGGATCCAAACCAACGATCACAATAAACAAGTCTAAATGAATATAAATGCAATTTCAAAACATAGTTTAAAATCCCCGTTTACAGCGGAAGCTTATTCAAAACAATTATTCGATAATAAACCAATGTTCAACGTTTGTAAAATCATGCAACTCTAGCTAGACGCCGTGCAGACGCGTGCGCCCTAGTTCCATCGTGCTACCTTAGCGACCTGAGAAAACATGTAAAAGTTTACGTCAGCACAAAAATGCTGGTGAGTTTACAGGTTTTGTATCCAAGTACCAAGTCAACCTGTCCATACTATAACAAATCGAAAACCAGTGTACGCTAGCTAGGCGTATGTTTTGTTACTACCACGATTGGAAAACCATTACTAACTCGAATACCAAATGTGTGCCCGATGTAGTAACCCTGTTGTTCCTGTTGTTCCTGTTTGAGACAATATGTACCCGCCGACCCTCCAAGTCGACGAGCGGGGTTGGTCACTCCCAATAGCGCTATTCACATTTCCCCGTTGTGCAAACCCGCACATTCATGGTTCCCCCCGGGACTTCCAAAGATCGTGTAGTACACAATAGAAACCCATAGTATGACAGTAGTTACCAAATAATCGTTTTAACACATGTTTTCTCCCCCGAAAGTATGAAACCAGTTTAAAAGAGGGGCCGTAAACTCACCTTAAGTTGCGTTACTCCTTAACCCGAGTAAACTCAGCTGCTATGCTAGTCCCGTAAAGCGGCGACCTAACATATGACAGTTACAAGTACTTAGACTAATAACCCGCAGGTTAATTAGTCCCTAGATGTCCAGACCATAACCAAGTTCGTTTGAAAACACCGTGACTGTTTAACTGACCTAAAGTACAAGACTCGACATCCCATTGGTGACCCGAGACTCCCCGTGTTATGTTTACGCTCTCAAACATGCAATCATGCAATCACACTTAACATACGTTAACGCACACCAAGTTATAGCACATAGTTCACGTATCACCGAATTACATCCAAACATATGTTACCAAGTTATTAGATATGTTACGGGGTTCCTAGCATGTTACTATATGTCAAATCGGGTCTCGGAATGCTAATTTACACTTACAGCAGCAGTACACGCGATTAGGAAAAGTAAACTAGCATTTAGGACTGATTGCATATAAAAACTAGCAATTAGGGCTGATTGCATATAAAAACTAGCAATCAGGGCTGATTGCATGTAAAAACTAACAATTAGGGCTGATTGCATGTAAAAACTAGCATTTAGGGCTGATTGCATGTAAAAACTAGCAATTAGGGCTAATCTCATGTAAAAACTAGCAATTAGGGCTAATCGCATGTAAAAACTAGCGATTAGGCCCTAATCGCATGAAAGACTGGCGATTGGCCTCCTAATCGCCTCTAACATAGGCGATTAGGATTGCTAATCGCCTGTAACCTTGCTGTTCCAGTTTTTCGCGCGTTTAACGCTCCAAATCAGATCCAGAACGTGTGTAACTACCCAATATCATCCCAAACACTATTCCAAACATGTTTCAACTAAAACCCTTCGTTTTGCCTCGTATTATCAGCCCTGCATGCAATCACGTAATCCAAACACCATTCACATAGCATGCAATCATCATACTAACATGCGTAACTATAACCCTAATATTCAATTCTCAGATTTTATCATCATAATATCATTATTATTCTGATCTAACAATAATAACATATCAATCATTCACCTTGAATCATAAAAACCCTAGCTTTCTAATCATAAACACACATAACACATGTATACTAGTTAGAATCCGATTATCAATACTTATTAACGATTTTCAGAAAGCTTTTCCGTTTTAGAACAGGTCTGGACCATTAGGGATTGATTAAAAAAACGTTTATAAAGATTCATGGATGGAAACCAAACCTTAGAATTGTGAAAGAATGAAGGATTGAGCTTGAAACCTTGTGTTTTGATCAAAAATCGCGTTCCAGAGGTTGTGTGTGTGTTGGGGCAGGTTATGGGACGACTAGGGTTTGTATAATGAAGTTTATGAGGTCAAGTATGGTATTTATAGTCGTTTTTAGTCGTCCAGCACGTAACACGCGATTGTGCAGCCAGTACACGCGATTAGGGAGGCTAATCGCATGAATGTTCACACGATTAGGCCTAATCGCCCCTACAATCACACGAGTAGCCATCTACTCGCCCCAAAGGTTGCCTACTCGCCTCCCCTATGGGCGATTAGGCTTCCTAATCGCCTATAGGGGTTAGTTTCGTGTGTTTTGCGAGTTAATCCCCGTTTTAACATTTGTTAACACATATTAACGTACCGACAAGTCACATAATGATTGTAAACACATAACACAAGTAAATACACATATTCACACTCGTTCACCAATTCCCGGGACTCGAGACTCGTATGTTCCGTATGCCCTGACGATCCTACAAATCGTCACCGTTTGTACACTTGGTTAAGGACCGACATCTAATGAACCTCTAGACCAACATCCAATGATCCTCTAGACTAAACCGATAGTTCCCGAACCATAACCCGACTTAACTAACACAGTTAAGTACAATATACGCGTGACTCGCTAAGGTAGACTTTCATCTAGACAACGTTGTTAACCAGAATTTGCCGGGTGTCACATCATCCCCACGTTAAAAGAATTTTCGTCCCGAAAATTGCACAAGTACCAAAAGAACAAAAGAAATAACGAAGGGAACAAACAAAAGATAAAAACCAAAAGAGAGATTTACCCGAGTTGTCACATCATCCCCACGTTAAAAGGAATCTCGCCCCGAGATTCATTCAGCTGCAGAAGAGACATATCTCGACTCGAACGTTTCCTTAGGAAAGAGGTGAGAATATTTAGACTTCATCTGATCCTCCCGCTCCCAAGTGTATTCTGGTCCCCGGTTCGAGTTCCACCGAACCTTAACGATACGAATCTTGCTGTGACGTAGGATACGAATCTTGTAATCCAGAATCTCCACAGGTTCTTCCACAATCCGAAGACGATCATCAACCTTGATCTCTTCCAGTGGAACGATGAGAGACTCGTCAGCCAGACACTTCTTCAAGTTTGACACGTGGAAGACGTTATGTACGTTACCGAGCTCCGTCGGTAAATCAAGACGATACGCCACCGGTCCAATCCGTTCCAGGATCGTAAATGGTCCGACATACCGTGGGTTGAGTTTGCCACGCTTCCCAAAGCGTATGACGCCCTTCCACGGTGAGACTTTTAGAAGTACTTTGTCATTGACTTGGAATTCCAATGGTTTGCGACGCTGATCGGCATAACTCTTTTGCCGGTCCCGTGCCGCTGCCAACCGATTACGAATCTGTACGATCTTTTCCGAAGTTTCGTACACTAGTTCAGGCCCAGTGAGTTGACTCTCACCCACTTCAGCCCAGCAAAGAGGAGAACGGCATTTTCGTCCGTACAGTGCTTCGAACGGAGCCGCCTTGATGCTCGTGTGATAACTGTTGTTGTACGAGAATTCTACTAACGGTAGATGAGCTTCCCAACCCTTGCCAAAATCGATCACACATGCCCGCAGCATGTCTTCTAAAGATTGAATCGTGCGCTCACTCTGACCGTCAGTCTGTGGATGATAAGCCGTACTCATGTCTAGTTGGGTACCCAAAGCCTTGTGCAAAGACTTCCAGAAGTGAGAAGTAAAATGGGAGTCACGATCCGAGATAATAGAAACTGGCACCCCGTGCTTAGAAACAACTTCCTTCAAATAAAGACGAGCCAAACAATCCATGGTGTCGGTCTCCTTAATAGCAAGAAAATGGGCTGATTTCGTCAACCGATCGTCAATCACCCATATCTTGTCATTCCCGCTTGGTGATTTAGGAAGTTGTGTGACAAAATCCATGGTAATCCGTTCCCATTTCCATTCCGGAATTTCAGGTTGTTGCAAGAGACCCGACGGTTTCTGGTATTCCACCTTGACCTAAGCACAGGTCAAGCATTTGCTCACGTATGAGGCTATGTCCGACCTCATGTTTGGCCACCAGTAAAGCACCTTCAGATCTTGGTACATCTTATCCGAACCAGGATGAATAGAATACCGGGACTTATGAGCCTCATCAAGGACAAGCTCCCGTAGTCCCCCGAATAAAGGAACCCATATACGTTCTGCGAAATAGTGCAGGCCATCAGGCCTTCGCTCTAGGTGCTTGTCGGCACCGTGCATGGTTTCAGCTTTAAGATTTTCCTCCTTCAAAGCTTCTAACTGGGCAGAACGGAGTTGATCAGGTAAGGATGAATGAATGGTGAGCTGCAATGCCCGAACGCGACGAGGTTTAGTTGATTCCTTCCTGCTCAAGGCGTCTGCTACAACATTCGCCTTGCCAGGATGGTACTTAATAGCACAATCATAGTCGTTCAGAAGTTCAATCCAACGACGCTGCCGTATGTTCAAATGTTGTTGGTCGAAAATATGTTGGAGACTCTTGTGATCGGTGTAGATGGTGCATTTGGTACCGTACAAGTAATGTCTCCAAATTTTCAACGCGAAAACCACTGCACCCAACTCCAAGTCATGGGTGGTGTAGTTCTTCTCGTGCACCTTGAGTTGACGAGAAGCATACGCAATCACCTTCTCGCGTTGCATCAACACACAACCGAGACCATGAATAGAAGCATCACAGTAAACAACGAAATCATCAGGGCCTTCAGGTAAGGACAATATAGGAGCGGAACAAAGTTTAGACTTTAGTTCCTCAAATGCTGACTCTTGTGGTTCATCCCAGTCGAATTTTCTATCCTTCTGCGTGAGAATGGTCAGGGGTTGAGCGATCTTCGAGAACCCCTGAATGAAACGACGATAGTAGCCCGCAAGGCCTAGGAATTGCCGCACCTCAGTTGGCGTCTTTGGTGCTCCCCAGTCCTTGATCGCTTCGATCTTAGCTGGATCGACATGAATTCCTAGTTCATTAACCACATGTCCTAGGAACTGAACTTCGCGTAACCAAAAGTCACACTTTGAGAACTTGGCGTAAAGTTGTTCCCGTCGCAAGAGTTCCAAAACCAAACGCAGGTGTTCCTCGTGTTCGGTCTTGTTCTTAGAGTAGATCAGAATGTCATCAATAAACACAATGACGAACTTGTCCAGATATGGTTTACAGACGCGGTTCATCAAGTCCATAAAAACCGCCGGTGCGTTCGTGAGACCGAAAGGCATGACCAAGAATTCGAAATGGCCATAGCGTGTACGAAAGGCAGTCTTTGCAACGTCAGCTTCCCTTACCCGCAACTGGTGATAACCGGACCTCAAGTCGATCTTGGAATAATAACTAGAACCCTGAAGCTGGTCGAATAGGTCATCGATACGTGGAAGAGGATAACGGTTCTTAACGGTCAATTTGTTCAGTTCTCTGTAGTCCACACACAATCGGAAACTTCCATCCTTCTTCTTAACAAATAGAATCGGGGCTCCCCAAGGGGAAGAACTTGGTCGGATGAAACCCTTGTCCAAGAGTTCCTGTAACTGACTAGACAATTCCTGCATCTCGGGAGGTGCAAGACGGTAGGGGGCCCGAGCAATAGGAGCATCCCCTGGTACAAGATCAATACCGAACTCGACTTGACGATGAGGAGGAAGACCAGATAAATCATCGGGAAAAACATCAGGAAACTCGCGTACAACCGGAATATCGTCGATCTTCTTCTCATCACTAGAGGAAACAGATAAAAGCGCCAAAACGGCTGGATAACCCTTTCGAAGACACTTAAGGGCTTTCATGCTAGAGATGATGTTTAGCGGAACACCACCCTTGATACCGTACACAGAAAGGAATTCTCCATCAGGAAGAGGAATCCGAATAACCTTATCGTAACAGACAATCTCCGCGCGATACAAAGACAACCAATCCATTCCTACCACAACGTCAAAACTACCAAATGGTACCGGCATAAGGTCGATGGGGAACGATAAACCCGACAACTCTAATTGACACTCCCGAAGGATACTAGTAGCCTCAATCTTTTTACCGTCAGCCAACTCAATAATATACTTATTCTCTAATGGTACAGGTACTACATCTAGCAGTCGACTAACTCCCGTGGATACAAAACTCTTGTCGGCACCAGAATCAAATAACACACTAACAGAACGATTATTGAGAAGAAACGTACCGGTGACTGTGTCAGGGTCCTGTCTAGCCTCAGCGGCTCCAATGACGAAGGCACGTGCATTTCTGCCGCCGCCCCCGTTGTTCCCATTACCGTTGTTTCCACCCTGCTTCAGTTTTGGGCAATCCTTCTTGTAATGCCCAGTGTCACCACAGTTGTAGCATCCTTGTCTTCCTGTAGTCCCTTGAGTAGTCGGAGCTGAGTTAGTAGTCGGGGCCTGGGTCGATGGAAGTGTAGCCCGACAATCCTTAGCAAAATGCCCAATTCGCTGGCAGCGATGACAACGGTTACTGTCGCAGTTCCCTTGATGATGATGCCCACACTTGTTACATTTGGGCAGTTTCCCCGCATAACCACCCTGCTTGTTACCCGAAGAAGAAGAACCCCCATTATCAAACCTTTTATTCTGTTGTGCTGGCCCAGATCCCTTCCCGTCATTTTCCCACTTGCGCTTGTTGTTCTCTGGGGCCTTAACAGTCGAACCCTTCGCAGGCAAAATACCCTCATTCACCTTTAAGTTGGTCATCCTATGAGCCGATCGAACCACCTCTGCGTATGTAGGATGATTTCCCGCAGCCACTAATCCAGCAATTTCCGGTACTAACCCCGAGACATAGTGTTCAATCCTACGGTATTCTGGCACATGCAGATCGGGACACAGCACTGCCAACTCATTCCGCCTCACAGTATACTTCTCAATTTCAGACCTAGACATCTTGAGGTTCCACACCTCGTGCTCCAGCTTCTGTACCTCTTCCCTCGGACAGTATTCACGCTTCAGCAGTTGCACAAAATTCTCCCATGGCATAGCATATGCCTCCCCAATACCCATATTCTGGGTGATGCCATTCCACCAAGTCAATGCCACATCCTGGAATAACGCAGCAGCATACTTAACCCGATCTTCTGGGAGACAGTTACACATCAGAAATACTGACTCCACTTTCTCCAGCCACCTAAGCAAGCTCACCGCACCCTCAGTGCCAGAGAATTCCTGGGGCATACAGTCCCGGAACATCTTGTAGGTACACATGGGTGGGGGTGGGTTAGCAGGACCACCTGAAATGAAACGTATGAGAAACCACGAAGAATGTAAACAAGGTTCACCAATGAGGCAAAGAAAATGGATAAATCAACTTACCACCACCGTTGTGCCCTAACTGAAAGGCAGCTTGGAGCAAGTTGTTCAGATCAGCCTGCGATAGGTTAATACCTCCACGACCACCAGCACCACCGCGACCACCATCACGTCCACCATTGCGACCACCTCCACGTCCTCCTCGTACTCCAGACATGATTCTGGCAGAAAGAACGAGAAAATTTAGTTTCGCAGATAAAGATAACCACTAATGTTCACAAGATCAAAGCTAGATCCAATCCAGGACTATCCCTTCAAACCCAGAGCTCACCAGGGCTTCCATGCATTTCGGGTTATGATTTTGTGTGCACCCAAAATGATAAACCGCTCTACATGGTCCTCCAAGTGTTCTCATAGTTCAAAGTTCAAATCACCGAACATAGACTCTTAGCTATACACCGTAATACTACGGTAGTTTATGGCAAGTGTTTCTATTGGAGTACGAAAGGGAGATGTCCGAGCCTTGGACAAATCTCAAGAGCACACGATTCACTCCAATATACTACACCGCCTAGAAAGTAAGTAACCCGACCTAAGATAGAACGGATGATGTAACGTAGAAAGACCGAATGATTTAGAGACACCCCGACAAGACCATACGTAAACCACCATAATGTTTAGTACCATGTGATCGTCTAGTGTGTGCGATTCGGCTATAGACTAGACTCTACATGCAGTCCTAGTTCACTATAACCATTGGCTCTGATACCAATCTGTCACACCCTCAAAATCCACTTGCGGAGTTTTACCGCGAGGCGCATGACAAACCAGGATCCAAACCAACGATCACAATAAACAAGTCTAAATGAATATAAATGCAATTTCAAAACATAGTTTAAAATCCCCGTTTACAGCGGAAGCTTATTCAAAACAATTATTCGATAATAAACCAATGTTCAACGTTTGTAAAATCATGCAACTCTAGCTAGACGCCGTGCAGACGCGTGCGCCCTAGTTCCATCGTGCTACCTTAGCGACCTGAGAAAACATGTAAAAGTTTACGTCAGCACAAAAATGCTGGTGAGTTTACAGGTTTTGTATCCAAGTACCAAGTCAACCTGTCCATACTATAACAAATCGAAAACCAGTGTACGCTAGCTAGGCGTATGTTTTGTTACTACCACGATTGGAAAACCATTACTAACTCGAATACCAAATGTGTGCCCGATGTAGTAACCCTGTTGTTCCTGTTGTTCCTGTTTGAGACAATATGCACCCGCCGACCCTCCAAGTCGACGAGCGGGGTTGGTCACTCCCAATAGCGCTATTCACATTTCCCGTTGTGCAAACCCGCACATTCATGGTTCCCCCGGGACTTCCAAAGATCGTGTAGTACACAATAGAAACCCATAGTATGACAGTAGTTACCAAATAATCGTTTTAAACACATGTTTTCTCCCCCGAAAGTATGAAACCAGTTTAAAAGAGGGGCCGTAAACTCACCTTAAGTTGCGTTACTCCTTAACCCGAGTAAACTCAGCTGCTATGCTAGTCCCGTAAAGCGGCGACCTAACATATGACAGTTACAAGTACTTAGACTAATAACCCGCAGGTTAATTAGTCCCTAGATGTCCAGACCATAACCAAGTTCGTTTGAAAACACCGTGACTGTTTAACTGACCTAAAGTACAAGACTCGACATCCCATTGGTGACCCGAGACTCCCGTGTTATGTTTACGCTCTCAAACATGCAATCATGCAATCACACTTAACATACGTTAACGCACACCAAGTTATAGCACATAGTTCACGTATCACCGAATTACATCCAAACATATGTTACCAAGTTATTAGATATGTTACGGGGTTCCTAGCATGTTACTATATGTCAAATCGGGTCTCGGAATGCTAATTTACACTTACAGCAGCAGTACACGCGATTAGGAAAAGTAAACTAGCATTTAGGACTGATTGCATATAAAAACTAGCAATTAGGGCTGATTGCATATAAAAACTAGCAATCAGGGCTGATTGCATGTAAAAACTAACAATTAGGGCTGATTGCATGTAAAAACTAGCATTTAGGGCTGATTGCATGTAAAAACTAGCAATTAGGGCTAATCTCATGTAAAAACTAGCAATTAGGGCTAATCGCATGTAAAAACTAGCGATTAGGCCCTAATCGCATGAAAGACTGGCGATTGGCCTCCTAATCGCCTCTAACATAGGCGATTAGGATTGCTAATCGCCTGTAACCTTGCTGTTCCAGTTTTTCGCGCGTTTAACGCTCCAAATCAGATCCAGAACGTGTGTAACTACCCAATATCATCCCAAACACTATTCCAAACATGTTTCAACTAAAACCCTTCGTTTTGCCTCGTATTATAAGCCCTGCATGCAATCACGTAATCCAAACACCATTCACATAGCATGCAATCATCATACTAACATGCGTAACTATAACCCTAATATTCAATTCTCAGATTTTATCATCATAATATCATTATTATTCTGATCTAACAATAATAACATATCATTCATTCACCTTGAATCTTAAAAACCCTAGCTTTCTAATCATAAACACACATAACACATGTATACTAGTTAGAATCCGATTATCAATACTTATTAACGATTTTCAGAAAGCTTTTCCGTTTTAGAACAGGTCTGGACCATTAGGGATTGATTAAAAAAACGTTTATAAAGATTCATGGATGGAAACCAAACCTTAGAATTGTGAAAGAATGAAGGATTGAGCTTGAAACCTTGTGTTTTGATCAAAAATCGCGTTCCAGAGGTTGTGTGTGTGTTGGGGCAGGTTATGGGACGACTAGGGTTTGTATAATGAAGTTTATGAGGTCAAGTATGGTATTTATAGTCGTTTTTAGTCGTTCAGCACGTAACACGCGATTGTGCAGCCAGTACACGCGATTAGGGAGGCTAATCGCATGAATGTTCACACGATTAGGCCTAATCGCCCCTACAATCACACGAGTAGCCATCTACTCGCCCCAAAGGTTGCCTACTCGCCTCCCCTATGGGCGATTAGGCTTCCTAATCGCCTATAGGGGTTAGTTTCGTGTGTTTTGCGCGTTAAACCCCGTTTTAACATATGTTAACACATATTAACGTACCGACAAGTCACATAATGATTGTAAACACATAACACAAGTAAATACACATATTCACACTCGTTTACCAATTCCCGGGACTCGAGACTCGTATGTTCCGTATGCCCTGACGATCCTACAAATCGTCACCGTTTGTACACTTGGTTAAGGACCGACATCTAATGAACCTCTAGACCAACATCCAATGATCCTCTAGACTAAACCGATAGTTCCCGAACCATAACCCGACTTAACTAACCCAGTTAAGTACAATATACGCGTGACTCGCTAAGGTAGACTTTCATCTAGACAACGTTGTTAACCAGAATTTGCCGGGTGTCACACACCCAATGTATATATATATTCTTAGTTTTTCCTTCCAACTAAAATATGTAATGTTAAAAGAAGTAACCAACCATTCTTGTATGTAAAACATACAAACTTAAAAAAACTAACCAGTATATATATATATATATATATATATATATATATATATATATATATATATATATATATATATATATGAATTCATAACGTATGCTAACTCGTTAATACCACTATGTAATGTTAAAACTAAACAACTGTTCTTATAAATAAAACATTCATTCTTAAAAAAATTGTCAATTAACAATTTATGGTTCCGTCATTGTTTTTTTTGGTATCCAAAACGTTTATTCAAACTAGTAGGGATGCCCGCGCGTTGCAGCGGGTACATCTGTTGTGTTGCCATGTAGTTATTGTTGGTGTTTGATGTTTGTGTATGGCGTTCCTGGGTGATTTGTTACAGTGGCGTGAACTAAGACACAACAACTAAAATTCTAAGAAATGACGTAGCCAACAAACCTGAAAGAAACAAATAATAACAGGTATTGTACTTGACAAAATAGTGGTTTAAAGATAAATTAACAAAGTAAATGGTATACTCCAAAGTATAAATAAAAGGAAGTCATAACCCATGGATGAAATAAACTATGTCTTGCTTTGATTATGTTGGTATGTAGCTAACATAATAAATGTATGATGATGTTCTAAATCTTTGAATAAAAATAACTAAGAGAAAATACATACCAGACAACACTCAACACGTTTGACATGTTCACCATATGGCTAAACTTTTTGGTTAAATGGGTAAAAAAATATCATTTTAATAGGACACTAAAAGGTTAAAATATATGCCCAAAGACCCAAAGCTTCATATTCCATGATAGTCACTAACTACATTACTATTTACTTGCGAAGATTTTGAATGTAGTCATAATGATGTCGTATAGAATGGTTTTTTCTTCTTGTAGTTGCAATTAATTAATTAAAACAACTACATTAATTTAAAGATCACTAAACATAAAAGATAGAACAGTACACATCATTTCTTGAACTTTATACGATATTATACAATTCCAAACACTTGCAACCATTCACAATCATAAAAAGGGCACTTCACCAATTAGGGCCTTTGGATGATGAAAGTCGACAATTATCTCAGGGGGAAACTATGAATGAGATACCCTTATACAGCTAATTCCAGACCGGTTAATGCAAGAATTATAAATAATGGATCAAGATCCCCTATAAAATACAAAAGGTCATTCATACATAGCGTAGTCCAAGCGAACCCACTTAAAATCTTTACTAAACTATGACCGGCCATCATATTAGCAAATAAACGTATTCCTAAACTTAATGCGCGAAAACAATAAGAAATTAGCTTAATTATGGAAACCATTTTTATGTCTCTTATTTCATCCTGCCTATTTAAGGTTGCGGCTAGCATAAGACCAAGGTTATCAAAGCACACTATTTGGACCTACAACAAGAAACATATTAATCATATGTACATTCTAAGATAGGAAAAAAAACTGAGAGAAAAATGAATCAACCTCTGCCTTTGTAGAAACTTCACCGAGGTTATCTGGTACTGCAAAATTTTGATGTACAACAGTCTGCCGATCCAAATTAAGAATTAAAAATTTCAAGTAAATCATTAGATTGAAGAAAACAAGCATTTCATTCAAATCACAAGAAAGGGTCTCATTATCATCATTTGCAATACACACATATACATAGAGGACCATTCAATACACAAGCAATTGTAAGCAAAGAATTGCAAGAACCACATAAACATTTTTACTTTTAATTTTAAACTGTGATACATAAGAAAGTTCATTTTGTAACCGCTTAACTCATTCTCTTTCTAACATCTGTCAAGAACTAGGTGCAAGTGTATTATGCAGTTGTCGCGATTCTCTAGTTAAAATTGGTTTTGTATTAATGCGTTTAAAAATGGAAAGATTAAACTTACACCTGTTGCAAGGTAACACGCAAGGCTTATCTGCTTAGCAATGTTGGCTATAGATGCAAGAAGCAAAAAGTATTTTGGAAAAGCAGGAGTCATCAACTCCACTCCAAAGCTCAAGCTCAAAACAACCGATGTTGAGAACCTAACTCTCTTCAATCAAAACAAAACATCAATTTTACACACTTTACATCGTATTACAAAACAAAACATTTGATTGACTTGCTAATACCTTTAGGTTCGTATTAAAAGCCGATGCTAGGCTAGCGGTGCAGATGCATCTACTTAACTGCCCAAGTCCATCTTTCCACAACCAATACAGTGCTGCTGGAGACGAAGTGAACGAGCATATTTGATTCCAATAGCCCTGAACATTGCCTACAACCACACCTACAATTAATCAATTAAACACTTTCATAGTTTATTTTTTTTTTCATAAAATTCGAAATGGGTCAGTCTAAAGGAACACCACTGACAAACCATACATGTTGTACAACATTTTTACCATATCATACGAGCCGTATAACCCTACACGAACAATATGATAAGCTGAAAATGTATATATGACCCCTATAAAAAGTGTCAAACAAGGTGTTATATGGACCATATTATGCATATATCTTTACTAAAATCTGACTGATGTGATAGTGGGGTGTCGTGTCAAAAGTTTTATGGCCGGTATGTTTGCTTACCGGAGACATCAATTTCACAAAAAATACAAATACACTTTTATTCATACAAATCAATCATACGGATTTCGACATTAATTTTACAAAATTACACTTTTTTTAACGACGAACAAACAAAAGCCCGACTATCCGAGGTAGCCAAATGGCAAAAGGCGACCCATACGCCCGTAATCACTCACAGACAACATTCGGTAGCCCAAGATTTTAGACGATACAATACAAAAGTTTCTAAAAAAAGGATGAAAATAGTTAAAAAGAATATTAGAAATATTTTTGAAAGCAAAAGCTAAAAATAAGTAGTTATTGCAAAGAAAAATGTTTGTGCTAATAATTGTTAAAAAGCTAAACAAGAAGCAAACACTGTGTTTTTATTACCATACACATCGAAATATGTTGTATATAGGCATGAATAAGCTATAACTGAAAATGCAAGAAGCGTAAATATAAAAAACAATATCATAAACATCCACTCAACCGAAAAATGAGAACATTAAACACCTAAATGGCGAAGCTCCCAAAATCAACAAGCGCACAGATGAAACTATATATATGAGTAATCTGTCCATAAAAAGAAAAAAATTAAATCAAACCATATCACATACACGGAACCAAATTAAAGAAAAGGGGGAAAGAGTACCTAGTAGTTGTTCTTGGTGAGCGATGAAATGGTTGAAGAGTTCGATTATAACCCAACATTCTTAAATAATTGATGGTTGTTACTCCGACGGTTTCAATTTCAACATTAATTTGGGTTTGTGGATTATTCAAGAAAGTGTGAGTAATATCTGCAATTATAGAAATTGAAATGGAAATTGAAGGGCTCGATTGGTTTTAAGTTGGTTACAGAACTTCATTCGTTTCATCTGTAGCATTGAGGGGGGTAAGGATGGAAGGAGGAGGGCAGGATTGTAAAAGGGTTTTGATATTGTAAAGGATGAGGTGGGTAAAATATCTATATTACCGTTTAAAGTGTCTTAATTATCACCAACATTCCTATTGTACCCTTAAATTTGTTGCTTAAGGATGTTGTACATTTTGCTTCTTAAATTGTACTGAAATGAAAATGACTAACTTGGCCATCACTCCTCCTTTATAATGTATTATAGATATTTATTTCAATATCATTATATCGTCCGATTATCCATGGTTTATATTAAAAACTTGTTTTTTATCTAGTTGTATCACCTATCTAAAATTTGACTTGACATAGTATCTGGTTAACACTAGTTTATAGTATGACTTGATTTGTTATCCATTTATCATTAAGTGGATAAGTATGAATTGGTTTTAATCGACCAATTTTACCCGTTTTGTTTTAACCCGCCTTGTTTTCAACCAAAAAACTTGTGCCCCCTGTCAAAAATTTTTTTTGGATCCGCCACTGTCCGTGACCGGTGACTTCTGACCCCTCGGTCGAAATTCTCTAGCTTCACCACTGACCACGAAGGCTCATCGCCTCATCATGCGAAATTTAGGTGGTAGGGACTAGGGGTGTTCAAAAATATCCGAATCCGAAAATCCAATCCGAAATATCCGATATCCGAATAGGAAACTACCTGAAAAACCGGATATCCAAAATTTCGGATATCCGAAATTCGGTTATCCAAATTTTTGGATTCGGATTCGGATAGTGATTTTGAAAAGTTTCGGATATTCGGATATCCAAAAATATCCGAAAATTTATAAAAAATAGTTATCGGATATCCGATTTATCCAAATATTCGAAAATATCTGTATATATCTGAAAATCATCCAAAAATATCCGAAATATCTGAAAATATCGGAAATTATATCCGAAAATATTCGAAATATATCCGAAACTATCCGAAATATCCAAAAATGTATATATAAAACATATAAAATAAAATATATTATAATAAAATCGGATATTCGGATATCCGATTCACTATCCGATCGGATATCCAAAATTTCGGATACGGATTCGGATGGTGAAATCATCTATCCGAAAATTTTGGATATCCGAATTTTTGGATATCCGGTTTTGAACACCCCTAGTAGGGACTTAGGTTGATGTAGTCCATAAACCATACAAATTGCACTTTACTCTTAATTTGTAGTATTGAAAAGAAAAAGAAATCGTTTCTAACAACAATGAATTAAATGAATACCAAACCTAGAAACCTAAGCTGAAGGTCCCGAACGACAAGTCAATACTAAGAAGCCAAGTAGTTTTGTTTTTCCTTTCTCTTATCGTCATTTGTTGATAAATAAACAACAACTTATGTTTTGTCTATTATAACAACTCATAATAAAACCCCTTAAGCTAGCTTACTCTTGCAACTAATGTGCACGTATATACACACATGCTCTTGTTTTTAATTTGATGAAGTCACAACAATTTCAGTATGTCTTGATTCGCCATCCACACTTTGTACCTTGAGGGTTTCAAATCACCATCGCCAACAACTTCGATACTCGAGCGTTCTGATTCACTATCAATGGCATCATCATTGGTTCAAAAGCTTGGTTTTCGCGTCAAACACAAGTGAGCCACCTTCTTTACCTCTTTGCCTTTGCCCCATAATACACCATAGAGTCCAAATATTATCAATATTGCTCCCAACAAACTGTAAAAAAAAATGTAAGAAACTCCCTTTAATTTTTACGTAATTTGCTATATAATTTTCTAGTGATATTAAACAAAATGATTTAGCATACCTTCCATGTGTAGGTTTTCATTCAAGACCAAAGACCCAGCAATCGCCACAAGAACAAGCATAAGAGGATTAAAAGCCGCTACATATAATGGACCTCTCATTTGCACACACCATGCGAGTAATGAAAATATTAATCTGGATGCTACGATGCCCTAAATGAGTATTCATGTATTAAGTTTACAAAATGTATGGATTTTTAAATATACCATTTACCAACAATGCCAACTTATGTAAATCGTATATGGTAGCAAAAACGAATGTAATGATGTTAAGAACATATGTTTAGTGCATACCGAAAAGGCCACCGGTAGAAGTCTAACATTCCAACCCAAGTTCCAATCTTTCCAATGTCTTTCAGTGCATAATGCAAGCCTGATTGCTTGAACCGCACGCACAATCGATGTGAGAGCCGTGACAGAGTACGGGCAAGGGTACGATTTGACCATACTTGTTTGTTAAAAAAAAAAAAACAACCAAACATTAAACCATTTTCTGGTAAAAATGTATACAAAAACTCTATTATTTCAAGTTTTAAACTAACCAGAATGATTAACCATATGGAATAACTTATTCAACTACCAATGGCAAATAAAGAACCAATGACTATTGCTTGAATATTGAACATGTGTTGAATGATGATGACCATTTAAAAGGTTAACATTTGTTTTCCACAAGTGAAGTTCAACTCCCTTATAGAAAGTCAACAACATGGCCCCACCAACTAGGGGTGTTCAAAACCGGATATCCGAAAATTCGAATATCCGAATTTCAGATATCCGAAATTTTTGGATAGCTGATTTCACTATCCGAATCTGAATCCGAAATTTTGGATATCCGATTTTATTATAATATATTTTATTTTATATGTTTTACATATAAATTTCCGGATAGTTTCGGATATTTTTTTGGTTATTTTCGGATATATTTTCGGATATTTCGGATAATTTTCGGATATTTTAGGATATTTTCGGCTATTTGGATATTTCGGATATCCGATAAAATTTTTTTTTAAATTTTCGGATATTCGAATATCCGAAAATTTTCAAAATCACTATCCGAATCCGAAATTTTGGTTTTTCGGGTAGTTTCGGATTCGGATATCGGATATTTCGAATTGGATTTTCGGATTCGGATATTTTTGAACACCCCTACCACCAACCCCTAAGGCAGTTCCCATGATCTTTGCTGCACCACGACGTGTCTTCCAACCCAACCTTTCCATCCTGAAAAGATATAAATGTAATAAATTTATTATCATGTGTGTATTTATTTACACATACATATTCGAAGTATTCAATACTCACATACATATTCGAAGTATTCAATACTTAATTACTTTTAGAGAAATAAAGATGCTTGTTTTGTTAAAATAAAAATTATTAAACAGGTGGTTATAATAGGTTGTAAATAAAAAGAGATGTTGATTTTTAATTGTTATTAAGTATATGTTTATTTTTTAAATTTATAGGAACTATAAAAGGTTAAAATTATTTGTAAGAATAATTTTTTGTAATTCCTTTTTTAAGACAAAAAAAGAATAATGTTTAAATTTATGGTAAATACCTCACCATCTAGATCCTTCTTTTGTATAGTGGCCATCACACTTTTTTAGGCCTGTGTAGAGTGTTTGTAATTATGAATTTGAAAAGACTATTGTGATTTAAATTTATATAGTTTTTTCTTTAGATATTGATTACAAGTTATGTTTTACAAACTTTATTTAAAAAATCTGGTTACATGATCCTTTAGTTTAAAATTTTAATGGACTACACATTTTTAATTATTACTATGAAAATGAAATTAATGATAATATTCATACTAATCATTTAAAACGTAATACATTGTGAATAAAAGTTATTATTTCACACTTTAACCATATTAATATTTTTAAGATTTTATATTTGTATAAAAAATGTCTTCAGTTTAATCAATTTTTATGGTAACGTTTTTTTATTGTTTGATAATAGTAAAAATTAGTACATTTAGCATAAATTACCGTTGTTTTTTCTATCACTTTCCATCAATATCGTTCATCTGCACATTGCCCGCTAAAGTCTTTTAGGCCCTTACTGACTCTTACTAATTATGAAATTGAAAAGACTTGTGTAATTTAAATTTATATACTTTTTGCGTTAGATATTCTTTAGAAAATATGTTTTAAAAATTGTGTTATATTATTGTTGAGTGTAAAATTGTAATGATTAACAGTTTTTGAGAATATCTTCTACAAATTAAAAGATATTTCATTAATTTTAACTTAGAATAGTTTTGTATATTAAACAATGTCTCTTATTATGTTATGTTTAGTTTTAATATCTGTTGCATTTTAGTTACAATCACTAAATTTGACGTCATTTGTTAAATAACTTTATCATTGAAATACTATTAACTTAAAATATATCTTCTTATTCTAAATTATTGAAACATGCAAATATTTCAAATCATTTCTACGAAAAATATTTTTAATTGTTTAATCAATATAATAAAATAGATAACGTGTAAATTTATATAAGATATTTTAGCTGATTAATAATAGTAAAAATAAGTACACGTTACATTAATTATTGTTGTGTGTTCTGTAAGTTTTCATCTAGATCTTTATCTGTACAATTGTGATGCTAGACTTTTAGGGACGTGGGGTGATTCGTAATTATGATTTTGAAGATATTGATGTAATTTAAATTTATAGTTATTTCGTTACAAATTTATTACAACTTAAGTTTTAAAATTTCTGTTTTAAAAATCTGATTATATCATCCTTTAGACCAAAATTGTATTTCATGAGAGTTGTTATCGCAACACATGTTAACAAGTCATCAAATTTTATTATAATAATCACAATAATGTAAAGAGTAAATTTCGGTCTTATTGATTTAAAAAGTTTCTCATAAAATATCAGATGTAGTTTTTAATTTTAAAGATGTTATTTGTTGAATAAACATCATAATTACATATTTTATAGATGATGATATTTTTTTTTTATAATTTTAATTCTATAAAATATATCTTCATTGTTTAAATATATATTAATAATAAAAGATTTCAAATCATTTGTAGATTCATTTTCTATATTTAATTTATTTTAATTGTTTAATTACAAATATTATTTTTTAGTTACAATCTATATCTTACATCTGGACAATTTTCATGTAATATTTTAGGGCTTTAGTGTGGTGTTTGATTTGTCTCAGTGTGTATCAATCCTAATTAGATTTTGTGTGATTTGTTGATAAGTAAACAAATATTTTGTAAATTTCAACTTCAGAAGGCTCGAATATCAAAATTAATTATTATGATATTAAATTTTATTTAATTATGATATCGTTTCTGTTAGTAATTGTAATTGTTTTTCAGTTTATTTTTATTTTTATTTTTATAATAGGGCAGAAAAACAGTATTATTATAGTGGGTATATGTTGGATCAGTATGCTCTTTTAACAGTTTACTTGCATATGAATACTTATGTATTTTGCAAGTTTGATCAGTTTTGCACAGCGGAATAAGTATATAAAGTTTCTCTATCAACAGGAGTTATTACTCCCCCTGGATGTTTGCAAACTAAAGACAAGTTTAATGAGAATCTAAGTATTGAATGTAGATGACAATAAGTAAGCAGATAGATTCTCAATTAATGAAATGGAAATAACAAGTAAGAGTTTTTGAAGGATTTCAGTTTTCAATTAAAATCAATGTCTAAAATAGTGGGATGAACCCATCTATTTATAGACCATCAGATGCATACAACTTGTTCATAACTTTACACAAAAGCAATACTACAACAGGCTGTAGTTTTGAAACTTGTACAAAATGATAAAGTAATAATAAACAATTAAACCACTGAAACATAAGGGCGGTGGAAAGATTCTATTACAAGTGCTGATGAATGACAAACTACTGATGAGTAGTTTGTCTTCAGTAGACTTGTCTGGTTTGACTTCAGAACTTCTGATCTATCTTCTTCAGTACTTGTTGAATCCTTCTTCAGTACTTGTGTCTTCTTTCCTCAGTAGTTCTATACTTAGAATATTTTGGCAGAAGTATGAATTAGACTAAGGTCTGCAAAAGTGGTTTCTTTAATCCTTTCTGTCCTTGCAATCTCCCCCTGGATTGATGAAGCCAAAACCTTATCTAATTCCTTATTGCTTCCTTATTCTGTCTTCAACTATCTTCCAGATTTCTTTAAACATGGAATTCTTTAGTTGATTCAGCTATTCATCTGTGAGAGATCCTTGTTCAGGTTCAAGATGTTGAATTGTAAGCAAGTCTTGTGTTGATAGATTCTTCAGTTCATTCATGGATTTGAGGGCCTTGCTTGAACAATCTCTTCTTGTCACCAATACTGAGTTGGAATCAGTAAAGGACCATTTTATGATCAAAACTTTAGATCTGTCAAAATCTGAAGTATAGGGAACCATGCTGGATCCTTGGGATGTTCCTGAGGGTTGGATGTTCTCTACTTTAGTGACTCTTAGGTGGGATTCATTTCTGTCTTCTGTTTGCACCACATCAGGTATTTTAAATGTAGGTAAGTGATGTTCAGTAATTACTTTTGTGTGCAGTTTGTCACTTACAGTCTCTTGGATTTGGTAAGCAAATGTTGAAGGATACCTGAACTGTGTTATCAGAGGCTTTTCTTCAACATCAAAGTCTCCTTGTTCAACTGTGTTGCCTTCTAGCAGCACCATCTTGAATTCTGTCTTTGTATTGTCCTCTTGCTTTCTCTTGGTAGCAGGTCTTGAATGTTTGACACCAGAAGTTCTAACTACTGAAGTTGATACTTTAGAAGTTTTGTACTTCTCTGGATTTGCAGCCTTGTCAGCCTTGAATCTTTTATATGTGTCCAGTAGTTTGTCTTCTCTCCATTTTGACACTGAGGCTTTTGAACCATAGTCATTGGCTACCAGTTCTTCATTTATCTCTGCTCTCTTTGCTTTTCTATCCTTCTCAGTTGCAGTCTTGTCAGCAATAAGTTGAGCTCTTCTTTTTAGCTCATCCATTGAGAGCCCTTTGAGTGAATAGGCTTTTGTCTTGCTCTTCTTTGTAATAAAAGACACCAGTTGTTGTCTTTTGTCTTCTTCAGCAACTCTTTCTATTTCAGCTTGTCTATTCAACTGTGCTTCATAAGCTTGAAGCTTTTCATTTAAGCTCATGTCTTCCTTAGCCTTTCTTTGGGCTGCAAGTAAGCTCTTCTCTAGTAGTTCTTTGGACATTGAAATTGGAGAAGGGCTCAGTACAGTCACTTGAGTTGTTGTAGGCCTTGGAATAGGAGTTGGTTGTTGTTCAGTTGGTTTGGAAGGCTCTTCAGTTGTTTGTAAGATGGAAGTGTTAACTACTGAAGTGTTGATAGAAGTATCAACTACTGAAGGATTGTCTTAAGTACTTTATGTGTCTTCAGCAGTTTCTTCATTATGGCCTTGGGAAGTTTCAGCTTCAACTTCAGTTCTAGAAACAAGCCTATCTTGATCTTCTTTTTGTTTTTGGACCTTTTCTAGCAGTTGTTGTTGTTGTAGAGCCACTCTTGCCTTTATTCTGGCTTCCAGTGACTGCTTTGGTTCCTTAATCTTCTCCCCCTTTTTGGCTTCATCCACTTCTGGAAGCCTGCCAGGTTGAGAAGTGTTACCAAATAATTCAGCAAGCTTTCTTGAGTTGTTGTCAATTTTGTTGGACAGCTCACCAAGTTTCTTGTTAATCACCTCAAATTAAGTTGTGGTTTTCAACTCCCAAGAAGTTATGAAAGATTTGAGGTGATTGGCTATTAGAGTGTTCATCATCTGGTATAGGGCACCATCTGGGCTGCATAGGTGGTTCAGGTCTATGCTTGATGACCCAGGGAATTGGGTAGGCATTTTTAGTGATGGGGGTGTTTTGGGGTGATCTCCAGGATGTGCTGAAGATGCCACTTTAGGGGAATTAGGGATCAAGTGGACTTTAACCTAATATGGTGTGACCAGCTCTTTGAGCTTAGAGACACTAGGTGCAGGACCTTCACTAGCAGCCGTCAATTCATGTTTAGTGGAGTGTGAATCATCAACCAAATTAATGGAATCATCTGAATCCCTGATGATATCCTCAATGAGGATATTATCAGTTGTATCATGAGCTGGGCCCAACCCAGTTGTCTCATGAACCTCTTTTTCTTGATTCTGAGGATTTCCTACCTCAGGCATAAAGCCTTCATTAGTAGTTGCCACAAGTGAGGTCTTAGCTATGTTACTTCTGTCCTCAAGTCCACCACTGGGTGGTAAATGAGTAGTAGTAGCCTCAAATGTACCTAAGGTCTCTAAGTTTGGGCTTAGAAACCCTGGTTCATCCTCATCTCTTGGGTTAGGGCTAAGGACATCCACATTCATGTCAAGGTCTGATGGTATGTCCCCTGTTTGATGTGGTTGTTGGGGACTGACATGTTCTAAAGGGATGGTCTCTTTTAGCCTAGAGAGAAGTTTGGCTATTTCTATGGTTGATGGTTCTGGTTCAGCAGTTTGTGGTAGTGTTTCAGCAGTTTCAAAAGAAGGGTGAGTAGTTATGGGTTGCTTGAATTTCTTTCTTTTGAAAAGAATGGTAATAGGGGCTCTTCTGGGGGTTTGAGATGGATGAGACTGAAAGGATGTTTCAGTCATATCTTTTACAAGTGCAGATTGCACATTAGTAGTGTCAGGCATCTCAACTTCCTGAACTGCCTTTCTTTTAAGGTTGGTGGGTTTTGGTTTTTGTTGTTTGGTTTTCTTGGCCTTTTTGGGTGAGGGTTTGGAAGATGAGGGTTCCATGGGGACTGTTTCTTGTTCCCCTTGGTCATCTTCTGGCCAGGCAGCCGGTTTGTTATGCCTTGAGTATGCTTGTGAGGTTAATGGGTTTAAAACAATTGTTTTACCCACAAGCACCCCATCTCCAAGTTCTTTAATTATGCAATGCATTATGAATCTTGGATACAACAAAAACTTCTTTTTAGAATTTAGGTGATGTAACACCAATTCATTAAAGAAAAGTGTCGATGCCCTGAAGTTAGTTTCATTCACAATGGAATGAAAAATTGGTTGAAAAGTAGAGGGCATCTGATCATAAGATCCAGTTCTTGGACTCAGGCACATGCTTATGTATTGAAACAAAAGTTTGTATTTTGGTTCAAAATATTTCTTAAAAATGGTTGCATGTGAGAGAGTACCTTGGTAACCACACTCTGTCATGGTTAAATGAATTTCAGAGTTTGGAAATTGATCTAGTGCATCCACATCATCCAGATCCAGTCTAATTCCCAAAGTTGCTAGTGTTATTGCCATTACTTTCCCTTGGATAGTTCATTTTAGGGAAATCACTTGATCATTTACTGTCACCGTCTCTGCGTTTGCCCAGAACACATTAAGAGTTTCAGTATGGATTAGAGGATCAATGGTGAGGGCAGTGAAGTATTGGGATTTGACGAATAAATCAATGATTTCATCGTATTGGGACCAGGCTTCATGTTTCTCAAAGTAGCCTCTTTGATTGTGTCCCTGTTTTAGTGTAAGAGCCATGTGATTTGTGTGTGGGTGGATGGAACAGTGTTTTTGTTTGCAGCAGGTTAAGGGTTTGAGAGTGTTTTTGAGAGAGAAGGAGGGAATTTTGCTTTTTGAAAGGATAAGTGTTTGAAAAGGTGTTTATCAGAAGTTTATAACCGCCCTAGGTCAAACTCTTGAAGTGGGAAATGTCTGATTTACCCTTAATGACAAAACTGCCGATGAAGAACAATTATCATCAGTAGTTCCCATTTTCTCTTCAGTAGTTTGTTAACAACTGATGAGAATGTTTATAAACACTTTATTCATAACTTCTGAAGTTTATTTTATCAGAAGTTAATCATTTTTCAGAAAATATTCCCATACTGATGTTTTGTACATCAGTAGTTTCTCTCTTTTTGCTTTTTAGAAGTTTTGAAACAAAACAGATGTAAGTGAAAAATAAAATGTGTGCAGAAAAGTAAAAGAAATACTTACAACTTTAGCATCCCAAGTGAAGAAACAATAACCGGAACGGCTGTCCAGTGTATGCCTCGACGGTGTTGAATAGTGGAACGACAGCTCAGCCTTCGTCTTCTCCGTGCGATCTAGTCCTGCAAGTGAGAAAGGAAAGGTGGGGCGTGGAGGTGACTCCTAAGAAACCACGAATGGAGTCCAACGTACAGACACAAAAAGTGATGGCGGCGGTGGCGGCAGCCATGTGTTATCAGGGGGTAATCTGTATGTGATAACTTGTGCCCTAATGAGAGGTGAAGACCTCTTATATAGGGCTTCTCATGGGCCTTAATGGGCCGGACATCATGAACCCCTAACTATATGGGCACATAGCCCATTGGCACCAAGCCTAGTTAGGGGGTTACCTCCACACCCCAATATTAGTAAATAATATTAGAAGTAACAAATAATAAAGATGGTATGTCGGGTCAAGCACCATACCTCTACAAGTCCCCCTAGTCAAGTGTTGCTCCCAAGTGCAAGCGTTGGGTGAAGCGCTAGACTAACCAGGAGTGCTCGGGAATGAAGATAAAAATCTTTGTGTTCTCGGTGGACTAATGACTCGAATGTTTCATCTTCTTGGCGGTGTGCGGGAGGCTGCTCGTTGCGCTTGTTTACCAGCTAAGTGTCACTTTCTAGGCTATCTGTTACTGACACGCGAGAGGGTTGCTCGTCGCGGTTGTTGTCAGCTAAGTGTCACCTTCTAAGCTAACTATCGCTGGGGCGCGAGCGTCCAGCAATGATTTGTCACGGGTATTGAGATGGCTCGTTGCCAAACCTTGAGCGACCAATGCTATGGTGCGCGTACAGATGTTATAGCGCGCGGTGAACTAACGACACCTCTATTGGGGGGTGAATTCATACGGAGCATCATTGTATGAGAACCATCTAAAGTGGGGTTATACCATGCCATTCCCCCAGTTCATTGCTGCTATGTGTAATGCTTAGGAGCATTGAACTTATAATAAGAGTATCATTCTCCAATGGATCATAAGACTCGCCAAAGTAATCGTCCGCGGATTGCTTAAGTAGACAAGGGCATGCTCCGCGGAAGACGTCTTTTTAGGGCGTACTTCAGTCAGAAGCAATGCTCCACGATATTCGTGAAGTGCTTTGCGGTGGTGTATGATAGCCATAGACTGCGCGGAGTGCTTGCTGTTGACGGATGAAAGCAATCCACGGAGAACGTCTTTTAAAGTATTATGTCAGCTATTTGATTAGCTGTTGTTACATGCTTCACTTCAATCTTGCCTTTTTCATAGCAATCCTTTATGAAATGATACTGATTTCAATATGTTTAGTCTTTGAGAACTGAACATGATTTTGAATGATGCTAATGGCAGATTTGCTATCCACAAGCAATGGTGTCTTGGTCTCTTTGATTCCATAAGCAAGAAGTTGATATTGGAGCCATTGTATCTGTGATGTACAACTTGCAGTTGCAATGTATTAAGCTTTACCAGTTGAAGTTGCAACAGATGTTTGCTTCTTTGATTGCCAGGACACTAGACAGTTTCCCAAGAATTGACAACCACCAGATGTTGATTTTCTTGACATTTTGCACCCTGCATAGTCACTATCTGAAAAAGCTGATAACTTGGTATTGCTAGAAGTAGGATACCAAATTCCAAGTGTAGGAGTTCTTTTCAGATATCTGAATATTCTTTTGACTGCAATTAGGTGTGATTCCCTAGGAGCTGATTGATATCTAGCATAGTCACATGTTGAAAGCATAATATCTGGTCTAGAAGCAGTTAGATATAAAAGGGAACCTATCATACATCTATACATGGTTTGATCAACCTGTTTTCCTTGATCATCTGGTTCAACTTGTGTGGTTGGTGTCATGGGAGTGGAACATGATTTACAGTCTTGTAAAGAAAATTTGTTCAATAATTATTTAACATATTTAGATTGATGTATAAAAGTTCCATTTGTTTGTTGCTTAATCTGCAGTCCTAAAAAGTACTGTAGCTCTCCCATTGTACTCATCTCAAATTTTGATTGCATGAGTTTGTTAAATTATCACACAGTTTTGTGTTTGTTGAAACAAATATGATATCATCAACATAAATTTGAACAAGTAAGACATGATTTCCAACATGTTTAATGAAAAGAGTTTTATCAATGGAGCCTCTTGTAAAGTTATTTTTGAGCAAAAAGTTGGAAAGTGGTTCATACCAGGCTCTAGGAGCCTGTTTTAGCCCATAAAGAGCTTTGTCAAGTTTCTACAACCACTCAGGATGAGAAGGATCCTCAAACCCAGGTGGCTGACAGACATACACTTCCTCTATGATTTTTCCATAAAAAATGCACTTTTAACATCCATTTGAAAAAAATTAATTTTGTTGGAAATAGCATAAGCCAGAAATAACCTGATGGGTTCAAGTCTTGCAACTGGAGCAAAGGTTTCATCATAATCAATTCCTTCTTCTTGAGAATAAACTTGTACCACCATTCTTGCCTTGTTCTTAATAATCATACCAGCCTCATCTTGTTTGTTCCTGAAAACCCATTTTGTGCCAATTGGTAGCTTGTTTGGTGGTAAGGGACAGATTTCCCAGACCTGTTGCTTCTTGAATTGGAGCAACTCATCTTGCATAGCTTGCACACAATTGTTGTCTTTGAGGGCTTCTTGGTACTTCTTAGGTTCCAACTGAGAAATAAATGCTGAGAAGAAGCAAAAGTTAGAAAGCTGGTTTCTTGTGAGGACACCTGATGCAATATCACCCATGATTTGATCCAATGGATGATTTTTGTGTTCAATCAGTTGTTGTAAACCACTGACAGGTGTAGGTGGCTCTTGTACTTCTTCAAACAAACCACTGAGGTTTATAATATCTGGGTCAGCTGTTTGAACATCTTCAGTAGTTGTGGGAGTTGAAACAGATGTTGGAGTTTGTACATCAGCAGTTGTTGAATCAGAGGTTTGTGAAACTTCTGATGGTTTGAAAGTTGATTTAATGACTGTATTAGGAGTCCATTGTAACATCGCAAAAGTTTTCAAAGTTTAATACGAATATTATTTTTTTATCGTTCATAAGGTGCCTAAGTTTAATTTTTTTTTCCGACCACACAACTTATATTTATATATATATGTATATATATATAAAAGTTTATAATAATAATAATAATAATAATTTTGTTTAAATGTTGTGATGACTAAGCCCATAAACAAAACACACCATGTTAACCCAACCCAACACCCTTGTAAAGGTCCCCATGTCTGGCCCAACCAAGCTAAGACTCGGCCCAACCAACAGCCCATATTCCCCCTTTTCTGTTTTGAAAAAAAATAAAAAATAAAAACATGCTGCCCACGCGAATCGAACCGGACCACCCTCGTACACAACACACGCACACTTACCACCTGCTCCACATGTCATTGTTGGTTTAAAACCAACTTAATTTATATATAAGCCCACACTTACTTCTCCTTTTCCCTTTCCTCTTGTTCGCAAAACAGCAGCAGCAGCTGTATATATTTATAATTTTTTTTCAAACCTTTGATTTAGCTATTGATTATACAAACATGGTAAGATTTCATGATTTTCGGCCTATCACAACCAAATGCACAATCAATTGGTCTTCAATTATTACCAATTCTGAACCATTGACGCGTCAAAATTTATAACTCGGTCAACTATTTCCAAATCAAACACCAAGATATTTCCCTATAAATTGAAGACCCTATAGCCTGATACATTCGCCGAACTATCTCTCCCAACTCTCAATTTCACTTAAAAATTCTTCTGTTCTTGGTATTGATCGCGTGTTTGACTTTTTAACGTGACCGGCTAATCGAGCACAATACAACCTTGTGAGTATAATTAATGTTGTGGGATTTGTTCATCGGCAAACACACATCGAAAGCCCTAACATTAATCAGGTTAAAGATGTGTGGATTGTTCGATTGGAAAAGCTAGGGCTTGTAATGTTGATTTGGGGATAAAAACGGATTTTCGCATGTGTTTATATTTTTATTGGAACGGGATTCATCACAACCACAGGCCTAGGCCAAGTGGTTGTGATGGCTGCTTGTAACAGGGACCACCAGGGTTCGAGACCCGGCCTGGACCCCTTTTTTTTCCTTAATTCCATTTCTTTTTACAAATCAATATTATATATATACATTTAAAACTTATAAATTCGTTTTTAAATATTAAAACTATCTTATAAATTCTAAGAAAATTATATTTATTAAATCTGAGTTAAAAGTGTTATTTACAATTTTTATTTTCCCAAATTCATTTATTTAATATTTATAATAATTAAATCAATTTTATGCTATTATATTTATAAAAATCCATTAAAATATCAAAACAATTTTATTAAATTCTCCAAAAATTATCCTGAGTTTGTATAAAGTTAAACTTTACTGAAATGATTTTTAATTCTGAAAAATCATTTATTTAATATTTTTAATCAATTTTTGTTAGATTTAATCATAATTAAATCATAATAAATCCAATTTTCATCATTTTTGCACCAAAATTTTATACAATTTATTTTTAAATATTTAGAACAGAAATATGATTTTTAAAATAGAAATTCTTTAATTTTAGTATTTATGAATATTAAAATTAAATTTTGACAATTTGTAATAAATAGATTTAAAAATCTATTTTATAAGAAATAATTTTATAAAAATTATTTTTGCACTTCAAATACATTATTGTGATCATCCTAAATTTAAATTTCATAAAAAGATTTTTGGTTATTTATTTACTAAATTTCTCTCAATTGGCGAATATTTTTAATATTAATCAAACGAGCAATTATCCCCAATTCGAAGCCCTAGAACTTATACATTTGTAGACTTGATAGACTTAGACATATTTATTATCTCATTTTAGGGTGATACTTGATACATTTGGTCAACATATTTCTCAACAGATATAACATTTTACCAAGGTGAGTTTTACATAGCCCCTTTTCTATTTATCACCATTTTTTTTTGGGGTGAAACATGTTTATAACATCATCATTGCAATTCAATCATCAATGTGTCTATGTGTTTTCTATGTTGCATTATGTCTTGAGCATGATTAGAGTAAGCACCATTCTAGCATAAACATTAACATTGATCAAGCCGACGGTATACATTGATAGATCTATTGGACTGACAATCCCACCCGGATACGTGCCTCCTACAAAGGTAGCGTGGGTGTTTGTTATCGTATAACATATTCAATTGGACCATGAGCGTATGGTATGTATCATATTATAACAGTCATCAGGGTTGATTATGCACTCGATTTATTTCTAGTATGTTCTCACATATGGATTAGATTGACATGACACATGAATTGCACAACATTTTTATTCAATTATCAAAAACCTATGTAATTCTCACCAACTTTTGTTGACCCAAAACCTTTTCAACTTAACATGTTTCAGGTTCTATTTGCTTGAAGATTTGATTTGATGCTTGAAGATATGTGTATAGTTTTATTCAATTTGATGTACAAATTCTAGAACAATTGTATGTAATTCATCTAAATCATTTAATGGAATTTATTATTCACCGTGAGCTACTGAACAATCATCAATACGTGACATCCCGATGTTTCCGCCATCGGTTGGGGTGTTACAGATTGGTATCAGAGCCATGGTTATAGGGAATTAGGTTATTAGAAAAATAATCTAGTCTATAACCATAGGATTTAACCAGTACTTGCTTCTTATACTTGCTATTCTCTATCTCCCTCCCACTTCTTATCCCTACTTTCATTCCTACAAGAAGGTTGCTCTCCATCAGTGGATCTACTCTTAGACTAATAGGACAAATTCCTCAGGTTTAACCTGAACCCCCTTGAGATCTCGTCGAAGTACTATATTTTAATAACGAACACGTGCAATCTGGAAGGGTGAACGCCTGTATTCTGAGTCTTCTGTCTAGGCTGGCATTGCGCATATATCCCAATCAGACGAGGGACCCGGATGCCTACCTGGGAATTCTCGGGATGAGTGTTCACTTATAGGCTAAAGCATGTCTTCATATGTTATTAAAATCTGGAATCTTTGATAAGTCAACGTTTTCATTTATTCGTTTAAATTAATGAATAAATGATTACATTCCTTTATCACCTCATTCATTTCATGCCACATTGAACCTTCGTTGTGCCCTTACGGATCATGTCTCCACGTCACAGCACTCGCAATAACAGTGGTGAAAACCAAGAGGAAAGTAACAACAACAACACCAACCATAACAACAACAAAAAAATAACAAAGGTGTTGATGCCCAACTGACTGCGATTATTCACAACCCTGCTCAGGTTACTAATCCTAATCATCCTGGTAATTATGCTATAAATGTGGAAACCCAAATCACTACCGTAACCGATGCCCTAAACTAAACCGAAATCAAGACCCTCCAGCTACTTAACAGCAAGTCCCACCATTTGAATGTTGTTTGCTTTTAATTCTCTGTATTGACACTTTATGGATTCAAGTAATAAATTCTAGTATTATCATAACATCTGTGTGCATGCTTGTGAACTAATTGCTATATCTATAATCATACTTGCTTACTTGTACGACAATTAGTGGACTACCAAACAATCTACTCAACGATTGGTAGAGGTCATCATATCTTTTCAACAGTCGGGAGAGGCCCTACCACCTGCTCAATGACTGGTGGAGACTAACAGACCTGCTCAACAATCGGAAGAGTCATAGGAGGACGCAAAACCCTAATGTAAGGTAAATTGGTGATTACGGTCCGGAACGTAATCATGAATTTACAGGTACGTTAAGGTAGTGTGAAATTTTATCAAGGTTCCCGGTGGTTGACCAATTGTAAACCTAGTGTTTCTCTTAACTTCTGGACGAAGTTCCTAAAAGTAGGGGAGACTGTAACATCGCAAAAGTTTTCAAAGTTTAATACGAATATTATTTTTTTTATCGTTCATAAGGTGCCTAAGTTTAATTTTTTTTTTTCCGACCACACAACTTATATTTATATATATGTATATATAATATAAAAGTTTATAATAATAATAATAATAATAATTTTGTTTAAATGTTGTGATGACTAAGCCCATAAACAAAACACACCATGTTAACCCAACCCAACACCCTTGTAAAGGTCCCCATGTCTGGCCCAACCAAGCTAAGACTCGGCCCAACCAACAGCCCATATTCCCCCTTTTCTGTTTTGAAAAAAAATAAAAATAAAAACATGATGCCCACGCGAATCGAACCGGACCACCCTCGTACACAACACACGCACACTTACCACCTGCTCCACTTGTCATTGTTGGTTTAAAACCAACTTAATTTATATATAAGCCCACACTTACTTCTCCTTTTCCCTTTCCTCTTGTTCGCAAAACAGCAGCAGCTGTATATATTTATAATTTTTTTTCAAACCTTTGATTTAGCTATTGATTATACAAACATGGTAAGATTTCATGATTTTCGGCCTATCACAACCAAATGCACAATCAATTGGTCTTCAATTATTACCAATTCTGAACCATTGACGCGTCAAAATTTATAACTCGGTCAACTATTTCCAAATCAAACACCAAGATATTTCCCTATAAATTGAAGACCCTATAGCCTGATACATTCGCCGAACTATCTCTCCCAACTCTCAATTTCACTTAAAAATTCTTCTGTTCTTGGTATTGATCGCGTGTTTGACTTTTTAACGTGACCGGCTAATCTAGCACAATACAACCTTGTGAGTATAATTAATGTTGTGGGATTTGTTCATCGGCAAACACACATCGAAAGCCCTAACATTAATCAGGTTAAAGATGTGTGGATTGTTCGATTGGAAAAGCTAGGGCTTGTAATGTTGATTTGGGGATAAAAACGGATTTTCGCATGTGTTTATATTTTTATTGGAACGGGATTCATCACAACCACAGGCCTAGGCCAAGTGGTTGTGATGGCTGCTTGTAACAGGGACCACCAGGGTTCGAGACCCGGCCTGGACCCCTTTTTTTTCCTTAATTCCATTTCTTTTTACAAATCAATATTATATATATACATTTAAAACTTATAAATTCGTTTTTAAATATTAAAACTATCTTATAAATTCTAAGAAAATTATATTTATTAAATCTGAGTTAAAAGTGTTATTTACAATTTTTAAAATTTTCCCAAATATTTAAATTTATATAATTATGCATTATATTTATTTAAAATCCATTAAAATATCAAAACAATTTTATTAAATTCTCCAAAAATTATCCTGAGTTTGTATAAAGTTAAACTTTACTGAAATGATTTTTAATTCTGAAAAATCATTTATTTAATTTTTTAATCAATTTTTGTTAGATTTAATCATAATTAAATCATAATAAATCCAATTTTCATCATTTTTGCACCAAAATTTTATACAATTTATTTTTAAATATTTAGAACAGAAATATGATTTTTAAAATAGAAATTCTTTAATTTTAGTATTTTTGAATATTAAAATTAAATTTTGACAATTTGTAATAAATAGATTTAAAAATCTATTTTATAAGAAATAATTTTATAAAAATTATTTTTGCACTTCAAATACATTATTGTGATCATCCTAAATTTAAATTTCATAAAAAGATTTTTGGTTATTTATTTACTAAATTTCTCTCAATTGGTGAATATTTTTAATATTAATCAAACGAGCAATTATCCCCAATTCGAAGCCCTAGAACTTATACATTTGTAGACTTGATAGACTTAGACATATTTATTATCTCATTTTAGGGTGATACTTGATACATTTGGTCAACATATTTCTCAACAGATATAACATTTTACCAAGGTGAGTTTTACATAGCCCATTTTCTATTTATCACCATTTTTTTTGGGGTGAAACATGTTTATAACATCATCATTGCAATTCAATCATCAATGTGTCTATGTGTTTTCTATGTTGCATTATGTCTTGAGCATGATTAGAGTAAGCACCATTCTAGCATAAACATTAACATTGATCAAGCCGACGGTATACATTGATAGATCTATTGGACTGACAATCCCACCCGGATACGTGCCTCCTACAAAGGTAGCGTGGGTGTTTGTTATCGTATAACATATTCAATTGGACCATGAGCGTATGGTATGTATCATATTATAACAGTCATCAGGGTTGATTATGCACTCGATTTATTTCTATTATGTTCTCACATATGGACTAGATTGACATGACACATGAATTGCACAACATTTTTATTCAATTATCAAAAACCTATGTAATTCTCACCAACTTTTGTTGACCCAAAACCTTTTCAACTTAACATGTTTCAGGTTCTATTTGCTTGAAGATTTGATTTGATGCTTGAAGATATGTGTATAGTTTTATTCAATTTGATGTACAAATTCTAGAACAATTGTATGTAATTCATCTAAATCATTTAATGGAATTTATTATTCACCGTGAGCTACTGAACAATCATCAATACGTGACATCCCGATGTTTCCGCCATCGGTTGGGGTGTTACAGATTGGTATCAGAGCCATGGTTATAGGGAATTAGGTTATTAGAAAAATAATCTAGTCTATAACCATAGGATTTAACCAGTACTTGCTTCTTATACTTGCTATTCTCTATCTCCCTCCCACTTCTTATCCCTACTTTCATTCCTACAAGAAGGTTGCTCTCCATTAGTGGATCTACTCTTAGACTAATAGGACAAATTCCTCAGGTTTAACCTGAACCCCCTTGAGATCTCGTCGAAGTACTATATTTTAATAACGAACACGTGCAATCTGGAAGGGAGAACGCCTGTATTCTGAGTCTTCTGTCTAGGCTGGCATTGCGCATATATCCCAATCAGACGAGGGACCCGGATGCCTACCTGGGAATTCTCGGGATGAGTGTTCACTTATAGGCTAAAGCATGTCTTCATATGTTATTAAAATCTGGAATCTTTGATAAGTCAACGTTTTCATTTATTCGTTTAAATTAATGAATAAATGATTACATTCCTTTATCACCTCATTCATTTCATGCCACATTGAACCTTCGTTGTGCCCTTACGGATCATGTCTCCACGTCACAGCACTCGCAATAACAGTGGTGAAAACCAAGAGGAAAGTAACAACAACAACACCAACCATAACAACAACAAAAAAACAACAAAGGTGTTGATGCCCAACTGACTGCGATTATTCACAACCCTGCTCAGGTTACTAATCCTAATCATCCTGGTAATTATGCTATAAATGTGGAAACCCAAATCACTACCGTAACCGATGCCCTAAACTAAACCGAAATCAAGACCCTCCAGCTACTTAACAGCAAGTCCCACCATTTGAATGTTGTTTGCTTTTAATTCTCTGTATTGACACTTTATGGATTCAAGTAATAAATTCTAGTATTATCATAACATCTGTGTGCATGCTTGTGAACTAATTGCTATATCTATAATCATACTTGCTTACTTGTACGACAATTAGTGGACTACCAAACAATCTACTCAACGATTGGTAGAGGTCATCATATCTTTTCAACAGTCGGGAGAGGCCCTACCACCTGCTCAACGACTGGTGGAGACTAACAGACCTGCTCAACAATCGGAAGAGTCATAGGAGGACGCAAAACCCTAATGTAAGGTAAATTGGTGATTACGGTCCGGAACGTAATCATGAATTTACAGGTACGTTAAGGTAGTGTGAAATTTTATCAAGGTTCCCGGTGGTTGACCAATTGTAAACCTAGTGTTTCTCTTAACTTCGGGACGAAGTTCCTAAAAGTAGGGGAGACTGTAACATCGCAAAAGTTTTCAAAGTTTAATACGAATATTATTTTTTTTATCGTTCATAAGGTGCCTAAGTTTAATTTTTTTTTTCCGACCACACAACTTATATTTATATATATATGTATATATATATAAAAGTTTATAATAATAATAATAATAATTTTGTTTAAATGTTGTGATGACTAAGCCCATAAACAAAACACACCATGTTAACCCAACCCAACACCCTTGTAAAGGTCCCCATGTCTGGCCCAACCAAGCTAAGACTCGGCCCAACCAACAGCCCATATTCCCCCGTTTCTGTTTTGAAAAAAAATAAAAATAAAAACATGCTGCCCACGCGAATCGAACCGGAACACCCTCGTACACAACACACGCACACTTACCACCTGCTCCACATGTCATTGTTGGTTTAAAACCAACTTAATTTATATATAAGACCACACTTACTTCTCCTTTTCCCTTTCCTCTTGTTCGCAAAACAGCAGCAGCAGCTGTATATATTTATAATTTTTTTTCAAACCTTTGATTTAGCTATTGATTATACAAACATGGTAAGATTTCATGATTTTCGGCCTATCACAACCAAATGCACAATCAATTGGTCTTCAATTATTACCAATTCTGAACCATTGACGCGTCAAAATTTATAACTCGGTCAACTATTTCCAAATCAAACACCAAGATATTTCCCTATAAATTGAAGACCCTATAGCCTGATACATTCGCCGAACTATCTCTCCCAACTCTCAATTTCACTTAAAAATTCTTCTGTTCTTGGTATTGATCGCGTGTTTGACTTTTTAACGTGACCGGCTAATCGAGCACAATACAACCTTGTGAGTATAATTAATGTTGTGGGATTTGTTCATCGGCAAACACACATCGAAAGCCCTAACATTAATCAGGTTAAAGATGTGTGGATTGTTCGATTGGAAAAGCTAGGGCTTGTAATGTTGATTTGGGGATAAAAACTGATTTTCGCATGTGTTTATATTTTTATTGGAACGGGATTCATCACAACCACAGGCCTAGGCCAAGTGGTTGTGATGGCTGCTTGTAACAGGGACCACCAGGGTTCGAGACCCGGCCTGGACCCCTTTTTTTTCCTTAATTCCATTTCTTTTTACAAATCAATATTATATATATACATTTAAAACTTATAAATTCGTTTTTAAATATTAAAACTATCTTATAAATTCTAAGAAAATTATATTTATTAAATCTGAGTTAAAAGTGTTATTTACAATTTTTATTTTCCCAAAATTCATTTATTTAATATTTATAATAATTAAATCAATTTTATGCTATTATATTTATAAAAATCCATTAAAATATCAAAACAATTTTATTAAATTCTCCAAAAATTATCCTGAGTTTGTATAAAGTTAAAATTTACTGAAATGATTTTTAATTCTGAAAAATCATTTATTTAATATTTTTAATCAATTTTTGTTAGATTTAATCATAATTAAATCATAATAAATCCAATTTTCATCATTTTTGCACCAAAATTTTATACAATTTATTTTTAAATATTTAGAACAGAAATATGATTTTTAAAATAGAAATTCTTTAATTTTAGTATTTTTGAATATTAAAATTAAATTTTGACAATTTGTAATAAATAGATTTAAAAATCTATTTTATAAGAAATAATTTTATAAAAATTATTTTTGCACTTCAAATACATTATTGTGATCATCCTAAATTTAAATTTCATAAAAAGATTTTTGGTTATTTATTTACTAAATTTCTCTCAATTGGTGAATATTTTTAATATTAATCAAACGAGCAATTATCCCCAATTCGAAGCCCTAGAACTTATACATTTGTAGACTTGATAGACTTAGACATATTTATTATCTCATTTTAGGGTGATACTTGATACATTTGGTCAACATATTTCTCAACAGATATAACATTTTACCAAGGTGAGTTTTACATAGCCCATTTTCTATTTATCACCATTTTTTTTGGGGGTGAAACATGTTTATAACATCATCATTGCAATTCAATCATCAATGTGTCTATGTGTTTTCTATGTTGCATTATGTCTTGAGCATGATTAGAGTAAGCACCATTCTAGCATAAACATTAACATTGATCAAGCCGACGGTATACATTGATAGATCTATTGGACTGACAATCCCACCCGGATACGTGCCTCCTACAAAGGTAGCGTGGGTGTTTGTTATCGTATAACATATTCAATTGGACCATGAGCGTATGGTATGTATCATATTATAACAGTCATCAGGGTTGATTATGCACTCGATTTATTTCTATTATGTTCTCACATATGGACTAGATTGACATGACACATGAATTGCACAACATTTTTATTCAATTATCAAAAACCTATGTAATTCTCACCAACTTTTGTTGACCCAAAACCTTTTCAACTTAACATGTTTCAGGTTCTATTTGCTTGAAGATTTGATTTGATGCTTGAAGATATGTGTATAGTTTTATTCAATTTGATGTACAAATTCTAGAACAATTGTATGTAATTCATCTAAATCATTTAATGGAATTTATTATTCACCGTGAGCTACTGAACAATCATCAATACGTGACATCCCGATGTTTCCGCCATCGGTTGGGGTGTTACAGATTGGTATCAGAGCCATGGTTATAGGGAATTAGGTTATTAGAAAAATAATCTAGTCTATAACCATAGGATTTAACCAGTACTTGCTTCTTATACTTGCTATTCTCTATCTCCCTCCCACTTCTTATCCCTACTTTCATTCCTACAAGAAGGTTGCTCTCCATTAGTGGATCTACTCTTAGACTAATAGGACAAATTCCTCAGGTTTAACCTGAACCCCCTTGAGATCTCGTCGAAGTACTATATTTTAATAACGAACACGTGCAATCTGGAAGGGTGAACGCCTGTATTCTGAGTCTTCTGTCTAGGCTGGCATTGCGCATATATCCCAATCAGACGAGGGACCCGGATGCCTACCTGGGAATTCTCGGGATGAGTGTTCACTTATAGGCTAAAGCATGTCTTCATATGTTATTAAAATCTGGAATCTTTGATAAGTCAACGTTTTCATTTATTCGTTTAAATTAATGAATAAATGATTACATTCCTTTATCACCTCATTCATTTCATGCCACATTGAACCTTCGTTGTGCCCTTACGGATCATGTCTCCACGTCACAGCACTCGCAATAACAGTGGTGAAAACCAAGAGGAAAGTAACAACAACAACACCAACCATAACAACAACAAAAAAACAACAAAGGTGTTGATGCCCAACTGACTGCGATTATTCACAACCCTGCTCAGGTTACTAATCCTAATCATCCTGGTAATTATGCTATAAATGTGGAAACCCAAATCACTACCGTAACCGATGCCCTAAACTAAACCGAAATCAAGACCCTCCAGCTACTTAACAGCAAGTCCCACCATTTGAATGTTGTTTGCTTTTAATTCTCTGTATTGACACTTTATGGATTCAAGTAATAAATTCTAGTATTATCATAACATCTGTGTGCATGCTTGTGAACTAATTGCTATATCTATAATCATACTTGCTTACTTGTACGACAATTAGTGGACTACCAAACAATCTACTCAACGATTGGTAGAGGTCATCATATCTTTTCAACAGTCGGGAGAGGCCCTACCACCTGCTCAACGACTGGTGGAGACTAACAGACCTGCTCAACAATCGGAAGAGTCATAGGAGGACGCAAAACCCTAATGTAAGGTAAATTGGTGATTACGGTCCGGAACGTAATCATGAATTTACAGGTACGTTAAGGTAGTGTGAAATTTTATCAAGGTTCCCGGTGGTTGACCAATTGTAAACCTAGTGTTTCTCTTAACTTCGGGACGAAGTTCCTAAAAGTAGGGGAGACTGTAACATCGCAAAAGTTTTCAAAGTTTAATACGAATATTATTTTTTTTATCGTTCATAAGGTGCCTAAGTTTAATTTTTTTTTTTCCGACCACACAACTTATATTTATATATATATGTATATATATATAAAAGTTTATAATAATAATAATAATAATTTTGTTTAAATGTTGTGATGACTAAGCCCATAAACAAAACACACCATGTTAACCCAACCTAACACCTTGTAAAGGTCCCCATGTCTGGCCCAACCAAGCTAAGACTCGGCCCAACCAACAGCCCATATTCCCCCGTTTCTGTTTTGAAAAAAAATAAAAATAAAAACATGCTGCCCACGCGAATCGAACCGGAACACCCTCGTACACAACACACGCACACTTACCACCTGCTCCACATGTCATTGTTGGTTTAAAACCAACTTAATTTATATATAAGACCACACTTACTTCTCCTTTTCCCTTTCCTCTTGTTCGCAAAACAGCAGCAGCAGCTGTATATATTTATAATTTTTTTTCAAACCTTTGATTTAGCTATTGATTATACAAACATGGTAAGATTTCATGATTTTCGGCCTATCACAACCAAATGCACAATCAATTGGTCTTCAATTATTACCAATTCTGAACCATTGACGCGTCAAAATTTATAACTCGGTCAACTATTTCCAAATCAAACACCAAGATATTTCCCTATAAATTGAAGACCCTATAGCCTGATACATTCGCCGAACTATCTCTCCCAACTCTCAATTTCACTTAAAAATTCTTCTGTTCTTGGTATTGATCGCGTGTTTGACTTTTTAACGTGACCGGCTAATCGAGCACAATACAACCTTGTGAGTATAATTAATGTTGTGGGATTTGTTCATCGGCAAACACACATCGAAAGCCCTAACATTAATCAGGTTAAAGATGTGTGGATTGTTCGATTGGAAAAGCTAGGGCTTGTAATGTTGATTTGGGGATAAAAACTGATTTTCGCATGTGTTTATATTTTTATTGGAACGGGATTCATCACAACCACAGGCCTAGGCCAAGTGGTTGTGATGGCTGCTTGTAACAGGGACCACCAGGGTTCGAGACCCGGCCTGGACCCCTTTTTTTTCCTTAATTCCATTTCTTTTTACAAATCAATATTATATATATACATTTAAAACTTATAAATTCGTTTTTAAATATTAAAACTATCTTATAAATTCTAAGAAAATTATATTTATTAAATCTGAGTTAAAAGTGTTATTTACAATTTTTATTTTCCCAAAATTCATTTATTTAATATTTATAATAATTAAATCAATTTTATGCTATTATATTTATAAAAATCCATTAAAATATCAAAACAATTTTATTAAATTCTCCAAAAATTATCCTGAGTTTGTATAAAGTTAAACTTTACTGAAATGATTTTTAATTCTGAAAAATCATTTATTTAATATTTTTAATCAATTTTTGTTAGATTTAATCATAATTAAATCATAATAAATCCAATTTTCATCATTTTTGCACCAAAATTTTATACAATTTATTTTTAAATATTTAGAACAGAAATATGATTTTTAAAATAGAAATTCTTTAATTTTAGTATTTTTGAATATTAAAATTAAATTTTGACAATTTGTAATAAATAGATTTAAAAATCTATTTTATAAGAAATAATTTTATAAAAATTATTTTTACACTTCAAATACATTATTGTGATCATCCTAAATTTAAATTTCATAAAAAGATTTTTGGTTATTTATTTACTAAATTTCTCTCAATTGGCGAATATTTTTAATATTAATCAAACGAGCAATTATCCCCAATTCGAAGCCCTAGAACTTATACATTTGTAGACTTGATAGACTTAGACATATTTATTATCTCATTTTAGGGTGATACTTGATACATTTGGTCAACATATTTCTCAACAGATATAACATTTTACCAAGGTGAGTTTTACATAGCCCCTTTTCTATTTATCACCATTTTTTTTGGGGTGAAACATGTTTATAACATCATCATTGCAATTCAATCATCAATGTGTCTATGTGTTTTCTATGTTGCATTATGTCTTGAGCATGATTAGAGTAAGCACCATTCTAGCATAAACATTAACATTGATCAAGCCGACGGTATACATTGATAGATCTATTGGACTGACAATCCCACCCGGATACGTGCCTCCTACAAAGGTAGCGTGGGGGTTTGTTATCGTATAACATATTCAATTGGACCATGAGCGTATGGTATGTATCATATTATAACAGTCATCAGGGTTGATTATGCACTCGATTTATTTCTAGTATGTTCTCACATATGGACTAGATTGACATGACACATGAATTGCACAACATTTTTATTCAATTATCAAAAACCTATGTAATTCTCACCAACTTTTGTTGACCCAAAACCTTTTCAACTTAACATGTTTCAGGTTCTATTTGCTTGAAGATTTGATTTGATGCTTGATGATATGTGTATAGTTTTATTCAATTTGATGTACAAATTCTAGAACAATTGTATGTAATTCATCTAAATCATTTAATGGAATTTATTATTCACCGTGAGCTACTGAACAATCATCAATACGTGACATCCCGATGTTTCCGCCATCGGTTGGGGTGTTACATCCATGGTGCTGGATCCTCATCATCAAACCTTTGATCACCATAATAAGTAGGTTAAGATGAAGTGACAGTCTTTTCAGGTCCGTAATGGAAGATGTCAAGTGTAACACCCCAACCGATGGCGGAAACATCGGGATGTCACGTAGTGATGATTGTTCAGTAGCTCATGGTGAATAATAAATTTCATTAAATGATTTAAATAAATTACATACAATTGTTCTACAAGAATTCGTACATCTAATTGAATAAAACTATGCACATATCATCAAGCAAATCTTCAAGCAAGTAGAACCTGAAACATGTTAAGTTGAAAATATTTTGGGTCAACAAAAGTTGGTGAGAATTACATAGGTTTTGATAATCGAATGAAATTGTTGTGCAATTCATGTGTCATGGCAATCTAGTCCATATGTGAAAACATACTAGAAGTAAATCGAGTGCATAATCAACCATTGTGACTGTTGTATTGTGGTACATCCCATACGCTCATGGTTCACTCGTTTATATTGCAGTAACAAACACCCACGCAACCTTTGTAGGAGGCACATATCCGGGTGGGATTGTCAGTCCAATAGATCTATCAATGTATACCGTTTGGCTGATGAATGTTTATACTAGAATTGTGCTTACCCTAGTCATGTTCAAGACATAATGCAACATAGAAATACACATAGACACATTGATGATTGAATTGCATAAATAATGTTGTAACATGTTTCACCCCAAAAATGGTGATAAATAGAAAATGGGCTATGTAAAACTCACCTTAGCAAAATGTTATATCTGTTGAAAAGATTGAATAATGGTGTTGCCCAAATGTGTCAAGTATCACCCTATAATAAGATAATAAATATGTCTAAGCTTAATGTTATAAAAACTCAGGATAATTTTTTTGTGGAAATTAATAAGATCGTTTTGATATTTTTATAGATTTTTATAAATAAAATAGAATAAACTTGATTTATTTATTATATATATTAAATAAATAAATTTTTGAAAACTAAAAATTGTAAGTTGAACTTTTATATCAGATTAATATAAGATAATTTTTGTAGAATTTTTAAAAGTGTTTTAGTATTTTAAAATGAATTTATAAAATGTATGTAATATATATTTAGTTTTAGGAAACAAAACAAAAAAAGAAGAAAAAGGGTGCTGCTAAAGGGACTCGAACCCGCATCAGAATCGGTTCAGAGTTTTAAGCCACGAAGAAATCACCAACTGATCTGTATCAGTTTTGGTGATATTTTTAAGTCTGTATTAGTTATATATGATAACTGCGAAAGCTTATCTTCCCCAAAAATCACCTTCGAGCCCTAGATTTTCAAATCAAACAATCCACACAACATTAACCCAATTAACCATAGGGTTAATGTTGTGCATCAGCCGATTAATGAAACCCACAAGAAAAATCATACATACAAAGTTTAATCGAACATGAACGGACAGTAAACCTAAAAAGTCAAATGGCGATCGTGAATCAAGAACAGAGTATGATTGTGAAGAAATGGAGGTTGAGGGAGATGTATTGGCGAGTTGTGCTTGCTCGGGAAGGATCAATTTATAGTATTGTGACCTGGGTGATCGAATTGGAAACCATTGACCACCCATTGAATGTTTCACGCGTAAATGGCAAATTTGGTATCAATTGATTGATAGTAATCGTGTTGCTGAGTCAATATAGGCCGGTAATCATGTAGGAATTCCATATAGAAATTAAAACGCGTCAATTAAGCCAATTTGATTTGGTCAAGATGGGATTGTGTTTGGTCAACTGCTGCTTGTTGCTGTTCGTCGATCAGGGAAGGGGAAAGAAGAGAAAGAGGCTGGGTTTATATATAATTGGAGTTGGGTTTAAAACAAAAGATAGACATGGCTTAGCTGGTTGTGTGGATGTGGTGCATCAGGCTCAGCTCCGGTTCGATACCCGGCAAGAGCATTTATTATTATTATTTTTTTAGCAGAAAGGGGGTTGGAGTTGGGCCAGGTGTTGGACTGGGCTGGTTTAATGGGCTCAGGTTTGGGCCCCAAAATTAGACAAGGGTCTAGGTTTGGTTTGGTTGGGCTTTAGAGATTGGTTTTAATTATAGTGTGATTGTTATTATTATTATTATTATTATTATTATATATATATATATATATATATATAACGAATAATTATCATAGCATTAAAATGTCTCAAAAATAATAATAACGTTCATTTATTTAATGCGAACTGTTACAGTCTCCCCTACTTTTAGGAACTTCGTCCAGAAGTTAAAAGAGAACACCAAGTGTATAATTGGTCAACTACAGAAAACCTTGATAAAATTTCACACTACCTTAATGTACCTGTAAATTCATGATTACGTTCCGGACCATAATTACCAATTTACCTTACATTAGGGTTTTGCGTCCTTTTATGACTTTACCGATTGTTGAGCAGGTTCGATAGTCTCCACCAGTCGTTGAGCAGGTGGTAGGGCCTCTCCTGACTGTTGGAAAGACATGATGACCTCTATCAATCGTTAAGTAGGTTGTTTGGTAGTCAACTAATTGTTGTACAAGTAAGCAAGTATGATTATAGATATAACAATTAGTTCACATTCAAACAAGCATGCACACAGATGTTATGATAATACTTGAATTTATTACTTGAATTAAAAAGTGTCAATACATAGAATTAAATAGGTAGACATTATTCAAATGGTGGGGTTTGCTGTTAAGTAGCTGGAGGGTCTCAAGCGGGGTTATTTGGAGCATCAAGAGCGTTTGTAGCAGGGATTCGACAAGCATCTGCAAGATGCCCATACCTTTGACAATTGGTGCACTGTCGGCAGGGTACTTGAGTTGGATGGTGATACTGGCAGGTGTTACACTTAGGAAGCTTCCCGTTGTATTGTTTCTTGTTGGGTGGGACAGTGGTGTCTATTGCAAAATTCCTGACCTTGCACTTTCCGTTGGTTGAGGCCTCAGTTTTGATATCAACGGCAGGTTGGGGAGTATCCTTTTTCTTTTCCCCTTTACGAGTCAGGGTTCCTGCCTTCACATGGTTCTCTGTTAGGGTGGCAGCCAAACGTTTTGCTTCCTCCAAAGTAGCAGGGTTCCTTCCCCACACCGTGTCTTGAATCTTCATCGGTAAGCCACCAATGTATTTTTCGATTGCAATAGGCAAGGGGGTGACCTTGTGGGGTAGCAGTAGGCTAAGTTCGTGAAAACGAGTGTTGTAAGCAAGGTTTTCCCCACTGTCTTGAGCAAGATCATGAAATTCATCTTCTAGCTTCTTAATTTCATTACGAGGACAGAACTTATCACACCCTCAAAATCCACTTGCGGAGTTTTACCGCGAGGCGTATGACAAACCAGGATCCAAACCAACGATCACAACAAACAAGTCTAAATGAACATAATGCAATTTCAAAAACAATGTTTAAAATCCCCAATCACAGCGGAAGCTTATACAAAACATAATCCAAAATAAACCAAGTGTTCAACGTTTGAAAACCATGCAATCCTAACTAGACGCCGTGCAGACGCGTGCGCCCTAGTTCCATTGTGCTACCTTAGCGACCTGAGAAAACATGTAAAAGTTTACGTCCGCACAAAAATGCTGGTGAGTTTACAGGTTTTGTAATCCAAGTACCAAGTTCAACCTGTCCATACTATAACAAATCGAAAACCATAGTACGCTAGCTAGGCGTATGTTTTGTTACTATCACGATTGGAAAACCATTACTAACTCGCAAACCAGATGTCGTGCCCGATGTAGTAACCTGTTGTTCCTGTTTGAGACAATATGCACCCGCCGACCCTCCAAGTCGACGAGCAGGGTTGGTCACTCCCAATAGCGCTATTCACATTTCCCCGTTGTGCTAACCCGCACATTCATGGTTCCCCCGGGACTTCCAAAGATCGTATAGTAAACCATAGAAACCCATAGTATGACAGTAGTTACCAAACATAAGTTTTAACACATGTTTTCTCCCCGAAAAGTGAAAACAGTTAAAAGAGGGGCCGTAAACTTACCTTAAGTTGCGTTACTCCGTAACACGAATAAACTCAGCAGCTATGCTAGTCCCGTAAAGCGGCGACCTAACATATGACAGTTACAAGTACTTAGACTAATAACCCGTAGGTTAGTTAGTCCCTAGATGTCCAGACCATAACCAAGTTCGTTTGAAAACACCGTGACTGTTTAACTGACCCAATGTACAAGACTCGACATCCCATTGGTGACCCGAGACTCCCCGTGTTATGCTTACGCTCTCAAACATACAATCATGCATTCGCACTTAACATACGTTAACGTCCAACAAGTTATAGCACGTAGTTCACGTATCACATAATTAAATCCAAACATATGTTACCAAGTTATTTGATATGTTACGGGGTTCCTAGCATGTTCCTAGATGTCAAATCGGGTCTCGGAATGCTAATTTACACTTACAGTAGCAGTACACGCGATTAGGAAAAGTCAACTAGCATTTAGGTTGGTCAACTGGCATTTAGGAAGGCTAATTGCATGTAATATAGGCATTTAGGGTCATAAGACATGTAAATCTTGAGCTTATAGGCGATTAGGGCTATAAGACATGTATTTCAGGACTTAACTAGCATTTAGGATCACAATTGCATGTAACAGAGGCAATTAGCCCCCAATTGCATGGTATATAGGCGATTAGGGCATCTTTATAGGCGATTGGCCTCCTAATCGCCTATAACATAGGCGATTAGGGTTGCTAATCGCCAGTAACCCAGCTGTTCCGGTTTTTCGCGCGTTTAACACTCCAAATCAGATCCAGAACGCGTGTAATCATCCAATATCAATCCAACAACTATACCAAACATGTTTAAACCAAAATCCTTCGTTTAACCTCGTATTATCAGCCCTGCATGCAACCATGTAATCCAAACACAATACACATAGCATGAAACATCACATTAACATGCATAACTATAACCCTAATGAACAATTACTCAGATCCTATCATCATGCCATCATTATTAATCTGAAACTAATCTAATAACATGTAATCATCCATCTTGAATCATAAAAACCCAAGCTTTTAATCATAAACACACATAACACATGTATGATAGTTAGAATCCGATTAACAACACTTATTTACGATTTTCAGAAAGCTTATTCGTTTTAAAACAGGTCTGGACCATTAGGGATTCAATGAAAATGTTAAAATAAGGTTGCATGGATGAAAACCACACCTTAGATTTTGTTAGGACAAAGAGGATTGGTGAAACCACTTTTGTAAACCTTAGTCTAATTCACTTCTGTCATTTTTGGCTAAGTATAGAAGTACTGAAGAGAAGACAAGAAACTGCTGATTAGAAGATATGAAGAAGTGCTGAAGTTGCAGAAGTTCTGAAGTCCAAACCAGACAAGTTCACTTCAGAAGTACTGAAGACAAAACTACTCTTCAGTAGTTGTCCTTCATCAGCACTTAGCAGAAGATATTTCCCACCGCCTTTTTGCATCAGTAGTTTGTTGTTTAATATTACTTTTAACTGTATTTGTTTCTTTCAATGTTGCAACTTGTGCAACTTGTCACTGGACTTTCTGTGCTTGCTTTTTAGGCAAGATACATGCATGTAATCGTCTATAAATAGAAGGCTTCAACCTTCTATTTTAGACATTGATTTTCAACAGAAAAATCCTTCAAACACTCTCATTGTTATATTCCATTTCTGTATTTATTGTGAATCTCTCTAAGTATCTAATTCTCATTTACAACTTAGATTCATAATAAATACTTTGTCATTCATTAGTTTCAAACATCAAGGGGGAGTTACAACTCTGCCTTTGTGTAAAAAGTGTTGCTTTAACTTATAACATTCCGCTGTGCTTATAATCTGATTTACAAGGACTTGCTAAACACTTAAGTGTCAAGATAGCAAGTTCTTACTTAGCAAACAAGAGCAAACTGATCCAACAATTGGTATCAGAGCATTGGTTTATCTGATCACATATCAATCTAACAAATTGAGAATCAGACACAAAGCTCTTATTGATATTCAATAAAAAGATCAAAAGTTCACTTTTTATCAATATCCATCACTTAAAAGAGTCATCAGACAAATCTATACTCTTTAAAAATGGATCCACACAATACTGGTTCTGCCACCAAACCTGCCATGCTTGTGAGAAATGAGTACAATATATGGCAGAAAAGAATGGCACATACCTTGTCACAAACCAACACAGGTTGTTGGAGATCTGTGATATATGGTCCACACAAACCAGTAAACATAAATCTTGAAACTAAAGAAGGGATTCCTAAGGATCCCAAAGACTATACAGATGAGGATTTCCTAAAACTTGAGCTAGATGCTAAGGCATTCTCTATGTTGGCAATGGCTCTCCCAAATGAAATATACTCTGGCCTTTTACATTGTGAAAGTGCCAAAGAACTTTGGGACTGTCTTAAAGAACAGTTTGGAGGAACTGAAGAGGTGATTGCCAACACCAGAGAAATTTTGGCTCAACAATATGAAACATTTGCTTATATTAATGGGGAAACTTTGACACAACAATTTGAAAGATTCTCCTCATTAATCTCTGAGCTAAAGTTAAATGGTCAGACCTATACAACAGTATCTATGTTACATAGATTTTTAAGGTCTCTACCTGACAAATGGGAAACCTACTCCATTGTCTTAAGATCCTCACCAGATTTTAGCTCCCTCACTCTTACAAAACTCCATGGGAGATTACTTACTTTTGAAAGAGAAATCGATCAAAAGAAGAAATTACAAACTTCTGGTAAAACTGCTGATGACTACCTACCAGGTAGTACAGCACTTTTGGGACAAGATTCACCAACTTGTTCCTATGGATCTTATGACAATATTGACATAACTACTGGGATCTCATCAGAAAGATCTTTCCCAGGTTATGACAATGATGACCAAAGTCAAACTGCTGATAATCTATGTTTTATCATGGATGATTTGAAAAATTTTAGCAGTGATGACTTAGAGGAAATGGACATATTACACCAACTGGCCATGCTAAGCATTAAAACTAACAAGTTTTATAAAAGGTCAGGAAGGAAATTTCCAGGATTGACCAGTAATACAAAAATTGGTTTTTACAAATCTAAACTGAGATGTCACAAGTGTCAGAAGTTGGGACACTTTGCTAGAGAGTGTAGAAGCTCTAGCTTTAACCAATCACAATCTGGAAATAACTATAACCCCAATTATAATAGGAACAATGGAACTCAAGGGAGTGCTCATTTTGTACAGGCACAAGCTCCTCAACAGCAATATATGCCTCAAGTACAATATGTTCAAGTGCCTGCTCAACAGATGCAGAGCCAACAATCAATCCCTCCCTTTCCAGCTGCTCAACTTCCTCCACAGCCTCAACAACCCCCTCAACAAAGTCTCTTTACCTCGGGGTATGTTGACTGGAGCAGTCTCCCTTATGACACCACAGAGTGTAATCCTGATGCAGACAACAAAGTGTTTGACATCAACTGGGGAGAACCAGACAATGGCAGAAAGAACTTTGCCTTAATGGCATTTGAAGGCTGTACCTCAAAATCTGCATTGTCTCAGGTATCAAAAGAATCTTTGACAAAACTATGTTCAAACTCTTGCAAAGAAACTTTTGCTCTCATAAGAGAGACAAACGTGCACCTACAAGGCAAAGCCAATGATTTAGAAAGAAAATGCACACAGATAAAATGTGATTTGGAAAGAAAACTGTGTGCTAAAACAAAAGAGGTTTCTAAATTAACTGACTCTGCTATTGAAACCCAAGCACAAATCAAAATGATGCTAAATGACCTGGGAGATGTCAGACAAGAGCTTGCTGACACCAGGATCACTTGTGAAAAATGGGTGGAATCTTGTAGGGGGTATCAACTACTGCTAAACAAACAAAGTGCTTCAAATGTTAAGTTTGGCATAGGATACCATCATGTTGAAACACCAACAGATTTTTCTCCCAAAACTACTGAAGATGGGAGAAGAATTGTTTCAAATGAAACTTCTGAAGGGAAAGAATGCACATCTTTCCATGAAATCTTTCTAAACAGAAATCCTGGCATTTTTAAAGAAAGTACTTCAGAAGTATTTACAAAAACTGACAACAAGCCATCAGTAGTTTCATCTACTTCAGGAGTTGAGACCCTGAAAACTACTGATGAGCAAAATCTTTTCACAACAGTCAGAAATTTGCCTTCTAATCAAAAACTTAAGGCAAAAGAATGTGAAATTTGTGGCCTGTTCAACCACAAAACTGAATTTTGTAGATACAGAAAAGGAATTCAGTTCAATCAAAAATTTAAACAACAGGTTGTGGGAAATCAAATCAGAAATGATTATGAAAAAGTCTTTAAACCCAAGAAACAACAACCTGAAAAACACCTTTTCTCAGAAAAGATAAAATCTCAACCAAAATCTTTTTCTCAAAATTCCTTGTCAGTAGTTAGACCAGAATCTTCAGCAGTTTCACAAACTGCTGAGATTCAAAATCTAAAGAACATGGTAGAACTACTGATGACCAAGGTTGATGGTGGTCCTAAAAAGAATACCACCATGGTTCTTCATGAAAAATCCATTGCCAAAAAGACATGGATTTCTCAACCTGGTCAAGAACAAACTGTAACTGTTCTCAAGAGCAAACCCAAAGCCAAACAGGCTTGGGTTTCCAAATCTAACTAATTTGCTTTTATGTGCAGAGAGTTTCCAGGGGCTTAAACAGCATATGGTATGTTGATAGTGGAGGCTCTATGCACATGACTGGATGCAGATACCTGATAAACAATTTTATCAGCCAAAGAGAAGGATCTGTGTCCTTTGGGAACAATGCTAAGGGATATGTGCTAGGACATGGCAATGTCTCCTCTGGCAAAATACAGTTTGACAAGGTCAATCTGGTGGAAAATCTTGAATACAACTTGCTGAGCGTGTCACAAATGTGTGATAAAGGATATTCTTCCTTTTTCACAAAGACAGCTTGCAAGATCATCTCACCAGAAGGCCAGAAGTTGATTGAGAAGATTATAGAAGATCATACTTTGCTGATTGCCAAAAGATGTGGCAATGTCTATGCAGTGGACATTGAGAAAGACAAAGTATTGAACAATACTGCCTGTTTCTTCTCAAGGGCATCAACTTCAGAAACAGATCTCTGGCACAGGAGACTTGGCCATGTGAACTTTAAAACCATAAATAAAGTCACAAAAATGGGCTTGGTCAGAGGTCTACCTTTGAAAGTATACCAGTGTCAAGAACACTGTGTATCCTGTTTAAAGGGAAAACAGCATAAGTCCTCCTATAAGTCTATTGAAGAATCAAAAACAACTGCATGTCTTCAACTACTCCATATGGACTTATTTGGACCTGTCAAGATTATGAGCCTTGGTAAAAAGAAGTACTGCTTAGTCATCATTGATGACTACTCAAGATTCACATGGGTATTCTTCTTATTTTCCAAGGATGAGGCTGCTGAAATCATCAAGTTCTTCATTCTACAAGTAGAGAAACAATATTCTCTATCTGTCAAAACCATTAGAAGTGACAATGGGACAGAGTTCAGGAACAAAACTCTGGATGAATTCTGTTTGTCTAAAGGGATTATTAGACAATACAGTGTTCCCAGAACTCCTGAACAAAATGGTGTAGTAGAAAGGAAGAACAGAACATTGATAGAAGGAGCAAGAACAATGTTAGCTGATTCTGGACTGCCATTATACTTTTGGGCAGAAGCAGTTAACACAGCATGTTATGTTCAGAATAGAGTTCTTGTGGTCAAGAGACATTCCAAGACTGCCTATGAAGTTCTTCATGGCATGAAGCCCCTTATCTCCTTTTTCAGGGCTTTTGGGTGTCAATGTTTCATCTTGAACATCAAGGAATCTATTTCAAAGTTTGCTGCCAAAGTTGACTCAGGTTACTTTCTTGGTTACTCTTCAACTAGAAAAGCCTACAAGGTTTTTAATTCTCACACCAGGATAGTAGAAGAAACATTGAATGTCAAGTTCAATGAGTCAAAACACACTCTTATTCCAGCACATCCTGCTGAACTCTTTGACCTTGACAACTTTCACTTTGGACCTGAAAAGGCTGTTACTTCTTCCAAACCTACTTATTATGGTGATCAAAGGTTTGAAGATGAGGATCCTGCACCATGGACTCCTCAAACAGTCATTAAGTCAACTACAACACCATCAGAAGTTTTTCAAACTTCTGATCAAACAAATACTGAAGGCCAAACTCAAACATCTGCTTCAGCACCTGCAACTACTGAAGAAGCTGCAACTGCTGAACCAGATATCATAGACCTCAGTAGTTTGTTTGAAGAACAAGAGCCACCTACACCTGTCAGTGGTTTACAACAACTGATTGAACACAGAGATCATCCACTTGATCAAATCATGGGTGATATAGCTACAGGTGTTCTGACCAGAAACCAGCTCTCCAACTTTTGCCTATTCTCAGCCTTTATTTCACAGTTGGAACCAAAGAAGTACCAGAAAGCCCTCAAAGACAATAATTGGGTACAGGCTATGCAAGATGAACTACTACAGTTCAACAAGCAACAGGTCTGGGAAATCTGTCCCTTACCTCAAAACAAGCAACCAATTGGTACAAGATGGGTTTTCAGGAACAAACAAGATGAAGCTGGTATGATAATCAAGAACAAGGCAAGACTGGTAGTTCAAGGGTACTCTCAAGAAGAGGGAATTGACTATGATGAAACCTTTGCTCCAGTTGCAAGGCTTGAGGCCATCAGGTTATTTCTGGCCTATGCCATTTCCAACAAAATTAAAGTTTATCAAATGGATGTGAAAAGTGCATTTTTGTATGGAAAAATCAAAGAGGAGGTGTATGTCTGTCAGCCACCTGGGTTTGAGGATCCTTCTCATCCTGAGTGGGTGTACAGACTGGACAAAGCTCTTTATGGGCTCAAACAGGCTCCAAGAGCCTGGTATGATACACTCTCCACCTTTTTACTCAAAAATAACTTTACAAGAGGTGCCATTGATAAAACACTTTTCATTAAACATGTTGGAAATCATGTCTTACTTGTTCAAATTTATGTTGATGATATCATCTTTGGTTCAACAAACACAAAACTGTGTGATGATTTTAAGAAACTCATGCAATCAAAATTTGAGATGAGTACCATGGGAGAACTGCAGTACTTTCTAGGACTGCAGATCAAACAACAAACAAATGGAACTTTTATACATCAATCAAAATATGTTAAAGAATTATTGAACAAATTTTCTTTAAATGACTGTAAATCATGTTCCACTCCCATGACACCTATCACACAAGTTGATCCTGATGATCAAGGAAAACAGGTTGATCAAACCATGTACAGATGCATGATAGGTTCCCTTTTATACTTAACTGCTTCTAGACCAGATATTATGTTCTCAACATGTGTCTGTGCTAGATATCAATCAGCACCAAGGGAATCACACCTTATTGCAGTCAAAAGAATTTTTAGATATCTGAAAGGAACTCCAACACTGGGAATTTGGTATCCTGCTTCAAGCAATACCAAGTTATCAGCTTTTTCAGATAGTGACTATGCAGGGTGTAAAATGACAAGAAAGTCAACATCTGGTGGTTGTCAATTCCTGGGTAACTGTCTAGTGTCATGGCAATCAAAGAAGCAAACATCTGTTGCAACTTCAACTGCTGAAGCTGAATACATTGCAGCTGCAAGTTGTACATCACAGATACAATGGCTCCAATATCAACTTCTTGATTATGGAATCAAAGAGACCAAGACACCTTTGTTTGTAGACAGCAAATCTGCCATTAGCATCATTCAAAATCCGGTACAGTTCTCAAAAACTAAACATATTGAGATCAGGTACCATTTCATAAGAGATTGCTATGAAAAAGGCAAGATTGAGGTGAAGCATGTAGCAACAGCTAATCAGATAGCTGACATCTTCACTAAGCCCCTTGACACATCAACATTTCAGAAGTTAGTATCCATGCTTGGAATGCTAAATTTGTAAGTGTTTATTTTATTTTTTTTCTGCATATCAGTTAGAATCCAAGTTAACACTTGATTCTACCCAACTCTACATCAAACTTCTACATCAATCACTACTGTTATGCATCAAAATTTTTCTTTTTCCTTTTTCCATCCTTGATTCCATCCTGTTTACCATGGTGGAATCAAAATGAAAAATTTTCTTTTTCCTTTTTCCATCCTTGATTCCATCCTGTTTACTTTGGTGGATTTCAAGTTAACCTTTTCCATCTTTTTTCTGGTTTCCACTTACAAATGACAAAAGTCTGCAACAAAACTTCTGAAAAACAAAGTACTGATTAAACAAAAATCAGTATGAGAGAAAGTACTGATGAACAAAAATCATCAGTATGGGATAATTTTCTGAAAAAGTGTGTAACTTCTGATAAAATAAACTTCAGAAGTTATGAATAAAGTATTTATAAAACATTTCTCATCAGATGTTAAAACTGCTGAAGAGAAAATGGGAACTACTGATGAAGTAATCCTTCATCAGCAGTTTAAGTCAGAAGGGCAAATCTGACTTTTCCCATCATCAGAGGTTTGACCTAATCAGTTTAAAACCTCTGATAAAGAGATTTTTAACCAAAGGCGGTTTTAAAACTTCTAATAAAGAAGATTCAAGCGGTTAAAACTCCAAATAAATACCTTTTCTACACACTTATCCTTTCAAAACTCAAAAATATCCCTCCTTCTCTCTCAAAACTCTCTCAAAACCTATACCTGCAAATTCACTGTTCGATCAAACACCCAAACCAAAATGGCTCTAGTTCTAAAACAAGGACACAATCAAAGAGCCTTTCTTGAAAAACAAGAAGGCTGGTCCCAATACGATGAGATCATTGATCTTGTCGTCAAATCCCAATACTTTACTGCTCTCACAATTAACCCACCAATTCACACTGAAACTCTGAATGAGTTCTGGGAAAATGCTGAGACGGTTACAATGGGTGGTGAGGTCATTTCCCTCAACTCAAAGATAAAAGGGAAACAACTGACCATCACACCGGCCACACTAGCAACAAGACTGGGTCTGGATGATGTAGCTGCCCCTGACCATGTTGCTAACAAAGATATTCATCTAACCATGACTGAGTGTGGTTATCAAGGTACTCTCTCCCATGCTACAATATTTAAAAAATATTTTGAACCAAAATACAAACTTTTGTTTCATTATGTTATTATGTGTTTGAGTCCAAAAACAGGGTCTTATGACCAGATGCCCTCCACTTTTCAACCAATATTTCATTCCATTGTGAATGAAACTAAATTCAGGGCATCAAAACTGTTTTTCAATGAGTTGGTGTTACATCACAATAATACCAAGAAAAAGTTTTTGTTGTACCCAAGGTTCATTATGCAATGCATAATAGGGGAACTGGGTAATGAGGTGCTTGTGGGAAAAATTTCAACTTTAAACCCTTTAACATCACAAGCATACTCAAGACTTAACAAACCGGCTGCCTGGCCAGAAGATGATCAGGGAGAACAACAACAAGTCCCCCTGAAGCCCACATCTTCCAAACTCACACCACCAAAAACCAAAAATCCCAAGCCTACAAAAACTGCAACCCACCAACCCAAAAGAAAAGCTGTTCAGGAGGTTGAGATGCCTGAACATGCTCTTGAGCATTCTGCTCTTCAAATTGTTGAGACTGAAACACCCTCTCAGTCTCATCCATCTCAAACCCCACCAAGAGCACCCATATCTGTTCAATTCAAAAGAAAAAGACTTAGAAAAACATATCAAACACACTCTTCTTTTGAAACTGCTGAACAACAACCTATTGCCCAAACTACTGAACCATCCCCACAAATTTCTGAACAAGAGGCAATAGAAATTGCCAAACTTCTCTCTAGGCTAAAAGAGAATGTCCCATCTGATCATGTCAGTCCCCATCAACCACAACAAACAGGGGACATAACTACTACATCAGACATGGATGTGGACATCACTAGCCCTATCCCAAGAGATGAGGGTGGACCAGAGTCTTTAAGCCCAATTTTAGAGACTCTTGGGGCATCTGAGGCTGCTACTACCCAGTTACCACCCAGTGGTGGATCTGAGGACAGAAGTAACATAGCTAAGACCTCAGATGTGGCAACTACTGATGAAGGCTTAATGCCTGAAGTAGGAAATCCTCAGTACCAAGAAACAGAGGTTCATGAGAGAACTGAGTTGGGCTCAGCTCATGATTTAACTGAGACAGTCCTCACTGAGGGCAACATCAGGGATTCAGATGATTCCATTAGTTTGGATGATGTTTCACAATTTAAAACTACTGAATTGACGGCACTTTCTGAAGGTCCTGTTGCAAAGGTATCCAGGCTCAAGAAGCCAGTCACCTCTGCACAGGTTAAAGTCCACTCAATCCCTAAAACCCCTAGAGTGGCATCCTCTGTACAACATGAGGATCTCCCAAAAACACCCCCTTCACAGCAAATGCCTACCCAATTCCCTGGGCAAACAAGCATAGACCTGAACCAACTATGCAGCCCAGAGGGTCCCCTGTACCACATGATGAATACACTCATCAGAAATCACTTCCAAACATATACAGCTGACTTGGAGCTGTCCATCAAGAACCAATTTGGAGTGATTAAAACCAAGATGAACGATCTGTCCAACAAAATAGATTACAACAGCCAGCAGATTGCTCATCTTCAAGGACACTTCTCCCAACCCTCTGCTTCAAGGGTTAAAATTGATGAATCCAAAAAGGGGGAGAAGATCAGGGAACCTAAGGAGTCATTCCAAGCCAGAGTAAAGGCAAGAGTGGCACTCCTTGAAAGAGATCTGAAAGATCAGGCCAGGAAAGAAAAATTGGCCAAACAGTTTGGTGTCTCAATTGAAGAAATTGAAGCTGCTGAGAAAGAAGATGAGACCCAAAGTTCTGAAGATTCCCTAAGGAATAATGAAGAAACTTCTGATGACCAAACTTCTGATGAAGAATCAGAAAGTACTGAAGACAATCCTTCAGTAGCTGACAAACCATCAGCAGTTGTCAGCACATCAGAAGTTAACACTTCCCAACCTCAAACCACTGAACCTTCCAGAACCACTGCTCCCATTCAACCAACATCTGATCCCATCAGGCCTACATCTGTTACAACAATGACTGTATTAAACCCTTCTCCCATCTCTCAATCAGCTGAACTATTAGAGAAGAGTTTAATTGCAGCCAACAAGAAGGCCAGAGAAGATCAGATTTGGAAATCTCTGGAAGAAAGGGATGATTTGGACTTAAGCCATGAAGAAAAACTTCAGGCTTATGCAGCTGAACTACAAAGGCAGGCTAGCCTTGATGAGATTGCTGAACAGGATAAAAGACAACAACTGGTGTCTTATATTACCAAGAACAGCAAGACTAAAGCCTTTACACTCAAAGGACTCTCTATGCAAGAGCTGACAAGAAGAGCACAACTGCTTGCAGACAAAATGGCCACAAGCAAAGATGGAAAGGCCAAGAGAGCCCAGATAATAGAAGAGCTAGTAGCAGAAGGATATGGTTCAAAAGCCTCTGTATCCAGATGGAAAGAAGAAAGACTAATGGATACATATAGAAAATACTTGGCTGCCAAGGCTGCAAATCCTGAGAAGTTTCAAACTGCTGATCCTTCAAGATCAGTAGTTAGAACTTCTGGTGTATCTAGAAGATCTGCTGCTCAGAAGAAGAAGACAGAGGACAATGTCAAAACTGATTTCAAAATGGTACTACTTGAGGGAAGCTCAATAGTCCATTCAGATTTTGACATTGAGGAGAAACCTCTGTTAACACAGTTCAGGGATCCTTCCACTTTTGCTTATCAAATACAAAAGACAATCAAAGAAAAGCTGCATACCAAAGTAGTGACTGAACACCATCTCCCAACTGTTCAGATGCCTGGTATGCAACAACAACAACAAGGAAGAGAATCCCACCTGAGGCTATCTGAAACTGAAGACATCCAGCACTCAGGACCATCAACCCAAGGGACAAGTCTGGTTCCCTATTCTTCTGACTTTAACAAGTCAAAGATCCCTATCATCAGATGGTCACTTACTGATAACAACTCAGTACTGTTGACAAGAAGAGACTTCTCAAGCAGGGCTTACAAGAAGATCAGTGATCTGAAGAAACTGTCAACACAAGACCTGCTCACAATTCAACATCTAGAACCACAGAGAGGATCTCTATCTGATGATCAGTACAACCAGCTCAAGAACACCATGTACAAAGAGATATGGAAGATTGTTCAAGACAGAAGAAACACATAAGGAATTAGTAAGGTTTTGGCTTCATCAATCCAGGGGGAGATTGTTAGGACAAAGAGGATTGGTGAAACCACTTTTGTAAACCTTAGTCTAATTCACTTCTGTCATTTTTGGCTAAGTATAGAAGTACTGAAGAGAAGACAAGAAACTGCTGATTAGAAGATATGAAGAAGTGCTGAAGTTGCAGAAGTTCTGAAGTCCAAACCAGACAAGTTCACTTCAGAAGTACTGAAGACAAAACTACTCTTCAGTAGTTGTCCTTCATCAGCACTTAGCAGAAGATATTTCCCACCGCCTTTTTGCATCAGTAGTTTGTTGTTTAATATTACTTTTAGCTGTATTTGTTTCTTTCAATGTTGCAACTTGTGCAACTTGTCACTGGACTTTCTGTGCTTGCTTTTTAGGCAAGATACATGCATGTAATCGTCTATAAATAGAAGGCTTCAACCTTCTATTTTAGACATTGATTTTCAACAGAAAAATCCTTCAAACACTCTCATTGTTATATTCCATTTCTGTATTTATTGTGAATCTCTCTAAGTATCTAATTCTCATTTACAACTTAGATTCATAATAAATACTTTGTCATTCATTAGTTTCAAACATCAAGGGGGAGTTACAACTCTGCCTTTGTGTAAAAAGTGTTGCTTTAACTTATAACATTCCGCTGTGCTTATAATCTGATTTACAAGGACTTGCTAAACACTTAAGTGTCAAGATAGCAAGTTCTTACTTAGCAAACAAGAGCAAACTGATCCAACAGATTTGTGATAGGATGATGAAATAGGCTTGAAACCTTGTGTTTTGATCCAAAATCGTGTTCCAGAGGTTGTGTGTGTGTGGGGCGGTTATGGGACGACTAGGGTTGATATTATGAAGTTTAGGAGGTCAAGTATTGTATTTATAGTCGTTTTTAGTCGTCCAGCACGTAACACGCGATTGTGCAGCAGCTATACGCGATTAGCATTGCTAATCGCATGACATTCATGCATTTAGGGGCTAATCGCCTATCATTTCATGCGAGTAGCCCCCTAATCGCATGAAATGATCCCCAAATGCATACCCTATAGGCGATTAGCCTCCCCTAATCGCCTATAGGGGCTGGTTCTGTGTATTTTGCGCGATAAATCCCGTTTTAACATAAGTTAACACATTTTCACATACCGACAAGTCACATAATGATTGTAAACACATAACACTTGCAAACAAACATATTCACACTCGTTCACCAATTCCCGGGACTCGAGACTTGTATGTTCCCTATGCTCTGACGATTTTACGAATCGTCACCACTTGTACACTTGGTTAAGGACTGACATCTAATGAACCTCTAGACTCACATCCGATGATCCTCTATACTGAACTAACAGTTCCCGAACCTTAACACGACTTAACTAATCCAGTTAAGTACAATATACGCGTGACTCGCTAAGGTAGACTTTCATCTAGACAACGTTGTTAACCAGAATTTGCCGGGTGTCACATCATCCCCACGTTAAAAGAATTTTCGTCCCGAAAATTGCACAGTACCCAAAAGAAATAACAAAAGAAACAGACAAAAGGTAGAAACCAAGAGAGAGATTTACCCGAGTTGTCACATCATCCCCACGTTAAAAGGAATCTCGCCCCGAGATTCATTCAGCTGCAGTGGAGAAATATCTCGATTTGAACGCTTCCTTAGGAAAGAGATGAGGATATTTAGACTTCATCTGATCCTCCCGTTCCCAAGTGTACTCTGGTCCCCGGTTCGAGTTCCAGCGAACCTTCACAATGCGAATCTTGCTATGACGTAGGCTACGAATCTTGTAATCCAGAATCTCCACAGGTTCTTCCACAATCCGAAGACGATCATCAACCTTGATCTCTTCCAGTGGAACGATGAGAGACTCGTCAGCCAGACACTTCTTTAAGTTGGACACATGGAAGACGTTATGTACGTTACCGAGCTCCGTCGGTAAATCAAGACGATATGCCACCGGTCCAATCCGTTCCAGGATCGTAAATGGACCGACATACCGAGGGTTGAGTTTGCCACGCTTCCCAAAGCGTATGACGCCCTTCCACGGTGAAACTTTCAGAAGTACCTTGTCATCAACTTGGAATTCCAATGGTTTGCGACGTTGATCAGCATAACTCTTTTGCCGATCCCGTGCCGCTGCCAACCGGTTACGAATCTGTACGATCTTTTCCGAAGTTTCGTACACTAGCTCAGGCCCAGTGAGTTGACTCTCACCCACCTCAGCCTAACAAAGAGGAGAACGGCATTTCCGCCCGTACAGTGCCTCGAACGGAGCCGCCTTGATGCTCGTGTGATAACTGTTGTTGTAAGAGAATTCTACTAACGGTAGATGAGCTTCCCAACCTTTGCCAAAATCGATCACACATGCCCGCAGCATGTCTTCTAAAGTCTGAATCGTACATTCACTTTGACCGTCAGTCTGTGGATGATAAGCTGTACTCATGTCTAGCTGGGTACCCAAAGCTTTGTGTAAAGACTTCCAGAAGTGAGAAGTAAAGTGGGAATCACGATCCAAAATAATAGAAACCGGCACCCCGTGCTTGGAAACAACTTCCTTTAGATAAAGACGAGCCAAACGATCCATGGTGTCGGTCTCTTTAATAGCGAGAAAATGGGCTGATTTCGTCAACCGATCAACAATCACCCATATCTTGTCATTCCCGCTTGGTGACTTAGGGAGTTGCGTGACAAAATCCATTGTAATCCGTTCCCACTTCCATTCCGGAATTTCAGGTTGTTGCAAGAGACCCGACGGTTTCTGGTATTCCACCTTGACCTAAGCACAGGTCAAGCATTTGCTCACGTATGAGGCTATATCCGACCTCATGTTTGGCCACCAGTAAAGCACCTTCAGATCTTGGTATATCTTATCCGAACCAGGATGAATAGAATACCGGGACTTGTGAGCCTCATCAAGGACAAGCTCCCGAAGTCCTCCGAATAAAGGAACCCATATGCGTTCTGCGAAGTAGTGCAGGCCATCAGACCTTTGCTCGAGGTGCTTGTCGGCACCGTGCATGGTTTCAGCTTTAAGGTTTTCCTCCTTCAAAGCTTCTAACTGGGCAGAACGGAGTTGGTCAGGTAGCGAGGAGTGAATAGTGAGTTGCAACGCCCGAACGCGACGAGGTTTAGTTGATTCCTTCCTGCTCAAGGCGTCTGCTACAACATTCGCCTTGCCAGGATGGTACTTAATGGCGCAATCATAGTCGTTTAGGAGTTCAATCCAACGACGCTGTCGTATGTTCAAATGTTGTTGGTCGAAAATATGTTGAAGACTCTTGTGATCGGTGTAGATGGTGCATTTGGTACCGTACAAGTAATGTCTCCAAATTTTCAACGCGAAAACCACTGCACCCAACTCCAAGTCATGAGTGGTGTAGTTCTTCTCGTGCACCTTGAGTTGACGAGAAGCATACGCAATCACTTTCTCGTGTTGCATCAACACGCAACCGAGGCCATGAATAGAAGCATCACAGTAAACAACGAAATCATCAGGGCCTTCAGGTAAGGACAAAATAGGAGCAGAACAAAGTTTAGACTTTAGTTCTTGAAATGCCGACTCTTGTGGTTCACCCCAGTCGAATTTTCTATCCTTCTGAGTAAGAGTGGTGAGGGGTTGAGCGATCTTCGAGAAACCCTGAATGAAACGACGATAGTAGCCCGCAAGGCCTAGGAATTGCCGCACCTCAGTTGCGTCTTTGGTGCTCCCCAGTCCTTGATCGCTTCGATCTTAGCTGGATCGACATGAATTCCTAGTTCATTAACCACATGTCCTAGGAACTGAACCTCGCGTAACCAAAAGTCACACTTTGAGAACTTGGCGTAAAGTTGTTCCCGTCGCAAGAGTTCCAAAACCAAACGCAGGTGTTCCTCGTGTTCGGTCTTGTTCTTGGAGTAAATCAGAATATCATCAATAAGCACAATGACGAACTTGTCAAGATATGGTTTGCAAACGCGGTTCATCAAATCCATGAAAACCGCCGGTGCGTTCGTGAGACCGAAAGGCATGACCAAGAATTCGAAATGGCCATAACGTGTACGAAAGGCAGTCTTTGCAACGTCAGCTTCCCTCACGCGCAACTGGTGATAACCGGACCTCAAATCAATCTTAGAGTAATAGCTAGAACCCTGGAGTTGGTCGAATAGATCATCAATACGTGGAAGAGGATAACGGTTCTTGACGGTCAATTTGTTCAGTTCTCTGTAGTCCACACACAATCGAAACTTCCATCCTTCTTCTTGATGAATAGAATCGGGGCTCCCCAAGGGGAAGAACTTGGTCTGATGAAACCCTTGTCCAAGAGTTCCTGTAACTGACTAGACAATTCCTACATCTCGGGAGGTGCAAGACGGTAGGGGGCCCAAGCAATAGGAGCAGCCCCTGGTACAAGATCAATGCCGAACTCAACTTGATGATGGGGAGGAAGACCAGATAAATCATCAGGAAATACATCAGGAAACTCGCGTACAACAGGAATATCGTCGATCTTCTTCTCATCGCTAGAGGAAACAGATAAAAGCGCCAAAACGGCCGAATAACCCTTTCGAAGACACATAAGGGCCTTCATGCTAGAGATGATATTTAGCGGAACACCACCCTTGATACCGTACACAGAAAGGAATTCTCCATCAGGGAGAGGAATCCGAATAATCTTGTCGTAACAAACAATCTCCGCGCGATACAAAGACAACCAATCCATGCCTACCACAACGTCAAAACTACCCAAAGGTACCGGCATAAGGTCGATGGGGAACGACAAACCCGACAACTCTAGTTGACACTCCCGAAGGATACAAGTAGCTTCAATCTTTTTACCGTCAGCCAACTCAATAATATACTTAGCCTCTAATGGTACGAGTACTACATCTAGCAGTCGACTAACTTCCATGGATATAAAACTCTTATCGGCACCGAAATCAAATAAAACACTAACAGAGCGATTATTGAGAAGGAACGTACCGGTAACTGTGTCAGGATCCTGTCTAGCCTCAGCGGCTCCAATGACGAAGGCACGTGCATTTCTGCCGCCGCCCCCGTTGTTCCCGTTACCATTGTTCCCGCCCTGCTTCAGTTTCGGGCAATCCTTCTTGTAATGCCCAGTCTCACCACAGTTGTAACACCCTTGTCTTCCCGTAGTTCCTTGAGCAGCAGGAGCCGGGGTATTGCTTGGGGCCTGGGTCGATGGAAGTGTAGCCCGACAATCTTTAGCAAAATGCCCAATTCGCTGGCAGCGATGGCAACGATTACTGTCACAGTTCCCTTGATGATGACGCCCACACTTGTTGCATTTAGGCAGTTTCCCCGCATAACCACCCTGTTTGTTACCAGAAGAAGAAGAACCCCCGCTATCAAATCTCTTACCCTGTTGTGCTGGTGCAGATCCTTTCCCTTCATTATCCCACTTGCGCTTGTTGTTCTCTGGGGCCTTGACAGTTGAACCCTTAGCAGGCAAAATACCCTCATTCACCTTTAAGTTCGTCATCCTATGAGCCGATCGGACCACCTCTGAGTATGTAGGATGATTTCCCGCAGCCACCAACCCTGCGATCTCTGGTACTAGCCCCGAGATATAATGCTCAATCCTCCTGTACTCTGGCACATGCAGATCGGGACACAGCACTGCCAGCTCATTACGCCTCACAGTATGCTTCTCAATTTCAGACCCAGACATCTTGAGGTTCCACACTTCGTGCTCTAACTTATGCACCTCTTCCCTTGGACAGTACTCACGCTTCAACAGTTGAACAAAGTTTTCCCAAGGCATAGCATACGCCTCCCCTATACCCATATTCTGGGTGATGTTATTCCACCAGGTCAAAGCAACATCCTGGAATAACGCAGCAGCATACTTAACTCGATCCTCTGGGAGACAGTTACACATCAGAAACACTGACTCCACCTTTTCCAACCACCTGAGTAAGCTCACCGCACCCTCAATGCCAGAGAATTCCTGGGGCTTACAGTCCCGAAACATCTTGTAGGTACACATGGGTGGGGGTGGGTTAACAGGACCACCTGAAATGAAACGCATGAGAAACCACGAAGAATGTAAACAAGATTCACCAATGAGGCAAGGAAGATGGATAAATCAACTTACCACCACCATTGTGCCCTAACTGGAAGGCAGCTTGTAGCAAGTTGTTCAGATCATCCTGTGATAGGTTAACACCTCCACGACCACCAGCACCACCGCGACCACCACCACGTCCACCATTGCGACCACCTCCACATCCTCCTCGTACTCCAGACATGATTCTGGCAGAAAGAACGAGAAAATTTAGTTTCGCAGCTAAAGATAACCACTAATGTTTACAAGATCAAAGCTAGATCCAATCCAGGACTATCCATTCGAACCCAGAGCTCACCAGGGCTTTCATGCATTTCGGTTTATGATTTTGTGTGCACCCAAAATGATAAACCGCTCTACATGGTCCTCCAAGTGTTCTCCTAGTTCAAAGTTCAAATCACCGAACTTAGACTCTTAGCTATACACCGTAATACTACAGTAGTTTATGGCAAGTGTTTCTATTGGAGTATGAAAGGGAGATGTCCGAGCCTTGGACAAATCTCAAGAGTACACGATTTACCCCAACATACCGCACTTCCTAGGAAACAAGTAACCCGACTTAGGAGAGAACGGATGATGTAACATAGAAAGGTCAGATGATTTAGAGACACCCCGACAGCCCATACGTAATCCATCAAAATGTTTAGTACTATGTGATCGTCTAGTGGGTGCGACTCAGTTATAGACTAGACTCTACATGCAGTCCTAGTTCACTATAACCATTGGCTCTGATACCAATCTATCACACCCTCAAAATCCACTTGTGGAGTTTTACCGCGAGGCGTATGACAAACCAGGATCCAAACCAACGATCACAATAAACAAGTCTAAATGAACATAATGCAATTTCAAAAACAATGTTTAAAATCCCCAACCACAGCGGAAGCATATACAAAACATAATCCAAAATAAACCAAGTGTTCAACGTTTGAAAACCATGCAATCCTAACTAGACGCCGTGCAGACGCGTGCGCCCTAGTTCCATTGTGCTACCTTAGCGACCTGAGAAAACATGTAAAAGTTTACGTCAGCACAAAAATGCTGGTGAGTTTACAGGTTTTGTAATCCAAGTACCAAGTTCAACCTGTCCATACTATAACAAATCGAAAACCAAAGTACGCTAGCTAGGCGTATGTTTTGTTACTATCACGATTGGAAAACCATTACTAACTCGCAAACCAGATGTCGTGCCCGATGTAGTAACCTGTTGTTCCTGTTTGAGACAATATGAACCCGCCGACCCTCCAAGTCGACGAGCGGGGTTGGTTACTCCCAATAGCGCTATTCACATTTCCCCGTTGTGCTAACCCGCACATTTATGGTTCCCCCCGGGACTTCCAAAGATCGTATAGTAAACCATAGAAACCCATAGTATGACAGTAGTTACCAAACATAAGTTTTAACACATGTTTTCTCCCCCGAAAAGTGAAACCAGTTAAAAGAGGGGCCGTAAACTCACCTTAAGTTGCGTTACTCCGTAACACGAATAAACTCAGCAGCTATGCTAGTCCCGTAAAGCGGCGACCTAACATATGACAGTTACAAGTACTTAGACTAATAATCCGTAGGTTAGTTAGTCCCTAGATGTCCAGACCATAACCAAGTTTGTTTGAAAACACCGTGACCGTTTAATTGACCCAATGTACAAGACTCGACATCCCATTGGTGACCCGATGTCACACCACGACCATGGCGGAAACACGTGGCGCGACGGTTCAAAGCATAAAGTCAAGGTTATTGCTAAACACAAGTAATTTAAGAAAGTGGGTCATTTATTAAGACGTCAAATCTTGTTCCAAATATTACATAAAAGTAAATTGTTTTTAAGACAACATAGAGGTTTCTCAAATATATCCCAAATGCCTTGGGAAATAAAGGTGAAACCCCGCAAAATGTTTAACGCCATATCGGAGGATTCCACGACCCAGCTTGCCCCGGTTCGTCTTCATCTAATTACCTGAAAGATATGTTTAAAAGTTTCGTCAATATAAATATATTGGTGAGTTCACAGGTTTTTAGTTTCCAAAACTTGAATACTTGGGAAATACCATGTTATGACAATATATAGGAGTTGCAAATTCCTATAATTCTACTTGAGACTATAATCAACCCAAGACGCATAATAATAATGCCCCGCTCCAAGTCGTTACTCGGTTTCCCACGACTTAAGTTCGGAATATATGCACCCCAGGCATAACCTAATGCATAATCGACGCTATCGATTAGGGGTGGGCCTTGTCAGGCACCAATAGTACTATCCAATATTCCACCGGTTTCATTTCCCTGAACAAATGATTATAGAGGCGAGGGCTCAACCCCGAGTGGCGGTCACACCTCAAGTAATAATTCCGTCAAACATTTTCCCTAACATATCTTTCCCCGGGAAAACGTAAAAATATTTTAAAATGGGGCCGTGAAACTCACCTGAAACTCTGTCTGGCTTACTAGGCAGATAGCAAAGAGGGTCTCGCACCTACAAACGTCCTAGACGTATAAGTCACTATTCCTATAGTGCATGTGCCTTGGCAAGTTGTACACCCAACTCCCGACCACAAGTTATTCCAAATCCCATTTAATTAAGCGTGTATCCTAGGTTTCGTTGGCGTTAGATTACCCTTTACGTTACAAGTTATATATTACTCTTGTTAATATTTCCTTAACTTGTATCTTATTATCATCGACTCGACTTCACTTAACATATAATTCTTTTCCCATTTAAATAATTATACTTAAGATCGCATCGCTCGACATAATATATATTTCAACACTCGACCCGACTCACTTTGCCGCACATTTGTTTTCCCATTTAAACAAATATGCTAAGATCTTGTCGTTCGATTGTATATTCTCAACGTCCGATTCAACTCACCATACCGTATATTTATTTTCCCATTCAAACAAATATACTAGGTTCTTGTCGGTACGGCATACACACATATATATATATATATATATATATATCCTTGTCTTCTCGTCGCGGCTTTCCTTCCCACATATCTACTTTCCCATTAAGTAGATATACTAGAATTTTGCCGAGACGAGCGTACATATATATATAAATGTGTAATTTTTCTTGTTAAGTATATACGTTTGTTTAACGTCTTATTTGTTTATGTCATGTTTTTCTCCCACGAATAATTCCTTTAACACTTAGGAAAGTGTTTATTATTTTTCACCCATGATGTATATATATTTTACTTCTTAAAAATATATATTTTCTTATCTTGCCGCAATGGCATTTTTCTCATGTTTTGTCCGTGTACGGTTCGTTAACGCGTCTTAGTTCGATATCTTAGCTCGAATAGTTAATTTTTCCAAGTTTTTCCCAACATGTGTTTTATAGAAATATTATTCCTATTTCTTTTTCCTAACACAAGTTACTTGGAAGGTTTAAAATACTTATGTATTTTTAACCCAACTTGTTAACTTAACTACAAAATGTTTCCAACACTTTTATATTCCCATTTATATAAAAGCATTCATTTTTGTATAAGTTTCTCAAGTTTGTTTAATATTTTTATAAAATCTCTATTTTATAAAAATCCTTATGTCAATACCATTCATATTTTTACAACTTTCAAAAATATACTTTTATACCAAATACCCAAGTAGGTCTACTAGTATTTGCCAAAATCATCCTTAGAGATTTATTTCTTACACTTTTGACACCAAACTTTCCATCCTTGCATTTTTGGACTAATAGTTTCTAAAATATCCATTTTAGTCCTCCAACTTTCAAAGTTACAATATTAGTCCCTTAATTTTCAAATGTTGCATTTTTCCACTCTAACTTCCAAAGTTAACATTTTTCACTCAAAATAGTAGACTTTGAAGATTCAACTTTTTATTGGTAAGTTATTTTTGTACCAAAACACTTTTGTTAGTCTTATATTCCATATGTAAGACTACTTGTATGTGTGTTTTATGTATTTGCCCATTTTAACAAAATATCATTCTTCTAAGTAAGTTAACTTTAATTTTTCATCTTCTTTATCCATGAACTTCTAACATGTTCCACCATATATTATACCATGGATGATCATTTTAAGATGATTAACACTAATTTTATTACATTCAAGATTATTCCACAAATCTCAACCAAATCATCATCCTACTTAGTTTAAGTGTAAACTTTATATATTTTCAAGATCATTACTTTATCATCATCAAACCCATGATTTATTTACATATCTTTAATCATCTATTTTACACAAGTAAAACCTATTAAAGATTATGTTCAAACCACCTTTTAAACCCTTCATGTACAACTTGCTTCTAAGAACACATACATGAATAATAATAATCAAAAACAAGGATAAGAAGCTTACTACTAGCACAAGGCTAGGGAAGACAAAACCTTGGATTTTGAGAGGGGTTTAGTGTGTTCTTCCTTAATGGTTATGCTCCAAGCTTGAAACACACAATAGGGGTTTGGATGATGGATTGTTTTGAGTGATTTGGAGATGTAAAAACTTGAAAGAAGAATGTATAAGGGGAGGGGAAAACCTACGGCTCAAAGGAGGAGAAGAAGAGGAGTGTTTTTGCTTTGTTATCTTCAAAGGACTAACACATGTTATATACTACCATCAAATCTTCCATGGATTGCATGTGATCTTTGATAATGATTCAAGAGATTTGATAAGTATACAAGTGATCTTGGATGGATATGTGAGTGTGTGTGTAGCCGTGTATGTATGTATGATTAGGAGGTTTCTTGCAAATCTTGCTAAGTCTTGTAATCTATCATAATCTTTATATAAGATCTTCTTGCATGCATGTGTATACTAGTGTAATGATAAGTTTGATTTTGTCTTGGCTTATTAGGGCCTCTTGGCCGAAATTTTGGTAAAGGAGGGACAAGAAATTGCATGCTTTGTACTTGATGATCTTACACATTTTGGCTTATCCTTGCATGCTTTACATATTAGCTTTATAGGATATTATTAAAACACAAAGCAAGGGGATTACAAAGGCCCTTAGGCCGGCCCTTGGTGGGTCTAGGTGGGGTCCACCACTCCAAATATTTACCCAATATTTGTTATGTTTAATCCCTCGTCGTTCGGGTGTCGTTTGGGTATTTTTCGGGTTTTAATCACGCGTTATTCGGACATTAAAAATACCTTTAATAACCCTTAAATATATTCTAATTTAAGCGTTGATTGATTATTTAGGCTTTTGCCGGGTGAATTTATGAGTTATACGCGTATCGGGTGCGGTACGCGCATTTTATTCGTTACCAGGAGATTTGTACAAGACGATTTCACTTATGGTTTTGGAGTTCCAAAACTCATTATATTTTATGAAACTACCCTTTATTATATATCCTGGGTGTTCGGGATCCTTTTCGTTTATTTAATTATTACCGGGTAATTGCCAACGTCCATACCGGACAGTTTATTCGCACATGATCCAATAATGTTTTTACCATTAAACGTATGCATTCCTATGCACTATTTGGAAATTGCTATCTCTTAAGGCCTTGATAATTGAATCACACATAATTGCATTTAATTACGTTAATCATATATTAATTAATTTGTACGGAATTACCTTATTTTTGCCGGTTGTTACATTCTCCCCCCGTTAAGAGAATTCCGTCCCGGAATTCACTTCGAGTTCTCCGGTACAGGTGTCTTCTCGAATAGGGCGGGGTATTTTTGCTTCATCCGGTCCAGCCTTTCCCACGTGAACTCCGGTCCACGCTTGGCATTCTAGCGCACTTTGACCAATCTGATCTTGCTGCGCCTAAGTTTTTGGACCTTCCAATCAGTTACCTCGATTGGTTCTTCAACAAAATGTAACTTGTCGTCAATCTGGATTTCATCTGCAGGGATGATGAGAGTTTCGTCGGATAGGCACTTTTTCAAATTTGACACGTGAAACGTGTCATGTATTCCACTAAGCTCTTGAGGCAACTTGAGCTTGTATGCCACTGTGCCTACCCTGGACAAGACTTCGAACGGTCCAATATATCGTGGGTTCAACTTTCCGCGCTTCCCAAAGCGCGCGACACCTTTCCAAGGTGACACTTTTAGTAGGACCCTGTCTCCGACTTGAAACTCCAAAGGCTTTCGCCTCATATCAGCATAGCTTTTCTGGCGGTCCCGGGCCGCTTTGAGGCGTTCCTTTATCAAAAAGACCTTGTCCGTGGTCTCTTGAACAATTTCGGGCCCGGTGAGTTGTTTTTCTCCAACTTCCGCCCAACATAATGGCGAACGACACTTGCGTCCATATAGAGCTCAAACGGTGCGGCTTGAATGCTCGTATGATAACTGTTGTTGTAAGAAAATTCTACCAATGGCAAGTGTGTATCCCAATTACCTCCGAAATCAATCGCGCATGCCCGTAACATATCTTCCAAGGTCTGGATGGTTCGTTTACTTTGACCATCCGTTTGGGGGTGATATGCGGTGCTCATGTCGAGGCGAGTACCGAGGGCTTCATTTAAACTTTCCCAAAATCTGGAAGTGAAACGACTATCCCGATCGGAGATGATAGAAACAGGTACACCGTGTTTAGATACCACTTCCTTAATGTACAACCGGGTTAGTTTCTCCAACCTGTCCGTTTCGCGAATCGGAAGGAAGTGTGCAGATTTTGTCAATCGATCTACGATTACCCAGATCATGTCATGGCCGCTTGTTGTCTTAGGTAACTTGGTAATGAAATCCATGGTAATTCGTTCCCATTTCCATTCTGGTATTTCCGGTTGCTGGAGCAGACCGGAAGGTTTCTGGTGCTCAGCCTTGACCTTTGCGCAAGTCAAACATCGCGCAACATATGCTGCTATATCTCTTTTGAAATTCGGCCACCAATAAAGTTCCTTCAAATCGTGGAACATCTTGTCTGCACCCGGGTGAACCGAATATCTAGAACTGTGAGCTTCGGCCAATACTAGCTCACGCAATCCTCCGTACATTGGGACCCAAATTCTATTCATGAAATACAGGGTCTGGTCCGCTTTTGGTTCCAGTGAATCAACCATCTTTCGTAACCTTTCACCTTTGACATTCTCGGGTTTGAGGGCGTTAACTTGAGCTTCACGAATTCGTTCAGTCAGATTCGTGTGGATAGTCAGACCCAAAGCTCGAACACGCAATGGTTTAACCCGTTCCTTGCGCTCAAGGCGTCGGCTACAACGTTCGCCTTACCGGGATGGTACTTTATCTCACAATCGTAATCGTTTAATAATTCGACCCATCGCCGTTGTCGCATGTTTAAATCCTTCTGATCAAAGATGTGTTGCAAACTCTTATGATCAGTGAAAATCGTGCACTTGGTTCCGTACAAATAGTGCCTCCATATCTTGAGAGCGAACACCACTGCACCTAATTCCAAATCGTGTGTAGTGTAGTTCCTCTCGTGGATTTTCAGTTGCCTGGAAGCATATGCTATTACTTTTTCTCGCTGCATTAATACGCAACCCAAGCCTTGATGCGAGGCATCACAGTAAACCACAAAGTCTTCCGTACCATCTGGAAGTGATAGTATCGGAGCGCCACATAACTTGTCTTTTAGTAATTGGAATGCTGCCTCCTGCTTTTCCGTCCACTCGAATTTCTTATCCTTTTGGGTTAACATGGTTAAAGCTTGTGCTATCTTTGAAAAGTTCTCGATGAACCTTCTGTAATAACCCGCAAGGCCAAGAAATTGTCGTACTTCGGTAGGAGTTCGAGGGGCTTCCCAATTTTTAATTGCCTCGATCTTGGCGGGATCGACGTGTATGCCCTTCTCGTTCACCACGTGGCCTAAAAAGTGAACTTCCCGAATCCAAAAATCACATTTTGAGAATTTAGCATAGAGCTTCTCCTCGCGTAGTACTTCAAGAATTAACCGAAGGTGATTCTCGTGGTCTTCTTTGGTGCGCGAATAGATCAAAATATCGTCAATGAAAACGATGACGAATTTGTCCAGGTATGGCTTACACACGCGGTTCATTAGGTCCATGAAAACCGCTGGTGCGTTGGTTAAGCCGAACGGCATTACCAAAAATTCATAGTGTCCATACCGGGTTCTGAAGGCCGTTTTTGGTACATCTTCTTCTTGTATACGCAACTGGTGATAGCCAGACCTCAGATCAATTTTGGAGTAATAGCTGGAACCTTGGAGCTGATCAAATAAATCGTCGATCCTGGGGAGAGGATAGCGATTCTTGATGGTTATCTTGTTCAGCTCTCGATAGTCGATGCACATGCGAAATGTGCCATCCTTCTTCTTTACAAATAAGACGGGAGCTCCCCAAGGTGAGAAACTCGGTCTTATAAAACCTTTGTCCAACAATTCTTGTAGCTGGCTGGACAGTTCCTGCATCTCTGATGGAGCTAGGCGGTATGGCGATCGTGCCACAGGAGCAGCTCCAGGAACGAGGTCGATGCGGAACTCGACTTGTCGAGGTGGTGGCAACCCCGGCAAATCTTCTGGGAATACATCCGGAAAATCTCTAGCTACTGGAATGTCTTCCAACTTTCGCTCGTCGGCCTTCTTGTCCACTACGTGTGCCAAGAATGCGACAAGCCCTTTTCTTAGACACTTACGAGCCTTCATGCTTGAAATAATTCTTAGCGGCGTCCCGTGTCTTTCCCCTTGAATTGAGAGAGTTTCACCGCTTGCGAGGGGGACTTGAATGACTTTATCGTTGCAAATCACGACGGCATGGTGCGCGGACAACCAGTCCATGCCGACAACTATGTCAAAACTTCCTAATACGACCGGCAAAAGATCAATCCCGAACTCGTGCCCACAGAGTTCCAATTTACAATCCCTCGCTACTTCTCTCGTTTCAATAGTTTTACCATTAGCCAGTTCTATGGAGTAGGGGGTATCTAGTTTACTAGTTTTTAATCCAAGTAGCCTTTTAAACTCAATGGATACGAAGCTAAAGTCAGCACCGGTATCAAATAATACAGAGGCATAATGACCATTAAGAGGAAACGTACCAGTGACCACGTTGGGGTCTTGTCGTGCATCTCCGGCTCCAATCACAAACGCCCGCCCGCGGGCCTGGTTGTTGATCTTGGGGCAATCCCTTTTCCAATGGTCCAGTGACCCGCATGCAAAGCATGGTTTAGCTCCTCCGTTTTTCGGTGCTCCGGACCGACAGTCTTCAGTCTTGTGCCCTGTGCGGTGGCACTTTCCACAAGTTAACCCATTATTCCTTCCCTGATTACCCTGTTTGTTACCATTACCACGTCCCGTGGCAACATATCCTTTTCCCTTCTTGTTTGAGCTATCCGACGCTCTGTCCCTTTTCCCTTCATCCCGTTTCCTTTTCCCAAATCTTGGCTTGTTACCCTGATCGTTCGACACAACAGCTGAGTTTGACCCCTGATTCTTGGCTTCTACACTGCTGGCCTCAGAAATCTTTAGCCCCGAAACTTGTCGGATCAGTGTACCCATGCGTATAGCATCTTCGGTGAGGCTTAGTGCAAGGTCGATAGCTGCGCGCATGGTCGTAGGTTTGGAAGCAGTGACCATGCTGCGTATTTGCGGTGCTAAGCCGAACAAATAACGCTCGATCTTGTTGTTTTCAGGGGTGACCAAACGTGGCACTAGTCTGGCAAGATCATGGAATCGAGACGTGTAATCAGTCACGTCCGCTCCCATCATAGTGAGGTTCCAGAATTCAGTTTCCAGTTTCTGTACCTCGCTTGCCGGGCGGTACTCGGCAATCATGAGTTCCTTCAGTTCTGTCCATGACAGGGAGTAAGCATTGTCATCACCCAATGACTGTACTTGTCCATTCCACCACGTCAGTGCTTGGTCCAAGAACAAGTTGGTGGAGTACATGACCGACTGGCGAGGGGTACACCCACTGATACGGATGACTGCCTCGGTCTTTTCAAACCACTTGACCATTCCAACAGATCCTTCGGTGCCGTTGAAGTTGATCGGCTTGCAGTCTAGGAAGGCTTTGAAGGTGCAGCCACGCTCTCGCGAGGCCGTTTCTGCATTAAATAAGTTGTATGTTATTATGGGATAGGAGCTTTAGGATATTCTCCCATCGCTTTATCAATTATTTTTAAACCTTCTTACCATTGGGGGAGGTTTCTCGTCGGTCACTCCCAGTCAAGTCACGTGATCGTTCGGAGCGAGCAGCTTCGTGCTCCGCGATCGCGCGGGCTATGCGCTCCGAAATCATGGTCTCAAGTTCGGCTGGTGTTGCGGGCAGTCCGTCTGCACCGCTGTTGCTTCTGGTGGCTGGTGCCATTTTCTTCAATAATAATTATCAAAGGTTAATTGGCAAACATTTATACAATATAAAGCATAAATAACAACCCAGAATATGAACACAATAATCAACACCATGTCATCACACAACATACCAACACATCATACAGAATAAATAGTAATCAACACAATATCACCACACAATCACACAAATCACAACATATGGAGTAAGCAATAATAATCGTAGACAACAACATATTTCACCATCATAATAATAAGATTTTTCATTAATTTCAATAGTACTAGTACAATGCTTGTTCATAATAACAAAATGGAGAATACATTTCTCATACAATACATTGTTTTTGAAATAAATAAAACATCATATCATGTGCCGTCGTACCCGTACGGCTAGGCAAAATGCAGACGAGTGTCATAACCCGTGCTATACTACCATACTGTTGCTACTATGTACATAAGCTGGTGATTCTTCCGTGCGTCACTGATGCATCCCTACTTTGGCGGTGGTGGCGGATACTGGTACTGTGGTGCATGCATACTGATCGTCATGCTGATCGTCATGATACGCTCATATAAGAACTGTCGATGCGCAAAATGCGCATCCCCTGTAATACCACACTGAGCGTCCATGCTCAGTAACTCCTCCGCATAGTGCGCCAAAGCATCTCGTGCATCAATCATCCTCGTCCACATCAGACGGGTCTGCTGCTCTACCTGTGTCACGGTGCGCTGCACCGTGTCAGCGAGAGTCTGAAAGTCTCGCTCTAAGGAGATGGCAGTGGACCATGCCGGTCCAGACAAGGGTGTCATCCTAGGTGGCTGGGATGGTCCGGGTATATCTGGGTGAGCTGATGGGAATGGCCCAAAGGGGGCTGGTATCGGTATGTGTGGAAGCAACGGGGTAAAACCCTGTGGTCTGGTAAAGTGAGGTGGCATCATGTAAGGGTCCCCTGCACCCAGAGGGTACGGTACAGGTGGCATGCTGGGAAGGGTGGAGATCGGTAATGTCATGGCTACTGTGGGGGGTGGTATAGGCTCGGCCAATGGGGCTATCAGAGGCTCTGAAACAGTGGCCCACTCTGGAGTGGATACCACGACAGTGGTGGTAGGAGGGCTCGCAGTGGCGTATGCCGTCACGCCCGCCCGGTGCAGCTCCGAGCTGCGGGCAGAGCTCCCCTCCAGGATGTGTCCAGTAGGAACTGGCCCATCCTGCGGTACGGGCTCGGGTATGGTGGGTAGAGTGGCTGGTGCAGTAGTGGCATGCTCGATCATCGGAGCGACGTGCTCCTCCTGGTCTACTGGTGGGATCGGCACAGCAATGTGCTCCACCGATGCGGTCGACTCATCGTCTGAGTCATCAGAGATCCACCCGTTATGTCCACGGGGAACGGGCACGAGCATCATGCCCGGGGGTACGGGGATAAGTGGGGTAGGTAAGGGCTCACGATCGATCGGTGCATGTCGATCATAGGGAGACTCAACGGTCTCTGACTGTGCAGGGACAGGCCTCGATGGACCTGCACAGCCCTCTGGGAAGTCTCTGATGGCCTGGAGGGGCAGTACTGGCAGTGGCGCTGCCTGGACTGGCACTATAGGCAAGTCTGCCTGTGGTGCCTCGGCCATAGGTAGGTCGACCACGTCACCCTCAGCGGGGGCCCACTCTGGGTCCTCGCTCGGGTCAGTCTCGTCCGAGCTATCTCCTCCTGCGCCTTCCACGGCGGCGTCAATCTCCATCTCGTCATCCTCCGGATCGAGTACCACAACCTCGATCGGCTCTGGTGGCGGCGCTGGGATAATCTGAATACTGCTATCGTAACTGGGCGCTATGCTACCAGCGTCCGACATCCTGGCAAAAGAACCGTACATGTATATATATGAATTAATTTAAATTAGATAGTTAAGGCGTACATTATCGGTATCCTTCCTAACCTCTAATACTACGTTAATGCATAACGATACCCATGGCTGGCTTGGTCGGAATCTCCTCATGCCCAATGCTTCTTTGAAAAATTACTTTATCGCGTTTAGCATCTTTATATATTTTTCTTTTGAAAACTTTATCATTTGAACCAAATCCGGTTATAGTCTAGTTTTTAAAGAAAATACTCTAGTTCGCTATAACCTTGGCTCTCATACCACCTTTTGTCACACCACGACAATGGCGGAAACACGTGGCGCGACGGTTCAAAGCATAAAGTCAAGGTTATTGCTAAACACAAGTAATTTAAGAAAGTGGGTCATTTATTAAGACGTCAAATCTTGTTCCAAATATTACATAAAAGTAAATTGTTTTTAAGACAACATAGAGGTTTCTCAAATATATCCCAAATGCCTTGGGAAATAAAGGTGAAACCCCGCAAAATGTTTAACGCCATATCGGAGGATTCCACGACCCAGCTTGCCCCGGTTCGTCTTCATCTAATTACCTGAAAGATATGTTTAAAAGTTTCGTCAATATAAATATATTGGTGAGTTCACAGGTTTTTAGTTTCCAAAACTTGAATACTTGGGAAATACCATGTTATGACAATATATAGGAGTTGCAAATTCCTATAATTCTACTTGAGACTATAATCAACCCAAGACGCATAATAATAATGCCCCGCTCCAAGTCGTTACTCGGTTTCCCACGACTTAAGTTCGGAATATATGCACCCCAGGCATAACCTAATGCATAATCGACGCTATCGATTAGGGGTGGGCCTTGTCAGGCACCAATAGTACTATCCAATATTCCACCGGTTTCATTTCCCTGAACAAATGATTATAGAGGCGAGGGCTCAACCCCGAGTGGCGGTCACACCTCAAGTAATAATTCCGTCAAACATTTTCCCTAACATATCTTTCCCCGGAAAACGTAAAAATATTTTAAAATGGGGCCGTGAAACTCACCTGAAACTCTGTCTGGCTTACTAGGCAGATAGCAAAGAGGGTCTCGCACCTACAAACGTCCTAGACGTATAAGTCACTATTCCTATAGTGCATGTGCCTTGGCAAGTTGTACACCCAACTCCCGACCACAAGTTATTCCAAATCCCATTTAATTAAGCGTGTATCCTAGGTTTCGTTGGCGTTAGATTACCCTTTACGTTACAAGTTATATATTACTCTTGTTAATATTTCCTTAACTTGTATCTTATTATCATCGACTCGACTTCACTTAACATATAATTCTTTTCCCATTTAAATAATTATACTTAAGATCGCATCGCTCGACATAATATATATTTCAACACTCGACCCGACTCACTTTGCCGCACATTTGTTTTCCCATTTAAACAAATATGCTAAGATCTTGTCGTTCGATTGTATATTCTCAACGTCCGATTCAACTCACCATACCGTATATTTATTTTCCCATTCAAACAAATATACTAGGTTCTTGTCGGTACGGCATACACACATATATATATATATATCCTTGTCTTCTCGTCGCGGCTTTCCTTCCCACATATCTACTTTCCCATTAAGTAGATATACTAGAATTTTGCCGAGACGAGCGTACATATATATATAAATGTGTAATTTTTCTTGTTAAGTATATACGTTTGTTTAACGTCTTATTTGTTTATGTCATGTTTTTCTCCCACAAATAATTCCTTTAACACTTAGGAAAGTGTTTATTATTCTTCACCCATGATGTATATATATTTTACTTCTTAAAAATATATATTTTCTTATCTTGCCGCAATGGCATTTTTCTCATGTTTTGTCCGTGTACGGTTCGTTAACGCGTCTTAGTTCGATATCTTAGCTCGAATAGTTAATTTTTCCAAGTTTTTCCCAACATGTGTTTTATAGAAATATTATTCCTATTTCTTTTTCCTAACACAAGTTACTTGGAAGGTTTAAAATACTTATGTATTTTTAACCCAACTTGTTAACTTAACTACAAAAATGTTTCCAACACTTTTATATTCCCATTTATATAAAAGCATTCATTTTTGTATAAGTTTCTCAAGTTTGTTTAATATTTTTATAAAATCTCTATTTTATAAAAATCCTTATGTCAATACCATTCATATTTTTACAACTTTCAAAAATATACTTTTATACCAAATACCCAAGTAGGTCTACTAGTATTTGCCAAAATCATCCTTAGAGATTTATTTCTTACACTTTTGACACCAAACTTTCCATCCTTGCATTTTTGGACTAATAGTTTCTAAAATATCCATTTTAGTCCTCCAACTTTCAAAGTTACAATATTAGTCCCTTAACTTTCAAATGTTGCATTTTTCCACTCTAACTTTCAAAGTTAACATTTTTCACTCAAAATAGTAGACTTTGAAGATTCAACTTTTTATTGGTAAGTTATTTTTGTACCAAAACACTTTTGTTAGTCTTATATTCCATATGTAAGACTACTTGTATGTGTGTTTTATGTATTTGCCCATTTTAACAAAATATCATTCTTCTAAGTAAGTTAACTTTAATTTTTCATCTTCTTTATGCATGAACATCTAACATGTTCCACCATATATTATACCATGGATGATCATTTTAAGATGATTAACACTACTTTTTATTACATTCAAGATTATTCCACAAATCTCAACCAAATCATCATCCTACTTAGTTTAAGTGTAAACTTTATATATTTTCAAGATCATTACTTTATCATCATCAAACCCATGATTTATTTACATATCTTTAATCATCTATTTTACACAAGTAAAACCTATTAAAGATTATGTTCAAACCACCTTTTAAACCCTTCATGTACAACTTGCTTCTAAGAACACATACATGAATAAAAATAATCAAAAACAAGGTTAAGAAGCTTACTACTAGCACAAGGCTAGGGAAGACAAAACCTTGGATTTTGAGAGGGGTTTAGTGTGTTCTTCCTTAATGGTTATGCTCCAAGCTTGAAACACACAATAGGGGTTAGGATGATGGATTGTTTTGAGTGATTTGGAGATGTAAAAACTTGAAAGAAGAATGTATAAGGGGAGGGGAAAACCTACGGCTCAAAGGAGGAGAAGAAGAGGAGTGTTTTTGCTTTGTTATCTTCAAAGGACTAACACATGTTATATACTACCATCAAATCTTCCATGGATTGCATGTGATCTTTGATAATGATTCAAGAGATTTGATAAGTATACAAGTGATCTTGGATGGATATGTGAGTGTGTGTGTAGCCGTGTATGTATGTATGATTAGGAGGTTTCTTGCAAATCTTGCTAAGTCTTGTAATCTATCATAATCTTTATATAAGATCTTCTTGCATGCATGTGTATACTAGTGTAATGATAAGTTTGATTTTGTCTTGGCTTATTAGGGCCTCTTGGCCGAAATTTTGGTAAAGGAGGGACAAGAAATTGCATGCTTTGTACTTGATGATCTTACACATTTTGGCTTATCCTTGCATGCTTTACATATTAGCTTTATAGGATATTATTAAAACACAAAGCAAGGGGATTACAAAGGCCCTTAGGCCGGCCCTTGGTGGGTCTAGGTGGGGTCCACCACTCCAAATATTTACCCAATATTTGTTATGTTTAATCCCTCGTCGTTCGGGTGTCGTTCGGGTATTTTTCGGGTTTTAATCACGCGTTATTCGGACATTAAAAATACCTTTAATAACCCTTAAATATATTCTAATTTAAGCGTTGATTGATTATTTAGGCTTTTGCCGGGTGAATTTATGAGTTATACGCGTATCGGGTGCGGTACGCGCATTTTATTCGTTACCGGGAGATTTGTACAAGACGATTTCACTTATGGTTTTGGAGTTCCAAAACTCATTATATTTTATGAAACTACCCTTTATTATATATCCTGGGTGTTCGGGATCCTTTTCGTTTATTTAATTATTACCGGGTAATTGCCAACGTCCATACCGGACAGTTTATTCGCACATGATCCAATCATGTTTTTACCATTAAACGTATGCATTCCTATGCACTATTTGGAAATTGCTATCTCTTAAGGCCTTGATAATTGAATCACACATAATTGCATTTAATTACGTTAATCATATATTAATTAATTTGTACGGAATTACCTTATTTTTGCCGGTTGTTACACCCGAGACTCCCCGTGTTATGCTTACGCTCTCAAACATACAATCATGCATTCGCACTTAACATACGTTAACGTCCAACAAGTTATAGCATGTAGTTCACGTATCACATAATTAAATCCAAACATATGTTACCAAGTTATTAGATATGTTACGGGGTTCCTAGCATGTTCCTAGATGTCAAATCGGGTCTCGGAATGCTAATTTACACTTACAGCAGCAGTACACGCGATTAGGAAAAGTCAACTAGCATTTAGGTTGGTCAACTGGCATTTAGGAAGGCTAATTGCATGTAATATAGGCATTTAGGGTCATAAGACATGTAAATCTTGAGCTTATAGGCGATTAGGGCTATAAGACATGTATTTCAGGACTTAAATAGCATTTAGGATCACAATTGCATGTAACAGAGGCAATTAGCCCCCAATTTCATGGTATATAGGCGATTAGGGCATCTTTATAGGCGATTGGCCTCCTAATCGCCTATAACATAGGCGATTAGGGTTGCTAATCGCCAGTAACCCAGCTGTTCCGGTTTTTCGTGCGTTTAACACTCCAAATCAGATCCAGAACGTGTGTAATCATCCAATATCAATCCAACAACTATACCAAACATGTTTAAAACCAAAATCCTTCGTTTAACCTCGTATTATCAGCCCTGCATGCAACCATGTAATCCAAATACAATACACATAGCATGAAACATCACATTAACATGCATAACTATAACCCTAATGAACAATTACTCAGATCCTATCATCATGCCATCATTATTAATCTGAAACTAATCTAATAACATGTAATCATCCATCTTGAATCATAAAACCCTAGCTTTTAATCATAAACACACATAACACATGTATGATAGTTAGAATCCGATTAACAACACTTATTTACGATTTTCAGAAAGCTTATTCGTTTTAAAACAGGTCTGGACCATTAGGGATTCAATGAAAATGTTAAAATAAGGTTGCATGGATGAAAACCACACCTTAGATTTGTGATAGGATGATGAAATAGGCTTGAAACCTTGTGTTTTGATCCAAAATCGTGTTCCAGAGGTTGTGTGTGTGTTGGGGCGGTTATGAGACGACTAGGGTTGATATTATGAAGTTTAGGAGGTCAAGTATTGTATTTATAGTCGTTTTTAGTCGTCCAGCACGTAACACGCGATTGTGCAGCAGCTATACGCGATTAGCATTGCTAATCGCATGAAATGATCCCCAAATGCATACCCTTTAGGCGATTAGCCTCCCCTAATCGCCTATAGGGGCTGGTTCTGTGTATTTTGCGTGATAAATCCCGTTTTTAACATATGTTAACACATTTTCACATACCGACAAGTCACATAATGATTGTAAACACATAACACTTGCAAACAAACATATTCACACTCGTTCACCAATTCCCGGGACTCGAGACTTGTATGTTCCCTATGCTCTGACGATTTTACGAATCGTCACCACTTGTACACTTGGTTAAGGACTGACATCTAATGAACCTCTAGACTCACATCCGATGATCCTCTATACTGAACTAACAGTTCCCGAACCTTAACACGACTTAACTAATCCAGTTAAGTACAATATACGCGTGACTCGCTAAGGTAGACTTTCATCTAGACAACGTTGTTAACCAGAATTTGCCGGGTGTCACAGAACTCTGCATTCATAATGTCTTTAGGTTGATCCCAAGTTAAGGCCAGTGCAGCTTCAGCTCCGCGAGTGCGTTTTTCTTCATTCCACCAAGTGAGTGCTTGTTTGTGAAGAACACTCATGGCATAACGGACTTTAAAGTTGTCGGGGCATTCACTATTAATGAAGGTATTCTCAATACCCTCAAACCATTGCAGGAGTCCCGTAGCTCCTTCTTCACCACTAAACTTTGGGGGATTACAAGAATTAAAGTGTTTAAGGGTACAGGCTGGAAGACCATTCCCATTCCCGTTGTGATTTCCATTTCCATTCCCGTTGCCGTTTCCGTTGCCGTTCAACTGGATGACTTGAGCTAGTAAGTTAGGAACCAGAGTTGCGATTTGATGTGCCATTTGTTGAGAAATGATTGCAGCTAGTTGTGCATCGACACCATTGTTGTTGTTGTTCTTGTTGTTGTTGTTGTTGTTGTGGTTAGTGTTGTGATTGCTACTCCCTTCATCATGATTGTCACCACTGTTAAGACGAGCGCTGCGACGTGGAGGCATGATCTGTAAGAGACACAGTGAAATGAATGAGGTTATATAAGGAATGTAATCATTTATTCATTAAAACGAATAAACGAAAACGTTGACTTATCAAAGACTCTAGATTCTAATAACATATTAAAACATGCTTTAGCCTATAAGTGAACACTCATCCCGAGAATTCCCAGGTAGGCATCCGGGTCCCTCGTCTGATTGGGATATATGCGCAATGCCAGCCTAGACAGAAAACTCAGAATACAGGTGTTCACCCTTCCAGATTGCACGTGTTCGTTATTAAAATCTAGAACTTCGACGAGATCTCAAGGTGGTTCAGGTTAAACCTAAGGATTTTGTCCTGTTAGTCTAAGAGTGGATCCAGTGATGGAGAGTAACCTTCTTGTAGGGATGAAAGTAGGGATATGAAGTAGGAGGGAGATAGAGATTAGCAAGTAAAAGAAACAAGTACTTGTTAAATCCTATGGTTATAGACTAGATTATTTTTCTAATAACCTAATTCCCTATAACCATGGCTCTGATACCAATCTGTAACACCCCAACCGATGGCGGAAACATCGGGATGTCACGTAGTGATGATTGTTCAGTAGCTCATGGTGAATAATAAATTTCATTAAATGATTTAAATAAATTACATACAATTGTTCTACAAGAATTCGTACATCTAATTGAATAAAACTATGCACATATCTTCAAGCAAATCTTCAAGCAAGTAGAACCTGAAACATGTTAAGTTGAAAATATTTTGGGTCAACAAAAGTTGGTGAGAATTACATAGGTTTTGATAATCGAATGAAATTGTTGTGCAATTCATGTGTCATGGCAATCTAGTCCATATGTGAAAACATACTAGAAGTAAATCGAGTGCATAATCAACCATTGTGACTGTTGTATTGTGGTACATCTCATACGCTCATGGTTCACTTGTTTATATTGCAGTAACAAACACCCACGCAACCTTTGTAGGAGGCACGTATACGGGTGGGATTGTCTGTCCAATAGATCTATCAATGTATACCGTTTGGCTAATGAATGTTTATGCTAGAATTGTGCTTACCCTAGTCATGTTCAAGACATAATGCAACATAGAAATACACATAGACACATTGATGATTGAATTGCATAAATAATGTTGTAACATGTTTCACCCCAAAAATGGTGATAAATAGAAAAGGGGCTATGTAAAACTCACCTTAGCAAAATGTTATATCTGTTGAAAAGATTGAATAATGGTGTTGCCCAAATGTGTCAATTATCACCCTGTAATAAGGTAATAAATATGTCTAATTCTATCTAGTCTACAAATGTATAAGTTCTAGGGCTTCGAATTTGGGGATAAATGCTCGTTTGATTAATATAAAAAATGTTTGATAATTGAGAGAATATTAGTAAATAAATAACCAAAAATCTTTTTATGAAATTTAAATTTAAGATGGTCACAATAACGTGTTTAAAGTGTAAAAATAATTTTTACAAAATTATTTTCTTTAAAATAGAATATTAATTCTATTTATAACAAATTGTCAAAATTTAACTTTAATATCTAAAAATATTAAAATTAAATAAATATAAGTTTAAAATTTATATTTTTGTTCTAAATATTCAGAAATACTTTGTATAAAATTTTGGTGCAAAAATATTAAAAATTGGATTTATTATGATTTAATTATGATTAAAACTAACAAAAATTGATTAAAAATATTAAATAAATGATTTTTCAGAAATAAAAATCATTTCTGAAAAGCTTAATGTTATAAAAACTCAGGATAATTTTTTGTGGAAATTAATAAGATCGTTTTGATATTTTTATAGATTTTTATAAATAAAATAGAATAAACTTGATTTATTTATTATATATATTAAATATATAAAATTTTGAAAACTAAAAATTGTAAGTTGAACTTTTATATCAGATTAATATAAGATAATTTTTGTAGAATTTTTAAAAGTGTTTTAGTATTTTAAAATGAATTTATAAAATGTATGTAATATATATTTAGTTTTAGGAAACAAAACAAAAAAAGAAGAAAAAGGGTGCTGCTAAAGGGACTTGGACCCGCATCAGAACCGGTTCAGAGTTTTAAGCCACGAAGAAATCACCAACTGATCTGTATCAGTTTTGGTGATATTTTTAAGTCTGTATTAGTTATATATGATAACTGCGAAAGCTTATCTTCCCCAAAAATCACCTTCAAGCCCTAGATTTTCAAATCAAACAATCCACACAACATTAACCCAATTAACCATAGGGTTAATGTTGTGCATCAGCTGATTAATGAAACCCACAAGAAAAATCATACTTACAAAGTTTAATCGAACTTGAACGGACAGTCAACCTAAAAAGTCAAATGGCGATCGTGAATCAAGAACAGAGTATGATTGTGAAGAAATGGAGGTTGAGGGAGATGTATTGGCGAGTTGTGCTTGCTCGGGAAGGATCAATTTATAGTATTGTGACCTGGGTGATCGAATTGGAAACCATTGACCACCCATTGAATGTTTCACGCGTAAATGGCAAATTTGGTATCAATTGATTGATAGTAATCGTGTTGCTGAGTCAATATAGGCCGGTAATCATGTAGGAATTCCATATAGAAATTAAAACGCGTCAATTAAGCCAATTTGATTTGGTCAAGATGGGATTGTGTTTGGTCAACTGCTGCTTGTTGCTGTTCGTCGATCAGGGAAGGGGAAAGAAGAGAAAGAGGCTGGGTTTATATATAATTAGAGTTGGGTTTAAAACAAAAGATAGACATGGCTTAGCTGGTTGTGTGGATGTGGTGCATCAGGCTCAGCTCCGGTTCGATACCCGGCAAGAGCATTTATTATTATTTTTTTTAAGCAGAAAGGGGGTTGGAGTTGGGCCTGGTGTTGGACTGGGCTGGTTTAATGGGCTCAGGTTTGGGCCCCAAAATTAGACAAGGGTCTAGGTTTGGTTTGGTTGGGCTTTAGAGATTGGTTTTAATTATAGTGTGATTGTTATTATTATTATTATTACTATTATTATTATTATTTTATATATATATATATATATATAACGAATAATTATCATAGCATTAAAATGTCTCAAAAATAATAATAACGTACATTTATTTAATGCGAACTGTTACATCAAGGTCAAAGAGTTCAGCAGGATGTGCTGGAATGAGAGTGTGTTTTGACTCATTGAACTTGACATTCAGTGTTTCTTCTACAATCTTGGTTCTTGAGTTAAAAACCTTGTAGGCCTTTCTAGTGGAAGAGTAACCAAGAAAATAACCTGAATCAACTTTAGTAGCAAACTTTGAAATAGAGTCTTTAATGTTTAGAATAAAACATTGACATCCAAAAGCCCTGAAAAAGGAGATAAGGGGCTTCATGCCATGAAGAACTTCATAGGCAGTTTTGGAGTGTCTCTTGTTGACAATGACTCTATTCTAAACATAACATGCAGTGTTGACTACTTCAGCCAGAAATACAATGGTAGGCCTGAATTAGCTAACATGGTTCTTGCTGCTTCAATTAATGTTCTGTTCTTCCTTTCTACCACACCATTTTGTTCAGGAGTTCTAGGAACACTGAATTGTCTAATAATCCCTTTAGACAAACAGAATTCATCCAGAGTTTTGTTCCTGAACTCTGTCCATTATCACTTCTAATGGCTTTGACAGATAAAGAGTATTGTTTCTCTACTTGTAGAATGAAGAACTTGATGATTTCAGCTGCCTCATCCTTGGGAAAATAAGAAGAATACCCATGTGAATCTTGAATAGTCATCAATGATGATTAAGCAGTACTTATCCGATGAGCTGATCGAACAACTTCAGCAATAGTGGGAAGGTTCCCGGCAGCCACCAACCCAGCAATCTCCGGCACCAGTCCAGACACATAGTGCTCGATCCTCCTGTACTCGGGTGTGTGCAAATCAGGGCACAACACCGCCAGCTCATTCCTCCTCACAGTGTACTCTTCAATCTCAGACCCAACCATCTTGTAGCTCCAGACCTCATGCTCTAACTTCTATATCTCCTCTCTCGGACAGTACTCACCTCTCAACAGCTGCACAAACTCCGCCCAAGGCATAGCAATAGCCTCCCCCAATCCCATGTTCTGAGTAGTAGCATTCCACCATGACAGTGCAGGCCCCTCAAATGTCGCAGTAGCATACTTCACCCGGTCCTCAGCAGGACAGTTACACATAACGAACACAGACTCAACCTTCTCCAGCCATCGGAGCAGTCCCACCGCTCCCTCAGTTCCAGCGAAGTTATGGGGCTGACAGTCTCGAAACTTCTTATAAGAGCACTGAGGTGGGGGGTGGATTGGAACCAACACCTGAAACACGGTACACGAGTAAAACACAAGCGAAAGGACACGAAACCCAAAAATGAGGCAAGGTCGACAGAAATCAACTCACCACCCATGGCATTAATCCCAGCCTGGAAATTAGCCATAGCCATATTCACTTGCTGCTGTAGCAAGTTGTTCAGTTCAGCATGGGTCATGTTGATGTTACCACGACCACCGCCTCCAGCACGACCACCGCCGCCAGCACGACCACCACCGCCAGCACGGCCACCGCCGCCACCACGACGTCCACCACCGCGAGCACCAGACATGATCTAACAAATCAAGAAATCGAGGGATTCAGATTCGCTTTCAGTGTTAACCACTAGAAATTTACAAAAGTTAACCTAGGGACAAATCCAGGACTATACATCCAAACTCGAAGTCCATCAGGATTTTCATGCATTCCAGTTTATTATCTCGTGTGCAACCGAAATGATAAACTGCTCTAAATGGTCCTCCAGATGTACCCCTAATCCAGACCCCAGTCACCGAATATCGTTACCTAGTAACGTGTGACGATAGGTGCAAGTGTAAGAAGGCATGCGTGTGCTAGAACCAACAAATCAACCCCTCCTTCTTCAATCCAGAAGAAGAAGACAAGAGTAGGTAAGAATCCAAATAAAAGCGGATGATGTAACGGAGAATCATGATGATGATGTAAGGACACCCCGACAACGTTAGTACGTATCCCACTAATAGACTCAAAGTATGTGACCGTCTAGTGTGAGCGACTCGGTTATAGACCAGACTCTACATGCAGTCCTAGTTCACTATAACCATTGGCTCTGATACCAATCTGTCACACCCTCAAATTTCCACTTGCGGGGTTGTACCGCGAGGCGCATGACAAACCAGGATCCAAGTCAACAATCATAATAAACAAATCTATATGAAAACGTAAAAACCATAAACAACGATTTTATAAGCGGATGCATTTAAGAAGAATTTAATCAGCTACGCTAGTATCCCAAAGCATTCAAAACACTTTTATTACAAAACGTGCAACTATGCCTAGACGCCAATGCAGACCCGTGCGCCTAGTTCCATTTGTTGCTACCTTAGCGACCTGAGGAAAACATGCCAAAAAGATGTCAACATATAATGCTGGTGAGTTCACAGGTTTGTTCAATATGTTACCATAATGTTACCAAAACGTTACCATGTCCATACTATATCAATGTTACCAAGTACGCTAGCTAGGTGCATGTTTTATTACTACTACGATTGGAAACCATTACTAGACACGTTTAGCAATGTTTAGCATGTTTAAGAAGCCCGAATGTTCAGCATGAAACCAATGTTCCTGTTCGAGACAATATGCACCCGCCGGCCCTCCAAGCCTACGAGTGGGGCAGGTCACGCCCGATAGATCTATCCACATTTCCCCCGTTGTGCATCCCCGCACATTCATGGTTTCCCCTGGGACTTCCAAAGATCGTATAGCAATACAAAGTTAAAAACCATAGTATGACATATGTTACCAAAATAGTTTAGCGCATGTTTCCTCCCCCAAAAGTTAAAGCAGTAAAAGTGGGGCCGTGAACTCACCTTAAATAGCGTTCTTCGGTTACAAGTAAAGATGTTAAGCCCTTGATAATCCCTCTACCGGAGATCTATCAAAATGTTCATATAAGTGTTCCGACTAATAACCATAAGGTTATCTAGTGCCCGATTGTCCAGATCGTAACCAAGTACGTTTTAAAACGTGTTTAAATTTTTAACCGACACAATAGACTGACCCGACATCCCGTTGGTGACCCATTACCCTAACTAATCAAGTACACATAAATTACACACAAGGTTCAAGCATAAAACACTTAGTTTGTATCAAAAATCTCATTTCTGCATCACAACGGTCGAACCAATCAGTTTAAGTCTCCTTCGCCGTTTTTAATCTCCTTCTCCCGTTTTGTATTTCATTCGACCGTTTGATGTTTCCTTCGCCCGTTTTATCACGTTCGCCCAAAAATAACCCAGGTTCGACCCTGGACTCTCTCCTTCGCACCTTCGATCGGTCGAAGGAGCCCAGGTTCGCCCTGTTGTGCAAATTTTCCTAAAAACGCTTCAAACACATTCAAAACGACTCGAAACATCATCAAACACAGCAGTCAAGCATGAATAACTTATTCCTACAAAACCCCACCGATTTCCCCCAATAATATGTCCGTTTCAGCCCTTTCCTAAAATGGTAAAGATTATGGAAACATCACTTTCATGCATGAATAATTTACCCAATTTGGAAACTTTTTAAATCGATCCGTATTCAACTTAAAATGCTCAGTTTGTCGAGTGTTCGATCTTTCCCTATTAGTTCTATTGATCATAAATATCATACATCAAGTCTAGATTCGTTTAAAACCCCCGAATACCCATAATATCATCATTTATCCAATCCTAACCCTAATCAACAATAATCTAGCATCAATAACAATCCTATATCATGTTTCTATCATAGATACAGCAACAAATCATTGAACAACACATCACACCACATAATACACAATTCACATATGTTTTTCATCATGAAAGCTTATGTCAAATGATAATGTTTTGATTTAGAAAGATGTTTTAAAGGTTTTTAATCATAAAAACACCCTTAGAACAGATCCGGACAATTAGGGTTAGATGAAAACGCATTAAAATGCTTTTAAAAAGGTTTAGGATTAAGAACACACCTTGGATTCTTGTTTAGATGTAGTAGATAGGTTAGATTATGAAAAAGAAGAGCAAAAACTCCTTCCCTAATGATTAAGATCGTTTGAGAGTGTTTTGGGACGGTTAGGGTTTGTGAAATGATGAAAAATGACAAAGTTTGGTATTTATACTACTTCTCCTTCGCCCCATATCAATGGTCGAAGGTGGCCTCCTTCGACCCTTCCACAGGGTCGAATGAGCCCTGTCCTGGTCGAAGGGAATTCTTTCAATTCCACTTCCCAGGTTCGCCCATTTACAAAGGGTCGAACCAGACAAATGTTCTCCTTCGACCACTCGAAGTGGTCGAACCAGAACTCATTTTTAACTAGTTTTCCAGTTTGTCGTGTTTAACGCATTCTAACACATCTTAACACATAAGCATGCATCCTTAGTCTATATTTAACATATTTAAGCACAGATAATCGTTTACACATCATTTAAACACATCTATGTATATAATCCACCACACGACCCATGATCTACATATATACTTAATTAGTTCATGTAATGTCACCAACAACGGAACCCAGTACTAGTGTATTACCAAAACGACTCCCAATGATCCTCCAGATCATTGCACCCTAGACAATCCTAACTTGACCCGACTCAACTAACCCAGTTAAGTTCGTTTATAAACGTTTCTCGCTAAGGTAGACTTAGATGTTACTAATATGTTTAAGCCAAACATGCCGGGTGTCACAGCGAACGTGTGTGTTAAACGGTCGAACCAAAGGATTTTTGGTCGAAGGTGGTGTTTTAAGTGGTCGAACCTAGAGTTTGTTAGTGTATTGGTGTTCATTCGACCATACCTGTTTCATTCGACCATTCGAACGGTCGAAGGAAAAATTCATACGGTTGAAAGAGAGTCAAACGGTCGAAAGAGATTTGTGTTTGTTATATCTTTCATTCGTATCTTTGAAAACGGTCGAAGGAGAACATTTTCTCTCATTCGACCATTCGATTCATACGAAGGAGAAAACTGTTTTAAACTTTTCTAATCTTTTCGTGTTTAAACTTTTTCAGATCAAGATGTGGAACTTTCTGACTACACCACGACCCAACACGACACCACAACAGCAGACAACCATGGATCCTTGTTAGGTTGCTTCCCAAAAAGACTAGTCAACCATCAAAACCTATCAACTATATGGCTATGACTAGTTCTATTCCTCAACATGTTACGCAACCACAACCGCAACCGATGGGCGACTATTGGGGAGTAGCAGCAGCAGCGGTTCACACACAGACGACCAATGCCATATCAACTGTAACATCGCAAAAATTTCCCCAGATTTTTGTTCATAAAAACCCTTATTTTTCTTATATCTTTAATATTATACAAATGTGCCTAAACCTTTATTTTCCCACCACATAACTTATATATATATATATATAAAGGTATATACATGATAATAATAATAATAATAATAATAATAATAATAATAATAATTTTCTAATATTATTAAGGTAAAATATATATATATATATATATATGTAATATTTATACAAGACAACAACCATGTTAACCAAAACCATAACCAATCCCAAACCCACCCTTTTGCTAAATTTATAGCCCAATCAGAAGCCCAAGCCCCGGCCCAGATCCGAGCCCAGTACCCGGCCCACACCCTCCTTCTTCTCAAAAACGTTTGAAAAATAATGTTAGGGACGGGGATCGAACCCGGGTCCCTAACGGTCCAGGATTCAGCAAACAACAACCCACCACTAGGCCACCATGTGTTATTGGTTAAATACAAGATTTCATTTCATTTAAGGCATTCTGAAAGAAACAGATACAATCTGTTTCTCCTTCTGTTGCACGTTCCAGCCAAGAACCCCAAAGTCAACTTTCCTTTAACCCATCCAATTGATTTGAAATCACACGTTTTATTACCGGACTATGTATGGGAAGTTTTGGACTGGTCAAACGCGTCATTTACACGCAAAAATCTCATTTAAAAACATTCCAAATTGCGTGATTATTGCGCGTCATTGTAATGACGTGGTCAAACTTTCTATTTTGTTAATCCGTAGGTTTTACTATAAATTGAACCCTTGATAGCAACCTAATGGAGCCGAACAACATACCCTCACCTTCAATTTCTGTTAACAACATCTATACAAGTATCAATCGTTCGTGTTTGACCATTCGTTTGACCGGACATTCAAACGCGATTTCATTCTTGTAAGTTATGTTTTCTGGATGGGTTTAGTTCATCGGATACCCACAAACAATAGCCCCATCATATCAGGGGCTATTGCTTGTTAAATTGTTCAAATGCAAAAACTAGGGCTCGATTATTATTAATTGGGGAAGAACACTGATTTTTCATTAGTGTTATATTTTAATCAAACTGAAACCAAACACAACCACTGGTCTAGACCAAGTGGTTGTGTCTGGTGCCTTTGAACCAGTCCACGCGGGTTCGACCCCCGGCATCACCAAGTTTTCTTTTCTTTTTATTGAAACATTCAAGCTTTATATATATATAATTACTAGTATTTTAAAATTAGTTTTAAAATACTAAAACTCTTTTAAAAATTCTACAAAAATTATTTTATATTAATCTAGTGAAAAAGTTTAACATACAATTTTTAGTTTTCAAAATTTATTTATTTAATATATATAATAAATAATTCAAGTTTATTCAATTTAATTCATAAAATTCTATAAAAATATCAAAACGATCTTATAAATTTCCACAAAAATTATTCTGAGTTTTTATAACAAAAAACTTTTCCGAAATGATTTTTATTTCTGAAAAATCATTTATTTAATATTTTTAATCAATTTTTGTTAGTTTTAATCATAAATAAATCATAATAAATTCATTTTTCAATATTTTTGTACCAAAATTTTATATAAATTATTTCTGATTATTTGGAACAGAAATATAACTTTTAATCTAATAATTCTTTAATTTTAGTATGTTTTTATATATTAAAGTTAAATTTTGACAATTTGAAATAAATAGATTTAATATTCTATTTTAAAGAAAATAATTTTATAAAAATTATTTTTATACTTTAAACTCATTATTGCGACCATCTTCGATTCAAATTTTATAAAAAGATTTTTGTTTATTTATTTATTAATTTTCTCTCAATTATCAAACATTTTAATTATTAATCAAACGAGCACTTCTCCCCAATTCGAAGCTCTAGGATATATTGTAGACTAGATAGACTTAGACATATTTATTACCTTATTTATAGGGTGATACTTGGCATATTTGGGCAACACATATTCTATTTTCATGAGACATAACATTTTGCTAAGGTGAGTTTACATAGCCCCTTTTCTCTATTTTCACTATTTTTGGGGTGAAACATGTTTAAACATTTTATACTATCATTTACTCATATTTACTTGTGATTCAATTACATCATCATTCTATCATTTGACTGTAACAAAAAGACACAGTAGAATCATTAACAATGATCAAGCCGCCTGTTTAGATTATAGCGCTATAGGTCTGACAAACCCATCCCCCCGCATAAATTCAGGGATGATCGATAACAGTAGCAACATTTAACTAACTTGCGAGTTAGTCATCAGTCGACACAAGGTTTGATGGTACAAAGACGCATTGTTACATGTCGGAATCATACTCTATCATCATACAACTGTGAATGTTGTAAAAACTATTATTATCAATTATATTCAAAAACCTATGTATTCTCACCAACTTTTTGTTGACCCAAAATATTTTCAAACTTAACATGTTTCAGGTTCTACTTGCTTGAATATTTGAGTTAAATGCTTGAAGATGTGTGCATAGTATTACTCATTTTGATGTACGAATTCTTGTAGAACAATTGTATGTAATTTATTTAAATCATTTAGTGAAATTTATTATTCACCATGAGCTACTGAACAAATCATCAATACGTGACATCCCGATGTTTCCGCCATCGGTTGGGGTGTTACAGATTGGTATCAGAGCCAGGTTTATAGGGAATTAGGTTATTAGAAAAATAATCTAGTCTATAACCATAGGATTATAACCAGTATTTGCTCCTTTACTTGCTAATCTCTATCTCCCTCCTACTTCTTATCCCTACTTTCATCCTTACAAGAAGGTTGCTCTCCATCACTGGAACTACCCTTAGACTAATAGGACAAAATCCTCAGGTTTAACCTGAACCACCTTGAGATCTCGTCAAAGTTCTAGATTATAATAACGAACACGTGCAATCTGGAAGGGTGAACGCCTGTATTCTGAGTCTTCTGTCTAGGCTGGCATTGCGCATATATCCCAATCAGACGAGGGACCCGGATGCCTACCTGAGAATTCTCGGGATGAGTGTTCACTTATAGGCTAAAGCATGTCTTCATATGTTATTAGAATCTAGAAACTTTGATAAGTCAACGTTTTCGTTTATTCGTTTTAATAAATGGATGAATGATTACATTCCTTATAGTACCTCATTGAACCTTCATTGTGTCTCTTACAGATCATTCCTCCACGTCGCAGCACTCGCAATAACAATGGTGGTAATCGTGAGGAAGGAAATAGCAACAATAACAACCATGACAACCATAACAACAACAACAATGGCATTGATGCCCAACTGGCTGCAATCATTTCCCAACAAATGGCGCAACAAATAGCAACTCTTGTTCCTAACCTACTGGCTCAAGTCATCCAGATGAATGGAAACGGCAATGGAAACGGAAACGGCAATGGAAATGACAACGGAAATCACAATGGGAACGGGAATGGAAACGAGAATGGTCTCCCAGTCTGCACTCTCAAACACTTTAATACCTGTAATCCTCCTAAGTTAAGTGGGGATGAAGGAGCTACTGGTCTCCTACAATGGTTCGAGGGTATTGAGAATACCTTCATTAACAGTGAGTGTCCCGATAACTTTAAGGTCCGTTATGCTATGAGTGTTCTCCACAAACGAGCACTCACTTGGTGGAATGAGGAAAAGCGCACCCGAGGAGCTGAAGTTGCACTTACTATGACCTTGGATCAAGTCAAGGAGATAATGAAAGATGAATTTTTCCCACGTAACGAGGTCAAGAAATTAGAGGACGAGTTCCACACCCTTGCTCAGGATAGTGGGGAAAACCTTGCTTATAATACCCGCTTCCATGAGCTCAGTCTGTTATTGCCCCATAAGGTCACTCCGCTACCTGTAGCCATCGAAAAGTATATCGGTGGTTTCCCCATGCAGATTCAGGACACGGTATGGGGAAGGAACCCTGCTACCCTTGAAGAGGCCAAGCGTTTAGCAGCTACCTTAACTGACAATCACGTAAAGAACGGAACCTTAGTTCAGAAAGGCGAGAAAGCAAGTATTGTAGCCGCGGTAACTACTGAGAACCAGAAGCGTAAGGCCAGGGATCCTGATGTCAACCTCACTACACAAGCTTCTAACAAGAAACCCTATATAGGAAACTATCCATTGTGTAACACATGCAACCGACATCATCCCACTGCTTCAGCGTGTCGCTTGTGCACCAATTGTGGTAAGTATGGCCATCTAGTTAATACATGTCGCGAGACCCCAAACCCTAATGCCAATCAACCCACCAACCGTGCTCAGGCTACTAATCCTAATCGATACAACTATGGTCAGTGCTATGAATGTGGAGACCCAAATCACTACTGTAACCGATGCCCTAAACTAAACAGAGATCAAGACCCTCCAGCTATCTAACAGCAAGTCTCACCATTTGACTATTGGTTGCTTTTATTCTATGTTTTGATGCTATTTGATTCAAGTAATCAATTCTAGTATTGAAATTTTTGTCTGAGAGTTGTTTACATGGTGTAATCATAACATTTAAATGCATGATTGTTTGAATGTGAACCAAATCTATACAACTACAACTCATATACTGTGCTTGTTATACTTATAAACTTGCCTGCATAAACATGTTATCAATTTGCAATCTATGTGTAATGCTGCACTTAATAGAGGTCATCATGCCTTTTCAACAGTTGGGAGAGGCCCTACAACCCACTCCACGACTGGTGGAGGCTACCGAACCTACTCAACGATCGGTAGAGGTCATTATGCCTTTTCAACAGTCGGGAGAGGCCCTACAACCAACTCCACGACTGGTGGGGGCTATCGAACCTGCTCAACAATCGGTGGAGTCATAGAAGGACGCAAAACTTTAATGTAAGGTAAATTGGTGATTGCGGTCCGGAACGTAATCATGAATTTATAGGTACCTTAAGGTAGTGTGAAATTCTATCAAGGTCATAAACTCTAGTTGTCTGGTAGTTCATCAACCCACACTAAACACGAGACAGTTTATTCTATTCATGTCATGCTATAACCCAAATCACAACTATTTTATTTTTAACCAATCACCTTCAACCCTATGTTTTTAATAAACTTCGGGACGAAGTTTCCAAAAGTAGGGGAGACTGTAACATCGCAAAAATTTCCCCAAATTTTTGTTCATAAAAACCCTTATTTTTTTATATCTTTAATATTATACAAATGTACCTAAACCTTTATTTTCCCACCACGTAACTTATATATATATATATATATATATATAAAGGTATATACATGATAATAATAATAATAATAATAATAATAATAATAATTTTCTGATATTATTAAGGTAAATATATATATATATATATATATATGTAATATTTATACAAGCCAACAACCATGTTAACCAAAACCATAACCAACCCCAAACCCACCCTTTTGCTAAATCTATAGCCCAATCACAAGCCCAAGCCCCGGCCCAGTTCCGAGCCCAGTACCCGGCCCACACCCTCCTTCCTCTCAAAAACGTTTGAAAAATAATGTTAGGGACGGGGATCGAACCCGGGTCCCTAACCGGTCCAGGATTCAGCAAACAACAACCCACCACTAGGCCACCATGTGTTATTGGTTAAATACCAGATTTCATTTCATTTAAGGCATTCTGAAAGAAACAGATACAATCTGTTTCTCCTTCTGTTGCATGTTCCAGCCAAGAACCCCAAAGTCAACTTTCCTTTAACCCATCCAATTGATTTGAAATCACACGTTTTATTACCGGACTATGTATGGGAAGTTTTGGACTGGTCAAACGCGTCATTTACACGCAAAAATCTCATTTAAAAACATTCCAAATTGCGTGATTATTGCGCGTCATTGTAATGAAGTGGTCAAACTTTCTATTTTGTTAATCCGTAGGTTTTACTATAAATTGAACCCTTGATAGCAACCTAAAGGAGCCGAACAACAAACCCTCACCTTCAATTTCTGTTAACAACATCTATACAAGTATCAATCGTTCGTGTTTGACCATTCGTTTGACGGACATTCAAACGCGATTTCATTCTTGTAAGTTATGTTTTCTGGATGGGTTTAGTTCATCGGATACCCACAAACAATAGCCCCATCATATCAGGGGCTATTGCTTGTTAAATTGTTCAATTGCAAAAACTAGGGCTCGATTATTATTAATTGGGGAAGACCACTGATTTTTCATTAGTGTTATATTTTAATCAAACTGAAACCAAACACAACCACTGGTCTAGACCAAGTGGTTGTGTCTGGTGCCTTTGAACCAGTCCACGCGGGTTCGACCCCGGCATCACCAAGTTTTCTTTTCTTTTTTTTGAAACATTCAAGCTTTATATATATATATATATATATATATATATAATTACTAGTATTTTAAAATTAGTTTTAAAATACTAAAACTCATTTAAAAATTCTACAAAAATTATTTTATGTTAATCTAGTGAAAAAGTTTAACATACAATTTTTAGTTTTCAAAAATTTATTTATTTAATACATATAATATATAATTCAAGTTTATTCAATTTTATTCATAAAATTCTAAAAAAATATCAAAACGATCTTATAAATTTCCACAAAAGTTATTCTGAGTTTTTATAACAATAAACTTTTCCGAAATGATTTTTATTTCTGAAAAATCATTTATTTAATATTTTTAATCATAAATAAATCATAATAAATTCATTTTTCAATATTTTTATATCAAAATTTTATATAAATTATTTCTGATTATTTGGAACAGAAATATAACTTTTAATCTAATAATTCTTTAATTTTAGTATTTTTTTTAAATATTAAAGTTAAATTTTGACAATTTGAAATAAATAGATTTAATATTCTATTTTAAAGAAAATAATTTTATAAAAATTATTTTTATACTTTAAACTCATTATTGTGACCACCTTTGATTCAAATTTTATAAAAAGATTTTTGTTTATTTATTTATTAATTTTCTCTCAGTTATCAAACATTTTAATTATTAATCAAACGAGCACTTATCCCCAATTCGAAGCTCTAGGATATATCGTAGACTAGATAGACTTAGACATATTTATTACCTTATTTATAGGGTGATATTTGGCATATTTGGGCAACACATATTCTATTTTCACGAGACATAACATTTTGCTAAGGTGAGTTTACATAGCCCCTTTTCTCTATTTTCACTATTTTTGGGGTGAAACATGTTTAAACATTTTATACTATCATTTACTCATATTTACTTGTGATTCAATTACATCATCATTCTATCATTTGACTGTAACAAACAGACACAGTACAATCATTAACAATGATCAAGCCTCCTGTTTAGATAATAGCGCTATAGGTCTGACAAACCCATCCCCCCGCATAAATTCAGGGATGATCGATAACAGTAACAACATTTAACTAACTTGCGAGTTAATCATCAGTCGACACAAGGTTTGATTGTACAAAGACGCATTGTTACTTGTCGGAATCATACTCTATCATCATACACCTGTGAATGTTGTACAAACTATTATTATCAATTATATTCAAAAACCTATGTATTCTCACCAACTTTTTGTTGACCCAAAATATTTTCAAACTTAACATGTTTCAGGTTCTACTTGCTAGAAGATTTGAGTTAAATGCTTGTAGATGTGTGCATAGTATTACTCATTTTGATGTACGAATTCTTGTAGAACAATTGTATGTAATTTATTTAAATCATTTAGTGAAATTTATTATTCACCATGAGCTACTGAACAAATCATCAATACGTGACATCCCGATGTTTCCGCTATCGGTTGGGGTGTTACATCAACACTTATTCAAGACTTGTCATCTGGAAGTGGAAACCGACCACCTAAGCTGATGGAGATGGTTGACTACAACACGTGGAAGACTAAATTCAAGATCCATTTGGAGGGTATGGGTTTAGAGGGAACTGAGGCATGGCAAGTGATTGCAAAAGGCTATGTTGCTCCGATCTTGGAGAACACGGGAGAGCCTATTCCTTTGGAGAATCTAGCAGACGATGAGAAGAAAAGGTTTGCTATTGAGAAAAAGGCGTTTTCCCAATTGTCCCAAGCTATTAACACAGATTTGCTGCATCAGTTTGGTTCCTGCACAACTTCTAAACAGCTGTGGGACATGTTGTGAAACAGACATGATGGGAATGAGAAAACTAGGAAGCTAAGGATGGAGGAGCTTCGCAAAGAGTTTGAGAATTTTAGTTACATGGGTAACGAAACTTTGAAAGAGTTGGTTCCAAGGTATTGCCACTTACTCACAGAGCTATCAAGCTATGAGATTAGCATACCTATGTCCGAACTGGTGGACAAGTTTGCCGATGCGTTGCCACCGTATTGGAACCAGCATATTGAAGTGTTGAAAGAGAAGGATGCGTACCAGTATTAGACGATCAATGATTTATACAGAAACTGGAGAACAAAGAGATGGAGGAGAAGAGGAAAGCAAAGAGGGCTCAAATTCCTCAGAATCCGGAACTTTATCTTGGTTGTACATCTTCTTCTCATACTACTTCCAGTTCTACTACCAACGTTGCTCCACACATGGCGTGCGTATCAACATCGTTGAACCACCCAAACAACCAATCAACTACCTTGCTCAAACATCTTCATATACTTCACCATCATATCCTACAACAACTACCTATATTCCACCATTCTCACCCATGCAACAAGCAGCATGTTTTTCTGCCAGCCAACCTCAACAACAACACTCTTACAACCCTCAAATGAACCAAATTCAACTTAACCAAAACCAATCGAACCAAAGCCCCATTGTGTTGGAGACTTCAAACCTAAATAATGTTACTGTTGAGATTGCTCAACAACATGTAGCATTAGTTTTAGCGATGGTAGCATCATACAATGGTCTGGTTGCTAGTCAAATTGGGAACAACAATTTGACCAATGAGGACAATGCACAGATCGACAAGGAAGAGATGGAATTGATGGATATACAGTGGGCTTTTGCAAGCATCATGAGAAGAGCCACTGATTTTATTCAGAAGACCGGGAGAACGGATCTTTCAACTTCTCCTAACACCACCTATGGCTTTAACAAAGCCAAATTAACATGTTTCAACTGTGGTGAAAAAGGTCATTTTAAAAGAGAGTGCACACAGCCAGCACAACAAGGTAATCGAAATCCATTCAACTCTACATACCAAAACCGTCAAATCCAAAACCAAAACCAAGTATCATATCAAAGTTCTAACAACATTTCAGGCTTTCAACCTCACAACAACTATCAAAACCGCCAAAATAACCAACAAAATAACAATGCTAGACAATCCACATCACAAAACCAAAACCAAACACAGCAGAACTCAAACCGAACAATAATTCCCATCTCTACACCAAACACACAAACTCAAACTGAAAACCCAAATCAAGCTTTGGTGATACAGAAGGATGAGGGTTTCGATTGGACCGGTATGCAGTTGGGTGTGGAAGAAATTACAGCTAGTAATGTGGCTTGTGTGGCACAGAAGATGAACTTGGATGAACCGGTGGAGGTTGAAGAAGAGATTGTGTCTGAGAAGATGAGTCAGTTAAAGATTGAAGAGGTGAATGATGAGATGAATGTTGATGTTGATTGTGCTGAGAAGAAGACTGGAATGGTTATGGATACTGTTGCTGATATTCCAGAACAATTTGATTCCACTTATTCTGATGAGGAGAGTGATTCTGACTCTGAATCTAGTGTTAACTCACTGGATGACGACATTGACCAGTTGCTCGCTGAAGCCGACTTCTTAATGACAAGGAAATCATGCATGGTGGATGATGCTTGCACCAGAATTACCTACTCCAAGTTTTTCGCTGGGAAGGAAGCTCATTTTGCTCTAATGGCAATGACAGAACCTCCTAAGCAGGTAAGTACCGAATCTACTGTTAATTCCAATTCAACTTGTGTTATGAATTGCAAAATTTGTGATAAATTGACAGATGAAAATAAGCAACTCAAGGTTCAACTTGAGAGTGCAAAAATCAATTGTCAATTGTATCAGAAAGAATCAAAAGAGTTTAACAAAGTACTTGATGGGTATAAGAAAGATATTTCTGAATTGAAAAAGACTTTGTCGATAAAACAAATGGCCATAAATAACTATATCAATGATTTAGAAAACACAAAATTGGAAATGGCCACCATCAAGTGCTTTGTCGAGAAAGTAAACAAAAAGCTTGAAAGCTATAAGCACATTGCTTATGTAGTTGACCACATCATAGAAGAACCTTCACAGTCGAATAGTGCAAACTACAAAGCTGTTCCAGTTCCGGTGTTGTTCGAAAACCATAATTTGCATGCGATAGCACTGGAGAGCTTAGTCAAATCTGACTCTACATTGGATAACGAGTCCAACACATCCAGTGTCGGAGACCCGTATTCTGATGTTAGACCTGTTCTGGGAAACAATGAAGGTGTGGTTGCTGCTGATGATTCTGATGAAGAGGATGAACAATCTGAGACGGTTGTTGAAAAAGTGAGTGATATTCCTGATGAAAATCACATCATCACTACCGAACCAGTTTCACCATCTCAGATTGTCCATCCCATGGCTAATGCTCACAGAAAGAATCAATCAGCAAAGAATGTTGATAAGAAAGTTGAGAAGTCTGTTGTTAAGAATGCTGAAAAGAAAGTGGTTAAGAATGTTGAAAAGAATGTTGTTAAGTCTGTTGAAAAGAAAGTTGAAAAATCAAATGACGAGAAAAATGAACCGTGTGATAAACATGTGAAAGTTTTCTATCGGATGCAAGGCTCCGATAAGATTATGTCTGATGAAGAATATCCGATTCAATTTGCAAATTATTCTAAAATTGAAAAGATCTGGCAGGAAAGTACCATTTGGTTTCCGAAACATGAACTAACCAATGATATTCCTCCATCCAATTTAAAGAAATTTCCTTCGGATAATTCTAAAGACCCAAGGTCAATGTCACACAATTTGTTAAACCAACAGACAAGTCAAATAGTTTTATTGAGCCGGCTTACTCAAAGGACCCAGCTCCTGAGAGTTTAAGAAGACAGTGTATGGTTGATCAATATCCCATTGCTAGTTATTCTATGTCGAACATCAAGGAAAACTATGAAGAGTACCGTGTGTGTATTAAGTGCGGGGAAAGGGGGCATTTACTTGCCAACTGCTCGTATGTACGACACAAGAGGCACGAGGTGGAGATGAAGCAAAGATATGATTGTCCGGTTGATAATCACAGTTATCCACAGAGACGGTTTTTCCCTCAACAAGCACCTTTTTATAATCAAAACAATTATTTCAAAAGGAGGGAAAATCGTCCGATGACTTATGACAAACGCAACCGGATAGCCACTGAGAAACCATTGGTGAACGCAACTGCTGAAAACAAAAAGGTTCCTGCTAAACCTAAGGTCAAACCAGCAGTTGGACCTGTCTCTGTTAAATCAGAGAAGGTAACCAAGAAGGTATCGTTCAAGGAAGAAGTAAAGAAACCGGCTGAGACCTCAAAATCTCAGATCCAGATCTTGAAACGGAGTGAACAATCTTGGTCATCAAAGGGTTCTGATGGTGCTTCAACTTCACAAAATGTGAAATCTGAGAAAGAAAAAGTTTTGTGTGATAAGAAAGAGGTTGATAAAACCCAAGATGTTTGTGAGACAACTGACTCTTTGAAACAATCAGTTCAAAGACCCAAGACCAAACAGGCTTGGGTCCCCCGAAAAATCTAATTTTTCTACTTGATATGTGCAGGGAGCTTCAGCTGGCCCTGTTAGCAGTCTTTGGATTGTTGACAGTGGAGCTTCTGGTCATATGATTGGGGATCTTTCGCTACTGTTCGATATTCGAAATATCAATGGAGGCTATGTAGCGTTTGCCGGGAACAAAGGAGGCTATATTACCATGGAGGGTAGTGTGAGTAATGGGATTGTGAGCTTCGAGAGAATTTCTTATGTGAAGCAGATAGATTACAATCTGTTGAGTGTCAGTCAGATATGCGACAAGCAATTTTCTGTGTACTTTGACGACAAATCTTGTTACATACTCAAGCCGGGGTTTGAATTACCGAAAGAGTGGGTGATGCTAAAGGCGCCGAGAGTGAACAACCTGTGCATTCTTGATATGTCAAAGGCAATGACCACCCAAGGCCAAGTCACGTGTTTCCTCTCCAAGGGTACAGAAAAAGAATCCATTATGTGGCACAGGAGGATGGGGACACATTCACCTCAGAAAGAAGAATCAATTAGTGAAGAACGAACTTGTCACAGGCGTAAACGTCAAACATTTTCATCTAAATGACAAGTGTGTGAATTGTAAAAAGGGTAAACAGCACAAACAATCCATAGACCAAAGAAAGTTAATTCCGTTGAACTGCCGCTTAAACGTTTGCACATGGATCTGTTTGGACCGGTCAAGCGTAAGAGTCATGCTGGGGAGTTATATTGTCTTGTGGTGACTGATGATTATTCAAGATTTTCATAGGTGATGTGTTTACACAGGAAGAGCGACACATTTGACAACTTGAAAGTTCTGATCACTCGTCTGGAAAATATATATGGTCTCAAGATCAAGAGGATTAGGAGTGACAATGGGACGGAGTTTAAAAATGCACAGATGGACGATCTTTGTGAAAACAAAGGAATTCATCATGAATATAATGCTCCGTATACCCCACAACAGAACGGTGTCGCGGAATGTAAAAAACGGGACTATAATTGAAACGGCGAGGACAATGCTTACGGACTCAAATCTTCCAGTAATGTTCTGGAACGAAGCAATTTACGCAGCTTGTTATACTCTCAATCGCGTTTTAACGGTGAAGAAGTTTGGCAAAACTTCTTATGAGCTGTTGAATCGTCGAAAGCCGAATTTGGAGTATCTAGAACCGTTTGGAGCTCCTTGTACTATGCTTAATCCATCTGAGAAGTTCGCACCAAAGGCCGAGGAAGGATACTTTGTTGGATATGCACCCCCGCTAAAACGGGTATTCAACAAAAGAACTCGTCAGGTCGAGGAGTGGGCTAACGTTGAAGTGCAACGGTACACTCAGAACTTACAGGGAAGCGGTCCAGACTGGATGTTTGATTACAAAGATTTCTTTGAATCATTCAACCTAGATAGCTTGGTTGAAGAGGTTGTACTACGTTTATATTACGAGGTCGAAAACGCAGTGACTTCACCGTTAGTGCGTCCGATTACCGTGAATCCTCAAACAACTTCTAATGATACCAATGTTCCTGTCGTTAGAGAAGAAGTATTTAAAGAAGCTTCCACAACATTGAATTCATTAGAATCAGAAGATGACGATGATGATGTTACAAGCGAAGCTATCTTAGATCATGCTACAGTGACACCACTAGTGAACCCAGATACAAATGGTGCTTCAACATCGAATGTGGGTAATGATCTGGTTTCTACAGAGAACTTAACTACTCAGACGGGAATCCAAGTACCTAAATATCCGGAATCTCAGATACATCGAATTCACCCGATCGAGTAAGTTATTGGTGATCATGGTAGCAGTGTGATGACAAGAGGACAATTGAGGAATGCGAACTCACCAGAAAACCTTGGCAATCTTGCTTTATATGCCAAAATGCAGGAAAAGTTCGAGATGAGCGCAATGGTAGAGATGCAGTTTTTCCTAGGCTTGCAGGTGGAACAAAGACCAACGGGGATCTTTATTCACCAGACGAAATATGTTTCTGAAGTCTTGAGCCGATTCTAGATGGATGATTCGAAGCCGATGGACACCCCAATACAACCTAATCACGGGATTGGAGTTGACGCTAAGGGGGAGCTAACTGATCCATTTACATACAGAGCAATCGTCGGATCTCTGATGTATCTCATTGCCTCCAGACCTGATATAATGTTTGCCACATGTCTCTGTGCACGTTATCAATCAAAGCCGAAACAGAGTCATCTTGCAGCTGTCAAACGTATCCTTAGATATCTGAAGGGTTGTCCGTCAAGAGGACTATGGTACCCTAATGATGATAATTTTGACCTAATCGCTTTTAGTGATGCAGATTGGGGCGGCTGTGACAAAGACAACAAATCCACAACAGCTGGATGCCAGTTTATGGGGAGCAGGCTCGTGACCTGGCAGTGCAAGAAACAGACCGCAGTTGCATTATCCACATGTGAAGCAGAATACGTTTCAGCATCGAGCTGCTGCTCATAGGTCCCTTGGATCCAACAACAGATGGTAGACAACGGTTTGCAATTTCTTAAAACCCCTATTTACTGTGATAATGAAGCCGCAATCGCATTAACAAAAGACTTAGTAAATCACTCAAAGGCTAAACATATCCAGATTAAATATCATTTTATCCGCAATTGTTATGCTAAAGAGTTGATCGATATGGTCAAAATCCACACTGATTACCAACTCGCGGACCTTTTTACCAAAGCTTTTGATAAATCGAGATTTGAATATCTTTTGAAAGCTAATGGTATTAAAGAAAAACAAGACTGATCACCACCTCAGTTTATCGCTTTTTAGTTTAATTTTTACTGTTTTTCAGAAAAATTTCGAAAATCCAAAAACATTGAAAATTTTCAAAATCCATAAAAATTAGAAAATTTCTTTGCTGACTGCTATATATTCTTCCCTTAGATTAATGCAGTCAGATTTCTGTGAACAAACGATATCTGGGAAGTCACATATATGAAATGCTCCAACTTATCCTTGGGAACAGTAAATTCAAAAAAATTTATAAAAATTAGAAAAACCAAAAATGATTTCCTAGAGAAAAAGGGGAAATGATAGTATATCAGTGGGGATCTGACACATTCTAAGAAATGTAATGCAATATAGGGCGTGTGTCTGAGTCTGTGCGATGTGCTGATAGGCTTCGTAGACCTAATACTGCGTGCCTGATACATACATAACAACCGATTTTTTGTGTGGATGACTCCTCATTGGCATATGGTCTTAGTACCGTAATTTCGTATGATAGGGTATTTGTACAAAACTCGGAGGTTTAGGGTCGTTATGTTATTAGTTGTCTGGGGATAGCCTCTCTGATCTTCTGCTGTAAGTCATTACGGACCTAGATCAGATACGGTGTCTTTATAAAAGAGCTTTATGCCAAATCCTAAAGTTACCGAATTGAGGAACTTTCCATGTTTTATGATAATCAAAGATTATCTATTACATCGTATTAATCACTGATGCAAATCATGATTGATATCAGTCCTCAACCTGGTAAAGTGCACATGTTACTTTGCTGCATTAATTTGCTGACCTGTATACCTATGTGCATTATACCTTGTAAATTACAGACGACGAAAGCATAATCACGCTTTACAATGAGTCTTTGTGCATTTACTTCTTGATACGGGAGTATGTCGTGTGCGTGGGAACCACAGACAATTATGTTTATACTATACATAATAGTATCAGTCTAAAGCACTGCACAACAGTCTGCATGTGAGTTTATGTGGATCACAATATCAGCAGTTGCCAGATCACACATTGTCTTTAATGATAATAATCAAAAGATCAACGGTGTGATCAGATTTCTCAATAACTGATATGATCCCTTTACCGGAAATCCCAAAACATTTACTGTTTTATCTTTACATTTTCTGCATTTTTTTTTCTCGTCAAAAAATTGCAAAACTCAAAAAAATTTTAGGTATGTTTTAACATAAATTTTAGAAAATCCAAAAAGATTTTACATTTCTATCTTATTTTTTATAGCTGATGGTGGTTGATGACGATTTTCTAAACCTAGATGAACCATTTGAGCTTTGTCATCTTTAACTGAGAAAATATGATTGTCGGATGCTTAAAAGTTGAAAAACATTTTGAACGGGAATCGATTTTGAGATTTGGTAAAATTTTCAAAATTCTTGATTCACTTTTGCCCATTCGTTTGGGGTCGAAGGAGGAATTTCTTGTTCATTCGTACGTTTCATTTTGGGCGAATGTGAGAGTTCTTTAGTTGTTTTCTCTTTCGAACCCTTATGTCTCATTCGTACCTTTCATTAGGGGCGAAGGAGACATAAGCTTCACATTCGACCGAGGTAAACGGGCGAATGAGAAGTCTATATATATACTTATCTGCTCATTCGACCCCTTACAAAAAATTTTCAAAAATCTGATTTAAAGTCCACTTGTTGCTCGTGAGATTTAGACCTTATCATTGTGTTCGTCTGTTGTTCTTGATCATTTTCCACTCATTTTTACAGGTTAATATCCATTACTGAAGGTTTAATCAGTGATTTTGTGTTCAAGCCTTAACTGTTATAGAACATGGATTTATAATTGATAATTGATCATCTTATTGACATGGATTCATTGAATGAGTGTTTTAGGGGGAGAATATGCAAAAACAATGGTTTTAACATGATCAGAATGCATAATCGATTGTTTAAAGTCATTCAAACCCTAGTTTTTGTTATAAAACACTAATTCAATAAATAACTGATAAAATTGATGACTAGGAAACAATAATCGGAGGTTTTAGGTGCATTATGAATCAAAATTACAAGTTTATAATCACTGATTTTCAAAATTTAAAATTTGAATTGAAGAACAGTCCCTTCGCACCTTTTGAACGGTCGAAAGTGTAAATATGGGCGAAGGAGATGTTCTTTTTGGGCGAATGAAGTTAAAATGGGCGAATGAAACATTTTTCAAAAACATTTTACATTCGCACCTATGAAACTTCACATTCATACCCAGAATCTCTCATTTGCACCTCCGTTTGGGCGAATGAAGAGTTCAATTACCAAATTTTCAAACTTTGATTATTTTGTCGATTTTTAACGTGTTTACTTGTTTTGTTTTGCAGTATAAACCATGTCTGAACAAGAAAAACCTACTGAACAAGCTGGATCATCTGCACAAGCTGCTGAGAAAGGAAATGAAGAATTTTTGCCGTTCGAGAATGCGCATAACTGTTGTGCATATCTTGGGGATGTGAAGAAGCACACTGAGTTCACAGAGATTATCGAGTTTCTGAAGAGAAGTCGGGTGATAGATGCAATTGCTACACCTGCTATTATGTAACACCCCAACTGATGGCGGAAACATCGAGGTGTCACGTAAGAATGAGTATACAGTAGCACATGGTAATCAAATTTTAATTGAAATTAATTTAAAGTGCAAATATCCAAAAATGAAAATACATAATGAGTTTTAAGTGGAAATCTAATACATCACAAAAACCAAACAAGCATAGATTTCAGTTTGCCTTCTCATGTAAATACTCTAGTCTTCATGCATCATTATTTCCTGTTGAGTTGTAAAAATGGGGGGGGGGTCAACTAGAAGTTGGTGAGAATACATAAGCCATGTCAAGCAAATAGTTTAAGTATAAAAGATTAGCAATTCATATGTCTATCGTAAGTTTAAGTCTACATGAATAAACATGATATGTTGAATCGACATAATCAAACCTCCGACTAGTTTAGGTCCATCCCGTCATCCACGGTTCACCTTTATAATATGTTGGAACGATAACAATCACCCACGCTACCTATTTGGAGGTACACGTATCCGGGTGGGATTGTCAATACAATAGATCTATTATTGAGTATTGCCGGCTTGGCCATATCTAATGATTATGTAATGTTGAAACTCGTTGAAACTGTTGTTGTTGTCTAATTCATGAGGCATTAAAGTTTACAACTAGACATGCATGTAGAATTACTTAAGTATAATGTTGCAAGAAGAATTGCATAAACATGGTTATGTAAACTCACCTTAGCATAGTATTAAGTCTCGAGAAAAAGTATATGTGTAGCCCCAAAGATTGCCAAGTATTACCCTTGGTATAAGGTAACAAATAAGTCTAAGTCTATCTAGTCTACAAGTATATTCTAGGGTTTCGATTTGGGGATAAACAGTTGTTGGATTAATAATAAAATATTTTAATAAATAAGATAAATTTGATAATTAAATAAAAAAAAGTCTTTTGTAAATTTTAAATTAAAGGTGGTCACAATATAAAGTTTTAAGTATGAAATAATTTTTAATAAATTATTTTCTTAAAAATAGAATATTAAATCTATTTATTACAAATTGTCAAAATATAACTTTAATATTTAAAAATATTAAATTTATAGAATTATTAATTTAAAAATTGTATATCTGTTCCAAATAATCAGAAATAATTTATATAAAAGTTTGGTGCAAAAATATTGAAAAATGATTTTATTATGATTTATTTATGATTAAAACTAACAAAAATTGATTAAAAATATTAAATAAATGATTTTTCAGAAATAAAAATTATTTCAGGAAAGCTTAATGTTATAAAAACTCAGAATAATTTTTGTGGAAATTTATATAATTTTTTTGATATTTTTATAGAATTTTATAAATAAAATTGAATAAACTTGAATCATTTATTAAATATAATAAATAAATAAATTTTTGAAAACTAAAAATTGTATGTTAACTTTTTTACTGGATTAACATAATATAATTTTTGTAGAATTTTTAAAAGAGTTTTGGTATTTTAAAATGAATATAAAAATATAAAGGAATATATATATATATATATATATATATATATATATATATATATGTATATATATATATATATATATAGGTAAAGTATATGGACGAAACCCTCCTTATTTGGTAAACTCTGGAAACTCTGACTTCCCAACATTTTTTTTTTTTGAAAAAAAATAGGGTATGTAATATACATTTTTTTAAGCATTTCGAGCCAAAAAAATCGAAAAAGCGCCGAACGTTTTTTTTTAAAAAAATAAAAAACGTCTACTGTTTACATATAGTTAACACATTGTTAACACCTGTTATTAGCGCTTAACATGTGTTAGTCAAAATTTTATTTTATTTTAAAAAAAAAAAATACTCGGCGCTTTTTTAATTTTTTTGGCCCAAAATGCTTAAAATCATGTATATTACTTGCCCTATTTTTTTCAAAAAAAAAAATATTGGGAAGTCAGAGTTTCCAGAGTTTACCAAATAAGGAGGGTTTTCTCTATAACCATTCCCTATATATATATATATATATATATATATATATAAGTTTAACTAAAAAATAAGTTTGTTGATGCCATGGTTCGAACCCGGGCCCTCGGCCGGTTCGTTGGTTTTAAGTCACAAGCCCAGACCAACTGGTCTGGACCCTGAGAACGATAAGTTTCTGATTATTATAATTATATAATATAAGTGAATTTGATTTATATTTATTTTAAAAGAAAAGATCAAAAATCATTTTATACGGGACTCGAACCCGCGTGAGTTGTCAAACAAACATCAGACACAACCACCTGATCTAGATCAGGGGTTGTGTTTGATTCCAGTTTAATTAAAATATAACACCAAGTACTGAATAGTGTTCTTCCCCAATTAACGACTTCGAACCCTAGTTTATACAATTGACAGACTCACACAACAATTACCCAATTAATCATAGGGTTATTGTTGTGTGATTGCCGAAGATTAAAACCCATATAAAAAATGTCACTTACAAACACGATTTCGTAAGGATTGCCCAGTCAACAAAAAAGTCAACACGAGCTCGAATGCTTCAAATGATGATTTAATAACAGAAATTGGAGGTTGAGAGAGGGTATTCGGCGAGTTGTGAATGATTTGTGATGTCCAATTTATAGGGATAGGGCTTGGATTGCACGATGGAAGGTTTGACCGTGTATTGATGGTGATGACGCGTCAAACAGTTATAATTGGTATGTTTTGATGATGATTGACCGAGTAATTATACGCGTATAGGTTAAAGGTATCATCAATCATACCATAACGAGCATAAGACATGATTAATTGGTGTGTTAATGGTGATCGATCAACACAGTTGACTTTTCTAAGTCAACTGTTAGTATAATTATACAATATATATATAAAACGGGTTGAGGAATTATCACCAAGGCTGTGTAGCCCAGTTGGTTGGGTTTGTTATTTGAGGTTGTGACCCGGCTTGGGGCGCGGGTTCGATTCCCGGCCCAAGCATAAGTTTTTTTGACATAAAATCTTTATATATATATATATATATATATATATATATATTATTTAAATAATATAGTATAAGGGTTCCAAAAACCCCACAATAATAATTAAATGCGAACAATAATAATGGAACTTGACGTTTTTTATTCATGATAATCGTAACGTACATGTGTTAAATGCGTAATGTTACAGTCTCCCCTACTTTTAGGAACTTCGTCCCGAAGTTGGATTTGGAGAGTCTGGTGGAAAAAGATGTGGGTATTTAGACTTCATCTGGTCTTTACGTTCCCAAGTGAACTCTGGACCTCGTTTAGATTCCCAACGAACCTTAACGATCGGAATGCAGCTGCGCTTGAGCTTCTTGACTCCAGTATCAACGATCTCGACGGGTTTCTCGATAATGTGCATAGTTTAATCGATTTGCACATCTTCAAGAGGAACATGGAAGTTCTCATCTGCTAAGCATTTCTTGATATTCGAAACATGAAAGGTTGGGTGAACATTGCTTAGCTTAGGTGGAAGATCAAGTTTGTAAGCCACTTTTCCAATCCTGTCAAGAATTTTGAATGGGCCTACGTATCGAGGAGCTAGTTTTCCCTTTCTACCGAAACGAATCACTCCTTTCCAAGGGATACCTTAAGAAGTACATGGTCCCCAACTTGAAATTCCAAGGGTTTACGACGTTTATCAGCATAGCTCTTCTGACGACTTCTAGCCTTGAGAAGATTATCCTGAATGAGTTGAATTTTGTCTGTGGTTTCCTGGATTAGTTCGGGTTCAGTGATCCGGGCTTCACCAACCTCTGTCCAACAGACAGGTGAACGACATTTACGACCATAAAGTGCCTCGAAAGGAGCCATGTTAATGCTGGCGTGATAACTGTTGTTGTATGAAAACTCGACCAAAGGAAGATGAGAATCCCATGTGCCACCAAAATCGATGACACATGCCCTGAGCATATCCTCAAGTGTCTGGATGGTCCGTTCAGTTTGACCATCTGTTTAAGGGTGATAAGCAGTACTCAGGTTCAACTTGGTACCCAAAGCGTCTTGTAAAGAATCCCAAAAGTGAGAGGTGAAACTACCATCACGATCAAAGATAATGTCCAAAGGTATACCATGACGACATATGATTTCACTTACGTACATCTTTGCCAACCTTTCCACAGAATACTTCTCACGAATAGGTAAGAAGTGGGCTGACTTGGTCAAACGATCGACGATTACCCAAATACTGTCAAAACCTTTGGGTGTACGAGGGAGTTTTTTGATGAAGTCCATTGCTATGCTCTCCTATTTCCATACAGGAATTTCTGGTTGTTCGAGCATACCAGATGGTCGTTGATGTTCAGCCTTGACCTTTGAATAAGTGAGGCATTTTGCAACAAAAAGAGCAATGTCTTTCTTCATACCAGGCCACCAATATGAATGACGAAGATCTTGGTACATCTTGTCAGCTCCAGGATGAATAGAATAACGAGACTTATAAGCCTCGTTCATGAGAAAGGTACGAAGATCATTACGGTCAGGAATCCAAAGTCGATTAAGAAAATAGAGTAGACCATCAGGTTTAGTTTCAAGTTGAGTCTCAGCACCACAAGACATTTCGCCGTACATGTTACCTTGGGTGACTGAAGTATGTTGAGCCTGGAGACACGATACTGAAGATCAGTATGAACTCTCGCACAATGAAGTTTGATACGCTCTTTACGACTAAGTGCGTCAGCCACAACATTCGCTTTGCCAGGATGGTAGCGAATTTCGCAATCATAGTCGTTAAGTAACTCACCCCAACGTCGTTGCCTCATGTTAAGATTTTTCTGGTCGAAGACATGTTGGAGACTTTTGTGGTCCGTGAAAACCACACATTTGGTTCCATAAAGATAGTGTCTCCAAATTTTAGGAGCAAAGATAACAGCGCCCAATTCAAGATCATGGGTGGTATAATTCTTTTCGTGAGTCTTGAGTTGTCTAGACGCATAAGCAATAACCTTTCCTCGTTGCATGAGAACACAACCAAGACCTTGGTTTGATGCATCACAATAGACCACGAAGTCATCATTACCATCAGGTAGAGACAGGATAGGAGCTTCACAGAGTTTCAGCTTAAGAGTCTCAAATGCTTCCTCTTGTTTTGGTCCCCACTCATAAGGTTTACCCTTGTGAGTTAAGGCAGTGAGAGGAACAGCGATCTTGGAGAAGTTGGCAATGAATCGACGATAATAACCAGCCAAACCAAGAAAGGAACGGACTTCAGTTGGAGTTTTAGGAACACTCCAATTCTTCACAGCTTCGATCTTTGCGGGATCAACATGAATTTCGTTCATATCAATGACATGTCCCAAAAATTGAACTTCCTTAAGCCAAAATTCACATTTTGAGAACTTGGCATACAGTTGTTCTTTCTTTAGGAGACCCAAAATGGATTGAAGATGTTGTTCATGATCGGACTTTGATTTTGAGTAAATCAAAATGTCATCGATGAAGACGATCACGAATTTGTCGAGGTAGGGTCTACAAACCCGATTCATTAAATCCATAAACACTGCGGGAGCGTTGGTTAATCCAAAAGGCATGACCATGAATTCATAGTGACCATAACATGTACGAAAGGCTGTCTTGGGAATGTCTTCATCGTGGACTCTAAGCTGATGATAACCAGAATGAAGATCAATCTTCGAGAAGTGGGTTGCTCCTTGAAGTTGATCGAAAAGATCGTCAATCCTAGGCAATTGAAACTGTTGTTGTTGTCTAATTCACGAGGCATCAAAATATAACTTTAATATTTAAAAATATTAAATTTACAGAATTATTAATTTAAAAATTGTATTTCTGTTCCAAATAATCAGAAATAATTTATATAAAATTTTGGTGCAAAAATATTGAAAAATGAATTTATTATGATTTATTTATGATTAAAACTAACAAAAATTGATTAAAAATATTAAATAAATGATTTTTCAGAAATAAAAATTATTTCAGGAAAGCTTAATGTTATAAAAACTCAGAATTATTTTTGAGGAAATTTATATAATTGTTTTGATATTTTTATAGAATTTTATAAATAAAATTGAATAAACTTGAATTATTTATTATATATATTAAATAAATAAACTTTTGAAAACTAAAAATTGTATGTTAAACTTTTTCACTAGATTAACATAATATAATTTTTGTAGAATTTTTAAAAGAGTTTTGGCATTTTAAAATGAATTTAAAATTATAAAGGAATATATATATATATATATATAAGTTTAACTAAAAAAATATGTTTGTTGATGCCATGGTTTGAACCCGGGCCCTTAGCCGGTTCGTTGGTTTTAAGTCACAAGCCCAGACCAACTGGTCTGGACCCTGAGAACGATAAATTTCTGATTATTATAATTATATAATATAAGTGAATTTGATTTATATTCATTTTAAAAGAAAAGATCAAAAATCGTTTTAACACGGGACTCGAACCCGCGTGAGTTGTCAAACAAACATCAGACACAACCACCTGATCTAGATCAGGGGTTGTGTTTGATTCCAGTTTAATTAAAATATAACACCAAGTACTGAATATTGTTATTCCCCAATTAACGACTTCGAACCCTAGTTTATTCAATTGACAGATTCACACAACAATAACCCAATTAATCATAGGGTTATTGTTGTGTGATTGCCGAAGATTAAAACCCATATAAAAAATGTCACTTACAAACACGATTTCGTAAGGATTGCCCAGTCAACAGAAAAGTCAACACGAGCTCGAATGCTTCAAATGATGATTTAATAACAGAAATTGGAGGTTGAGAGAGGGTATTCGGCGAGTTGTGAATGATTTCTGATGTCCAATTTATAGGGATAGGGCTTGGATTGCACGATGGAAGGTTTGACCGTGTATTGATGGTGATGACGCGTCAAACAGTTATAATTGGTATGTTTCGATGATGATTGACCGAGTAATTATACGCGTATAGGTTAAAGGTATCATCAATCATACCATAACGAGCTTAAGACGTGATTAATTGGTGTGTTAATGGTGATCGATCAACACAGTTGACTTTTCTAAGTCAACTGTTAGTATAATTATACAATA